>CM076677.1:72455377-73115377 GCA_038501925.1 Xenopus petersii
CAAAGAAGTTGGTGCGAGTAACGTGCCGATTTTTGACTACGCCCATTTCTGTGGCCACACCCCTTAATTACCATGTCCATTTTACAAAATTTGGCAGGTTATGAAAGTTTGAACATATTTCTGTGGGATTTTTTTTCCCAGTTTTTCCAGTTTTACTAATAGAGGTGAATTGCCCTTAATGCTGTGAGTCTAGCTTCTCCCAAGGGACCTATTATCTTATATTGTTACAATTACTTATTTGCTTATCTCAAAATTGTTACAAAAGTATTTTATCTGAAGCTGTGGCTGTTCTGGGCTCTCTGCTAAAAGCCAATTAAGGGTGAAGGCACATGGGGAGATTCGGGGAGATTTAGTCGCCTGGCGACTAATCGCCTCTTCTTCTGGGCGACAATCTCCCTGATCGCCAGCGGTATGGCACTCGCGGCGCTTCGTTTTCCAAAGTGGCCCAAGTTTCCTTGTGAGGCAACTTCGGAAAATGAAGCGATGCGAGTTCCATACCGCTGGCGATTTTTCATTATAGCCGGCTGTAAGGTAGGGGAAGGCAGATCAGGGAAATTGTTGCCCTCTGGAAAAAAGGCGCTTGCGAGGGGACATGATTACACTTTACAAGTACATTAGAGGACATTATAGACAAATGGCAGGGGACCTTTTTACCCATAAAGTGGATCACCGTACCAGAGGCCACCCCTTTAGACTAGAAGAAAAGAACTTTCATTTGAAACAACGTAGGGGGTTCTTCACAGTCAGGACAGTGAGGTTGTGGAATGCACTGCCGGGTGATGTTGTGATGGCTGATTCAGTTAATGCCTTTAAGAATGGCTTGGATGATTTTTTGGACAGACATAATATCCAAGGCTATTGTGATACTAAGCTCTATAGTTAGTATAGGTATGGGTATAAAGAATTTTAATTAAAAGTAGGGAGGGGTGTGTGTATGGATGATGGGTTTTCATTTGGAGGGGTTGAACTTGATGGACTTTGTCTTTTTTCAACCCAATTTAACTATGTAACTATGTAACTAACTATGTAAGAGGCGACTAAATCTCCCCGAATCTGCCCTTACCCTAAGTTAAAAACTTTGTTTCTTTTTCTGGCTATTCAGTGCAGAGAAAAACTGGACTTTCCTGTACAAATGAGGGACTGCGGGTTGAGCTGTAAAAGAGGGACTGTTCCTCTAAAAACGGGACAGTTGGGAGGTATGTAAAGCTCTTGTGTAGTATTAGGCTGCAAGAGAGCAGTGCCAGGGTGTACTGGTAGGCAAGGTGATATCAGATGATATCTGAAGATCATATCTGGGCAGAAAATGTAGATTGCTTTGGACTGTTCTATTAAATGATTGTTTGCCTTTTTGCAATAAATAGAGAAGGTTTAGCCTTCTTCTTGGTCAACTAGAAGCTAGTAGGAATTATTAAAAAAAAAAAAACAATGTGTACATTTTGCTTTTTCAAACTCAGTTGCTAGTTTACTATACATATGCTACTCAGGAACCAGGAACTGTGTAATGTTATATACAGTGTGTGTGTGCGCAGATGTGCACACTGATGTCTGTATTGGAAATCTTTAATACAGGGCAATTGTACAACATAAAAAAGGCTTAGTACAATCACGTACAACATATGAAAAGTCATGGGGAATAATGGGGATAGTTAGAGATGCACTTAAAATTGGGCTCGTCCGGGATTTGAACCCGGGACCTCTCGCACCCAAAGCGAGAATCATACCCCTAGACCAACGAGCCAACTGGGAAAATAATTTTCCCTACAGTACTTTGTAGATTAAAAAAAAAAAAAAAAAGATCCTGTCTAAAGGTATAAAATATGTATGTATCATTGAAAATAGCTACTTCTGAGATGCATTTAATATTTATTTTAAGAACAGAGAAATAAGCATACACAGTCAGTGCAGACGTAACCGTCTCAGTTTGCCGGCCACTAATGATGAAGAAAAAGCATTGCTGAAAAATAGGCAAAAATTTGAAATTTCCCCAAAATGCATTGGAGTCAATGAGTGAAATTTAATTTTAATTAAGGTATTATACTGTAGATCTGCAGTAGTATATGCATTTCTAGAGAGCCCCTGACAGTTCTTTAGATAGATAGTGGGAGGACTAGAGAGGGCCCCCATCCCATTGGTTAATTGAAAAGTAGTAATAATGGATAATAATGATGTCTAGGTTTGTCTTTTTTGTAGCAAGATAATAGCCGGAGAGCACATAATTCTTTAATTAAAATGTCATCTCTTTATTCGCAGAAATTACGGCACTACATGTTTCGTCTACATGGGCTATTATTTCACTCTGGCGTGGGGTTTGCAGCGCGTTGACAAACACACACACATACACTGATGATTGCACAAAGGACTACTCTATTTATGGTTCTCATTTTTTTACTGCCAATACAGACTGTATGGTAAAAATGCAAATTTTGCCCTGAAACTATTCTGGGCAAAACAGTTTTCTCAAACCTACTGCACACTGCTTATACTACACAGGGAAAACTGTATTTTATTTGTGTTTCTAATATTACAGACACTATAGAATTTGGTGAAATACTACACTCTTTAAAATTAAGGCCCACAGCCAGGAATGGACATCTGTCTTTATCGCATACCTCCCAACTGTCCAGTTTGTAGAGGGACAGTCCCTCTTTGTACAGCTCAACCCGCAGTCCCTCATTAGTACTGGAAAGTCCAGTTTTTCTATGCACTGAACAGCCAAAAAAAGAAACAAAGTTCCTAACTTAATTGGCTTTTGGCAGAGAGCCCAGAACAGCCAGAGCAGCTGATAAGATACTTTTATAACAATTTAAGCAAATAAGTAATTGTAATAACATAAGATAACAGGTCTCCTGTGAAAAAGTTAGACTCACAGCTTAAAGGACAATTCACCTTCATTAGCAAAACTGTAATAATTGAAAATAACCACTGAAATATCTTCAAAGTTTCATAACCTGACAAATTTTATAAATTGAACATGGTAATTAGGGCTTGTGGCCACAAAAATGGGCATAGTCCTACTTAATGTAACTGAATGTGTCGCCGTGGGACCTGGATTTTACTATTGAATGCTGTTCTTATATGTATCAGGCAGCTGTTATCTTGTGTTAGGAATGTTATCTGGTTACCTTCCCATTATTCTTTTGTTTGGCTGCTGGGGGGGGAGGGGGTGATATCACTCCAACTTGTAGTACAGCGGTAAAGAGTGACTGAAGTTTATCAGAGCACAAGTCACATTACTGGGGTAGGGTTGCCACCTTTTAAAATAATCTTCACCGGCAAGTGGAGGGTGAAGCGCTATTGGCTGGCCGGGTCGTGCCGTCAAAGGGGGCAGAGCCAAACGCGTGCATTTGGCAAGAAGCCCAGGAGAAAAGGTACGTTTGGAGCAGGCTGGGGGCAGGTCACGGGCTTATTTTTAAGTGTATTACAAATTTACCGGCAGCTACATTGCCGGTATTACAATTTGTAATACCGGCCCCGGCCTTGGCTGGTGTTTTACCGGCTAGGCGGGTAAAATGGCAACACTAGACTGTGGGCAGCTGGGAAACTGACACTATGTTTAGCCCCATGTCAGTTTTCAAAATTAAATATAAAAAAATCTGTTTGCTCTTTTCAGAAATGGATTTCAGTACAGAATTCTGCTGGAGCAGCACTATTTTTTTTCCCCGATGACAGTATCCCTTAAAATATCCATTTCTTTTAACTTTTTCCAAATAGAGGAATGAGTTGTTAGCCATGATTCTTTATGCCAAAATGATCATCTAAATAAAATCTCTATTATATCTGTATAATTGTATGTGAAATCACAATTTGCAGATACCCATTTCCTTCCTGTTTGGGTGTTTGGTCGGCTGTCTATGCATTATACTACGTCTGCCACGGCTTCTCCATGAACATATTATTAAATAAACTTGAATATTAAATAATTGCTTTTCAACTGATCAAAATACTAATCACTGAATTACCCGCACTTGCCTTTCCATCTCTCATCCCAAAAGCCATTTTAGGTATTGTACTTTTCCTCTTCCCTTTTGGTACAATAAAAAAATGAGTGAGATAGCTGAGAAATTAATCCAGTTTGTCGAGTAGGATTAGTGGTTAATTCCAATGGAATTTAAAGGGATTTCCATAAACCCCAGGAACTATATAATAGTGTTGCAAGGAAAGTCAACCATCACATTCAGAACATTCATAAGTTGTTAGAATATTGGAGGAGGAAGAGTTTTACCTCTTTAAAAATGTGTCTTCTTCAGACGACTAATCTCCCCGAATTGCCTCCCCACCGGCTAGAATCTGAATTGCCGGCGGCATAGCACTCGGAAAGCTTAATTTTCCGAAGTCATTTCCACTTCGGGCGACTTCGGAAAACAGTATTGAAACTGTACCACCTTTTCATTGTCTGTATTCCGTAGGCACTTGAAACAAGCTCCATTGCAGCAGAGGCAGTAGTTAGATTGAGGACATACTCTGTTCTGTGCAAACTTAATGCATTACAAAGATAAACAGAGATTTCAGAACAGGTCTCTGCAACTCAAGCAGTGTAAGCCTCCACAACTATAAACTTGGCAAAGGAGGGCTTTAATTCCCCACATAGGAGTCAGGACCACAACTGGGGTAGTCAGAAGAGGCACCTGCCTAGGGCACAATAATGGGGGGTTTGCCCCATTTGCCACTTTCCCTTCCTCTCTGTCACTCTCTCCTTCCTCCTCTGCCACATTCTCCCCTCCCTCCCCTCTGCCACATTCTCAAATCCCTTCCTGCTGCCGCTCTCTCCCCTGTTACAGAGAAAGCTTGCACAGATTCACTGTCACGCGTGTGCAAATGTGTGGTGCGGAGGGTTGTCAATTGTATGGGGTGTGTGGTGGCTGTCCGGATTACTTATTTATTTATTTTCAAATAAATAGTATTTTGCTCTAACATTAGACTCTCAAAATACAGCCACAAATAGAACAGCAATTTTCATATAATCTCAGATACAAAAAGTACTGCAGCTCAAACCAGGAAGTGGCGCTGTGGCTTAGTTGGTTAAAGCGCCTGTCTAGTAAACAGGAGATCCTGAGTTCGAATCTCAGCAGTGCCTCGTTCCACTTTTTTTTCTGTACCACATATCTGTTAACACTATCTATTACCGTAACATGCAAATCTCCAATCAACTCAAAGCCAGACATTTCAGAGTACTAGGATACTTATTATAAGCCACTGTTTATGAAAATTATACGTTCATAGGAATATGACAAGGGCAGATTCAAGCAAAGTTCTTTACCAGCAGGGTTGACCGTGACTGCTTTCCCCTGAGGGAAAGCACAGAGAACATAAAGCTACATCTAACTTGTACGGTTTTGATCCGAACAGTACTGTATTTCTAAGGCCCCTTCGGGGCTTATCTTTCTGTTCGGTTTTCAGCCTTGTGAAACCTGAAAAATGATCTGGCCAATAAATTAAAAAACATTTCAATACTTAAATACTCACTTCCACATGGCTTAGTTATTATCAAGTGCAGTTTATTATGTTGGCTTTGAAAAAGCCAACATCTTGATCTACTAGTTCAGCTCGTTCTTATTCTTAATCTTATTCTTATTATTATTAGCGCCCCCCGGTTTTCTAAACGCTACTCCTCCTACAGTTTTAGGGGTACAAGTGCCAAACTTTCCACACCTATTGGCCTTATAGCAAAGTACATTGCTTGTGCTTTAGTAAGCGATCCCACCCACTGTGCCCGTGCGGCGGACCACCGAAGACGCCTTTTTTCGTATTGACTTTGACAGGGAAAATTTTCAAATCGCTGCCGCTCGTACAGTTATGAAGCTACACTCCCCAAACTCGGACCGCATATTGTTGGTGCCACCCCGAATAAAAATATATATTTTTGGGGGCACCCCAAAGTGGGCGGAGCTACCAACAGCCAATGAAATTTTAGCAATTTTCTAAACGCTACTCCTCCCAGAGTTTTAGGAGTACAATTATGAAACTTTGCACACTTGTTGGGCTCATACCCGAATAGGTTGCTTGTGCTCTGTTAAGCAATCCCACCCTCCGTGGCCCTGTGGTGGCCCCCCAAAGACCCCATTTTTTCCCATAGACTTTCATTGGAAAATGTGAAACTTTTGCCACTCGTACAGCATTAAAGTTACACTCACCAAACTTGGGTCACTTAGTCATGGGGTCAACCTGAAAAGTTCTGTCACATTTTGGGGACTCCAAAAAGTGGGCAGAGCAACAAACAGCCAGTCAGATTTTCCCTATTGACTTCAATGAGAAAATGTCAAACACTGTCATTCCCACAGTGTTAAAGCCAGAGACCCCAAACTTGGCACCATGGGTCACTGGGGTTAGAATTTGGAAAAGTGGGCGGAGTCTACCACAGCCAATCAAATATTAGCCATTTGTTTCAATGGGAAAAGTTAAAACTGTCGCCGCTCTTAGATTGTTCATGGGAGGGTCCTCAAACTTGGCACAGGTGGTCACTGGAGGACCGGGATCAAAATCTGGAAAAGTGGGTGGAGCCAAAAACAACCAATCAGATTTCTTTGATGATTTCAATGGGAAAAATTAAAATTGCTGCCATTTGCACATTATTGCTGTCATGGACCTCGAATATCACAAATGTGGTCACTGGGTGTTTGCACTTCAAAGTTAGGAAAAGTGGGTGGAGCCACCAACAACCAATCAAATGTCATTCATTGATTTTCAAGAGAAAAACATAAAACTGCTGCCATTTTTACAGGTTTAATGTCATGATTCCGAAACCTTAAAGTGTTAGTCACTTGGTGACTCTGGTTCAGAATTAGGAAAAAAAAGGGGGCGGGGCAACAACAGCCAATCGGACTTCAGCCATTGACCTTAATGAAAAATGCCAAATTGCTGCTATTATGGCATCCATGCCAAGTGTCCCAAACTCAGCACAATTACTCACTGGGTGACTGTGGTCAAAATGTAGGAAAAGTGGGCGGAGCCAATAACAGCCAATCAGATTTTACCTATTGACTTCAATGTCAAAGTCTCAAATACTATCATTCTCACAGTTTTAAAGCCAGAGGCCCCAAACTTGGTACAGACCATGACTGGGTGACTGGGGTTAAAATTCGGAAAACTGGGTGGAGCTTAAAACAGCCAATCAAATGTTACTTATTGCTAATCAATGTCAATATATAAGTTGCTGCCATTCTTTCACAGTTAATGGCAGGGACATCAAACTTGGCACAGTCGCTCACAGGGGAACTGGGATTCAAATTTTAAAAGTGGGTGGAGCCAAAAACAGCCAATCAGTTTTTTTGGATTGATTTTAATGGTACAATTTGATCTGCTTCAATTTTCACAGTTTTAAACCAGATTCTACCAACTTTGTGTACTCTCTATGCACCAGGGGCGACTGGCCCCAACACCTCTCGCGTTTCAAAGCCAACATCTTGTGGTTTCTTCAGAAACGACACCATCTAGTTTCTTATTACTATAGAAACAAAAAAAAAAAAATAGCAAATCAATCAAAAATCCCATACCTTTAATTAAAGGATTGGGTTTATTTAGCAGGCAGAATATAGATAGAGATAGGGTTGTCACTCGTGTGGTTTTGAACTGGACGTCTCAGTCTTTCAACGGCTGCGCAGTTTAAAGAGTTGAGAAAACGGGACAGAAATCCAGCCAGTTGCATGTAAGTGATGCAATATCCCTGCCCCGGCATCATAACTGCTCCAACACTATTGTGCCCACCTCTGATGTCATCATGCTCACCCCAACATCTCTGCCCCACCCCCAGTGCTATCTGCCCTGCCCCCTTTGTTGGGGTTTAGCTGCTAGAAAATGTATCAAGCGTCAACCCTAGTTACAACACAATAGAAATTGCAAGGTTAATCCTGTTTCTACTGCCCTCTTGCCTCACAGCCTTTGCTCTTTAACTCAGGTACATGCCGGAAGGATTGCAGTGCTCCTGTGGTCCCGACTGGCACAAAGTACCGGAGTGAATATTACACCTGGTTTATATTCATATTCTGCTTCATGCCATTGTCACTGATCTGCTTCTCCTACGGAAGACTCCTGGGGGCTCTGCGAGCTCAGCTGCTACATGTGTGCAGTAAAAAGTCACCTCAGCCATTAGATGTGCACAGTTGATGTGGATGTTGTGTTTTTAGCACAATATAGACACCAATACTAACCCTCATTTCACAGACAGTCCAGTCAGCAGGGCCGGATTTACATAGCGGACGCCCCTAGGCCCACTGCCATTTGTCGCCCCTGCCCCCTCCCCTTTATTCGTGCAAATTTTCATGGATATTGTATCTCCAGCGCATCCCCAGTGTTTTTGAACCAATGTGGGTGTGGTTGGGCAGCATGCCGCCCCCCTAAAATCCTGCCGCCCTAGGCCCGGGCCTAGATGGCCTTTCCACAAATCCGGGCCTGCCAGTCAGACAATACAATTCTTGACCTGTACAAATGTTGTCACACGTGCCTTTGCTTGACAGGCAGATGAAATAGGTAACATTAAGGCATTGCTTTCCCTTCACTTAAATGGGATATGTGAGGCCTGTGTTAAGTGCTGGTGTTGTGTCTGAGTAGTCTGTGTCTGAGAATGCCAGTGTCTACCTTAGGCAGCCCATTTCAAGTAAGTGGGAAGAGTGTTTTCTCCCTGAGAACATATCCCCCTTGTATCCGAGGTCTTGGGAATGCTTGTTGACTAACAATGTGAATGTTACTGTATTACCTAAGTTTATGAATGCTTTGGTCAGCTCACACAGTATATTGAGGCAAATAGGTTCCCTCTACTAATATAACCGTCCAAAAGCTGTTTAGTGGCAAAAAAGAGAAACATAGAAAGATCCATTATTATGAGTGAAATGCATTAGGCATTCGATTTTAGTTGCAGTCCAAGAATTCGCTTAATAATTACTTGAAGGTCACAGTCACTGTTTAACCAGGGGCGGTGGGGAAATGGGGTTCTATGTGCAACAAAATATTTGAGGTATAGCTTATAACACTGTTTTGCCCCTGCCATCACCCATAAGAAGGTAAAAGATGCAGTCGGTGAGGTGTCCATGTTACCTTTGCCCATAGATAGTGTGCTGCATTCTGTGTACCACTATTGTAGTTAATGTGTGTTTTACATTTTGCAATAGAATGTTGCACCTTAGGGTGGGCAGGGCAAGGGTTACAGTAGCTGTCTTCTGGCAAGGCAATTCGTGGCAGGTTTTTTTTTTTCCTTTGCCAGTTTTTACACAGCGCACTACTATAAGCATATATTATATATATATATTTTACATGCTTAACCTGATAAAAAATATCAGAATCAAACAAAATTCCACATGATCAGAAAATGGCTCGTTGGTCTAGGGGTATGATTCTCGCTTAGGGTGCGAGAGGTCCCGGGTTCAAATCCCGGACGAGCCCAAATTTATTTCCGATTTAAAAGGCAGCTGTTTCCATAATATATTATTCCCAACCAAAGGTGAAGGCCAATAGATTCCATACTCTATTGGAGGTAACAATATATATATATATATTTTTTTAAATTGCCCCCTGCCAGCACTAGAAACCTTGCACCCAGTGCAAGCAGCCATGTTGGTCAGAGCGCATATGGCTAACGCGCTTCTTATGTCACACACATGCGCACGCGTGTCTCCCACTATGGCCGCTTGAACCAGGAGCTCCCTCCCCGTGCGGATGGCCTAGGACTGGAGGGGGGCATTAAAAAAAAAAAAAGTCTGTTACCCCAAACCAGAGTGGGGGCTTTTTTAGCTGACACCTTTGGTTAGAGATAACATATTTTGGCAACAGATGCCCTTTAACTATATGTCAACCTTTGTGTATTTTCTACTACAAAAGAACAATCACTTCTCTAATTAAAATGTACCCGTTTAATAGCTAATTTAATAACTAAATTTTTAATGACTAAATTTCCTTCAATCACAGGTGGCAGCACAGCAGCAGGAATCTGCCAGCACACAAAAGACAGAGTGCGAGGTATCCCGTATGGTTGTCATGGTAGGGTCCTTCTGTCTGTGTCCCTTATGCAGCAATGGCCATGTACATGGTGACAAATCACAACCATGGGCTGGATCTTTGCCTTGTCACCATCCCTGCCTTCTTTTCCAAGAGCACCTGTGTCTATAACCCCATTATATATTCTTTCATGAACAAACAGGTAAAACCAACAGCACAGCTGTAATTGTGTATAGAATATGCTAGAAGAGTATTGTTTGATCTGTTATCCTAATGATGGAATAAGTTTATTATACGTTTGGTTAAAAAGTGTGCAAAACACCCCCTCAACAAAAAATGTAATCTATAAACAGAAATGATTCTTAGACCTCTCCCTCAGATGTATTTACAGTAACTTTCTATAAAGTGCTTTAATAGGCAGCATAACTTCAAGAGCCAGAACACAGGACCCAGACATCCTCTACACTTGTTCCCACTACCTGCACATTTAACATGACCTGGGGACCCATGAAGTGATGTCACTCTGAAGGAGGCTCAAAAAGCTCAGGAGGGAAAAAAGGAACTTTAACACTATCTTGTAGAAAAAAAACCTAATAAATCTCAGCTTCTGAATGTACAGTCTTATTAATAAAACGAAAGGGTGACATGCACTCAACATCTCCTCTTAGCCAGACTTCTAAACCTTAAGCTCTGGTGGGCAGAGTTTGCAATTGACCAGGATACACACAGACCACCCGCAGGGTCAGGGAAATGGGGGCTATGACTAGATTGGAAAACTGGGCAGCAAACTGGAGAATGAGGTTCAATGTTGATAAATGCAAGGTTATGCACTTTGGCAAAAATAATATAAATGCAAGTTATACACTAACTGGCAGTGTGTTGGGAGTTTCCTTATTGAGAAGGGTCTGGGGATTTCTGTAGATAATAAGTTGTCTAATTCTGGGCAGTGTCATTCTGTGGCTACTAAAGCAAATAAAGTTCTGTCTTGCATAAAAAAAAGCATAAACTCAAGGGATGAAAACATAATTGTGCCTCTTTATAGGTCCCTGGTAAGGCCTCATCTGGAGTATGCAGTGCAGTCCTTAAGAGGGATATAAATGAGCTGGAGAGAGTGCAGAGACGTGCAACTAAATTGGTTAGAGGGATGGAAGACAAATTATGAGGGTAGACTGTCAAGGTTGGGGTTGACCTAGGGAACCCGGCCAGCTAACTTGCTTCCCCCCCAAACTAGGAATAGGCAGAAGACCTTTTAACAGGTACCAGCGTCCCCCTATTTTTGCGCCCTAGGCAGGTGCCTCTTATACCTACCCCTAGTTCCATCCCTGGTTCTCTCTGGGAAAAAAAAAAGTTGTGAGGGGACATGATTACTCTTTATAAGTATATTAGAAGACATTAGACAAATAGCAGGGGACCTTTTTACCCATAAAGAGGATCACCGTACCAGAGGCCATCCCTTTAGACAAGAAGAAAAGAACTTTCATTTGAAGCAACGTAGGGGGTTCTTCACAGTCAGGACAGTGAGGTTGTGGAATGCACTGCCGGGTGATGTGATGGCTGATTCAGTTAATGCTTTTAAGAGGGCTATGATTTTGTAGACAAAAATAATATCCAAGGGTATAGTGTTTATGTGAGTTTATGGAGGGGTTGGTGTAAGTGTCTGCATGTGCGCTGGGTTTCATTTGGAGGGGTTGAACTTGATTAACTTTAAACAAACAGAAGTCAGGAGCAATATGTATTTAACCATTTACCAAAGAACTGTTGAAACACATGAATATTATTGAATGTACATTAAAAACAAAATAAAAAATGAAGCGGTGGTTCAATGTCCCAGCCATACACTCTGGCATCAACAGAAATCAGTATAGGAAGACAATTTTCATTTGAACTGCAATACAAGTACTCATATTTTAGTGTTTGAAAAATCAGTTACTCTTGTGACAATGAGTAGATAGACATAATATAACAAATATTGACTTTATGCAATAGGAACAATTTGTAAAGGGTAATTGAAAGAATATATATATTCTCCCAATAAAACAGAAAAAAGTAGAAATAGGCAGCATAAACACTGTTCTCTGACAGCTTCTCTTTCATTAAAATTTGAAGACAAGTAAAAAATCATCTTTGCCAAATGGGCAGTCATTTTTATAGTTCAAATTCCCAAACCCATTAGTTGAAGCCTAACATGGCAATTACTTATAATGGAATTCACACATTTGCACAAAAGAAATAAAATGAGCACATGATTTACAGTAATTGTGATTTACAATATCCTGCTTCCTGAAAATTGTGCAGAATATTTCAACGGTTGGCATCAATGCTCTTAGCGCATGTCTACTTCGTGCTATTACTGGTTTGAAGGGGAGGGGGTGTTAAGATAATGGCACACTTAAAATTTTGGAAATAGTGAAAATTTTAAGGAACGACTTCCTCTTATAGAATATTGAATTAACTGTGCACTGGTGACAACTGCGAGATACTAACTAACAGATGCTTCAATTGCAACCACTCTATTTTTGTTGGAAAAGGAAAGCAACAATTGTTGTTGCTTTCCTTTACCTGAATAAAAATGTGCTATTGCCCCAAGCTAGAATCACACATTGATTCTGAGTAAAAGGGACATATAAGTTACATAAAATACATAACCCTAATAATGTACAAAAGTGACAACCTTTTAGTGACCCCTCCCCAATGCTATACGATAGGGATAGAAACATGCACCACAAACGCTACTAAAAAATTTGTTCCGTCCACACTGGACCCAAAATTGGGGAAAAAAAACAAAATATCAACAGGTGTTGTTCCCAGCATTCTGTGGTACAAATATATATAAACATCTCTTTCACCTTCAAACTTTTTTTGGGGGGTGGGGGGTATGATGATTTACATTTTTTTTTCCATAAACGACTAACTTGCCAATAATTCCATAAATTACTGGAAGACAGATTTTCAGAATATAAGTCAATAGGTGCCAACTTTCTATGTATGGGCATAAATGTATAGGAAAATGTGAACAAGCTCTCTGTGCCAGCGTATACTACTGCTAAACACTTAATACATTTCAGAGGTAAAGTGTTAAATTATTAAGAACACTAATGGGTAATAATTTGCTGGGCAAGACAGACTGCTGCAATTTTTGCAGTGTGGCCCAAGGCAGATGCAATCCGTGTAATGTCTGGAAACGCACTCCAACGCTGGTCTTGTTGATCAGGATGTTGGGTTTACAATAAATAACTTTTGTTCTCCGTTAAGTCGTTTTCCCCTCCATTCACTGTGTGCACAAAGATGAAGGGTTTAGTAGATCGCTTGATGGAGGGATGAATTTTCAACACTCAAAATTCATCGTGTCTGACCAGTGCCTCCCCGAAGTCTGTAGCTTGGCTGCCCACGAATAAGTCATATTTATCGACTATCTCCTCTCGTGTCAGTTTGCCATCCTGAGGGTTGTGAAAATAGAGGTTAGAGGAAGTCTTTATTCTCGGTTTAGACTGGAAAGGTTTAATTCTCTAAAGCAAAATTTTAAAAGATTTAAAATATTTATTAGTCAATCTCCTGGCTAGAAGGCTGAATTTACAGATCTTGAGGAGAGGTACATGTACACTTCAGCAATTTTAAGAAGGGTGTTGAGAATCCCAGACACTCCTCTCCCAAAACGAGTACCAAATGATAGTAGTTCACTTGAATCACACATATATAGAGCACAAGCATAACCTTTAACAATATTATTGCTAGCAGAATTCTACATTTCATTCACACTTAGCATGCAGAATGTTAAAAAATAAATAAATAAATAAAACATCTGGCCCTCTCACTTTTAGGGTGTTTCCTGAGGGTAACCTTTTACTTTGGAAAAGTTAACTTAGGAAAAATATAAGTCTGAGCTTTCTGAGATATTCTGTAATTCCACTTCTGTAACAATTATATTTTTTTCAAGATTTAGAGATATATTTCAGAAACATTTTAAATACAACCAATTTGGACGGCACCATGTCTCACGACAATATGAAATATATATGCTTTTATGAAGATTTCTGACTTAGATACATTAGATTTATAGATAAAATACTTTACCAGTAGCTTTACTATGCATTTTTGGAAGATACACATGCTGAAAAACCCATACTGGATAAATACATCATTCTAGTTGTTTTTTTTTTTTTTAAATTCTGAACATGAAAGCTCTAAGCATTTTATCTTCAGGTCATTAGGTACCTATGTAAATGATTGTAAATTAGGGATGCACCAAACCCTGCTTTTTAGGGTTTGGCTGAATCCCTGAAAGCTAAGCTATGGATTCAGCTGAATACCAAAGCAAATCTGAACCCTTGCTCCAGATGAAAATACCCATTGTAAATTTTTACAGTTATAAAAAGGGTTAAGATTCGGTTTGGTCAAGATCTTGGATTTGCCTAAATCCTTCTAAAGATTTGCCTGGCTTCAGCCGAATTCCAAACAGAATCTAGGGTCTGTGCATCCCTATTGTAAACATGAATTCCAGAGATCTTCTGGAAAATGTAATGCTCAGCATGCATTGGATGACATAAAATCTATGCCATGAAGAGACATCAATAAGAAAATAGTAAAATGAAGCATCACTTTAGTTACGAAAGCAACACATATACTGCATGTTATATAGGGTAAAGCCACAGAAAAAGTATCCTTAGCCTAAAAAACTATTTAAAAAAAAAAAAAAAAAAAAAAAAAAAAAAAGATAGATAGTCTTTAACATACGCTACTCCACCCAGAAGTACTGCAGAAAACAAAACCTTTGTTTTAAAACTATCATGCAATATATATCACAAAGTATTATATACATTCTGAAAGCAATATGGACACGTTCCTATGAAAATCATTATCAAGGAGGTGCTGCACGACAAATAGTTTCCTCTAAAAGCTCCCAAACCTTCATTAAGCTGACCCTCCAACACTGCTAAATGATCTTCTGTGTTGTTTCAGTGATGCTGTGATTGGGAAGACGTGATCCTTCCATAGGCTAATTACGAATGAAAACAGGACTTCTGCCTATGGAATGATTGCTCCGCCCCAGCCCAGCGTCACTGAAGAAAAGCAGAAGATCCATTAGCAGTGTCAGAGGGTCGACTAATGGGTCTAGGGGCAGCTTTTAGTGGAAACTATTCAGCGTAAAGCACCTCCTTGATATGATTTTCATAAAAACGTGTCTTTACACAAAACAATGTTCAACACCAGTAGAACAGGTGTGCTAAAAGCCCCAGTTGCATACAAGATTATCACTACTGGATCCTACAAGAGAAATTCAGCTTAATTTTGGTCATTCAAAGAATATTTAAAAACAAATACTGTAAATTCAGTTTTTATTGAACCTCTCCATATACTATTTAAGTTTAACAACTATGACCTTGGTAGCATTACCTTGTTTTGGTCTGACTCGTAAACAAGATGGCGGGATTCAGCTTCAGCATGGTCATAGTCAGAGGGAAGAATCCAGTCTTTTGTCTCTTCTTTGTCCATTTTTCCATCATGGTTCTTGTCTCTGAACTCCTCAAACTGTTCTCGCTCAGTCTTGACCCACTCTGGCTCATTAGCATCTCCTTCATGGTTGTACATATCACCTTTGCAGAAAATAGAAGTCGAGATTGATTTCCTAGCTATAGTTTAAACTCAGTCAATACTTTGTGTATAACCTCATTGATCGGAATGATGTCAGTCTTTTTACTTTCAATCACCTAGAATCCATTAGTATGATATGCCTTAGGATCTTTGAATAGGGTAAAGCAGAACTAAGTCAATTTTTGTTCTTTATTCAATGCTTAAACAGTGAGGTACGTATTTAATGTAGTCAAATCTGGTGTTCCCATGGCATATAATTACACACACCTTGATAAACTCGCCATTTATTTTACACAGCTTTTTACACCGTTGTTTTGGTGAATTTAATTTTACACAGCATCATTTGTAATGTTAACTTAAAAGTGAACCACCACTTTAAAGGAACAGGAAAAATGTTTTAAAGGAATGACAATATAATGTGCAATTGCGTGCACTGTACACTGGTGATTGCTTTATAAACTCTACTATAATTTATCATTTTCAAAAGCTGCTGTGTAGCCATGGGGGCAGCCATTCAAGAACAGGATGCACAGTAGATAACTGATAAACTCTGTAGTATACAGTATTCTACAGAGATTATCTGACGAGTTACCTTTGCCTTTTCTCCTTCTTCAGCATTGAATAGCTGCCCCCATGCCTACACAGCAGCAGCTTGATTATATAACCTATAGTAGAGTTTCAGAAGCAAACACACCAATTATACCAGTACAGAGTAGCAGTACTTTATATTTTCATTACTTTAAAACACTTTTTTTAAGAATTATTGTTCCTTTAAGGGATGCCTACAGACACCCACCAGTTATCAACACAGCACTGCAAAATGCAGACAGAATTGTATTCTTTCAGTGAATGCAAGTCTTAGCAACCCATGTTATAGTTAACACAAGCACCAAGGAAGACAAATACCAACCTATATACTCTTCTAGGTCTATAAGGCCATCACCATTTTTATCAATATCTTCCATGGTTTCCTACAGTAGTATAAAAAAAAAAAAAAAGATTTCACTTTACCACTTGTCTAAATATCAAGGACATATTTTAAATCAGTCATGTTACCACAGAACTAGCACATTCACAGGGGCCTAATATAAAGTTTCTCCAACTTTGTTCAAGGCACCTTTGTATTATAAAATGTGTTTGGCCCACCTTAGCTCATAATAATGTTACAATAATATAAAACTTAGCAATGTATTAAAGATTTATTGCTAATTAGATAGTAGGTAAACAAACAGTAACATTAAAAAGGAGATTTTGTGATACTCACCATTAAATCTCTTTCTCTCCAGTCACTTGGGGGGCACAGGGACTATGGGTATAGCTTACACCACTAGGAGGCAGGACACAACAATAAAAAACATTAACTAATCCATCCTCCCCCTGCTATACCCCAGCTTCCAGGCGGAGCCAAGCCAGTTTGTACCAAAGCACAGAACAGGAGATTATTAACCAAAAAACGTGAAACCTTAAAACTATGCACAGTAGAAAAGAGGGCATTAAGACCATGTCTGAAGTACACGTGAAGGCCTCACCAGGGAGAGAAGCCCTGTGTCCCCCAAGCGACTGGAGAGAAAGAGATTTAACGGGGAGTATCACAAAGTCTCCTTTTCTACTTGGGGGACACAGGGACTATGGGGACATACCAAAGCTGTCCCAAGAATACGGGCAGGAGGTAGAGGCCTATGTGGAACCAGCCACCGCGGCTTGAAGTACCTTCCTGCCGAAGCGGGCGTCAGATGCGCAAAGGTATCAAAATGGTAGAATTTTGCAAAAGTATGAATAGAAGTCCAGGTGGCAGCCTTGCACAACTGCTCAGCTGATACCGGATTTCGGAAAGCCCAGGACGTACTCATCCCTCTAGTGGAATGAGCCTTGATCCTAGCAGGGGGGTTTAATCCCTGAACAGAGTAGGCCCACTGAATGGTCTGTTTTATCCAACAGGAAATAGTGGCCTTGGTGGCAGGGCCACCACGGCGTGGTCCCGAGGGAATGATTAACAATGAGACTGTGTGGCGGACTGTGTCCACGGATCGTCAACGGATAGGCTCACCAGTTCCGAGAACCAGGAGCGACGAGGCCAGTTGGGAGCAAAGAGGATGAGAGTGGTGCGTTCCCTCTGCAACTTCTTGATTGTTCTGGGTAGAAGAGGCAGAGGAGGAAAGGCGTATGCGAGCTGGAAGTCCCAGGGAGCTGTGAGTTCGTCCGCTGCTATCGCTACAGGGTCTCTGCAGCGCCCGAAGAAACGAGGCACCTTCCGGTTGTGGGAGATGCCATGAGGTCGACTTCCGGAGTTACCCATTGGACTCAGGCGAGTGGTCCCTGTCTGCTGAGGAAGTCCGCCTCCCAATTGAGAAGGCCCGGGATGAAGATTACCGACAGTTGCGATTGGTGAGCCTCGGGCCAGCGAAAGATTAGTCCGATCTCGTTGAGCGCGCCTCTGCTTCTTGTGCCGCCCTGATGATTGACGTAGGCCACTGCGGTGGCATTGTCGGATTGGATACTGATCGCCTGACCGGCCAGAAGGTGCTGCCAGTGGAATAAGGCTAGGCGAACATCCCGAATCTCTAGGAGATTGGGGACCATAGGCCCTGTGCAGAGAGCCCCTCGAGGACCGCGCCCCAGCCTGAGAGGTTGGCATCGGTTGTTAGGAGTTTCCATTGAAGATCCCCTAGAGGTTTGCCCTTGGTAGGTGGCCGGAGTGAGTCCACCAGAGAAGGGACGCCTTGGTCTTGTGAGACAGGCGAATCTCTTGAAGTAGGGACTTGCGTTTCCAGGCTGAGAGAATGTTCCATTGAAGTTCCCGGAGATGGAATTGCGTGAAGGGAACTGCTTCTATGGTCGACACCATGACTCCCAGGACCTTCATGCAGAACTTGGCCGAGTGCATCGGCTTTGAAAGAAGGAGGAGGAGGACTAAGGAACGTAGGTGATGGACCTTGTCCATTGGAAGAGACACCCTTTGTGTCTGAGTATTGAACAGCATCCCCAGGAATACCATCGACTGACTCTGGGTCAAGGAGGACTTGTCTCGGTTGATGTACTAACCCAACTCCTGTAACCTGTCCGTAGTCAGCCGGAGAGCCTGTTGGGATGCCAGGAGGTCGTTGAGGTAAGGTGTGATGGACACCCCCAAAGTCCTGATCAATGCCGTGGCTACAAACATGGTCTTGGTGAAGACTCGCGGAGCTGAGGTGAAACCGAAGGGGAGAGCTGTGAACTGAAAGTACAGGTTGCGGACGGCAAATCGCAAGAATCTCTGATGGGGAGGGAAAATGGGAACATGAAGGTACGTGTCCTTGATATCCAGGGAGGTAAGAAATTGGGCTGGAGACATTGCTGCTATGACGGAACGGAGAGACTCCATCTTGAACTTCCTCGGATGGATGAACAAGTTGAGCTCCTTGAGATCCAAAATTGGACGGCGGATCCGTCCTTTTTGGGGACCACGAAAAGGTTGGAATAGTAGCCCTTGAATGTCTCCTGGGGAGGAACTGGAATGATCACATCTGAAAGAAGAAGGTTGTCTATGGCGTCTAGAAGAGCCCGAGTCACCACCTCGTGTACCCAGGAATCTGAAGTCAGGGTAGTACAAGCGTCTGCGAAATGCCGTAGTCTGCCGCCTACGGTCAGTTCGCTGAAAGAGGAACCGTCATGCTGATGCGGGCTTGCCGGCAGGTTTCGAAGAAGGCTTACGGGATTGCCAGGAGGGGCGGGGCTTAAATCCAAATCGGCCTCTGCTGGAAAAGGCATGTAGAGGGGGCGAGGGCCACGAAAAATTCGTCCCTTACGAAAGGAAGGACGTGCCTTGGGTTGAGGCAAAAGAGTGCTCTTGCCGCCGGTAGCTTGACTGATGATTTTGTCGGGGCCGAAGAGGAACTTACCCTTGAAGGGAATGGAGGTCAAGGACTTCTTAGATGAAAGGTCCGCTGACCAAAGTTTCATCCAGAGGGAAGGACGGGCAGAAATAAACATAACAGAAAAATAAAAAAAACACAACGAAAACTGGCTTGGCTCCGCCTGGGAGCTGGGGTATAGCAGGAGGAGGAGGGATTAGTTAATGTTTTTTATTGTTGTGTCCTGCCTCCTAGTGGTGTAAGCTATACCCATAGTCCCTGTGTCCCCCAAGCAGACCAAGGAGAAAAGGATTTTACACTTTGCCCACCCACACTTCGAAGCTAGCCTTACAGTAATGATCTAACAGCCAGTAACCTTTCACATCACAGAATTTTCAATCAATGTAAGGATGGGCGTTACATACCAAAACCACAATGTCCTTCATGTAATCAAATTCCTCTGGGTGAAGAAATGCTGTGAACTCTTCTTTTGTTGCGATGAGATCACCATCTTTGTCAGCCATTTTAAACCGCCTTTCATCTCTTACCATCATCTGTTTATAATTGAAGCTATTGTCTGGATCTGGATCATCTAAAGATAGAAACAGTCAGAAATAAAGGGAAGTGTTAGAAGAACTGTGAATATTTACTAGTTTGTTATTCAAACAAAACAGACAAAAATTCAGAGATTCTTCACTCCTCACAGTAGTCCTGAGTTTGTCAACAATACTACATTAGCAATTCATACAGTTTAGCTTAGTGATGGCCAACAGAAGTATATGTCCGCAACCCCTGCTTTACGAACATACTGTGTCTTTACATATAGTGCTCCTAACTGTCTGTAAACATGCTCAAAGTACAATAATGCATTCAAGTAAAACTAAAAACAAGTTTGTTCTTGCATTTTATCAGTGAGCAATTTGTGAATGAATTGGCACAGACAACAGACTGTGCTCCAAACAAATGATGCACAAGGAGTATGATACATTATGGTTCAGTCAAGAAGCTATTGCTGAAATAAAATGTTAACATAATGTTTAATATACCGAAATAACATTTTTAAATCTAATCAATTAAAATTTCAGTACCTTTTCACCCCCTCTCAACATTGGTTTAGCTTTATTCTCTCTTCATGCAGAAGTTGGGAGTCTGATTTTGAATCACAGTTAGGTCTTATAACAACCTTTGGGTGTTCTTTTTGCCTAAAAGAGGTATTCAATCTCACTCCTTTAAGATCACCAGAAATTTTGTTTCTCTGCATACAGATGTGTGTGAAAGTCAGTTATTTTGGTAAATTTTGTGTGTGATATATCCAGTTATTTGAGCAAGGACCGATTTATATGCTAAAAAAGGGAGCCCCTCCCCCACCAAAATATATATTCGATCTAACTGGGTCGTTCACCTTCCGAAAATTAAGTTCAGTTGTTTTCAGAAATATAGACCGTCAATTGATTTCCATCTTTTATTTTTTACAGTTTTTCCAAAATGTATGTTTTAAATTTGATGTTCCTGGTGTTTCAGTTTGGCAGCTCAGTAACCCCAGGTGCAGATTCTGAACTTTTACAATCTGCTACATTAGTAGGTATATTTCTCAGCAGCATCTGTGGATGCTGCCTTTAATAAAACTCAGGAATTCCGCTCAGCAGGGCCAAAGGTAATACATATATTAATGAATGTATCAATTTAGAACAGTTTACAGAGTTGGCAAACCCCCTCCCAGATATGTTTCTAAAAAAAGACATAAGATGAAAAATGAAACTTTAAGCTTCTATAATAGAAAAATAAACAGAAAATTACTGGAAAAAAGGCAAGGCTAACAACCACTTTAATTAAAACTTGACTCCTGTATAAACAGAGAATAAAGAGGTAGATGACACAGGATCGTAAAGAGCAACTTAACCATCACTTGTTTAGGTGCATGTGTGCGCGAGTCAAAGTAAACTCGGAATTTAAGATTAGGAATTACATTTTACATGGTAGAGTGAATTATTTGCACTGTAAACAATGTAATTTAGAAATAAAAACGACAACATAAAATCCAGGATGGAATCCTTTTAAGCAAATAATTTCTGTATTAAAGATGTACCTTATATTCCCAATTAAGGTGCATGGATTCATATTGGTGGCAAAAGCTTTTTGGTTTATTTAATGGTTAAATGATTTTAAGTAGGGATGCACCGAATCCACAATTTTCCCTCGCGAAAGATTCGGCCGAATACCAAACCAAATCCTAATTTGCATATGTAAATTGTGGGTGGGAAGGGGAAAACTTTTTTTACTTCCTTGTTCCATGACAAAAAAAATCTTGAAATTTTCCTCCCCTCATTTGCATATGCAAATTAGGATTCAGTTCGGCCGGGCAGAAGGATTCGGCTGAATCCGAATCCTGCTGAAAAAGGCAGAATCCTGGATTCGGTGCATCCCTAATTTTAAGCATACTTGGTATGGTGAGCCAAATTACAGAAACTATCCCATGCATATTATATATCTGTGTAAATGTGCCCAGGGAGACAGACATGCTAATCCCTGTGTCCTTTAGTGCAGGTGTGTGCCATGACGTTATTGCACATATGTCTTCATGCTGTGATGTCACTGTTTTGCACCTGGCGCCTTTCTTTGCCCAAGCTGGATCTGTTATAGTTCCTGCCTAAGCCTTGTATCTGGTTCTGATCTTTTTCCTGTTTCCTGGCTTTTTATTTTACACTGCTTGCCCTTGACTCGACTTGTCTTGACTAGGATTCAGTTTAAGTTTTGTCTGCACTGCACTTGGATCAAACTCTGCCATGTTCAGGTTCTCCCTGCCAGTCCATAACAGAAAGCTCAGAGGTGTTGGTGAAGACCGGCCCCAGCAGGGCCCTCCTGCTCACAAAAACTTTTGTGATCTTTCAAGAATAGCAAGGCACAGAATGAATTAATTTCCAGTATACTGGAGAATGCAAAGGATGTTAAAATATCAAGACAAGAGGACAAAACTAAAAGGTTATACTTTGCAGCTACAAAATCAAATATATTAATGTGTACCCAGGCACTTTACCCATAGTATATGTGAAAAAGAACCCGCCCCTTACCCAGGTAAGTGCCATAGGTGACATTTCTGTACTCATCCCACGATAAGAGTCCATCCTGGTTCAGGTCAAACTCTTGCCACTGACGCTCAACGTTGTCGTACACATACTTCTTTTGGGCTTTCTTGATCCATGCAGTCAGTTCCCCCTCCGTCACATACCCATCATTATCCAAGTCTATCTTACCTACAATCATTCTATAAAAACAAAATGGAAGGAATGAAGTTGGGCCACAAAAGTAAGGCACCTACCAAGAATATAACCATATGTGGCATTTTTGTATTCTTCCCAGGAGACCATGCTGTCCCCATTGAGATCGTGGCCTTTCCATTGTCGATCTACATCTTCATATATCCATCGTTTCTGGGCAAATTTTATCCAGTCCCTTAGCTCGTTCACAGTTACAAACCCATCCTTGTCTGCATCTATCTTACCAACAATTTTTCTGTAGGGTCAGCAAAAGCATCCATTAGAGGAAAAGGAAAGGGGGTTGGAGAGTTAGTTGCAAGGTTATTTGATTTGTAGACAAGCCCAATACATCTCAGCTGCTCTTCACCTTCTCAAGCGTGGAGGTGTCAATAATTAGAGTTGATTCTGTGACTGAGCAAGCAATAAATGGCAGGTTTTTGGGTCGGTTTGACTATCAGCAAAAATTAACCAGAATATTATCATTTAGAAACAAACTGCTACCAGTTAAGGTCATTTTGATCACCACAATTCTTCTTTAGAGGGATCTCAGTGTACCATACATGGAAATATTTTCTTTTTTCCCCCCATACACATTAATGGATCACGGTTTTCTTTCCATCCATGCTAACAACCTCCTACCAAATGAGAAAAGTTAGTTTAAAGAGATAAGCTCTGTACAGCAACTGCATCTAGTATCAGGCTTTCACAGAGATAGACAACATGACAAGCAGTGCATTTTAAGTTTTAATAAAGCTATGAAAAAAAAGTGAATATAAATAAGCCATGCATGTATTCTGAAGTAGATGTCACATCAAATGAATACATCAGAAAGAAACCAATCTTACCCCAGTCTCCCTTTGCTCTCTTCAGGTGTTAGCTGATCAAACGTTTTTGCATCCTCAGCACCCAGAAAGGCATCATGGTCATAGTCAAAATTTTGTGCATCATCATGATCTTTATCACTAAGCTCAGGGTCATGATGAACACGATCCTTCTTCTCTGTGGGTTTGCTTAGTGAGCAGGCTACCCATAAGCCAAGGCACAAAAGAAGCTGACAAATCTTCATGGCGTAATCTAACTGAAGAAGCAAAATGAAAAGATTAAAATCATTAATGAAAGTGAACTCACTCTGTAAGTCAACAACAAACTAGACTATCTGCACTCATTCCTTGAATTGACTGAAATCTTCTTTTCCAAAACCCCAGAGAGGGGCTTAGACAAGAAAGCTAGACAAGGCTGTAGAGAAAAATTCAACCAAACTGCTTGACACTAAAGGCCACTGCTTGATAAAAAAAAATAAAAAAAAAAGTGTGTACAGTGGCATTCACAACCACTGACTTCTGAACTAGGATGTAACTGAAACATGGGCATTGTGACAGCCGTAAAATGCTGCAAATTTTTACTCACAAGTGATTTCAGCTAGTAAATGCAATTTGCATGCCACCATTAAAATTTGAGCACTAAAACCCAATAGCATGTGAATTTCTTCTCGAGTTATCCTTTCTAAAATGCCTCAAGAACACTTTTGCTATGCACAGCCAATCAAAATGTGATATACACATACATTTTTTTATGTCTCTAGGATACCACGAAATTAAAAGGGAAATTAAAGGCAAAAAAATAAAAATCCCACTTTACTTTCTTTAATGAAAAAGAAATCTATCTCCAATATACTAAAAAATGTGTACCATTTATATAATAAACCTGACTGTATGCAGTGAAATTCCCCCTTTGTTTTACTTGCTCGGACTGCTGTGGATAGGAAACGTCAAACGGTCCCTGACTGCAGGGAAACGATCATACTTTCAAACAGCAGGCCCCCACCTTACTTCCCAGAACTCAAGCAGCTTTGTTTGTTTCCCTGTAAAGCAGCCTGCGACTGTGTAGAGATTTGTATCCGTAGACCCAGTGCAGTCTGCATATTTTAAATTATCAATAGTCCTGCTTTATCGGCTTCTATGGCAGATATTATTTGACTGCTGTTTTGATAACCTATGACAAACCCTAAACGTAACCTCCCAACTGAAGCCCAGACCACACTGAGCATGTGCATGGTCTTGGTCTTGTTTAACAAAGTTACAAGATGACAGCCCCTTGCGGTCAACTTTGAAAACATAAATCATTCCTTTAATCAGACTTCTGCAGCAGTAAGTTCATATTGATGTTTAGTATACAAAATACAGCATTGATAGCACTATTCTATTTTAGACTTTAGTTCCCCTTTAAGTTAGTTATGTGTAACTGTTACAGAACAACCATTTGACAAAAGTATGTTTTTTTTCCAGCTGCAAAACCACAGGAAGGTTTGCCACACATTTCCCACCCATATGACTCGTCGGTGCTGAACACGCTGCACGAGTATGAGGGCTATATATTTTGAAGGACTATTAAAATACCTTGTTATCTGCGTTAATTCATTGAGAAAAACAAGTGATACGGTAAAAAAAACATAGTGAATGTAAGATAGGGAGGATGCAGAGGGGGCAAAGCAAATACTGGAATGAACTCAGAGCAAACTCAATTGTCAGCAAATGCCTCCATAGATCATAAGCAAAAACTCTTTATCAATGCTCCCATTCTGTAAAATAAGAATCATTAATTAAAAATAATACATATGCGTGCTAACACTATATTAGCAGCGATCCCCGTTACCTTTACGCTTCCCAACTCCGCCCGACTTCCTCTCACACGCATACACCGGAAGCAGCTGCGTTTTTTTTAATTGGGAAGGACTTCTCTCCCTTCCTTCACTTACCACTGGCTTCTTTTCCAGGCTCTTCGTAAAAGTACCTGCCCCGATGCCTACAGCTGATTGGTTCCAAAATGTCAAGTTTCCTTCACAGTTGCGTGGTTGGTTAGAGACCGCCACGTCCACACGGGGACGCGCTCTGTTCCCAAGAAAGGGGGCTTATGGGAAAGTGTGGGCAATGTATGTGCGCGCGTCCAGCGGTAAGGGGAGGTTCTGTTTGCGTTGCTGGTGGCGTTACGGAACTCTATACACATATGAGAGACATATAGTGTGTTAAGGTAGGAAATAAGTCTGATGGTTTTTCACTCAATCGCCACAGTAGATTTAGACTTCCCCTCACGAATCCTCTGCAAGCATGTACAATATAAATGATAAGCAGAGCCAGTCGATTTCCTGTTGTTAATACTATGCATTATCGGCCAATTAAAAAGTTGTCACCGGTATAAGCCACGCCTTCATTCGTATTCCAATCAGACTTAGCGTTGCGACAGTTTTGATTGGCAGCTGAACGAGCCAACGCGTGCTTTGCTTCCACGTCTGCCGGATGGAGAAAGATGGTGGTGGTTGTGCGAGGCTACGGGGTTTGGCGTAATGGAACTCACAAATTGCTTCGATTGTGAGGGCGTCAGTGAGACGTTGTTTTAATTTTTAGGTGGACGGACTTTGTTTCTTTACTCAGCAGGCTGCTGTGACTCCTAACATGCCGGCAACAGGAAGTGGCATTAGAATGACAGCCGCATACTGACTTCATTCCAGGATGTCCAGCTCGAGCCCTCCAGTTCCTGCTAAAGGACAGATTCACGTGATACAAGGCTTTGCCCTATCTGGATGGCTGATCAGTAAGTAATAACATTCTACTTACTTATATTAAAGAGAATGAAGCCCGCTGACTTGGCTATGATAAGATATGGTCTGGAAACCGTGATAATATTATTATCCTTATATCTGTATTAAAACAGAGTTGTCCGATGGCAACAACATGCACAGTAAGGCTTTGGACACACAGGCTGTTGTCAGTCGGTGTATTTGTGCAGGTTGAGAGAAGCTGATCTGCTCGGTGCCTCTGCTCCATTGAGGACTAACCTCTGTGTGAGTGCACACAGGCTCATCAGATTTAGATCAATGGAGCAGGGACACTGAACAGATCTGGATTTGGCCGAATCCTTAAAGAAAGATTCGGCCGAACCAAATCCAAAGCCTAATTTGCATATGCAAATTAGGGGTGGTACGGAAAAACATTTTTTACTTTCTTGTTTTCTAACAAATGCACACAATTTCCCTCCCACCCCTAATTTGCATATGCAAATTCGGTTCGGCCAGGCAGAAGGATTCCACCAAATCCTGCTGAAAAAGGCACAATCCTGGCCGGATCTCGAACTGAATACTGGATTTGGTGAATCCCTATTTCTCTCAGCCTGAAAAAATACACAGACTGACAACAGCCAGAGCCAACAACCTGTGTGTCCATGGCCTTCGCTGATCTCAGCAAGCTATCACTCCAGGATGCTAGTTCCTACTGTGAAAAAGAACCTCTGTGATGCCCTTGTCATGTGATCACTCATCTGATCTCTAGGACAATAAGAACTCGCATCTACATGCAACACAGGCTAGATTCTGGGTCTCATTTTTCTCTATGTATATATCCAAGCCATTACACCGCAAGAATCTAGGCTATTTGTGCTAAACAAGTTAGATTCTGACTCTCCTTGTTCCTATATTTCAGTCAGTCCCAATATTACACTATTATGCTATATGGCAGTGCTGTCCAACTTCTATGGTACAGAGGGCCCGGAATTTTTCCAATCTACATTGTGGAGGGCCGATAACGGAAGCCAGTGTTAGCCACTCCCTATTTTAGACCACACCCACTTTAAACCACACCCATGTTACCTCAAGACAATGTCCACATTAATAGCACACCAAAATAAAAACAAATGGTTGGTGCTCACTGCATGGATCAGGCACAGAACTAGGGGTAGGCAGCTGTCTAGAATACCATCATTGAGGGGCGCACTTTTTTCAAGCGTTTATTAATAATTTGTTTCAGTAATCATGGTCACCCAGTTGAGTGGAATCCATCTCCTTCTCCCTCTTGCCGGCAAGTAATAGCTCCTTCTGTGCGGTGCACCACGATGTGCATACACGTGTCAGTGACGTCACTGATTTGTTGAATGACAGAGAGAGGCAGAGAGCTGGCGGGCTGCTTGGTGTGGCTCTCGCTGCTCTCAGCCTTGCACAGTTGCACTGAACTCAAGACATTCTTTCTATTACTGTAAAGTGTGAAGCTTCCTGCTGACACAGTCAGGTACAGATTTGGGGACCATGTTTGCGGTTGCTGCTGGGCTGGGCGCTGGCACATAAATACTTGGGGGCAATATGATGTGATCAGATTTATTTTTGGCTGCTGCTGACACAGGTAAAGATTGGGGGCAATATGATGGCTGCAGGAGGGCTGTATGATGGATGGCTGCTGAGATTGCTTGCACAGGTACAGGGGGCAGTAATATAAATGAAAAAGTGTTGTACATTTTCTTGCTTTCTTTATTTAAAAACCATCATGGTAAGGAGGGAAATGGTAATGCAGGACAGGGGGGCACTGATTGAAGCTCTTGCCTAGGGTGCCAAACTACCTTGTGCCTGTCCTGGCAAGGATGTCACTCATATGTGAAAAAAGATAATTCATATTAAGACATACCCATAAATCCATATGTCTCCCCTGCCCTACCCCAGCATATGATTAAACACTTTAGGGCCCACTAACAATAATTTTCAATTGCTAACAAACCCCCAGAACAAATACCAAAGTATGACACAAACCGGGAGCATAGGGAAGACAGAACAGAGCAGTAGACAGGAAAATCAGGACCAGTCTAATATGTACTACATACAGTGACACAGTGCTGGTGCTCATTAGCATTTTGAATAAGGTGTGAACAGGTGAACAATGTGTGCAGTTTCAGTCTGGGTCTCAGGTGTTAACAGTACAGGCCTTTAGGGGAGTGAACAATAGAGGTGTCACTAGTGTAAACAATGCAGGGGGATCACATGTCTGAACAATGCAGGGGTTAGTGTCTGAATTTGAGGTTTAAACAATGCAGGGGCCAGTTAATTTCTGTAGTGATACCTTTTAAAATTTACATATGGTAAGCAAACATAGCAGGCAGACTTTCATGTGGAGGGCCACATGAGGGGCGGTAGCGGGCCGCCAGTTGGACAGCCCTGCTATATGGTATATGACCCAGTATGCTCATTCTTGTTGGCAGTGACAAGCTTGGAATGCCAATGGAAATGGCAACTTAGAAAATACATTAATATATGAAAAACAGAGCAGTTGGAATCAAAGGTTTTTGTACCTATTTCACAATACTGTGACCTAAAGTCTTTTTGGGGGATATAAAGTTCAGTCATTAAAGGGGTGGTTAACCTTCAGGTTAACTTTTAGTATGTTATAGAATGGCCTGACCCCGTCTGAATACAAATGCTCTGTAAAACAAATTTATTGTTATTGCTACTTTTTATTACTCCTCTTTCTGTTCTGACGCTCCCCTATTAATATTCCTTGTTCTCATTCAAATCAGTGCATTATTTAGTCAGGATGTTTGGTTTAAAGCTTGAGCTTGCTTAATGGTCTAAGCCCGTAGCTGGAGTTTATACAAACTGACCTGCAAAATCTGGTTCCAGCATCTCCTGTTGACCGATAGTACGGCCATCTCTGACCTTGAGAAGAAAAAAAAAACCTTTCTCTCCGCCAATAGACAACCTTTTGCCTAATAAAAGAAACCATTATTCTAAGCAATTTAGCAATATATATTCATTACACATTTTCTATCTTTTTTAAGTTATTTGTATATGTATTGCTATTGAAAGCAGTGTTTGTCCCTTTGTAGTCTTTGTCTTGGGGTCTCTGATTTATGAAACAATGTAACATAAACCACCAGATTAACAGGCCTGTCTTGCTGTAGGAGATTGGCTTTTAGAACATTGTATACAAAGTAACAACCAGGAATTAAGCAAATGCTGCTTTCAATAGCAATTACATTTATAAATAACTTTTAAAGCACTAACACTTTTTAATAAAATCAAATTGGAAAGTTACTTATAAGTGTTTTCTTTTATTAGGGAATTTTTTTTTTTTTTTTTGGGGTTGATGTGTCCTTTAAGTAATTTTCTAACACAGTCATTTAACATTTTGTATAGCTTTTAAAGGAGAAGAAAAGGCATTTTTACTTGGGGTGCCAAAGGTTAGGCACCCCAAGTGATTGTATCTACATACCTGACACCCCTGGCCTGTGCATCTATCAGGAGAAAACTGCACCGGCCCAGGTGTTATTCCAGCAAGCACCACGGAGCGATTGTCTTCCTGCTTCTTCTTTCTACAAATTTCCCGGGACAGATGCACAGTAGAATAAATTAGCTGGCTTTTTCGTTAAATGTCTGGATCTTCACTCTGCTGCTCATGCGCAGTCATGAGAAGAAAGAAGAAGCAGGAAGAGGATCGATCCATGGTGCTCGCTGGAATGATCCAGGGCCGGTGCAGTTTCTGCTGATAGGAGCACTGGCCTGGGGTTTCAGGTAAGTAATACAATCTCTTGGGGGTGCCTAACTTTTGGCTCTATAAATTGACTGTACTATTCTTCTGCTATATACCCTTTTACTTCTCTTGCCCTTTTCCAAGATATGTTTTACTATCCCATTTTACATTATTGCTTCTATTTGCTCTTTCCATCTTATTTTATCTACGTCTTCCACATTTGTATTTTCTAATATGCAAGGTATTAATTTTAGTCTGTCTTTTCTTTTCTGCTTTAGTTTAAAAATCAGTATAGTAAGCTGATCTATTACCATGGAGAAATTAGGAATGAGCTTTGGAGGTGGTCCAAGTAAGAAAGAACTTCAGGACTTGGTAGAGACTCAACGGAAGCAGATACAACAATACCAGGCACGACTCAAGGATATTGTGCGAGCATATAAGAGTCTTCAAAAAGAAAAGGAGGCCCTTGAGGCCAGTATCCATGTTCTTTCTGCTACTCAGGAGCCAGCAACTCTTATCTCAGAATCTGAAGAGGCTCATGATGACCAGCATTCCATACACAGTGAGGATAGTGTTGACACTGCAGGAAGTCTTCCCAGTGCTAGAGGAGGTGAGACCAGTGAGGATGAGAGACTAGATCCTTCTCAGCGAGGTGTAATAGAGGAGGCCAGTGGTTCAGAGAGTGGGGTCAGCACAGCCAGTGGAGAAGGAGGTCAAGCCACAGCAAGTGAGACTGACCGCAGGATGGTGCAGCTAAAAAACCAGCTTGCTACGCTAACTAGGTATGTGAGTTTTGACTTTTTAGACTGCTTTTTAAATGGTGTTTTACCTTATACTTACAACTTACACTTTTACCCCATGCAGAGAAAGCTTTTGCTAGGGGTCATGGTTATTGTTTACAAGTAGATTAGATTACATTAGCGACAGATAGTGGTGGATCTTTAGAAAAGATCAAAGAACAAGAAGTCACCTTTTTAAATTTGAAGACCTGAACTTTCACTTGAAGCAGTACGGCTGTTAGGTTGTGGAATACCCAGCTGGGTGATGTAATGGCAGATTTTATTAATGCCTTTAATGGCTTGGATGAGATGATTAGGTTAGTTCAGTCTATATATGTGCATTGGGAATTCAATTTCATGGACTCTGTCAGTAGTAGGTATCTGTTTTTTTTTTTTGTTTTTTTTTACTTTTATACTAAGGTTCGAAAAACCTTTTGTTATTAAAGTCTTATGAGTTTTTTTTTCCCCCTAACTTACAGTGCTTTGGCAACAGTTACACAAGAAAAATCTCGCATGGAGGCTTCCTATCAAGCAGATAAGAGAAATGCAAAGCAAGAGATGGAGGAGTTGATGGAAAACATGGAGAAAGAGAGGACCAATTTACAGGAAGAAATTCAGAGTCTTCAGGAGCAACTTGCTGAGACCAAGACCAGATTAATTAGCCAACAACATGATCGTGCTCAGGAGCAAATAGACCACGCTGTTATGCTAAAAGAACTTCAGCGACTCTTACAAGGGGAACGAGACCATCGGCAGGAAACTGAACTCAGACTGGAGGAATCAAGACAAGAGCTAGCAGGCAAGCTAGCTGGCATTTCAGGCCTGGAAGGAAGGTCTGAGGCAGCTGAAGAGCAGAACAAGAAGCTGCGTAAAGAACTTGAAGATTTAAGAAAGGAGTTATTGGAAGCTAAGCGGCAGGGAGCAGAGCCTGACCCAGCAGTACTGAAGCTCCAAGCAGAGCTGGGCAGAGTGAAAGTAGAGATGAATGCTATTCTGCAGGAGGAGAGAAAAAAGGTATAAGAATTCAGCATATAATGTTAAAGGAACAGCAACAACAAAATATGGAAGTGTGTTAAAGTAATAAAAATATAACATTGTGTTGCCATGCACTGGTAAAACTTATAGGAGTAGTTAGTGTGGTTATGGGGGCAGCCATTCAAAGCTTAAAAAGCAGAAAATTCACAGGTTACACAATAGATAACTGCTAAGCTCTGTAGTGTACAGAGTTTATCTGTTCTCTACTGTGTATACTGTGCTTGAATGGCTGCACCCATGGTTACACAGCAGCTTGTTTATATAACCCATAGTACTTTTTTCTGAAGCAAACACACCAGTTTTACCAGTGCAGGACAACATTATATTATATTGACATTCCTTTTAAAACATTTTAATTTTTTTGAAGTTACTTTAATTACATTTTAAGTGAAGTTTGTCTATATGCGCAGATCACTGAGAGGTAATGTCAACATCAGCTGGTGATACTATATACATATTAATAGGAGATATCATGTGGCATGGTTTCCTCAGTACTGGAATTTTTGCTTCAGAGTTGACTCCGAAATTCTGGGTAGGGATCTGTTGACTTTTTTACAACAGCCCCATGACATATGTTACTGAAATTAGCAAATGCCAGCTAGGTTAGAGTTCTGAGATGAGTAACCAGTTGTATTCTTGCATATAGCTGAAATTACAGTACACTGTATTTTTATATAACCATAACACTGCTGGAAATCAGTGGACAATCAATTAAAAAAAAAAAAATATATATATATATATATATATATATTTATATATTTGTCTCCTCTAATGTAAAACATGGGAATATTATAAACCATCTCCGAGTTCAGTAATCATACAACATCATGAGGGTGCACAAGGTGGTTTCTAATACCCTTATATATTACATGAGACACAAATGACCTTACTAAACACCAATCATAACTGATGACATTAATGAGCACTGTTTATATGTTTATAATTTACAGTATACTCATGATTCTTGTCTACTGTATGCACTATAACCCCCCTGCAATTTCCAGTACTGCATATGCGTGCTTTTCCTTCGAGTACATTGTTTTTTTGTTTTTTTTCCATTAAGTCTGTCCTTTTGTACTTTTTCCTTCTAACTTATTTCACCTTTTACCAAATTGTATTTTCATCAGTTTTCATACAAAAATGTAATTTGTGCTTTGCTTTTCCCTATTAAGAGATTGGATGAAGAACAACAAACTATGCAGCGTTTTCTACAGGAGGAGCAACGTATCCGCTCCCTTGAGTCTCAGGTTTCCGAAATGTCAGAACTTCTTGGTGCAGCAGAAACATCCAAACAAAGGGATCAAGCAACTGTTCGCAAGCTTCGGGAACGTCTAATACAGCTAGAAGCAGAGAACAAAACACTTGCACTAGCCTCTTCATTGCACACACCATCTGAAGTTACTTTTAATTCTAATAAAAGGGAAGATACTGATGAGGGTCCAGAGCAGCATGCATCTGCCATTTTTTACCAGCAAGAGCTTCAGCAACTGAAGGAGGAATTTGAACGTTATAAATCACGTGCACAAGGTGTACTGAGAACCAAAGGTGCACGAGACGGAGAACTGGAGGCTGGCAGAAAACAGATGGCAGAACTGAAAGAACGATGTGTTTCTTTGCGGCTTTCTGCAGAAGAGGCTGAAAGCAGGCACAAAGCAGAAATGGAGGCTGCCCAAAAACAGATTGCACTGTTGCTTCAGTCTCACCGACAGGAGCTAGAAGCTGTGCGCAAAGAAGGTAGAGACAATATGGCGCGTCTGGAGGAAGAATTGCGACATCATAGAGAACGTGTGCTATCTGTTTTAGCTGAGAAAGAGCAAGAGCTGGAGAGATTAAGAGAAACAAAGATCGCAACAGTGGTCCCTATTTCAGCTCTGGACTCAATTGGCAATGGTCTGGAACTTCCACAGGGTTCCTCCTCCACTTTTATAGTGTATGCAGAGCAGCTTTCACGCAAAGAAGCCGAGATTGGAAACCTACGACGGAGGAAGCATGAATTAGAGTCAGAACTACAGAGTATGCAGGAGAAATTGGCAGAAGAGAAAGAGGAGGTGAATATCTTGCAGGAGCAAGTGAAAAAGGATATGCGGGACCGGAGGAGGGAGGGGGCAAACATGGAGTACCTGAAAAATGTATTGTTAGGATATTTGACCATGCCAGACCCAAGAGGAAGACAACATACCCTGAGCGCTCTGCTTGCAGTGTTGCATTTTTCTCCTGAGGAACGAAATGCAGCCTTGCATGCGCAGGAGGGGAGTAGGTGGTGGGCAGGAAGCAAGAGGTGACTCCTCATGAAAGACTTACAGAAGTTATAAGTAAACCGCACATTTTATTTGGCAGACATTTGTGATTTCCCCTGTGCGATCTTGAGAGATCTTGTGAGAGGCACAAATAGCCTTTTGCGTACCTTTCAACTCAAATCTGTATGAATTTTGAAATTATGCTCCACCTCCTTCCAACTATACTATTCCAGATTGGACTGCAGTAGAGTGACTGTGTCTATGGTAATCTTTTAGAAAACTACTGGTGCAAGTTGAAGCTGACTAGTCAGACCAAGTTGCACTCAAAATATAATTGTAATTATGGTCTTCTTTGCAAAGAAAACAATAAAACACTGATTATGGCAAACTACTGGAAACATTGTGAGCCCCTGTGTTTTACATATTAAAAGAGAAAAAGTCCCCCTGGTCTAATTAATCATAGTAAAATATATTTTAGTATTCTGTATTACTTGCTGCTTTCAAAATAAACCTCCATACTTGGCTGCCCTTTTATTAGACGCCAGTGGGATCACCTGACTAATAAAAGGGCAGCCAAGTATGGAGGTTTACTTTGAAAGCAGCAAGTAAGTTGCAGGTAAAACCTAGTCCCTTTGTAAAATGTATAATGAAGCAATAGAATTCTTAATGAATCAGATGAAAATTGAGTGTAGGACTGGCCAGATATGGGATGACTTTGACGTAGTTGGCCAGCTTAAATATATTGCAATATATGGACAAACAATCCCTGTTTTGTTTAAAGGGCAAGGCATTTTTCAGTAGCAGTATGCACAAAATGTCTTAAATATATTGATAATGGGTTGAGTGCAGAGGAATCTTGTATTTGACTATATGTATTTTGTGGTCACAGCCTCATTGCACCCCCGCCTAATGGTTTTAAAAATTAGTGGTGAGCACAACTTTCCCTTGTTTGTTTTATTTATATTATATATATATATATATATATATATATATATATATATATATATATATATATATATATATATATATATATATATATATATATATATATATATATATATATATATATATAGATATATATATATAGATATATATATATAGATATATAGATATAGATATATAGATATATATATATAGATATATATATATAGATATATATATATAGATATATATATATAGATATCTCTCTCAAAGGAGAGCAAAGGAAGTTACCCAGGCATTCCAATTATACATTATATGGAAGAGGTACTTCCTGGAGCTCATCATTTAATTGAGGGGAATCCCTGAAGGATAGTTAAAACACATGAGCAACAACTGCTCTACAAGGGAAAACTTTGATAAACGCACTATTCATGTTTATTTGACATTGCCAGGCCCAAGAAGAGAGTATACTGTACATTGAGGGAAACTAAATGTAACCATGCATGCACAGGAGCGAAGTATGTGGCACCAGGAAGCAAGAGGTGACCAGATGTGTTTATAGCTGTGGATGGTCTCAACTACTCCACCCACACAGCTAATGTAATATATTCTGTATTACCTGCCCTTCAACATGTATATAGCAATTCAAATGGACAGAACTGAAATCTTAATGGACAAAGTGGCAGCAGGTGGAGGTTGAATCCACTATACACATGCAATCATGGCTTGGATAGCACCCAAATTAATTTGTTCAGCTTATAGGTTTAAAAGAGGAGAGAAAGAGTCTCAATATTATTTATTGAACATATATGAAGAAATCATAAGTATTTTTTACATGGAAAAAGACGGCTCTACCAAGAACAATAAATTACTTTTATATTTACCATTTAAAATGCATCATGACGGGGGGCGTGGCCAGCATGAGCTAGAGGGAAGACGTGCTTTTCTGCTGCTCCCGCTATTATCCTGAAATTACCCTGCAATACTGTGCCCTTTTGGACTATAACTACAGCTGGCCTGCTGCTTGCACCACTCTGGTCATCGAGGGTGAGCTATGAGGCGGAACGCTGCGACCAAGGCGTCTACAAGCACCTCCAAAGTGAAGGAGCTCAAAGAAGCTGCGCGTCTCCAAAATGGCGCCGACCCTAACACGGAGGCCCCGCAGTCTGCTGGTAAGGTGAGCGGCGCCAAATCTGCGCTTGGTGTTTCAGCGGCCAAGAAACTGGAGGCCTTCGCGCATGACTCGGCTTTGGGTAAAGCAGACTGTCTGCCTACAGACCCGATTACTAGTGCGCCAGCCAGTCCCTCCTCTATGGCTTCCCCGCCATCGCCATCTGTACCCTGTGACGCAGAACCGTCACTGTCGGAGCTGATGCAATTTATGAGGCAAAACCATGAGGCTCTGGTGGATAAAATGGATGGGCTCATATGTGACTTTGCGATTGTTAAACAAGACCTCTCTAATTTGCGTGACCGCACCTCGGAAGCGGAACGCAGAATTGGGGACTTGGAGGATGCCACTGGCCCTTTGCAGACAAGCATGGCGGGCGCCTCAAAGCACATACAATTGTTGGAGGCCAAAACTGACGATCTTGAGAATCGCCTGAGGCGAAACAATGTTCGTTTGGTGGGCGTACCTGAGGGGGCCGAGGGGACTACCCCAGAGACATTTGTTGAGCAATTCCTTCTCTCGCAATTTGGCGATAAAGTATTTTCGACTATGCTGTTGGTTGAACGAGCTCATAGGATACCGGCCAGACCACTGCCACCAGGAGCTGGGCATAGGCCGCTGATAGCACGCTTGCTGAATTACAGGGATCGAGACACTGCACTGAGGGAGGCGCGAACCAAGGAGCTACGTTTCCAGAATGCTACCATCTCCCTGTACCCGGATTTCTCAACGGAGGTGAGAAAACAGAGGGCCAAGTTTACCGATGTAAAGAGGAGACTACAGAAGATGAATCTCAAGTATGCCATGCTCTTCCCGGCTAAGCTGCGTGTTGTTTATATGGGAAAAGCGTCCTTCTTTGTGACCCCACAACAAGTATCAGAATGGCTGGACTCGATTCCTGTTCCTCGCAGTCATACCGGAGTTCCATCTGGTCGAAGTGACTAGGAGTGACTTCTCTTATTTTTGTTTTCGCAAATGTTGCGGATACTTTCCCTTTAGTGGTTTGTTGGACATATCACCACCATATTTCAGTTTACAGGTTCGGACTTACCTTGGGGAGCGTTCAGGGCTCCACAACTATGGCACATACTTCTGGGAGCGGTATGTTTAAAAGTATTGAACTGTTCATTTGACTTTACCTTTGCACTTCATTGCTGTTCACCTTTGAGCTATAGGCTCGGTCCTGGAATTTCCCCAGGCTATATAGAGTTTGATTAGTTCGGGATCCAGTTAAGCTGAACCCAAGTAGGGGATATGGGTTTAATGCAGGGAGGACAGAAGGGTAGTTTAGTTTGGTGGGTATTGTTTTATGACAACTGTAAACGGTCCGAATGTGGGTTGACAAATTTTTCTTCACAATATGCCAGATCTGACATGACAGTATTCTTTGATCTCCTGAAATATTTGGGACTTGAATATCACTATGGCGAATAAGTTGCAACTTCTTAGCTGGAACGTGAGGGGCTTACGGGACAAAGTCAAACGATCCCTAGTGTTCAATTTTTTAAAGAAACACCCCCATGATATCGTAATACTTCAGGAAACGCATATGACACATGACAAAATTCTGTCTCTCAGACGTTCCTGGCTCAGTAGTACATATCATGCGTGTTACTCAAACTATGCAAGAGGGGTGTCTATAATGGTTAGAAGGGGTCTGGCATTCCAACCGGTTGCAGTCAAAACTGACCCTAAGGGTAGATTTGTTTATGTGCATGCCAAAATAGAGAATACTGAGTTGCTGATAGCAGGGGTGTACCTGCCCCCTCCATTCACTCTGGAACTCCTGGCAGAATGCTTTGCACCGCTATCTAAATTTCCCACTCTCCCGATAATTTGTATGGGGGATTTCAACTGTGTTTTAGATGCTAACTTGGATAAGCTTTCTACCACTTTGGGGTCTGGTTCACGGTTTTCCCAACGTTTTCAACAATTTTTAGCAGCTCTTGGGCTGGTGGATGTCTGGAGGGCCAAGCATCCGACTATGATACAATACACCTGTTATTCAGCTACGCATAGCGCGATGTCCCGAATTGATCTGGCTTTGGTGTCTTCAGACATCCTCCCGCTCACACACCATGTACAGATCTTACCCCGTGGGATATCTGATCACTCCCCCCTCTCTCTGGCCATATCTATGGTTTCCCAGTCCAACAAACCATGGAAAATGCAGCCTTATTGGCTTAAACTCCCAGACGTGGCCACGGGGCTACCCCAAGCGATAGAGGATTATTGGTCATTTAACCAGCATACGGCTTCTCCCTCTAGCGAGTGGGATGCAATGAAGGCTTACTTGAGGGGTTTGGTTAAGTCCAGAGTCAGTACTTGGGAAAAGAAGAGGGTAGAAAAGATCTCTGCTTTAGAAGCGAGTTTGGCCGCTGCTGAGTCCCTCTATACTCAACACCCCACCAATGAGAATCGGGACGTTTGGTTACTTAAAACTCGGGAATATCAGGAGTGTTTGAGACAGCAAGCTCATAAAAGTATATTATACACTAAACATAAGGTTGCTCAGTTTGGGGACAAAACTGGACACCTTTTGGCATTACTGTGCAGGGAGATTTCTCCATCTACAGCAATTTTGAGTATTTGTAAACGGGATGGTGTACAGGTGACTGATACCCAAGAAATTAATGACACATTTCGAACTTATTTCTCGGAGGCCTATGCGTCCAAGGTGACTTATTCGAAATCGGACCTACACGCTTATTTGGATGGGGTATGCTTCCCCTCTTTGTCGGTTTTAGATAGAGACCTTCTGGACAGTGCAATAACTGAACAGGAAATTGAAGATGCGATAGGTACATTCCCTTCTGGTAAGGCACCGGGTACTGATGGGATTCCCATAGAGGTATATAAGCAGTATAAAGAAACTATGATTGCTAGACTGAAAGGTTGTTATGATCATGCTTTGTCCACCACCTCCTTGCCTCAATCCATGACGGAGGCCCTTATAGCACTAATTCCTAAAAAAGGGAAGGACCCCACACAATGCGAATCTTATCGACCGATATCTCTGTTAAACTGTGATATAGAAATATTGGCGAAAATTTTGGCCCTCAGACTTAATAAGGTTATTCTTACATTAGTACATGGGGACCAGACAGGATTCATGCCGGGCAGGGCTACCACTATAAATATCCGAAGACTTTATACAAATTTACAAATGCCACACGTGCATGCTGGAAAAAGAGTTGTCCTGTCTTTGGATGCTGCAAAGGCATTCGATTCGATTGAATGGGAATTTCTGTGGGAGACTCTTAATAGATTTGGCTTTGGGACGCAGTTTATATCCTGGGTGCAACTGCTCTATCACAGTCCAAGTGCTAGGGTTTGCACGAATAACCGAGTTTCGGAACCCTTCCTGCTTGAGAGGGGCACGAGGCAGGGCTGCCCGCTGCCCCCGGGTCTATTTGCCCTAGCTATTGAGGTGTTGGCTATTATAATCAGAGCGGACGCGATCATTGTGGGTTGCAAGTATCGGGGCATAGAAGAGAAAATTGCACTCTATGCTGATGATATGTTGCTTTTTTTAGCCGACCCAGCAGATTCACTGGTGCGGTTGTTGCATGTCATCAATACCTATGGCACTTTTTCTGGTTTGTTGATTAATTGGGGTAAGTCCCACAGATTTCCGTTGGATGCCTCTGCCCCCCTTTACCAAATGCCCAATCAACCCTTGCAATGGGTAGACAGCTTTCAGTATTTAGGCATTCGTTTTGCGAAAAAACAAACCCACTATTTAAAAGATAACCTAGAACCGGTGCTTTCCAGAATTAGTAGCCAAATGAAGGCATGGAGATCCCTCCCTCTGTCTCCACCGGGCAGGATAGCCATTTGTAAAATGATTTTCCTTCCCCGTCTCTTGTACGTTTTTGTGAACTCCCCAATTTATATACCCAAAAAGATTTTTGCCTGTCTCGATTCTGAGACTAAAGCTTTTATCTGGGCAGGCAAACGTAGTAGGCTGGCATATTCTGTTTTACAACTCCCCACTTTGGAGGGAGGCCTAGCACTACCTGAATGGAGGTCCTATTATCTGGCCTCGCAATTACAGCATTTTTTGCCTTGGATCAGGGGGGATCTAACTGATGCTTCCTATAAAATATTACGCACTTGTTGGGGTAACGAGGCAGTACCTCTCCTGATTTTTCTAGAAGCACCAAACAATTTTGCCCTCTTGCTCCCAGTCCTTAAAACTCTCTTCAAAGTATGGCAGGTGTCTCATACGCTTATACAGTATCAGGGGATCTCACCCAATACCTCTCTGTGGGAAAATGAGCGGCTTCCCCATTTGAACACTACCTCACTACAGGAATACTGGCATCCGCAAGGTCTCCAAATAATAGATGATTTGTTTATTGAGGGAGTATTCAAATCCTTTCTGCAAATGCAGGCTGACTATGGGGTCACATCTAAGGCATGGTTGCAGTACTACCAGCTTAAACATGCGATTAAGGCACAATGGCCAGTCTCACCTGTTAAAATTGTTAAATCACCGGTCGAAAATATATTGGACTACCTGGTCACTATATGTAGGACTCCTCCTTTGGCATGGATCTACTCCATTCTACTTAAGAATAAGAAACACACGCCCAGTAGTGCTAGAAATAAATGGGAAAGTACTGTTCCTGATTTGGAGGATGAGGAGTGGGTGGAGGCCCTGGAAGCCCCTAGCTTAGTGTCCTTTAATGTTAGGAGTAGATTCACACAAATACTTATCTTACATCAGGCATACATTACCCCTACTCGTTTGTATACAGCGCAATTAAGACCTGATGATTGCTGTCCGAAATGTCAACTGCCTGGTGCAAATTTTTTTCATTTGCTGTGGACTTGTCCTCCTGTAGCGCTATTCTGGGTCAGAGTTTGTGAGATTCTCACTGACATCACACAGCTGCAGGTTGCTGCTACGCCTCGATTATGCTTGCTGGGGATAGTATCACACCTTAGTAAGTCACATTCTATGCTTATTCTTTTACGGGAAACACTATTTCTTGCCCGAAAATGTATTGCTCTAAAATGGCTTGCAGGGGAACCCCCTCTTATAGCACTATGGATGAATTTGGTACAGGAACATCTTACATTGGCTCGACTGGTGTATCTGCAGAGGGACAGCCCGGGCAAATTTGAGCTTGTATGGCAACCCTGGTTGGACTCTCCAATGTATAAGAATTGTAACCCCTGAACCAGCTACACTGTAACCTGTCATTATTTGCCACTTTTTCACTGCCTGACTATGTGATATTGTGATTTCTGTACTTGTCAGACCGTTGGGAGGCATTCTGAAGCTTATTGATATTACCCACGATTGCTTGATGTCTATTTTTCTTTTGTTTTCCTTTTTATTTTTGTATGTTTGTTGAAATCAATAAAAATGATTTAAACAAAAAAAAAAAATGCATCATGACAAATGTTTAAGACGATGACTTCTACTTCTGGGATTTTGCAGGTATAGTAGCATTCAATATGAACCCCAGGTTAATGACTCCACAGAATGTAGTACTAGATGGCAGTGTAGCTGTTGGAAGGACTTGGGGTATGTTATTTTTTCACATTCCTGAGACCACAACACAAAGCCTCAATTGTGATCAACAGGGTTCATTTGTACATGCAGAGTATTAATAAGAGTAAAAGATATGGAGCAGGGTTAGGCAACCTCTAGTGCTTTTCCTAATATAACTCATACAACTTTTGCAAGCTTTGATAGCAAGTATTGTTTGGAACTATTGTTTGTTTAGCACCAGAGGATGACTGTCACCTCACGCACGACTCCAGGAAAATGCTCAGAATTCAGTATAACATCTTATTGTTATAGAGGCCTAGTCCTAATACAGAGAAGATATATAGGAAACCAGCTATAATTTAGTGTTTGTACCTGTACTGCAAGTTACCTGGCAATATTGCACAAAAAAAGAGATAATACAGTTTAACCTCTATGCACTGTTGTCCAAAATATATGTTAAGTGCTGTTACAAACATCTGGTCTTGTAAAATGAATCATGTAAATATTCTCAGCAGCGGCAAAGAATAATAAATAATGATGTATTAAATCTTCTGAGCCTTTCTGTAGGTTTGTGTTGGCTGACCAGTAGTGCAGCACAGATCAACGCAGAACTTGGAATACAGAATCTACATCTTATGTTGCAAATTCTATTAACTACATACTCTATGCAAGTTACTGTAAAACATATATGGAATATACCATATACATTATTTCAGCAGATTCTGAAATTGTGTTCAAGATGGCTGCTTACAAATATGAGTCTTGCTAGTAAACAAATGGTTATAACGTACATGTATTATGTGTGCTTTGTGCTTCAAAGTTTGTGAACAAACATATTCTATATTTTTATATGAATGTGACCTAAACATTGTCTGATTGTACTAAAAGTAGATGGAGAAAACCTAGTTAAACAAATGAAACAAAAAATGATTATAATTGGTAATGTATTTATTGAAAACAATCCAATAACACATTTCCTTGTGGCAAAAATAAGTCAGTATTCACTTAAGTTTGCTCAGTATTTGGTGTGACTCCTTGTGCAGCAATAACTGCTACTATACATGCATCAGTCCTGCACATGACTTGGAGGAATTTTAGCTCATTCCTCCATACAGAACAGCTTCAGCTCTTGGATGTTGGTGGGTTTCCTCACATGAACAGCTCACTTTAGGGCTTTCCCCATTTCAGGTCAGGACTTTGTCCATGCCAAACCATTCACTTTATTCTTCTTTAAACATGAGTGTTTAGGATCTTTGTCTTGCTGCATGACCCTCTCTTGAGATTCAGATAACGGACAGATGTCTTGACATTTCCCTTTTGCATTGTCTGGTATAGCTTAGAATTAAGTATTCCATCAAGCCGTCCAGGCCCAGATGCAGCAAAACAGGCCCAAACCAGAACACACTCACCACCAGGTTTCACAGATGGGATAAAGTTCTTATGCTGGAATGCAGTGTTTTTCTTTCTCCAAATGTAAAGCTTCTTATTTAAGCCATAAAGTTCTATTTTGGCTTCATCTAGCCACAAACACTTCTAGTATCCTTCTGATTTGAAAACATGATCTATAGCAAACCGTAGATAGTTAGCAATATTTTTGGGGGAGGGCAGTGGCTTTCCCCTTGCTATCCTGCCATACACACCGTTGCTGTTCACTGTTCTCCCGATGGTGGATTCATAAACATCAACATTCAACAATGTGAAACAGGCGTTCAACTGCTTAGCAATTACCCTTGGTTCCTTTGTAACCTCTCAAGACTATTAAAACACCTTGCAGCTGGAGTTATCTTTGATGATTGACCATTTCTGGATAAGGTCACAAGGGTCTTGCATTTCCTCTGTTCGTACAAATTCTGTCTGACTGTTGATTGGTGGAGACCAAATTCTTTAGAGATAGCCTTTTACAGCTTTATGGGCATCAACAACTCTTTTCCTGAGGTCCTCAGATATCTCCTTTGTTTGAACCATGATACACATCCACAAATGTGTTGTATATGTGATCCACATCCCTTAAAGTACCAGTAACACAAAATCGCAAAGTCTTTATTAAAAAATAACTTGCCGAAACTCCGCTTGCGCTTCAGAAAAGCCAACAGGCCGACGATCCATCATGCGGCGCTCAAGTTCTCCTCGCTGGCTATTTCCTATAGAAGGCAGGGAGGAGAAATTGAGAAATCTTTTAATAAAGACTGTGCGATTTTAAAGTTACATATGGCTTGGTGGGTTTTTTTTCCCATTCTATACAAACAAATTTTTAAAAAAAAATTAATTTGACGTTACTGGTCCTTTAAATAAAACAGGGTCTCTCATTCATACCCGATTGTCATCTCATTGACTGAAAACACCAGACTCTGATTTCACCTTCAAATTATATGATAATCCTAAGGATTCACTTACTTCTGCCACACATGCAGTTATCTGATGGCTAGCAGCTAGCACACTTGGGGGTGCCAAATGTTATGCACCCCCAAGTGAATGTATTTACTTACCTGAAATCCTGGGCCGGTGCTCCTATCAGGAGCAAATGCACCAGCCCAGGGTTATTCCAGCGAGCACCACAGAGCGATCCTCTTCAGGCTTCTTCTTTCTTCAAATTTCCCGGGGCAGACACATGCACAGTTGAATAGAAATAGCCAGCTTTTTGGTTTCAGGTAAGTTGCCATTACAGGTGCAAGCTCACACAACACCTTGGGTTAATGTAACTTTATGTATATGATTTTACCCAAGATTTCAACATATCCGTTTTAAAATTAAACTGTTTTCATCACTCCTTTTTCTTTCTGTTCATGTCCATTGCACACTGAACAGATTTATCTTCTGACCTTCCCTGTTCTTTTCCCCATGCCATACCACCACTGATTATCCTCACTCACCTCCATTGTCTGGCTTAGTTCCAGATAGAAGGTAACCACACAGATGCCACCAAGCCAAGCTACAAAGCCCTCCCATGACAAGCGAGAATCCTGCATTGTAACCGTAGAGACCGGTACAGTGTCCAATTGAGGACATTTGTATGCAAAATGGCAGTGCATCCTGCTCCCTCCCCAGTCTAAAATGTCTGTGTTGCGTCTAAATGATTGTTCAGGGTTGCCGCATAGTTTCTGTGTCTTGCTTCCTAATCTGTCCATCCTCCTCCCTGTTGTTCTGCCCCCACCACCCACTCCTTCCTCACACTTCCCTTTGTTCTGTCAGCCAGATCTCGATCCGATGGGACAAAAAATCCCGTTGGATCGGGGCCGCATCTGTTCGTTGATGCGGTCCTGCGATCCGACCCCCGTTCCCATTCGTTAGGATCCGATCGTTGGGCCCTAGGGCCCACAATTGGATCAGCCCGATATTGGCATATCAGAGAGAGATCCGTTCATTTGGCGATATCGCCAAACGAGCGGATCTCTCCGTGTATGGCCACCTTTAGTCTATGGGGACCTGCCAGAGGCATAGACATCTGGTAAGAAAGGACAGTTTAGAAACATTTCTTGCCACATAATATGCAATTTGGTGACACACACAATGGTTGCTGAAAATATCCTTGTTTGTTCAGCCTTTGGGGTTAAAAGATTTCTGATCATTGTGCCAAATACAAAAGAGCTCTTTAGTGCACTGGTTTGGTCGGTTGTCTAAAGGTGCCCATACACGGGCCGATAAAAGCTGCAGACAGACCGAGTCGGCAGCTTATTGGCCCGTGTAAGGGGCCCCCCCGACGGGCTTTCAGCCAGATCTCGATCGGATGGGACTAAAAATACCGTCGGATCGCGGCCGCATCTGTTCGTTGATGCAGTCCCGTGATCCGACCACCCCTAAAGCCACTGTTAGGATCCGATCGTTGGGCCCTAGGGCCCACGATCAGATCAGCCCGATATTGCCCACCTCAAGGTGGGCATATCGGGGAGAGATCCGCTCGTTTGGCTACTCAATGTTCCTGGAAGCACAGGGACCCAGTCACTATAAACATGACCATATTTTGCATGCTTTCAATATCATTTGCAATTAGCCATGTTGGAGAAGCTGTGTAGGACAGCACAGGGCATTTTATAGCACACTTTGTATCACTCTGTATTGGAAGGGTCCTTTCCTTTCAGAGTAATTGAATAGGTATAAAATATAGGATACATGTAGTGTGTGCACAGTTGTTTTGCAAATAGATAGTAAGGCAGGTGATATAAATATATGCGGTCAAGACAATAACAATCCAAACTGCCAGTACAGAGATGTAGAATGCTCATTCATAGCAATAGGAAACACTTGACTTCAGTTATTCTTTGAAAAGGATCTGCTGCTAAATATTTAGTCTGGGTCAATAATTCTCATATCTTATTCAGATCTTAAAGCATACATTAATGTTCTAAATGGAATCATGTAATATTAACAATGAAACAAGGAATTTGAGAGCCTGCTTTTTTCAACTAGCAACTTATTTTGCAGTAGATCAGTATATTTTAGATATGCTGCTAAAGTCTCCACTTGTACCTTAACACTGACATATGAAGCGTGTATTGCAGCGATTGCAAAGCTCTAAATAGAATTGTGATTACATTGAAATTGTATGTTCAGGCCTCTCCTATTCACATTCAAATCAGTGTGTGGTTGCTAGGGTAAGTTGCACCCTAGCAACCAAATTGCTGAAATTGCAAACTGGAGAGCTGCTGAATAAAAAAGTGAAATAACAAACACTACAAATAATAAACAATTGCAAATTGTCTCAGAATATATCTACACTACAGTAAACGTTAATTTAAATATGAACAACCGCTTTAATTAATCTGTTTGGTGGGGTTCAGCGGTGTCCATCCTTCCGCTCTGTAAGACAGTCATTGTAAACTCTTAAATATGCGATAACTGCCATCTTTTCTTTGTTTTGCAGCCACGGAAGCCTTGCCTTTGCTCCTGAAACCACAGTAAATGGGCCTGCGTGACACAGTCCAGTCTCCAAGGTGTATATGGACTGTGACTGGACCTATTGCTCCCTGGGATCTGTGCATATTTGTCACATTATATTCATTTGGAAACATTATCCAAATGGACAGGGTGCTTTAGGATAAACAAAACTGAATCGGCAGCACAGCGTGATAAAATGCTGAACAAGAGGAAATGTAGCACTGGGAGTTGTGTGTGCACGGGAAGAAGGCCAGTGTGGATGATGTATAATATAAAAGCACTGCGTATCTTAACAGCGCTATATAAATAAATGATGATGATGATAATGATAAACACTGCCTCCTTTACAAGAAGCTTCTCTCAGCACAGTCTGCTTCACCTCATCTCACTGCTTCGGAGGTTGCACAAAGCACCCTGAGAAAAACACACGTTGAGACAGCTGTGACCAACAACATGGCTGCCCTCTTATGAACACACATCTTTATTTTAGCAATAATCCTTCATAAGTTGCTGCAGAGCCCCTGCCTTGCTTCTCTATTTATGTTCTTAGCAGTATAAAGCAGCCTTGAACCACATGCTGGTCCAGCACTTAGCAATATTTTTTTAACAAATCTTGTCCTCAAAAGAGACTTTTATTTCTCTCTCTCGCCACTTTATTTCAAAATAAACCCTGTCCCCATTCCCAATTTCCAGGTATATCCTCTGCACTTTATGGGTTTAGACGAAAACATCCAAGCATTTTTTTTTTGTAAAAAAGGAAACTTGTTTGAAAAATATTTTCTGCTTTTATGTTTCTTGTTCTTGTACTTTCTTGTAAAGTGTAGCATTTTTATTTTGTATGTTTGTTTTGTATTTTTAGCATATTACTGTACTACCTTATACTGTATGCTTTATAGCAGCGTGCCATTTCTCCTGCAAAGCCATATATATTGCGGAAATATTTATTTTTTCCCCACGATTATCTCTGTGGACTTTGAGTGGAAGAAGATTAATGCAAATAGAATGATACTCCCGCCCACACAAGCGTTTATGTTGAAATATCGGCTTTATTGCAACAAACACACAGGGAATCTTGCGGTGGGTACAGGCCTGGCAATATGTGGGTTCTGGCAAATGCCAGAGGGGCTGCTGTAAGATGCCATAGAAAGTCAGTATTTAGTGGGCTGGTGGGGGCTGTTTGGGCCTCTGTGTACCTGAAATGCCAGGGCCTATTTTAATTCTCAGTCCGGGCCTGGGCGGGTATGCTGAGCTGACTTACGCGTTTCTTGCCGGGTCACCCGGCACTTCCTCAGAGCCAGTGGAAGAAGATTAACCCTGTGTTTTCTGCACAGCAATGACTTTAGGTTATCCTGAGATTACTGTAAGGCCAAAAGTAGAATGTGCCTTCTGCCTGGAAACTACATTCTACAGTCTCCTCACGACATATGCTGGAAGGTTAGAAGTGTGGAAGTGATAGAACAGGGTATAACATTGAGCAATCTTTTAAAGGTATTTTAAATATATAAACCTTGTAAAAGCATTTTAAATATTTGAGACTGTGTGTAATATGATTTTTCCTCCATTTTAATACAGCAAAGGTATGAAAAGCTACTTATTACTGTCAGCTCAAAATGATAAATGAATTGCAAGCATTTTCAGGAATATTTACTGTGTGCTGCTTTGTTTACTCCTCTTTCGCACCACAAACTAGAGTCCTGCAGCAGATTGGGTACCCGCGGGTAACCCGCCAAAAAAGCGGACACCCTGTGGAATGAGGGGAGGATTTTCAGTTGCAGGTTGGGCTGTGGGTCTCATCTAAATTTCTTATCTTGTAATATTGTCTATATTTTACTCCTTTTAAAGGTTTAGAAAACTTGTTTCTGGCTCCGCCACTTTTGATGTCACCATGTTTGCAGCACGATCACTTCCTGTTTGATGGTGGTCGGCGGGTTGTGGATAAGGTAGTTGCGGGTCCGAGTAGCAGATCAAATGGCGAAAAGGCGACCAGTTCCCACATCGTGCTCGCTCCCGACGTGTTCCTCCACACAGAACCAGTCAATGTGTTCTTTGGCAAATTGTAACCTCTTCAGCATGTCTTTTTTTTTTTTTTTTTTTTTTAACTATAGGACTTTTGCAGGGGCTTCTTGCCTATAGTTTGGCTTCACATAGGCGTCTTCTAATTGTAGCAGTACTCATAGGTAACTTTACACCTTCTTTGATCTTCCTGGAGATGATCATTGGCTGAGTCTTTGCCATTTTGGTTATTCTTCTATCCATTTAAATTGTAGTTTTGCATTTTCTTTTTTGCTTTCCATTTACAAGCATTTGAGACCATTTTAGCTGAGCAGCCTATCATTTCTGCACTTCTTTATATGTTTCCCCTCTCCAATCAACTTTTTAATCAAAGTACTCTGTTTTTCTGAACAATGTCTGGAATGAGACATTTTACTCAGATTTTCAGAGAGAAATGCACTATAACCAGAATGCACAACATTTACTGCCTTCCTTCCTTAAATAAGGGCCTTAGTTGACACCTGTTTTTTCACAGAATGAATGACCTCACTAATTGAACCCCACACTGTTATTATTTGGAACAAATTATTATTTTGAACACTGCTATTATTTGGAACAAGCCTCAATTAACGATTCAATTACACAGAATCAGCAGCATGCATGTCATGACTGTTGCTTTACTACTACTGCACCTACTAGTAAATTATTTGCCATGTAGAAATATACTGCTATTATTCTGAACACAACTGTAAATAATGACATTCCTTTCAGGAAGCAAGTTTGGCTGCCTGTACAGACAGTGAAAGGCGCCACATCTCATCATTCTGTATCAACATCTTCTTCTTGTTGGAAGTTTCTGTAAAAGTGACTCAGACTGGCACAAAAGTCAGCACTTTAATCAGATGGTTATGAGAATACAAACAAACTGTGCATCTTATTAAACATTTGTTACTTTATTTGATGTCTCTGGATACATTCCTGTTTTATATATCTAGGCACAACTCAAGGACTGTATGTTTGACACATTGTACAAGAACCAATGTATTCTACAAAATCAGGAACCTTCAAGCCTGAGATTTAGGATTATGTACAAAGGGTGTCCAACTTTAAAATGGCAGCACTGAGCAAGCAATAGACATCCTTGGGACTGTGGAGTAGGAATGTTTTGCTGATCAGTCCTTTCAAAACAAGAGAGAGGGGATATTTTTAAAGCAAGCAAGTGTATGCACAAAGCTGAACAAATTGGTTCCAGTGATCATGTTCATGATCTTTGACATTTCTATATTGTTGAATACAACCTTTTTTCTAATGAGATACCAGGCAATGCATTGCAGGAGTAGTTGGATATGAAATGCAGATCAGCGACCCCCGCCAGTGCCAGCTCAACAGGTAACACAGCTCCCACCCCAAAGATAATTCTCACTCATGTCTCTCAAACAACAGATGTTCTTGGCAAAACAAAACCTGCTCATGATGCATTATTTTACATTCACCGTTCAAACGTACCCAGACAGGTGGAGAGTCTGGAAGCCAGTCAGCATACAGCAGTGCAAAATAAATCTTCCTGGCATTGTCTAAGGCCCTGTAACACTATGGTTCAGTCACGGTAAAAAATATAGATAATTAAAATACTGTACATATAAATACAACTTTAGGTTATCAAGGCGGTTTTACAGACAATGGCTGGGAAACTTAGAAGAGCTGAAAAGCTCAGTCTAAGGCTAATGGCCCACAGGGTGTTTATTCCAGCAAGCAGAGAAACACCAAAAACAGCCCTGTCTCTGCCCAATGGAAAGCCTGCTAGTCACTGTGAATGGGAGGAGGTAGCAATGTTCTCTGGCAAGTCACTGCTGGCTAATAAACACCCTTTGTGTCATGAGCCTAAGGCCTGATCATATATCTGAAATGAATTTCCCTGAAGACAGGGCAAGATGTACCGTCAGCATGTGCTTAAGACCTGGACTATGTGCAAGACCTGGACTAAACAGTTCATCATTTCATGTTCACCATCAATAAGTGTAGCATTTTAGTCTTGGACTTTGCCATATTCAGTTGTTTTATACATGCCCAAAGATAGCAGCGTGGAAATAGAAAGGCTTCCATTGTCAGATTCAGTTGAAATAAGTGGACAAACCTTTAACTCCTAAGTTGTGCAATAACGACCCAAGTGGTTTTCAAGAAATGACTTATTAATCCAGCTCTCTGGTATTAAAGGGCTTATCAGGCTTTCCATTCCACCAGACTGACCATATTTCTCCTCAGACTCGTGCTGCTTTGGTGCATCCTTTTATATACAACAATATACAATAATAATTAATTGTAGTACAATGGGCAAATAGTTAAATACAGTTATTGTGGTTTCTTGTTAATTCCCTGCAATATATATAAACTGCTGTGGCCAGTATAACTGCACTCTGGAAACACTTTTCCATTGAGGTGCACGGTACAAAGAATGCAGTTCTACTGGTATCCAATAGGAGATGCGGTTTATCTGGTTAGTTTCCCAGCTGATGCCGACAGCTGAGGTCCAGAATGCATCAAAGATTCAATGACAGTAATGATGCGTTGCTAAAGATTTATATTTAAGTGATGCTTTTCAGAAATGTCTGCCCAGTTGGCCTTTGAGTCTGCATTCAGGGAAGGTGCTACATGATAATAAAATACAATGACATTACATGTTATAAAATCCATAGTGGTTTTCACCTATTTTCCTTTAAGAATGAGAGGGTGAGAGCGAGAAAGAATCCAATTCTTCATAATCTTACTCCAGACATGTGAAGCTGATTGGAAGATCCCCAAACCCCCAGGTGCTGTGCATATGTACAGTCTCACTACTCTACTAGTTCTGAAGTTATAACACGGTGGATGCTCATGATCTACGCTTTTAAATAAAATGGCTGAAACTTATCTACTAAAATCTAACAAATATCTGCACTTGTGAAACATTTCACATATTTGTAAACACTGAATGTAGAAAGTGAGTTGGTACTGTATTCACTCCTACTTTGTCCTGCTGTTGTTTAATATATAACTCGTTACTCTCTAACATGGGAGAAAAGGTGACAAGCCCTTACCCCCTCACCACTTTACTCTGTATGAGTGTATATTATTACAAAATGTTCATTAAAGCAAAATAATGGCTTACTGAAAGAAGAATTGCAGAATATTCCAAGAATGTGTGAGGGCCCAACTGGGGGAATGGGTCCTAATTACAGTGAATACAGTTTTATTATAATCTGGTCAGAGTCTGCACCAGTCTGTATTCTGAGGGTGACAAATGTTTTCATGGGAATACTGAGTTTCCTCTAATACAGAATTTGGAGATGTTACTTTAAGGGATGCCGTTTTCTCTGCAGGCACCACAGCATCCTTGATTTCCTTCACTTAGGGAATCTATAGAGCTCTGGGGTAGCTATCACCCTTTTATTTTTATGATGGTTATATCAAACCATTCGATTTACTCTGGCTTTACTCTTGTTCGGTAGGGGCCCTTAAGGTTGTGGGCAACAGCCACTCATCACAGCTGGCAGTATTCAGTGCCCCTGTGTCATAGCTCCTTCATGGTACCACTGGGCGTCCCTGCCAGACATGAGAATTATATTTGGGAGACCTCACGCATCTGACAGGCAGCTCTGGATTCGGTCTATCCACTGCTGAGCCAACAGAGGGTCTGTAGCACAGAGGTTATATACTCGCCGTGTCGTCTTTACCTGGAGAAGATAAAATTGGATAGAAAAACGATGAGCTAGAGAGTGATGCACATAGTGGGCATCGTAAAGAATCATAAAAAGGATATATTTGGCATAAAATAATAATAAAAAAAGAACAAACTTACATCAAAAAAAGCTCTTTCATCCACAGTTTTGGGAGCTCCTAATGTTGGATTGCCTGGTGTTATCACTTCCACTTCAGCCAAGTCAATCACCCCTTTACATTCGGTGTCTGTACGGCTCTCATAGTATCGAAGCTAATCAGAAAAAAAAAAAAATTATGAAGAGGGGAAAGGGCCAAAGGAAAACAGCGGTATAAATGGAAACAGTTAATTGGGACCACAGCTCATGGTTAACTCAAAAAATTAGGTCTGGTGCCACACCTGTTTAAAATTCCATATTCAAAAAATCAAGATCCTGCATGGCTGATTAGCGAATAATTGGATTTTTTGATACTCACCGTTAAATCCATTTCTCTGTAGTCGAAAGGGGGACACAGGGACCAATGGGGTTAAGCTCCATCCTCCAGGAGGCAGGACACTTGATAATTAATTAAGGGGCGTGGCCTACTTGGCTTAACCCCGCACACTGTGCTCAACAATCAGTTTGTTCCAAATTTAACTATATGTGTAACTGAACATTATAACCGATTAATAACTATGACAGAATGAAAGCCAGGGACTATCCTGGACACGACCATCTGGTCAACGGCTCGTCCGAGGGCGGGAAGCCCTGTGTCCCCCTTTCGACTACAGAGAAATGGATTTAACGGTGAGTATCAAAAAATCCAATTTTCTCTGTCGTCTTAGGGGGACACAGGGACCGATGGGGACTTAACAAAGCAGTCCCAGAACAGCAGGGTGGGACGAGCCAATGAACGTAATTAATGTAGAACATACTGCAACACCTTGCAATTGAAGGCGGCCTCAGCTGAAGATGTTGTGTCGAGTCTGTAGAATTTAGTAAAAGTATGAGCGGAGGACCAGGTAGCCGCTCTGCAGATCTGATCCAAGGAAGCGGCATTGCGCCATGCCGATGAGGCTCCCATTGCTCTTGTGGAATGAGCTTTGACACCCTGTGGTGGTGTCCTTCTTTTAGACAGGTAAGCTTGTCTGATGGTTAGTTTGATCCACCTGGCAATGGTTGTCTTGGAAGCTGGAAGACCCTTACGAGGACCAACTGGAAGAACAAATAGTGTTTGAGATTTCCTAAAGGGCTTTGACCGTTCAAGGTACCACCGAAGTGCTCTGACAACGTCTAGATTGTGGAGACGTCGTTCTTTGTCATTCTTGGGATCTGGACACAATGATGGGACTATAATTTCCTGATTAATGTGGAAGGATGATACTACCTTGGGTAGAAATGAAGGAACTGTTTGTAAAACTGCCTTGTCCTTGTGGAAGACCAGAAATGATGGATCACAGGATAGAGCACTCAGTTCGGACACCCTTCTGGTAGACGAAATTGCCACTAAAAACAGTCTTGTACGTGAGCCAGGTATCAGAAATTGAATGCATCGGTTCAAACGGTGGATCAAGCAAGGCCTCTAGCACCAGATTGAGATCCCAACCTGCAACAGGCGGATGAAATGGAGGACTTACATGTGTCACTCCTTGCAAAAAGGTCCGTATGGTATCATCTGTTGCTAGCCGGTGTTGGAACAGAATAGACAATGCCGATATCTGTACTTTCAGTGAACTGAGTTTGAGGCCTAGTTGTAGGCCTCGCTGTAGGAAGGAAAGTATCCTAGGAATGTTGAGTTCCAGAAAAGTAAATCCGAGTTCTTCACACCAAGTGAAATAGGAAAACCACACCCTGTGATAGGACTTGGAAGAAGTCGGTTTCTGTGCTCTTAGCATTGTTGATATAACTTCTTCAGTTATCCCCTTTCTTCGCCAGATGGATGCCTCAACAGCCATCCCGTCAAAGCGAACAGTCCGGGATTGTGGTGTGTTACTGGGCCCTGGCTGAGCAGGTCTGGTCTGCACTGAAGCCGGATCGGTTGGTCTATCGACAGTTCTTGTAGATCGGAGAACCATGTTCTTCGAAGCCAATAGGGAGCTATCATGATTACGGTGATATCGGATTGTCTGATCTTCTTGAGGACTCGAGGTAGCATCGGAAGCGGACGGAAGATGTACGCCAGGTTGAATGACCAGGGTTGAGTCATGGCGTCTACCCCTGCCGCTAGTGAGTCTCGGGATCGAGCAAAGAACGTGTGAACCTTTCGATTTGTTCTGGAGGCCATCAGATCTATTTGCGGTTGGCCCCAGAGATTCACTAGCATCATGAAGGCTTCCGGATGAAGTTCCCACTCGCCCGGTTGTACCTGATTGCGGCTGAGGAAATCTGCTTTTGTGTTGGACACACCTGGAATGTGAATGGCCGACAATCGGACTTAGTTGGTCTCGGCCCATCCCAATATCAATTGTGGTTCCTTCAGTGCTGCTTTGCTGCGTGTGCCTCCCTGACGATTTATGTACGCCACTGTGGTGACGTTGTCGCTTTGTATGCGAACTGGTCTTTGGTGAAGACGGTGAGACCAATGTAGTAGCGCTTGCTTTACGGCCCTCAACTCTAGGATGCTGATGGGAAGTTTGGATTCCTCGAGAGACCATTGACCTTCTGCGGATAGGTTGTTCCATGTGGCCCCCCAGCCTTTTAGGCTGGCGTCTGTGGAGATGACATTCCAATTTGGAGTCGCCCAGGATTGGCCGTTGGTCAAATTGTCCGTGATCAACCACCACTGGAGACTCTCCCTTGTTACCTGAGAGAGACGTATCACTCGAGACAAGAGACCTCCTTTCCAAGCTGAGAGTATGTTCTCTTGTAAGGCTCGTAGGTGAATCTGTGCAAACGGTACCGCCTCGATGGTCGACACATCAGTCCCAGTACTTTCATCGCCATGTGGACTGTCGGCCTCTGGTGTGAGAGCAGTGATTGTACTTGATCTCTGATCTTGTATTGTTTCTCTAGTGGAAGACATACTATTTGTGTCATTGTGTTGAATTCCAGGTCTAGGAATATCATCTGGTAGCTGGGCTGTAAATTGGACTTTGACCAATTGATGGTCCAGCCGAAGCTCTGCAAAAGTCGAATTGCCTTGATTAGATCCTCCTTGGCCTTCTCTTCTGATCTGGCTTTCAGGAAAAAGGTCGTCCAGGTATGGTGTCACCGATATTCCTTGTAGGCGTAAGGTTGCTGCCGATACCGCCATGAGTTTGGTGAACACCCTGGGCGCTGAGGACAGTCCAAACGGAAGTGCCGCAAACTGAAAGTGTTGGTTCGCAAAGGCGAATCTTAGATATCTCTGGTGAGGGGCCCAAATCGGAACATGGAGGTATGCATCCTGGATGTCTAACGACATCATGAGCTGTCCGTGCTCCATTCCTCGTATCACTGAACAAAGTGTTCCATCTTGAAGCGAATGGACCGAATAAACTTGTTCAACTGTTTGAGATCTAAGACCGGCCTGAAGGACCCGTCCTTCTTCGGTACTATAAACAGATTGGAGTAAAACCCCAAGAATCTCTCCGGCTATGGCACTGGTATAATTACCCCAGTGTTTTCCAGCTTGGTAATGCACTGTAGAAAGGCTTGAGCCTTCTTGGGATGAGATGGTACTCTGGACATAAGGAATTTCCTGGGGGGTAATTTTGTGAAGTCGAGGTGATAGCCTTCTGTGACTATTTCGTTGACCCATGCATCTGAAGAGTGATGGATCCACACCTCCCGGAATCGTAGTAGTTTGCCCCCTATTTGTTCTAGCGATTCCAGAAGGAATGGCCCGTCATGCTGAGGCAGACTTGTCTCCTGTGGGTTTGTTGAAGGTTTTGTTGGCCTTCCATGGAGGACGGCCCTTATCATTGGTTTTGCTCCGAAAGTGTGAACGTTGCGGTGGACTGCTTTTACGTGAGTAACGTCCGCTTTGGCTACGAAAAAATTTTCCACGTCTAGCTGTTCCTGTGGATCTATTCTTCACCTGAGGGAGAAAGGTGCTTTTCCCTCCTGTTGCTTGTGAAATTATTTTCTCAAGTTCCTCTCCAAACAACCGTTGGCCCTTGAATGGCAGCGAAGTTAGTGATTTCTTGGAACTCAGGTCAGCTGACCAGTTTTTAAGCCATAATGTTCTGCGTGCCGCTATGGACAGGGCTGATGTTCTAGCAGTGATCTGTGAGGTATCAAGGGTAGTGTCACTGAGATAGGCTGCTGCTTCTGCAATAGTTTGAGCAGAAGACACTAGGTCAGTTCTGGGTACTCCTTCTTGGATGTCCTTGACCAGTGATTCCGCCCATGCTTGAATAGCTCTGGACACCCAGGCTGATGCTAAGCTGGGCCTCAGGGTTGAACCAGAAGACGAGTAGATTGCTCTTAAGAACCCTTCCAGCCGTCTGTCTGATGGATCTTTAAAAGCAGCCGCGTCAGTTACTGGCAGAGTGGTGGATTTTGACAGTCTGGATACTGGAGCATCCACTACTGGTGGATTTGTCCACTTCTCCACTAGTTCTTTGGAAAAGGGTTAGGTTTTTGAGAACTTTCTTGTAGCTTGAAACTTTCGTTCTGGATTGTTCCATTCGTCTTGTATCATATCCATCAACTGCTTGTGTGATGGAAATACTATTGTGGATTTATGTTGCCTCTTGAATAATCTAGATGTTTCAGTTTGTTTTGGTGCTTGTGAAATATTGAGAATTTCGATCACCCCTTTAATGATTTTCTCCACATCATGTTGGGAATCACGGTCTCTGTCACCTTCTTGATTCTCCTCTTCCTCCCCCGAGGACACATCTGAGGGTAGAATTTCGCCTTCTGACTGGGAAGAAAGCTGTTTTACAGACGACTCGTCTGGGGATGCATTCGCTAGGGTATTGCCTTTGGAATCCTCAGAGCGTTTACGTTTGGTGCTTGGTCTATGACTGAACTTAGCCAAAGCCTTTCCTAAATTATCTGCAATGGCTGGAAGCCCTTGTAGAGATGCTAGGGATTGTGAAAGCTGAACTGCCCAGAGAGGGGCCGCCATATCTTGCGCCCGGCTGGGCCCTGGCTGGTGTGGGGGAGTTCCTGACTCAGTGTTCTCTTCTTGTGCCCCAGTTGGAACAAGGTTGTCCCCTGAAGCTGCTGAATTAGCTTGTCCCATTGAACAAGGTCTGCACAGCGGTTCACTCTGACACCCCGCAATTTTTGTCTGACATTTTGTACAAGTAAAATAGGTTACCTGTGCTGTGGTGGGTGCTCTCCCCCCCACCCTGGTAAATAGACCCACTGGCCTACCTTCTGCCATGGAATCACCTGAGAGGTGAGACAGTGTGCAGGGCTGAAACAAGTAGCAGCTACTGTAACAGCAGATATCTGTGCTTCAGCAGATATAACAACAGGCCAATATGGTTCCGTTTCCACTTCCCTGCACTTGCTAGCACTCTGGAGTGTGTGTGCGCGCTCCTAGTAGCGTGTTCCGCAGCGTTAGTGGAACCAAAATGGCCGCTAGAACGCATTTGCGTTCCACTGCAGACCGGATCCAAAATGGCGCTGAGCGCCAAAACGCCGCAATGCCAGACAGCCTCAGCCCTCCTCCTAACATGCGCCATACACGGAGCCTCTGTTGGAACTCCTCCAGCAAGGTATGCTGCTTAGCTTGCCTATGGGGAACAACTAGAGGATAGAGAGATATATATATATATCCTCCCCTAGTGAAGCAAACAAGTGAAGCTGTTAGAAGGGCAGCTGCTAGGTGCGGATAAGGAATGGGAAGGAGGGGGGGGGTGAGAGACCCCTGTGATAAACGGAGCAACAATAGCATAATGGCCATTGTAGAAACCATTCACCTACTGTACATTCACTGCGGCCAGACCCTCTGTCGACCCAATGGACTCAGGCACTGTCTGGGTGGTCGTTATAGCTATTACGCTAGTAAGTGACCCCGGTGAAATTATCCATGATGGGGGTTAACCTTGAGGATGCAGGCAGCCCTGCTCCAGGTTTCACCCCGGGTGTCAGCGAATCTGACCGTAGAATATTTCCCACTCTAGGGAAGTCCATCCTCCTGGTAGCAGGACACTTGAAAAACTGATTGTTGAGCACAGTGTGCGGGGTTAAGCCAAGTAGGCCACGCCCCTTAATTAATTATCAAGTGTCCTGCCTCCTGGAGGATGGAGCTTAACCCCATCGGTCCCTGTGTCCCCCTAAGACGACAGAGAAATGTAGACTGTAGTAGTTTCTGGGCAGCCAAGAATCTAACTTAACTGATAATTATCCATGCAGCATTTGGATTTAATATGAGCCCAGTTTTAAAGGGGTAAGGAGGCATTGCTAAATATTCACAATATTTGTTGAGATTTTAATAATGTGTCTTAGGAAGGAAATCTCTTCATGAAGCATGTGAATATGAAAAGAAGAGCACGTCTACAGATAAATAGAGTTCAACAAAACAGGTAAGGAAGCAGAGACACATCTGTTACAGTAAAGCTGGCCATGCATGCTTGGATTAATTCAATCGGCCAATGAACTTTTGCCAGGAATGGATTAGCCGTCAGCCAATGTCAGCCTGTGTATGACTATCTTGACACAAAGAAAAAGATGTAATTTTGTCACCTGATGTTTTGTCTTGTCCAACACAAACCACCGAGGTTTCCAGGGCTTCATAAATGCACCTCTTTTAAAGAGAGTCCCTTCATATGACCTACAGTGTAACAAAACAAAGGAATATTACATTTCTGAATTTTGCGCAACATGAATGATATTTCCAGCTGAGTAACCAGTTGTGCTCTACCCAAGGTGAGGCATTATGACCACAAATATTACCACATTGTTAAGCCTTCCCTTTTATTTCCCTCTCCTCCTTTAACACTGCTTTATAAACTGGCATTCCTGTCCTTGCTGTATTATATTTCAAAAAAAATTTCCCTGCACTCTCCCCTGCCTATGTGGAATATTTATCACCAGAATGTGTGTCTCTCTTCCTTCCATCACGGACATTTACACCTTTGCTGCATCCGTAAAGCCACCAGCATTGTGGCTGATCCAACACACCCCTCACACTCACTGTTCACACTCCTGCCATCTGAAAAATGGTACGGAAGCATTAGGGCCCTCACTACCAGACTGTGTAACAGTTTCTTCCCCCAAGCCATAAGGCTCCTGAATACTCAGGGACCGGACAGATCTCTCTCACACACATACTCCATCTGACCTTACTATATACCACAACTTTACACAGCCACTGTCTTGCTACTGTCATGTCACAATGATACACCCATTATGTTTGACGTTTATTATTTACTTAACATATTACATCTGCTGAGTGTGCACTGTATTTTCCTGTCCCTGCATTGTGCTGACCTGTCTTGCAGGAGTTGCATATTTTTGCACTTGCACTTTTTGTCTGTTGTCCAGTACATCTATGTTGTGTTGTGTAGCACCATGGTCCTAGAGGAACGTTGTGTTGTTTCATTGTGTACTGTACAAACGTATATGGATGAAATGACAATAAACTCACACTTGACTCTCTCTTATGCTCTTACATAGGTGCAGCTATACTGTTATCTTGTCTGCTAATTATATTATACTGTTCTGAGTTGTGTTGTGCAACTTTTTCTCTTGATTCACTATATTTATCTATTGTGCATTATGGCTTACATATATCACACTACTTGCCATTTACCTGTTCTCTCTCTCTGCAGTGTTAAACTGACTGTATAAAGTGCTGGTGCTGTTCCGTGCACCCAGTTTTCCAGCACTACTGGGTGTGCTTGATGTGCTTTGTCCACTTTCCAAGCTCAAGTTTAGTGTGGAGCCAACACCACTCTCCTGAAGGTACACACCAAGCGAGTGGCGATGGGAGGAAACACTTGATGAGATCAATAGAGCACTAGATTTCTGTGAGAGATATAGTGTGAAAACAGTAAATTTACTGCAAACATTTCATATTAGACAGCTTCCCTATTTCTTGACTGTCCATGCCATATACATTTGGGAAAAGTATTGTTTTATTACATTATATCATCATTGCTTTCTGCAACTTGTTTTAATACATATATGGCAGAAGCTAATTAAATGCAAGTAGTGCCAACATACACTTACACGGCTTTCATGTCTAGCTTCTATTCTGTGAGCAGCTTTTATTTTATCCCACGTGTCCTTCCACCGCTCTGGAACCTGGCCAAGGTCCATTTCTAGACTATGCAATTCCTGTAAATAAATAAACATGATAAAAATAAAGATACAGAGAAAACTGCTGGAGTTTGCTGAATATATTCTAAACACGCTTCCCATTATTCTTTGTACATAGTAGAATGAAGAGCTTAGACCAGGGTTATTTAGAATTAGTGCACTATCATTTTTTATAGTTCTCTAGTGATGTATCGCATGTGAACACCACAATATAGCTTTTATTTTGCAGCCCAGTGCCTGACCTCTAACAGCCGGGTGATGGCATCTGGCTCCACGCGTGCCGGAGAATTATAAGATGGCCAAATGATCTTGCGCTTAGTCTGTGGTGCAGAGCTGTCATTTCTATCTGGCTCCTCGTGTTGGGGTCCTTGAAGCAACTCCCAGTCATACGAGGGGCCCTCACTCAGTGCTTCATGGGTGTAATAATCCCACACACGAAGAGCCCAAATGGAGCTGTATGGCCGCAGAACCTATGGAACAACAGTGCATCGCTTTACATAATTTCACATCATGGTCACACTGCTGAGAAACTTCATATTGGTCAAGCTGGTAAACTTTAACCACAACATACAATGGACATCTCACCTCACCATCCTCTGGACTGAACATGTAATTATAGAACACAGGATTCTTCTTGTGCAGGCGCTCCATACACTCCCAGACTGAGCGGCAGATGTGGGGACTGCGACGGTCCCCTTTCTCTTCATAGAGAATACCTAAGATGTAAAATGGGTTTTTACAAGGTAAATTATCACTGTAAAAACCTTTCAGACTGCCTCTAAAAATAATTTGGTGCAGAATACCCTTTTCCCTGGGCTTACTGTGCAGGATATCAGCCAGTTATGACCATTCCCTGTCAGAACTTTGCACATCAGAATATATAGAACTACTACAGCTGACAGCAATCAAGTGGGAATGAAGAGAAACACATTTGTAAGAGCAAATGAACATATAGGGGTTAATTCACCCCTGAGACTGTACCATTTCCTTCCTGTCTATGGCAGCTATTTACCTTTCTCTATTCTTTCGCAGTCAGAGTCCAAGAGGAAAGTGCGAAATCTGTTTGACACATAGTGATATGCCAAAAACTTCAGGTAGTACTGACTGAATTCAAATTCAGAGGGAAACTGAAGATGGATCTGTTTGCAGGAAGAAGGAAAAAATGGTAAATGTTTTAGTGAAGATTTTTAGTAAAGATTTAGTGCTTATTTAAAGAAAATAAAATTACATAGGGGGGTTTTCCAATTGCTACTGAAACTTTAATGTTCATATAAACTGGCCAATGGCAAGACAAACCTTTACATTAAAGGGATACTGTCATGGGAAAAATTTTTTTTTTTCAAAATGAATCAGTTAATAGTGCTGCTCCAGCAGAATTCTGCACTGAAATCCATTTCTCAAAAGAGCAAACAGTTTTTTTTATATTTAATTTTGAAATCTGACATGGGGCTAGACATTTTGTCAATTTCCCAGCTGCCCCTGGTCATGTGACTTGTGCCTGCGCTTTAGGAGAGAAATGCTTTCTGGCAGGCTGCTGTTTTTCCTTCTCAATGTAACTGAATGTGTCTCAGTGGGACATGGGTTTTTACTATTGAGTGTTGTTCTTAGATCTACCAGGCAGCTGTTATCTTGTGTTAGGGAGCTGCTATCTGGTTACCTTCCCATTGTTCTTTTGTTTGGCTACTGGGGGGGGGGGGGGAAAGGGAGGGGGTGATATCACTCCAACTTGCAGTACAGCAGTAAAGAGTGATTGAAGTTTATCAGAGCACAAGTCACATGACTTGGGGCAGCTGGGAAATTGACAATATGTCTAGCCCCATGTCAGATTTCAAAATTGAATATAAAAAAATCTGTTTGCTCTTTTGAGAAATGGATTTCAGTGCAGAATTCTGCTGGAGCAGCACTATTAACTCATTCATTTTGAAAAAAATGTTTTTTTCCCATGACAGTATCCCTTTAAGAGAACTAGCTCCATATACCTATGTATGTTTTTTGTCATTTTTCCAGAAACAGTTAAATATTAAACTAACAGTTTGCACAACATGCGTGTATAATATGACTTCAACTCACCTGATGCACACAGTCCAAAAACTGTAGGAAGACAGGTGTGAAGCCATTGCTTTGACTTGCTGCTGTGTGGGCCCCGCGGTGGCTAAATTTGTGACCAAACGAGAGCCACTCCTTTTCCACAAGTAACCGGAATCCCTCGATTGTTCTATAGTATGGGTCAGAAAGCAGCTGGACCAGTGACACAACCTGGAATAGTTCATATGGTAAATTACATCTCTGCCTACCTTTGTAAAATTAAAGTACAGCTTCTAATTTCTAATTACATTATGCAACAAAAATGATTTATCCTCATTGTGTGATGTTACAATCTGCACTGCAGAGTACTCTTGTTCACCGGGGGCTAAGCGAATACTGGACTCAGAAAACAACTATGCATTATTTTAGTATATGCTTGTCAAACCGAATCTTTTGTATCTTTGATGAATCTTAAAAGCTTTGGCTAACCTAACCTTTATACCTTGAAAAAACACAACCAAATCAAATCCATTTCTGAGAAAGAGAAATGGTGGGATACAAATATGATATAGCTATAAATCCAGGCAAATTACATGGCAAAGCTACAATACTGTACAATACAATACAATACTGACTTTTATAACATTATAAAAGGATAAAAATAATAAACCATTGCAAATACACAGTGAAACAAATAGCAATCCATTGACTTGCATTTCCCATAAACATTTCCCAAATTAAAAGATACAGTCAGACAGATGAAAGCTTTTTCTCACCTGGGTAGTGAGATCCCACCCGTCTTCGAGTCCAACCAGAACAGAGGATCCACTGTCTAGTAATTCCACAACCAGCACAGAGACCTGCAAAAGCTTGTGCAGCTGAATATGGAGAGAGAATATCAGAAAAGTTAAAGTTAAAAAGAAAACCTTTTTTTTTAATTTAAGCAGCAAGGTTTTTTTTTTATCTGCATCCCTCCACCATAGCCTCCCTCAGGTCATGCTCAGACCTTAAAGGGAAAGTAACACCTTTCCTGACCCTCATTCCCATATTCTTAATATACCACAGCAGAGCCAATAAACATTGCTAAATGGTGATTACCAGCATTTTGATGGTGTAGGGATACGTTGCTGCTTTTCAATGGCTCCTTTATCACTGTCTACCATGTTTTGAAGCTCACTAACCTCTGCATGCACGCTCCCTCATTAACTTCTGGTCCTTAGTGCCATGAATCTTTCACAGATGAAGAACCCCTCCTCTCATCAAGGCCAGCCTTTCCGTTTACACAAAGAACACTGGGAGATTAGTTGCCCAGCGACAAATCTTCGCTACTGTGGGTAACTAATCTACCAAAATGCCTTCCCACTGGCAAGAATGTGAATCGCCAGCGAGATGGCATAGGAATCTCTTCGGATTTTCTAAATTGTCCGAAGCAATTCATATGCCATCTCACTGGCGGTTCGTATTGTTGCCGACGGGAAGGCATTTTGGTAGATTAATTCCACGCCGTAGAAAAGAATTGTCAAAAGGCGATTTAACTCCCCATCTGCCACCACCCTTAAAGGAGACTTAGACCCATGCACACTACATCTTCAGAAAAAATGTGACCTATTGCCTTATTTTGAAAGGAAGTTCAGAGTCAGAAGATGCATCTTATGATGGTATTTTCTGATAAAGCTTTACAAACAAACAAGGTTGTGCCGGATTTTATAATAAAAAATCTTAGTGTTACTGTTTCTTTAAGTCTGTCATGGCTACAAAATAGACAATAGTGATATTTGGCTTAGCTAAGACACTACATGTTTTAGTAAAGGCAGTTCTCAGTATTGTCTATGGCAGGATATTTTTTGGCATTTTGTAACCACAACAAGTAGCTGCTACTCATAGCTCCACGTGTCTTCACCCTAATGGAGATGTAAACCCAAAAATAAAGTTTTGCCCAGTGAATCAAAATGTAAATCTAAGCAATTTTCCAAATTACATTAGTTACATATTTTCAGTGGTAGTATTAATTTATTTGTAATGCAACTGAAAGCATTCGTCCCTTTCTGTACTTGTGGTTATAAAAAATAAGAAGGCTGAATGACCTATTTCACTTTTAAATGCCGATACCAAGCTCTACGAAAAAATGCTAGCCAATAGCCTTTATGCTAAATTATCATGTCCAGCAGAAACAATTCAGGTCCCCCTGTTCTCATTGATGCAGAAAAGGCATTAAACAGGGTGAGTTGGGCCTTCCTCAGGGCATCAATACTGCAGTCAGGTTTGGGAAGAGACATTCGTAGCTAAAGCTATGGTTTTTTATACCACACATATAGCCAAAATCAGGGTAAATGGTATACTGTCAGACCCATTCAAACTTTCCAATGGGACACTTCAGGGCTACCTCCTCTCCCCAAAGAACACCTCCTCAATGCAATAGAAATAACCCTCCAATGCAAGGCCCAATAATAGCGGACCAAGAGGTCAAGACCGCGGATTTGCTATTATGTGTATGGATGAATTACTATCCAACTCTAATAATACTCAAGACCCCTATGTGATCATGTGGTCAGCATGGGTCCTCTGAATACATATACTTAAATCCGGCACCTGCCAGTTTGTAAATGGCAGTAAAGTGAAAGGAACCCTATCCTCTCCAGATAGGTTGTGACCTACTCTATACCTAGCTAAGGTTCGCTATCTCTCTCTTCCTCTAATTCTGAAAAGAAGTCATTGCAAGTGTTCAGTTCATATCTGCTTCTCCCGTTTGTTTTTCCTTAGTTTGTAATTTGTTTATGTTTATGATTCAAGGTTTATGCGGTATACACTAAAGGGAAACAAGTCAGTTTAAATTTGCTATTGTGACATTGCTTGCCCTTTATGTTGCCATTAATCACCGATCGTGCTTCTGATGTCTAGATGTTATTTTTTGTTTGTTTTGTACATATGTGCAACTATGCAAAATGAAAATAAAGAATATATTACAAAAAAAAGAATGCTTAATGAGAATATTTCAGTGATGTCTGCAAAATGTAAAAAGATTTTAGCACTCAAGTCTCTTTACTGTTATAATGTTTACTGTAAGCTCCACCTAGTGGCTGAATGAACCTAGGATATTAACATTGCATACAAATACACAGTAGAACCCTGCTTTTATATAGCCAGAAATTATTGCTTCCTGGAAACTATGGCAATTGTTCATGGTCCAGCAGAGGTAATTGTTTGCTTATACCTGCATTTTACTGTTTCCTGGAATTTATGTTGATTTTTACAGTCCCCGGGAAAACATAAAAGCATGGTTCTACTACAAATGCATTTAACTAAAACAGTATATAATAAAATAATCACTTCACAAACCACCATGGTAGTGTTCTGTTAAATCAATGTAATATAGAATTTCAAACTGACCTGCACCAGCCACTCTGAATCTTCCAAGGTGCGCAGGTATGATTGGCTGGGGTCAGTAGATGGGGCACTTGGCACGCAGGCCTTCATCAGCTTCTTAAAACTGCCCTTCACTTGTCTGACATCAAACAGCTCGATAGGGACAAGTTCCCACTGCTGCAAAGGGTCTTGTTTCACTCCCTAAGCAGAAGTCAGATTTCTCAGCACACAGCCAACCAGTTGTTACACATAGAGATTTATAATAAGATACATCAAAAATAAACGGAGAACACAAAAGACATACAAATGTACCTACTGGCATCTCTTGAAAATGATGAAAGTGATGATATCATGTACTGTTGCAGTAAAACTGATGTGTTTGCTTCAGAAACACTACTTTAGTTCATATAAACAAGCTGCTGTGTAGCAATGGCGGAAATTAAAAAAAAAGAGGCTATATGTCACAGGTTAAATAGTGGATAACAGATAAAACCATTATTTTCTACAGAGCTTATCTGCCATCTGCTGTGTAACCTGAGCCTTTATTTGAATGGCTGCCCCCATTGCTACACAGCAGCTTATTTATATAAACAATAGTAGTGTTTCTGAAGCAAGCACACCAGTTTTAACAATGCAGGGCAACACTGCATTATATTTTTTTTACTTTAAAACAATTTAATTTTTTGATGTTACTGTTCCTTTGTTTTTTTTTTTTAAAGGGTCAGGGTCCTTTTATTAATTGTGCAATTAAAACCATAAAAAATAAACATGCTGTCATTCTTGCAATACAAAAAAAGATTGTTGTATTTAGCGTGTATTAACCGACAGTAATTTAATATACAGTATTGCAATTTCAATTATTCAAATAGATGAAGTTGTGCATGGAGACCCCATAATCAAAATGGGTTAATTACATACTCACCATTAACTCTTGCACAAATTAAAGTTGAAAATTAACTTTTATTACAAATACATTAAAAGCTATAGTGATCCCATACAATTAGCCTAACACATTCCATTCTTACACAGCACTTAATTTTAGATTTCTATAGTGTAGAATTTTTTTAAAAAATCCATTTTTTTAAAAAATTTTGCCATTATAAAGCACTAAACAACCAATTTGTTCAGACCTCCAATCTACCTTTGACAAACAAACCCCTCCCTTCTGTAAGCAGCAACATTTGGGCAACACACTATCATGGACCTCGTGAATTGGCGATTAGGTTTGGCAGCTCCTTTTTTCAGTTCAGCGGTTTTCAGATAAATAAATATAATAAAAAATATAAATAAATATAAATAAATATAATAATAATAATAAAATAACTCAGCATAAATATAGACTTTTTTCAATTGCTTTCCATCTTTTATTTTTTACTTTTTTTCCAAAACAAAAATGTAATATTCATGTGTCTAGTGTTTGAGTTTGGCAGCTCAGTAATCCAGGAGTAGATCCTCATGCATGATATAGTTTTGATACTATCATGCCATTGTCTCCTTTGCAACATATTTTCTTCTTCTGCATAACATTTGTTGTCATTTTGATTTCATTTGTTTAATATGAAAATCAAATAAAATATTTTAAACAGGAGTAGATCCTGAACTGTTACAATTTGCTAGTTGATACAGTTGCTAGTTAGAAAAGTTGATACATTTCTCAGCAACATCTGTGGAATATTAGCAACTATTGTACCAATTATAACAGCTGCCTACGACATTCATGGATTCTGCTCAGCAGGGACAAAGATAAGAAATGTACCAATTTAGAAAAGTTTACAGTCAGTGCCCCCCATGCTTTTCGAAACACATAAAGGTAAAAAAAACAAAAAAAAAAACTATCACAAATATAAAACAGAAAGTATTTGAAAAAATATCTTTTATTCTGGATTAACTATCCAAAACCAATGAAACGGAAATTGGTGAACAATCCTATTCATTGGAAATGGCTTCATATTCTTATCTAGTTCCAGAAACCAACCATGGGTATTTCTTAATAGGCAAAATGTATGTTCAGTAGTAAATTGGCCACTGTTCTGCTGTCAGCTGTGAACTCTATTCTGATCCATCCGGCTGACCCACCACCTTTATATTATGAAGTTACTCTACTGCATTTCTATTCCCGTGTAAACAACTTAAGAAGCTCTCTGTTTGTTTAGGATAGCAGCTGCCATATTTGCTTGGTGTGACATCGCTTCCTGCCTGAGTCTCTCCCTACTCACTCATAGCTCTGGGCTCAGATTACAGCAGGGAGGGGAGGAGGCAGGGGGAAAAGGGAGGGGGAGAGCGGAGCAAACTGAGCATTCTCAAGCCCTAGCCCTGGAGGTTCATGCTAAAAACAGGAAGTCTGATACAGAAGCCCATGTGTACACAATAGAAGGACAGAAATGCAGTGTTTCTTTTGACAGAGGACTCAGAGCGGTATTACTTTGAGAATTTACTTGTGTATTTATATATAGACCTTACTGATAAAGCTTACTTAGTTTTAGCCTTTCCTTCTCCTTTAAGATATGTGCCATCAGAAGAACAATGTACACTTTTTTAAGGAAATATCACATTGATTATAATGATCCTGAACAGACAGGGGCAAACAGTACAAAACAGAAAATGTACCTTAAACTGAGACTTGTCTCCAATGATGTACAATGCAGCCCGGCGAGGAGTCAGTGCAATTTCAGAGGGGCCGCCATTCTGGTTATGGGTGAGGCGCTCTGTGCCTGCCAATCTCGTTCCCACATCTGAATTAATAGCAGCGCTGAGCCTCCCACTGCCTCGCATACTGCCCCACTTTCCTGCAAGAGAGAAAACAGGATCGATGGCAGCTCTAGTGTTTATGCACAGGAACACTTCTACCACCAGGTGTTACCACCACTAGTACAGAACTCGAAATGGTAAAATCTATTTCTACAGAGTGGCATCAGTGGGAATTAGCAAGGACAATCTTTGGCCTGGGTAGGGAAATAGTGAACAAGTTCAGTTTTTCTTCGAAAGCTATGGTAAGTTAATAACTAAAAAAAATTCTATTATTTCACCTGTAGAAGAATATTAATAGTAGAGCTCAGGAATGCATGTTGAGTAAATTAAATACATCAGTAGCTGTAATTGTCATTGGTAAGCAGGGCAGTGTTAGCACTAGAAAATGCACACTGACCTTGCTCTACATAGCCTCGCCGCACTGCAGGGTGTTTTATACCCCGAACTGAGTAACCTGGTGCAGGGAGAAAGTTGTAGCTGGGTCACAGGGAAAGGGTACCAAGTGGGAGGTAAGGCATGGTTGTTGGAATGGGAAGAAATGACAGGTTGGTCAGATGGGGGTCAATATGAGAATAGATAAACTCAGGTAGGAGCCAATAATACAGGCACTATATGACACCAGTGAGCAATGGGGGGATGAGTCTGGAACAGTGGGATTGGTACAGAAGTGACAGCATGAATATGTGGCACACAGAACCAGTCCAGAAAATAACCATACATAAAAATATCCAAGTGTGCATTCATACTACTCTGGGGGAGGGGGACACGGTTAGAAAACATTCTGCAGTTAGTGGCTTTCTTAGTAAAACGCTTCAGAAACTCCCATACAACATATATACATGTTACACAGATCTGTAATTGAACCCCTAGGGTTCCTACCTCCTCGGGTGTCCTCCTTCCCTCCTATCACCTGCTTCATCAAGGAACCCAGCTTGGGCTGTCGTTTGTCTGGAGAATCTGCAGCAGAAACACTGGCTTATAAAACTGACCATAGTGTATCTGATAGGGACCTTAGAATGGGAGCTCCACTAGGGCAGGGACTGATGTGAATGACAAAATCTCTGTGTTGGTCAAGAACAACAGATAACAAACCTTGGTATGGAAAAGGTTATACCAACTTTAGCCTGTGTACAAACACATTCATACTGTTACTTAGATCATCTACATTAGTTCTACATCTACACTGGATAATATAGATACACCTGATCCCAAAGTTGTCTTGCAGAATACTACAAGAACATTTGAATTAAAATGTTGTAATTTCTATAATGCAGAGTGGGAGACTTATGCCCTTTTTATTATTATTACTTTTTAAAATGGATTTAAGGTTTTAAGTTATATGCAATATAGTATACATTTTCTTTATTTCCTTGGGGGGGTACTAGTTAGAAAGGTAAAACAGGACCGTAAACATTCATGAATTTCCCACCAAACAGGTTAAAAAGGACACAAGAGAACCCTGCAAATCTCTTCTTTTAAGAGCTCTCAGTCCCTTGGACTAGGGGTTCTTTTTTTTTGTCCATTTCCTCCAGCCCACATTATGCAGGGTAGGGGAAGAGCATACAAAACACCACTGTACAATACTTAAAAAGTGGGGTGCAACTTTAATTACAATTGCAAACATATTGCCTTTTTTGGGACATGAAATACAAGCCAATGTCAAAAAACTTTACAATGTCATCCTAAAGGAGAACTAAAGCTTAACTAAGGAATTAGTGCAGAAATGTACTATTATATTTTGAGCTTATGTACAAGCCCAAGGCAACCACAGCCCTTTAGCAGTCAAGATCTGTGTTTCCAATGATGCCCCAGTAGCTCCCCATCTTCTTTTCACTGCACATACTCTGTGCTGCTGTTACTTAATTAGGGACAGTCACAGAAGATACTTATAATATAGAAATGTCACAATATAAGACTTATAAGTAAATAATTCAGATTATTGGTAGATGGCAGCTTAGCCTTGCAGCAGGGCCTGTAGGACTTTATACGACAGGCAAAGCTAATTTTCTGCTTTATGATTTGGGATGACCCCTAAGCTTAGCATCTAAAAGCTGCTCAGAATAAATAGAGCATGTCTGTTTATGGAAAGATGGAAAACTCCTGTGTCAACTTTGAAGAGTGGATCATCATTACTGTAGAGATGCTGAACCTTTAGACTGGTGCAATAGGTTCAGTATCTGAAATATTAAATTTTTACCCATTTTCATTTTTTGGGTTTAATTCTACTTTATGACACTATTGTAATTGGCCGTACTATATGAATCTGCATAGATTAAAAAAAAAAAACAACAAAAAAACGTATAAATAAATATATTTTTGTGCACTCCGACACATTTGGCTATGCCTCTTGCATTAGCAGAGACAATGTTATAATAGACAGAGGACAATACCATGTGGAAAGGGTTTGTAAGGTGAAGAGTGATAGATTCAGCAAATGCATGAAACTGGCACAAGTATGAGGGTGTATCATGCATGACTTGGTGAGGGTGAATGAGTGGGTGAATGAGAAAGGAACTCTTAAACAGGTATAGGATCCCTTATACGGAAACCTGATATCCAGAAAGCTCTGAATTACGGAATGGCTGTCTCCCATAGACTCCATTTTATCCAAATGATCCAAATTTTTAAAAATGATTTCCTTTTTCTCTGTAATAATAAAACAGTAGCTTGTACTTGATCCCAACTAAGATATAATTAATCCTTATTGGAAGCAAAATGAGCCCATTGGGTTTATTTAATGTTTAAATGAATTTCTAGTAGACTTAAGGCAGGAAGACCCAAATTACGGAAAGAAATGTTATACGGAAAACCCCAGGTCCCGAGCATTCTGGATAACAGGTCCCATACCTGTACAAAGATTCAGTTTTCAGTTATGGAAGAGAGGGAGGCTCTACTGCAGTGATCCCCAACCAGTAGCTCATGAGCAACATGTTGCTCTCCAACCCCCTGCTCCCAGTAGCCTCAAAGCAGGTTTTTATTTTTGAATTCCAGGCTTGGAAGCAGGTTTTAGTTGCATAAAAACTAAGTATACTGCCAAGCAGAGCCTCCTGTAGGCTGCCAGTCAACATATGGGCTACCAAATAGCCAATCACAGCCCTTATTTGGCACCCGAGGGACTTTTTTGAGGGATGTGGAACACTGCTAACAATATTTTGACCACTCTGCAGTTGCACAAGCATTATCTTGTTATAGGAAAACAAACACAGTCTGCTTCACCCTATCAAAGACCTTTACAAGGAAATTGGGCAGGAGTTACAATTTTACAGTTTGTTGTCACTCCATTAACAAGATGCTAAACCGTGGTATTATTATTTCTTACCAACAGCTCAAGACTGCTAATCTTTATCCCCTTCAAAAGGTTTCTTGATTCCATGAAAATAGAACCCTCACTGATTATAATTTGTAATTATGTGCAAACTGTATGAAGCAATATCAGTTCCTTTATACCAGTCAACTCCACCATGCAACTGAGCATCTTACATCCCGCTTACATTGCTTTTACCTTCCTTGCTTCACCATCACCTATACACTTGCCCTGCCATAGTATGTTTGACCCCCCTCACCATAAAGATGTGCAGAAGGAAATGCACTAAGCGTATTACGTCCACTCATTTCTGCAAATCGTGGCATACAATTAACTACAGCTTGCAGATATTTTTCCTGCTCAAGAGAAGTAGAATCAGTCTGAGACTGTCCTGTTGAAAAAAAAAAAAATGACTGAATTAATAAAAAAAACAACAAATGTAAACAAACATATTAAAGAATTTAAGCAGAGTTGGGGAGGACTCCACCCAGTGAGCATATTTTTGTATTAAAAGGAGAAGGACCAGTAACATCAACATTTAAAAAAAAACAAAAAAATCGTTAGTATACCACGAAAAAAACTCCATCCATTTTTTGGATTTGTCAAGATTTGAATCAGTTAATAGTGCTGCTCCAGAAGAATTCTGCACTGAAATCCATTTCTTGAAAGGGCAAACAGATTTTTTTATATTCAATTTTGAACTCTGACATGGGGCTAGACATATTGTCAATTCCCCAGCTGCCCCAAGTCATGTGACTTGTGCTCTGATAAACTTAAATCACTCTTTACTGCTGTACTGCAAGTTGGAGTGATATCACCCCCTCCCTTCCCCCCCCCAGCAGCCAAACAAAAGAACAATGGGAAGGTAACCAGATAGCAGCTCCCTAACACAAGATAACAGCTGCCTGGTAGATCTAAGAGAACAACACTCAATAGTAAAAACCCATGTCCCACTGAGACACATTCAGTTACATTGAGAAGGAAAAACAGCAGCCTGCCAGAAAGCATTTCTCTCCTAAAGTGCAGGCACAAGTCACATGACCAGGGCAGCTGGGAAATTGACAAAATGTCTAGCCCCATGTTGGATTTCAAAATTGAATATAAAAAAAATCTGTTTGCTCTTTTGAGAAATGGATTTCAGTGCAGAATTCTGCTGGAGCAGCACTATTAACTGATTCATTTTGAAAAAAAATAAAAATTCCAATGAAAGTTGAATCATTAGCAAATCCTCTATATTGTGGCCATTGTTTTGCTGAAAAAACTTTCTCCAAGGTCTGTGCGAATTTAATTAGTTTTGGTGTTTTTTTTTAATGGTATACTAACACATTTTTTTAAATATTTTTTGATGTTACTGGTCCTTTAAGAAGTTGGAGAAAGTTTTTTCAGAAAGTTTTTTTTTAATGGTATACTAACACATTTTTTAAAATATTTTTTGATGTTACTGGTCCTTTAAGAAGTTGGAGAAAGTTTTTTCAGCAAAACAATGGCCACAATATAGAGGATTTGCTGATGATTCAACTTTCATTGGTATTTAAAAACTAACTGATCAGAAAACTTGACAAATCCAAAAAATGTTCTAAAAATAAAGCCCACTGCAACAAGGTATAGAGTTTAGAAAAGTGGCCAGGTTTCAGGTCTGTATTTTTTTTTTTGAAAATTATCACTAGGTTGCGTTGGCAAATCACTGCTCTGTCATATCACTGCATAATTTTAAAGATGATCATTTATTTTTTACACAAGCAACATTATGACTTTAATCTATAATATTAATATACAATGGAGAAATACTAATAAAGTTTACAACAGACTACTTTTTACAAACCTTCTAGGAAGCTACTTATTAATCATGGGCAGATATCTAACCAGGACTAATAACTTACCAACAGTAGTAGTGTTGGGAGATTTAAAAAGACCCGCCATCCCTTTGCCATGAAGCCCTCCTGAGCGCAGCAGCACAGCTTTACTCCGGGAGCTCCTCCAGCACACAACAGGAAATCGATTCTGACGGTAGCAACGGGAAATCTTCTGCAGAGTATTGTCTTGGATGCTGTGTGGTACAATCAAAAGCCCTGGATAGCTGAGGAGAAGGAGGTGAAGTTAACAAAGATATATCATTTATAATCCAGCAATCCACACTTGCAGGGTCACCATTGCTGGAGAATGACATCTAAGCTTGGGATCATAACTAATATCCAGACAGACTTATTCTTCCAAGTATATAGAGATTAAGACCAAATATAATCTTTTCTTGCTCAAAGCATCTTACCAGCAGATAGTTCTGCTTTTGTAAGTAATTATTACTTGAAGTTCCTGACTGTTTTGCCAATCTGACCAATTTCAGTCTGTCAGTTAAGGGTCTCTAATACTAACAGACTACTGCTGCACAAATATGGCAGCCCCCTCATAGAGGAACATGGGGGTAAAGGTGGCCATACACGGGCCGATAAAAGCTGCCGACAGACCGTGTCGGCAGCTTATTGGCCCGTGTATGGGGGCCCCCGATGGGCTTCCCCGATCGAGATCTGGCCGAAAGTCGGCCAGATCTCGATCGGATGGGGTTAAAAATCCCGTCGGATCGCGGCCGCATCTGTTCGTTGATGCGGTCCCGCGATCCGACCGCCCGTTTGTGAGAGCTGGATCCGATCGTTGGGCCCTAGGGCCCACGATCGGATCTGCCCGATATTGCCCACCTTCAAGGTGGGCATATCGGAGGGAGATCCGCTCGTTTGGCAACATCGCCAAACGAGCGGATCTATCCGTGTATGGCCACCTTAAGAAAGGTAATGTAAAAGCATCAAGCAAATAATTTAATGGCAAAATCATAAATAGCATTCAAACATAATGCTATGATGGATATATATTTTCTGGTGTCAGTATCTCTTTAATGTTGTGATAATTGAGGATGTACACTGAAGCCTAAAAAATGCATTCTGGCAAAAATACTGGCTTAGTGCAAACTTCATAATAAAACCTTTTTATTCAAGTACAAAGATTACTGTGGAAGCAGTATTATTAATTACTATAATCTGCTATGTTAGAGGGAAATTTAATGGAAAGGCAACAGCCGGAGGATCAAAGTTTGGACATTCAAACAATAACATGGGTTGTGTTTGAACTAGGCAAGTCTTTATTGATGAAAAGGTCCATCTCTCACCTATTACACACTGCATACATGCGGTTTACAGTACAGATTCTGAAGGGTTCATTCTTGCTGCGTTGCAAACTGTTGCTCAGAGTCCCTAGCCCCATGCGCTGGTAATCACGGCAACAGGCGCGTTCTGCAACATTTCCTATGGTTTGTTTCTCTGGAGCCTTTAAAGTTGAGGTGGTAAGAGTATTCCTTTCCATCTCTTCTGACACTAAAGGACAATGTAAAAAATTAAAAATAAAATTCCACCCTCGCACAATGGGAGAACTTGCTGTAAACAGTTTGTTGCAACCACACCAAAGGTAATAAAAAATAAAATTATGATATTCAACTGTAATACAAAAGCAAGGGTTTCTGCAGCTAACCCCACCCACCATTTGAAGACCCAAAAAACTGGAACTGGTGATAAGGGGAAATATCCTTATTTTTGTCACTAAAAATTCTAGAAGTCCTTCTCAGCTCAGTTAGCATTTGGTTTGTTGCTTGAGTTTTCACATAGATCTACAGCTTTCTATATTAGGGTTGACTAAATGTATTTTTTTAGAAAGTCTATAAGTCACCGCACTATTGTTTGGAAACATTGCACAGTTTACACATAAATGCTGTAGAGACCAAAACATAAATGGATAGTTTTATTTTTATTAGGAAGGGGGACTCATACCTATTTCAAAAGTGTTGTAGTATAGTGCCACATCACTCATGTAGCCCAATAATGGTGCCGGCATTGGCTGACTATGCAAATAAGGATGCATTTACATATCGTAATAAAAAAATAACTCTAGCTTTACTTTGAGAAAAAAAGAATAAACTGCATCCTAATTTTTAACAGGAAGCAACCTTCTGCAATTAGTCAACTGAACATAAATCCACAGTCAGGGCAGCCATCAGGGGGGGACAGTTGTAGGGGGTCACGAGGGTAAGGGGGGCCCGGCCACGCCACACTTACTTGATTAGCCGGGCCCCCCATCTTTCGGGGAGCTGCTGACTTCAGGAAGGCATGGACGTTTAAGGGGCCCTGGCCACCTATTTTTTTATAATGTGGGGGGGGGGCCTGGCCACCAATTATTTTTTCTCATGTGGGGGTCCTAGCCACCAATATTTTTTTATGGGGGGCCCTGGCCACAAATGTTTTTTATGGGGGGGCCCTGACCACCAATATCTTTTTATTTTTTTATTAACATGTGGGAACTGTAGCCACCAATATATATATTTTTTTTTTACTGTGTGGTGGGGGGCAGACCTGTGGGGTGGGCATACCTGTAGGTGGGGCTTGCTGTGGGCACAGCCCAGGAGGCCCAGGAAATTTTGTCGTATGGGGCCCTGTGATTTCTGATGGTGGTCCTGTCCACAGTAATCAATGCTACAGTTCACACATGTTCTGTGTTTACATGATAGAAGAAACTGGTTTGTCTGCGGTTTATATTTAATAAACATTATATTTAATGCTACCAAACTCTTGTACACATGAGCAGCTTGTATTTTAGCTTTTCCCATACAATAAAATGTTAATTCCATATACTCATTTAACTATATAAACACTTACAGGAAATGTCATCACTTTGTTGTTCCAACGAATTCTGACTTCCACGTTGATCCCACGATGGTGGACTATATTTCCTGCGTGTCACGTATTGTCGCCCAATGGTTTTCTTTGCATTCTTAACTAGGTTCTTAGATAGGGTTCTGAACAAAGACATGGAACCACAAAACAGGCAAAGTGAAGTGAGTCCAGGTAGCAAACAACTGTAGAAATCTACGTTTCTGAAGTAATATATTTGGTGAACAAATAAATAACCCTTCACCCCAAACCATGCAAAATTTTCGAGAAGGATAGCACCAATTATTCCTATGTTGCAGACAGCAAGATTTAAGTTGCAGAAGAATTAAAGGATAAATAGGAAAATGTATTAAACTTGACCAAGTCATTTTAATTATTTATTGATCAAGTCACTTATATAAAGAACACACATTTAAAACAGTGTGCTTTAAGTATAAATGAGGTATTAGGGACTGGTCTACAAGGATAAAGAATGTGTAACGATGCTACTATGTTAATGAGGGAGTAGGGTCTGGTTCATATGGATGACGGACATGTACATTATAGGAAGCTGCACAATACAGTATTCTCACATGTCAATGTGAGAAAAGTAGATACCGGAGAATGGTTTTACATTAATGATTATTTTAATTAACACGCCTTGCAATTATTAAAAAAATATATTCATCTCCAGCAAACAGAGAAAATAGTAGAAATAAAAAATACACTAGCAAATCTCATTCTGACAGATATTGTTCTTACATGAGTAAGAACATGAGTATGCCTGGCTCTACAATCCAGCAGTATGCAAGAATATTCAGTAATATAAAGATCATGATTATTTCACCATGATTATTTCTCATCACACCATGATTTTTAAGCAGACAGGTTTAATATATACTAATAAACCCACATAAGAGAGTACTACTGCCACAGCAATGTGATAGTTTCTCCGACAGTAGATGGAACTGCAGATTGATTATGATGCATTTCTTTATCCACAATTTGCTGGGCACGTGTTCCGTTTAAGCAATACCCAAACTGAACTTATTGTATTTATTCATATTATGGCTGTATACTGATCTAATGATTATATAAAGCACGCACATGCTATTGTGTTTCTCATACACATTTGGGCTGTGCAGTCCTATACCTACTGTAGACATGTGGGCTAGTCCTGGTGTTAAGAGCTGGATTTAGCTTTAACCAATTATGATGGTAAACCGAGAGGAAGAAATATGAGCACCCAAGCTGAACACTGATTTGCCCACACTAGCTCAAAATTAGGCCATAAGGGTCTTACGTGTCTTTGTAGAAGCGACCAAGAGTAAAACCCGCACCCAGGTGGCTCTGGAAAACATCACTGACATGGAGTGTGCTATAGAAGAAGACATGGGGTCACTGCAAAAGATAGGACTACAGAGCCACACTAACCTGAAAGACAGTGTTCCGATATGCTCTCTTTGACGGAGTACAAGGGGCTGTACACTTTATTGCTGCCTATAATTCCAATTGCTTGGACAAACAGCCCAAATCATCAGAACAGCATAAAATGAAGATGAGTTGCAGAGCCTCTTTAATTTGTCTGCTGATGTCCCAAGCAGTGGTTGCCAGTGATTCAGCAGATGAATGTTTAAACCTGGCCAATTCCGAAACAACATCCACAGCACAAAAATATCAGCTGGGATTGGCAGGTCACCATACACATTTCAATAATTGTTTGTATGATATTATTGGTATGTGCAAATTTGCAAAACTAACTTAAGGTATAGTGAACAAATATGCTGCTTAAGCCAGGAAAGAATTAACAAGCTTCAGCGTGTGCGTGTATTTTAAAACAAAATAATTTACAATGGATAAAGAAGGTAAGGAGAAACAATATAGCACAACAATATTTTAATAAATACATTACAAATAAATTTTCTCTTCTAAGAATAGCAGGTCTTTAGAGGATCCTGACAATAGGGTCAAAAGAGACATTTTTCGCAAGAGAGTATGGAACTATGCCATTTTATAAATACATACTAAAAACTATTACTTAACAATTAGGCTTATATTATTAATTTTTTATTGTATGCAAGTTTTATATTTTATATCAGTTGTATATTGTGAGTTGGTTTATAAATTAAGGTACAAACAGCTACATGTCACATTAGTTTAAGACCAATTGCACATGGGCTGCTTTGCAAGGGCATATAATATGCAACCTGATGATATGTGGCCAAAAAGTGGCCATTAGACTGAGTAAAAAAACAATCCAGCGGATAGTAATGAAACACTGTTCTGTCCCCTTGATTTTGCTTAATACCTTCCGTTGACATTCACGCAAATTGTGGATTTCGAATTGAAAAACTAGAGATGCATCAAATGCAGGACTGAGTACAGGATTGGGTAAAAATAAACACTTCAGGCTAATTCAGTCATTTTCAGATTGTGTTTTGCTGTGCCCAATGAAAAAATTTGCTAATTTTTTTCCTCAATCACAATTTTTTTCCCAGCAATAACTTTTCAATGTCACTTTCCTTATATCCACACAATCCCTAAAGCCAAATTTTAGGTAGCACGATATTTAGTTCTTAAATTTTTTTTTTTTTTAAAGAAAATGATACAATCTACAAAAAATTTTTTATTGGCACTCCTGTCTCAGTCTTCTGCAACATGGATTCCCATCTGGAAGCTTGAAAGAGTCCAAAGAAGACAGCCAATAATAAAAAAAAAAACAAGAAAAAACTAAAAATGAAGGTGAACCACCCCTTTAAGGAATTTTATGGTTTTAATAAAAGTGGTCTATTTATGAATGTATTGCTTGCTTAATTGGCAATACATACAGCATAACCATACGTATAATGCCCGATACATGATTTACCGTATACTAAATGTTTATCAAGATACAGGTGCAACAGGATTACAACACTATAGGCTGCATTAACACAGTATCACTAAAATGGAGTTTAGGATTAATTCAATGGGGCATCTGTCAGCGTTAAGAAATATTTCAAGTTAGATTAGGAAAAGGAGTGCTTCAGTTATGATCTGCAGAAAGATGTGGTGATACTTACTTGAGGGAAGGGTTCTTGTCCTTTGTTCTAGTCTGTGTACTGTGCTGGACTGTTACACCAGCAGCTAAAGGAAAGGTTCCCAGGACATCCTGGGGGAAACGTAATTTATGCAGGTTCTTTCTAAAAAGTTCAGATGCCTCTGATGGAACGTCTTCATCAAAAGCCACTTTCAGGAGCTAAGACAAATGAATAGATGCTAGTGAATACCATGAACACTCAAAACACACACACACAAACACTTAATAAGCTGGACATAGAGCTAACTGATTCATATTGTGAACTGGACAACTGAAATTCACATTTCCAGATTTTTTCAATGATTTGTCACCTCTCATGCAATCATGATGGACGTTTATAGTACACACAGGTGTCTGTTTGTTTGGCCTCTGGGCTGATGACCAGATCGTAATGCATGCCTATGCAGAACCCCTTTGAAGGGCATGGTATTTGTAGCCACAAAAAGTAGCTGCTACTAGTAGGCTGCCAATTAGCAGTTACTTTTTGTGGCTAAAAAATACTGTACCATAGGTGTGTTAGCTGAATTGTTTCAGCTAACACACACACACACACACACACACGTAATAAAATTCCCAAAAAGAACAAATTTGCCAATAAAAATTTGCAAAAAAAAAAAAAAAATTTGCAACTGCTAAATTGCTCACTTTGAGACCATTTATTTGCATTGCAAACTAATTAGGAATGATTTTTGCGTCAGCAAGCAATATTACATTCCCATTTGTGTCTAATTTTCATATGCAAATTAGGAGCCAACTATCACTATTGTCTTTGTATCTTCACCCTTAGGGTGGTGGAACACGCTCCGATTTGGGGAGATTAGTCGCCCAGCAACAAATCTCTTCTTCTTCGGGCATCTAATCTCCCCGAAATGCATTCCCGCCAGCTAGAATGTGAATCGCCTGCAGGATGGCACTAGGATCCGAGTGCCATCCCCCCAGCAATTTACATTCTAGTCAGTGGCAGGGTGGGACTGGCCCTTCGTGCCTAAAGTTCCTCCTGCCGTGACTGGCTCTCACAGTGCGCATGTGTGCCTAAAGTTCTTACTGCCGTGACCGGCTCACAGTGTTCATGCGTGCTCGTGCTGGCCGACTAATCTCCCTGAATTGCCATCTATATCACAGATTTACATCACTAGCATCTGGTTTTAAAGCCACTGTATCTCTAAGAAATGTCACTGAAATGTGAACTTATGTGACTGTGTATCACACTTATGGTTCATACAAATGCTTTCTCTATGCAATGGAAACTAGTCGGTAGTGTACCTCAGATCAGATTTGCTCTCAACCCAGTCACAGGTAGATTTAACAGGTTTTCAATTTTAAAAAGTTAAATGAAAAACAGTCTAACCTCCCTTGTGAAAATCCTGAAAGAACAAGGATATGAGCAATAGCTCTGTTACTAAATGGTACTTTAGGCAATTAATCTGCAAGCAACATAGGACTTTATTTGATTACAACTTTTTAATGTCATAAATAAATACTTCATTGCCCAACTTTTAATATTTCATGTCTTGAATATTTCCATAGATGAGTCTATTATGAAAAATATGTCTCTGTTCAGGTCAAAAACTCACCTGGAAAGTACAGGAGCGTAGCTGCAGACCTTCCTGCAAGAACGGATGTAGCTGTACAGTGACATTGATCTTCTTCTCCTTAGTTAAAGAAGCAATTGGGAAGGATCGGACCACAGACTGCTCAGCAACTGTAGACATACAACAAATAACATGCTCTGTATATTTATTGGAGAATAAACACATTTAACAGACACTTTCTACTTAGCACTAAACTAAAGCAAAATCTTTATTTCATAAATACAATTGAATATAGGTAGTAAAACCATTTTAAATCCATAGCCAACTGTATGGAAATATACCAATACCAAGAAATGTAAAATGATACTCCTCTATAATCTTTAATCCAAATTGGAATGCATTAAAAAAATGCAAAAGCTATGTAACCAACTGCTTCCCTATATATGTTACTTCAGCCCTGTAGTTACTAGGTAATGCTACAGACTGGACAATATAACAAAGATTTAATCTTGTAAAAAAAAAAGAAAAAGGAAAACTGATGTTACAGCAAGTGTGTTTGAGAGATTGCTGCTGGATAAAATACCTTATGATGAAAAGGAGTATGGAATAGAATGGAATGCAACCCCCAAGTGAATTATTTTACTTTATTGCCAATATGAGCACTGTTACACAGGGTTAATTTCTATTAAATTATTTAAATTACTGAATTACCCATTGTGCCTAATAGGTGACTTTAATGCCACCACTAACCCTAAAATGGATATAACATCTGCAGTAGATCCGGCAGCCCCTCAGTTAACTAAATGGATGGAGGTTGTGGGCCTTTCTGACATATGGATCTGGTACTAGGGTCAATAGATCTTGCCCATCAGGCCCAAAACATTTCCTATCTTCCTAGGACACACTCTGATCACTCCCCACTATGGGTAGAACTCCAGTTGGGTCCGCCCCCTGGCCAAAGACTGTGGCAACTTTCTCCACTATGGCTTACAGACCAAACTGTGGCAGATGCCTGTCTGGAAAAATACTGGGATACTAACCAAAATACTGCCTCACCACTAATGGTCTGGGACTCAGCCAAGGCAGTGTCTAGGGGGACCTTAATTGCTACCATTCATGCGACCAGGGAAACAAAAAAGACAGGCATCAAAGCTGCAGAAAAAACATTATTGCAGGCAGAACAGACCTATTGCGAATCAAATCTAAAGAAAACCATGACATACTTTCCAGGGCCCAAAGAGATCTAAGATCTCCTGGTGTCAGACAACACAAGGAAAAAACTACTATACTCTAGACAGCAGGGGTTTGATCTGGATGATAAGAACAGTAAAACCATGGCACATATGGCAAAGCTAACAGACCAGATCACAGTCATACGGGGTCTTGGGAACCACACGGGAGAATTAATTAACAAACTGCTAGCTATGGCCAACATGTTTGCTGAGTATTTCAGGCAGATCTATTCACCCCAACTCAGTAACCAGTACATATACATAGAACAGTTCTGGGATGGTGTGGATCTTCTCCACCTTACACCAGATGAAAGACAATTTCTCAATAATCCATTAACGAAAATAGACTCAGCAATTGCGGATCTTCCAGCAAACAAAACACCAGGCCCAGACGGCCTATCGGCTGCCTGTTATAGGCTGCTTAATAACCAAATATCCCCTAGATTATTAGACACATTTACTCATGCAACTTTGAATGGGGAACTTCCCCCCTCGTGTTACGGGGCAATAATTGCTTTGATACTTAAGGAAGGAAAAGACCCATACTCCTGTGAATTCTATAGGCCTAAATCTTTGATTAATACTGATGTTAAAATTACAGATGCACCGAATCCACTTTTTTGGATTAGGCCGAACCCCCGAATCCTTGTGAAAGATTCGGCTGAATACTGAACCAAATCCGAATTTGCATATGCAAATTAGGGGTGGGAAGGGGAAAACATTTTTTACTTCCTTGTTCTGTGATGCAATTTACCTCCCTGCCCCTAATTTTCATATGCAAATTAGGATTCAGATTCGGCTGAATCCCGAACCGAATCCTGGATTCGATGCATCCCTAGTTTAAATACTGGCAAAGGTATTGGCTAACAGATTAATAAAAGTCATCACTTCCCTCATACACCCTGACCAAACTAGCTTTATGCCCAATAAAACTACCTCCATTAACCCAAGAAGCCTATACACACACATACAAATGGCTTGGCAGTGCCAAAATACTAGGGTGGTGGCATGACTGGACATAACCAAAGCCTTTGACTCTGTAAACTGGTCATATTTATGGCAGATCTTTGGCATTGGTCCCAGCTTTATTGCTTGGATCAAGCTACTGTATAAAAAACCTATCGCCAAAGTTCGGGTTAACAATACCCTATATGTACCTTTTGAATTAGGGAAGGGGACTAGGCAGGGTTGACCTTTATCACCCTCCTATTTGCATTGGCAATTGAACCAATTGCCGCAAAACTAAGACAGACAACCTTAGTCAAAGGAATCAAAATAGGCAACATTGAAGAAAAAGTAGCACTGTACGCAGATGATGTACTACTCTTCCTGGCAGATGCTGGCCCATCACTGCACGCTACAATGGAGATACTTGAGGGTTTTGGAAGGTTAAGTGCTCTTTTGCTCAATAAAACAAAATCAGTACTGTTCCCCTTAGGGAACGCAAACTTGCAGAAGGTGCCCCAACCCTTAACCTAGTGACCAAGTTCCGCAACTTGGGCATTATAATCAGTACAAATCCAACAGAATATGTATCTGAGAACCTGGAACCAATCCTTGTAAGATTTAAGAATGCAATCCCGCACTGGGTTAAACTTCCCCTGACATTATGGGGCAGAATAAACCTCTTTAAAATTATATATCTCCCTAGATTTCTCTACCCACTCTGGAATTCTCTGGTTTACATAACCACTCCATTCTTTAAGAGGGTAAATAGAGAGTTGCTTTCATTTATTTGGGCCAACAAAACACCTAGATTATCGTGTCTTACACTCACTGCTTCTAAGGACAAAGGAGGGCTCACCCTCCCTCATCTACAAAATGACTACCTTGCATCCCAGTTACCCTACATACATAACTGGTTTAATCCAGATAATAGCAACTCTCTAACATATCTCCATGCAACAACTATAGGTTCCCTAGAAGCTATACTTAATGCCCCTTATAGGAGGAGGGGTGACCTCCCTCCATTACCTGAAGTAATTACTACTCCCATTAAAGTATGGGCAAAGCTACAAACTAAATATGGCACTACCTATCATAAGCTATCAGGAAAAACTCCTCTGTGGAGAAACTCGAACCTACCACATATGGTACAACTAACAGACTTTCACTATTGGCTCTCCTAGGAATTAGGCACTTAGAAGACCTACTAGTTGAGGGCTCCTTTCCCTACCTGGAACAGCTAAAAACTAAACTTGACCGCTAGGATATACAACTGTTCCATTATTTCCAATTGAGGCATGCATTCTATGCCCAATTCCAATCATACCAAAACACACCAACGCAGCTGATATGGGAGGCCAGATTATGGGCACCAGACCCAGCGAAAAATACTATCTCAACTGTATAACATAATCCAAACCTTTCAACCTGCACCATTTGATAAAGCCCAAAGGAAGTGGTTAGCAACGCTCCCCTCATTAGAGGAAGAGCATTGGGAAGAGGCTATAGATAATTTATAAGCCTTCCTAATCTCCTTAAGGGACAAAATGGTCCAATTCAAGATGTTCCACCAAACATACATCACACCCAAGAGGCTCAAGGATATGGGTAGATCAGAAGGAGCGAAATGTGCAAAATGCGTACAGGGGAAGCAGGGTTCCTCCACATAGTCTGGGAATGTCCTAGAGTCATATCATATTGGAAGGAGGTAACTCAATATAGTAATGAAAATATGTCTCTCTCTGGAGTCACTGTTTGTTAGGTGTAATAGATGAATTAGTGCCCTTACAAATAACTAGAACAGGGCTGTCCAACTGGCGGCCCGCGGGCTGCCCCCCTTCTGTGGCCCCCACATGCTGTGTCTGCTAACCATATGTAAACTTTAAAAGGTATAACTACACAGATTAACTGGCCCCTGCGTTGCTTAAACCTCAAATTCAAACGAATCCCCTGTATTGTTCACACCTGTGATCCCCCTGCAGTGTTCACACTTGTGTCACCTCTATTGTTCACACCTGAGATCCAGACTGAAACTGCCCACATTGTTCACACCTTATTCAAAATGGGGCACCAGCACTGTGTCACTGTATGTAGTACATATTAGAATATTAGGTTTCCCTGTCTCCTGCTCTGTTCTGCCTTCCCTCCCTGTGTGTGCCGTTCTCTGCTTGCCCAGTGCTGCTTGTGTGTGCCATTCTCTGCTTGCCCAGTGCTGCTTGTGTGTGCCATTCTCTGCTTACTCAGTGCTGCTTGTTCGTGCCATTCTCTGCTTGCCCAGTGCTGCTTGTGTGTGCCATTCTCTGCTTGACCAGTGCTGCGAGCGTGTGCCATTCTCTGCTTGCCCAGTGCTGTTTGGGTGTGCCATTCTCTGCTTACTCAGTGCTGCTTGGGTGTGCCATTCTCTGCTTAATAGGGGTTCTTGTGTGTGCCATTCTCTGCTTACTCGGTGCTGCTTGTGTGCCATTCTCTGTTTGCCCAGTGCTGCTTGTGTGTGCCATTCTCTGCTTACTCAGTGCTGCTTGTGTGTGCCATTCTCTGCTTGCCCAGTGCTGCTTGTGTGTGCCATTCTCTGCTTACTCAGTGCTGCTTGTGTGTGCCATTCTCTGCTTGCCCAGTGCTGCTTGTGTGTGCCATTCTCTGCTTACTCAGTGCTGCTAGTGTGTGCACCATTCTCTGCTTACTCAATGCTGCTTGTGTGTGCCATTCTCTCCTTACTCAGTGATGCTTAGGTGTGCCATTCTCTGCTTGCCCAGTGCTGCATGTGTGTGCCATTCTCTGCTTACTCAGTGCTGCTTGTTTGTGCCATTCTCTGCTTGCCCAGTGCTGCTTGGGTGTGCCATTCTCCGCTTGTTAGCATTTGGAAATTGTTGATAAGGGCCCTAAGGTGTTTAATCAGGTGATGGGGGGTTGTTGTATTATCCACAGGGGAGGATGAGTCATATGGATTTAAAAGTATGTTTTAACATGACTTCAATTTTTCACATATGAGTGATGAGGGATTTCCCTGCAGTGAGCACCAACCACTTGGTTTTTTGGTGTGCTACCACCTTTAATGTGGATATGATTTTAAAAGTTCTTGTGGTAACATGGGTGTGGTTTACAATGGATGTGGTTTAAAAGGGGGAGTGGCCAACAATGACTTCTATTATTGGCCCTCCACTGCATAGGCCAGTAAAATGTTGGCCCTCGGTACACAGACGTTGGACAGCACTGAACTAGAACGTTGTTACGCTCTATAATGTTATATGCAAAAAAGTTGGTAATTATGAGATGGGTCCCAGTGCTCCCATAACTTCCAACAGTGGATTGACCTAATAAATGCTACTCTGCCCCTAATTAAGTTGACCTATAATGCTCGAGGAACTCCTGATAAATTTGAGAGAATATGGTATCCATGGCTGGATGCCAACCCCCATGTATCGTTACTAGAAAACTAAACCTTAAGTATAAATTGGGATACACTGAGATGTTTCGGGGGCTGGGTGTCTCTTGACATGATATGACAGCCACTTCTGATATGTAAATGATTGTACCCAGTATTTTCTGTAATAATTGTTATATTATCATTTATTGTCAATTTTCTTTGTTAGTCCAAAATGCAAAATAAAAACCTTTAAAAAAAAAATGACAATTATAGTCTGGAATCCGTTTTAAGAAAGCTCAAATTTAATTGGGAAAGATCAGTGCCATAACACTTGCTGAAGATAATAAGGAAGGTACTAAGGAAGGTACCCATATTTTGAACAATAATTGTTCACTTGTTCCACTTGTTGGAACTGGTTTAATAGAGATTAATAGTGTGGACGTTACTACCATGAGTAGCTTCACAAAAACCATAATGTTCTAAGTGGTACTGTATATTATTACATGGAAAGTAAATAGATTATGTGGGGATCCATGCTAGGTATAGTTTCAGAAGTGATTTTAACATGTCTTCAGTAAAAATGTTATTTCAATTTATTTAAGAGCAGGTTATATTTGATACATTTGTCACATTAATTTGATTCAGTTTCAGTGCTTGCAATGTGTAATATCCAATTGAGTACTATAGGTTTAATTGTTCATGTGTGGCTTCAGAAATAACACTATCAAGCACATATAGTAAAATCAGTCTAGATTACATTGGTGTATTAATGGGTGGCTAAAAAGATTATCAAGAGGATGACAAATTAGGATACTACAGTGCATAGATATACAAATAATGGGGGCAACAGCAGAGACAGACATAATCCCTCACTCACTCTCAATAATATAAAAATATTTTTTCTTTCTGTTTGTCCAGTTTTGATTCTTACCTAAAGAATCTACAGGTGTGCCCTTGAAGATGCAGCGGTAGGATGTAAGAAAGAGGGCACCTTCAGCAGGGAGGAGAGGTGGGCCACCTAGGCTTACACCTGAAGCCTCTTCTCTTCCATCTGGCAGCAGGTACACACGAAGTCCATCCATTACCATGTCTTCACCGGCGAATAGTGTGGGGAGAAGGAGCTTTGGCTGCAGCAAGAATTATTAGGCAAAAGTACATTGAGAAACACACAAAATGTGACATGGAGGAGCCTAACATGTAATTGAGAAAAGTACAGTGGAAATATAAGATTCTGGATGCCCCCACAATAATCCATGTAAGGGATTTTTAATAAAAATATTATTTAATGCTATAGTGCATATTAGCTTTTTTTTTAGACATCATTTTAATATATGGACCAAAGAATAGACAAAATCCACAATTACAATTTACTTTAGAATATGGCAAAGAAAAACTTTATAAAAAGTTACAGAACTCAAGTAACAAATAATACAATTAGTTCTTAATCTAATATTAAACATTTTAAGTAAATAAAAAAAATGATCCTCTTTTCATTATAGCAAACTGTATCTGACTACAGTTTTCCCAGATTCTACAATGGAAACAGATGTATACATACTGAGCTCACTACATTTAGCTATACCAATTAATGCATTGACTGCACCCTACAGAAATCAACATTGACCCAAAGGGATATACAAAATAAAGAGGCTGACTAGTACATGCTGCATTCTTACCTTCTGTATAGGAGGCAGTCTTTTGCTTTCTCGATGCACTGCTTCCAGAGTCTCTATATGCATTTGAACAATATCTACAAAGAAAAACCAAAATTGTTAAAGAAAAACCAAAACTGTTATTAAAATAAATGGTGATATTGAAACAAAATAAAAGTGGAGATAGATTTATCCTTCAAACAGACAATAAATTAGATGTTGTCTTTGCACAACATTTCCCAAAATGGTCTTATTCGTCCTAAACCTGAAACCTTGTACTAGTGATGCAACCATTCAGATAATATATTTTCTCTAATTTTAAATGGCAATCTGAAAGAACACACACTTTATCACCTTACATTTGTGTTAATTTCACTATTAGGTACAGTCCCCTGTTAAAGTGGGAAGCAAAACCTCCTGCTTTTTATTTTTACTTTTCGCACCAGGTCCTCCATTCCACCTCTCCAGCGACATCAGTTACACTAGCCCTTACTTAGCAGTAGCTCATTGCGCATCCAGAACACCCCCATCTTTAAACCATGTAACTGGTGCTATATCTGAAGATCACAGTTTGACTTCCAGTATGCATGTGCTGCTTGCTGTGCTGATCACCAAGATAGATGTTGGGAAAAGAAGTGACAGCTAAAAATGATGGCCAACACTGCTGGGCAGCTCTCTAAACATGCTACAGTTAAACATAAGCCGTGGCAAGGTTAGTGACACATCTGGAGAGGGCTGCGGACTGTGTACTGTCCTAAAATTAAATATTTGCCTGGGAGGGTTTTCATTTCCATTTATAAAGATTAATACAATATTATCACACAAAATGCTAATATTACCTAATTCACTAAGCAAAAACGAGCAAAATAAAAAGCAATGTGAGGTAAAAAGTTTTTGCCATCTGATTTACGGTTGCTAACAAAACTTTTTACACCTTCTTGCCATTCTTTGTTTATACAGAAAACAGGGCTTGTACTCTGTCAAATGGCTGCATATTCCCTTTGATTATGCTAATTTCTCTTTTTTTTCCCAACAACAGTATCCCTTTTAGGAAATTGTGTTAATTGGCAGCATTCTAAATTGCTATTGTGCAATAGTCTTTAAAGGCATACTGTGATGGTAAAACATGTTTTTTTCATACATATTGTCAGTTTCCAGCTGCGCCCAGTCATGTGACTTGTGCTCTGATAAGCTTCAGTCACTCTTTACTGCTGTACTGCAAGTTGGAGTGATATCACCCGCCCCCAGCAGACTAACAAAAGAACAACGGGAAGGTAAACAAATAGCAGCTCCCTAACACAAGGTAACAGCTGCCTGATAGATCTAAGAACAACACTCAATAGTAAAAGTCAAGTCCCACTGAGACTGATTCAGTTACACTAAGTAGGATAAATAGCCTGCCAGAAAGTAGTTCCATCCTAAAGTGCAAGCACAAGCCACATATTCCATCCAATGGACAGCACTCCTTTTTTTCATAAAACCGTCTTTATTCTTATTAGGACAGCAACATTCAACGTTTCGAGTGGCACTCCACTCTTTGTCAAGCAAAGAGTGACAAAGAGTTGAGTGCCACTCGAAACGTTGCATATTGCTGTCCTAATAAGAATAAAGACGGTTTTATGAAAAAAAGGAGTGCTGTCCATTGGATGGAATCTGTACAGTGGTGTGCAAAACTATTTGCCCCCTTCCTGATTTCTTATTCTTTTGCATGTTTGTCACACAAAATGTTTCTGATCATCAAACACATTTAACTATTAGTCAAAGATAACACAAGTCAACACAAAATGCAGTTTTTAAATGAGGGTTTTTATTATTTAGGGAGAAAAAAAATCCAAATCTACATTTTCATGTGTGAAAAAGTAATTGCCCCCTGAACCTAATAACTGGTTGGGCCACCCTTAGCAGCAATAACTGCAATCAAGCGTTTGCGATAACTTGCAACGAGTCTTTTACAGCGCTCTGGAGGAATTTTGGCCCACTCATCTTTGCAGAATTGTTGTAATTCAGCTTTATTTGAGGGTTTTCTAGCATGAACCGCTTTTTTAAGGTCATGCCACATCTCATTAGGATTCAGGTCAGGACTTTGACTAGGCCACTCCAAAGTCTTCATTTTGTTTTTCTTCAGCCATTCAGAGGTGGACTTGCTGGTGTGTTTTGGGTCATTGTCCTGCTGCAGCACCCAAGATCGCTTCAGCTTGAGTTGACGAACAGATGGCCGGACATTCTACTTCAGGATTTTTTGGTAGACAGTAGAATTCATGGTTCCATCTATCACAGCAAGTCTTCCAGGTCCTGAAGCAGCAAAACAACCCCAGACCATCACACTACCACCACCATATTTTACTGTTGGTATGATGTTCTTTTTCTGAAATGCAGTGCTACTTTTACGCCAGATGTAACGGGACGCGCACCTTCCAAAAAGTTCAACTTTTGTCTCGTCGGTCCACAAGGTATTTTCCCAAAAGTCTTGGCAATCATTGAGATGTTTTTTAGCAAAATTGAGACGAGCCTTAATGTTCTTTTTGCTTAAAAGTGGTTTGCGCCTTGGAAATCTGCCATGCAGGCCGTTTTTGCCCAGTCTCTTTCTTATGGTGGAGTCGTGAACACTGACCTTAATTGAGGCAAGTGAGGCCTGCAGTTCTTTAGATGTTGTCCTGGGGTCTTTTGTGGCCTCTCAGATGAGTTGTCTGTGCGCTCTTGGGGTAATTTTGGTCGGCCGGCCACTCCTGGGAAGGTTCACCACTGTTCCATGTTTTTGCCATTTGTGGATAATGGCTCTCACTGTGGTTCGCTGGAGTCCCAAAGCTTTAGAAATGGCTTTATAACCTTTGAAATTGAACTCAGGTGTGATAAACCACACTTAAGTTATTTTTTAACAAGGCAGGCAATCACTTTTTCACACAGGCCCATGTAGATTTGGAGTTTTTTTTCTCCCTTAATAACGTAAACCTTCATTTAAAAACTGCATTTTGTGTTCAATTATGTTATCTTTGACTAATAGTTAACGGTTTTTGATGAGCAGAAACATTTAAGTGTGACAAACATGCAAAAGAATAAGAAATCAGGAAGGGGGCAAATAGTTTTGCACACCACTGTATATTCTGGAGCAGCCAATGTGAATGGGCTTCTGGACGTGCACCCATTATCAAGCTTGCGCAGAAATGTGAGTGCGGTCTGATTTGCTTTCTAGCAAGCCACATGACAGGGGGCAGCTGGGAAACTGACAATATGTCTAGCCCCATGTCAGATTTCAAAATTGAATATAAAAAAATCTTTGCTCTTTTGAGAATTGGATTTCAGTGCAGAAGTCTACTGGAGTAGCACTATTAACTGTTGCATTTAAAAAAAAAAAATTTTTCCATGACAGTATCCCTTTAAGAAATCCCTTTTTTTTGTAAATTCTTCATTTAAAAATGTTGAGGGAACAAAAAGAAAAGAAGTCAAAGATGGATGACATATGCTAAATGAGTGTACATCAGATCTTTTATCTCAAATACTAATAAATGGTAACAAAAACTATTATAATTTATAGTTGGAAAAGCTTAGACCAATTTTCCCAGGTACTACTGTATGTGTTTGAAGAACAATTTGTCAAGAAATTTCCTAATCTCCTCTACAGAGGAGGAAATCCATTTTCTGTTAAGCTGCATGCTATGGCAGGGGTTACTAAAACATTGTTACAGGCAACATGGCACTTGTGTAAAAAAAACATAGGCTGCAGGGGTCTAACTACAGAGGAAGCAGACACTGCGACTGCAGGGGGCCAAGGTGGTATAGGGGCCCGATGAGCCCCTAACTCATGTACAATTTCAATAAATATTGGTAAAACAGGTCAACCTCTAGACATTTTGGGGACCTGAAAAATAATTGGCTGTGGGGCTCGGTAATATCTAGTTACGCCACTGATAAGCCCCATGTCGTTTCTTACAGGATTCCCAGTAAAGACTGAACAATTACAAAGTCAATATACATAATTGCTTATGATTCAGTGACATAACAATTTACCTGGAATCATAGTATGCAGGTTCTTCAGATGCTCTGCTGTCACTCCACTTTCTGTGCATACTTTGTCAACAAAGCGTGTGATGAACCGAACAACATAATGAGCCACATCGGAACTCTCTGAATCTTCAAATCCACTCTCTGTATCTGCACTTTCAGCCATACTACCAGCCATACTGTGCAAAATGAAAGACCAGACAGGTGGATGTAATCTTTACTGTTACATTTGAAAGAATATGGTAGTTTGCAAGACTGACTGAAACACTATTACAAATAGCTACTATGTCATCAAACAAATACTGTGATAAACTGCTTATGGTGGCTGGAAAAATACCAGTGCAACACACTTACCTATTTGTGATGAAACTATTAGTCACACTTTCTGTGTCCCCAAAACCAGTTCTTCCCGCCAGCATACGGTTCTTTGAGGTATCAAGAGGTAAAAGCAAGTAGCTCATACGGTTCGCATAGTGGATGGCTTGGCTAAATACAGTACTTTCTTCCTTCTGGATTAGTTCCAGCTGCTTTTCCCTGGGAAGAGTAGGCCACAGACGACACTGCTCAGCAGCCAGCTCAAGTGCAGATCGCTCTTCTGCCTCAAATTCGTCCTACCAAAAAGAAGAATACATTGCCAGAAATAGAATGAATTTTTCCAGCAAGAATACACTTTTTAAGTAGAACACAAGTAGAATACAAAGTAAAAATATGGGAGGGTCTATATATTTAAGATAGACAAGTTCTATGTAGAGCTTCAGGATTTAAAAAAGTTAGATAAATTTGTCTCCGTTTTACTATAAGCAAGAATCTGGTTGTAGCACATTCAAAAGCCACACAGTAGAGGAGTAAAAAACTAAAGTTGGATAATATTCTTAGAATATATACACTATTCACATTTTAGGCACACATTGTTAAGCAATGGTCATTTTAAAGCACTTAGCTTAAGGCTCACAAGTAAGCCTCTCACATGAGAAATCAGTTCCTGTTATAGAGAGCTTCCAATAGTGACAGTAATGAAAAGTGCACCTTTGTAAACCCCTTCATGTTCATGTACAGGCTGTTTAAAGTAATTTGTGCTGCTTTTACATCAATGAATGTAATTACCGTACTTTGTGTGTAATATTTACACTTCAAAAAGGAAAGGTTGTGGGAGCAGTCCATGGCTTAATAAAAATCTATTTACACTTGAAGCCCCCCCTTTTTATTTTTGAACAAAAATTGAATGCAGAAGTCTTCATACAGGAATATGTCAAAAGGTAAAAAATACTACATGGGTGTACATTTATTATAAAAGCATGTATGGCTTGTCTTATTGTGTATAGGTTACCGGGTTGGTTGTGGTATCTTCTGGGGAGGAATAAAGGGCTTGGATATGGTTCTGGACGTCCCCATAGAACATGGCTTCCCAGAACTGCATGTTGGTCCATACCAGGTGTTCCTGTACACAGCTGTATGCAAACTGTGTGACACCAGAGCTCAGTTTCTAATGGGGTAAAAGGTATTGCAAGCAGAAGTGGTGAGACAGACATAAATATAAAATATGACACAGAAAGTTGAAAGAACAGAAAAATTAGAGGATGTAGAGGAAAAGAGTTCAGCACCAACTGGATGGCTTCAGGCTGGACATGGCTGGGTTTGAGACAGAAAAGGGAAGTAATGGAAAAGGGAGTAAAATAATTAAAGATATGTGGTTAGAGAGAGGTACAGTAAACAAATATGACAAAGTTGGCCCTGTACCTATAAACTCACCCTGCAAAATGCTGTGACCAGAGGCAAGAGTGCAGCAGCTATAGCATGTTCATCCAAAGGGGTGCAATCCTAAAAAGACAAAGAAAAGTCAAACAAAGAGTAAGGACAAGGGTGAAAAACCTAATGAAAGGGAAACCAAATTCAAAACAAAATGGGAAGACAGAACAGGTTTTAACAGTTTGAAGATTTTAAGATTAAAGAACTAGAACACATGGAACAGACTATTGTGGTTTTATATCTATAAATTCAGATAGCATTTAGGCATCTTTTTTTTTTTTTTTTTTACAACTGAACGAACAATACACACACATTTAGAAGTTCTGGAGGCACTCACTGGCATAATGAATAGTGAATTTATTGGAGTGTCATATAATCCACCACATCAACGTGGGATTAATTTGGAATGTGGTGCGTGGCAGTATTTTTTAATGATTTATTTATTCATATCAACGCATTTTGCTATATATATATATATATATATATATATATATATATATATATATATATAGATATATATAGATATATATATATATATATATATATATATAGATATCTCTCTCAAAGGAGAGCAAAGGAAGTTACCCAGGCATTCCAATTATACATTATATGGAAGAGGTACTTCCTGGAGCTCATCATTTAATTGAGGGGAATCCCTGAAGGATAGTTAAAACACATGAGCAACAACTGCTCTACAAGGGAAAACTTTGATAAACGCACTATTCATGTTTATTTGACATTGCCAGGCCCAAGAAGAGAGTATACTGTACATTGAGGGAAAGTTCTTGTGGGGCCGCACTCCACTAAACCATTTCAAAATCGGGTGCAAGGTAAAAAATGTTACATATCATAAAAAAGACCAGCAACACCGATATATTTTGTGCAAAAATTCAAATGTATTGAAAATGCATGTAAAGCCAACGTGATGTTTCGGTCCTCCCAGGGACCTTTCTCAAGGCAACCTGGTTGCTTTCTCAAGGGACCTTTCTCAAGGTTGCCTTGAGAAAGGTCCCTGGGAGGACCGAAACGTCACGTTGGCTTTACATGCATTTTCAATACATTCGAATTTTTGCACAAAATATATCGGTGTTGCTGGTCTTTTTTATGATATATATCTATATATATATCTATATATATATATATATATATATCTATATATATCTATATATATATATATATATATATATATATATATATATATATATACATATATAATGGTTTTAAAAATTAGTGGTGAGCACAGCTTTCCCTTGTTTGTTATAGTTATACAGGAGCAGTGACCAGCTCCATGTTGTAGCTCCCACCCTTCCCAGCTATAGTCAGGTGATCCAAGTTTGGGAGTTTTACTTTGAAAGCAGCAAATAAATTGCAGGCACAACTTAGTCCCTTTGTAAAATGTATAATGAAGCAATAGAATTCTTAATGAATCAAATGAAAATTGAGCGTAGGACCGGCCAGATATGGGATGACTTTGACGTAGTTGGCCAGCTTAAATATATTGCAATATATGGACAAACAATCCCTGTTTAAAGGGTAAGGTATTTTTTAGTAGCAGTATTCACAAAATGTCTTTGTCTTAAATATATTGATAATGGGTTGAGTGCAGAGGACTCTTGTATTTGTCTATATGTATTTTGTGGTCAAAGCCTCGTTGCATCCACCCTAATGGTTTTAAAAATGAGTGGGTGCAATGAGGGTGTGCACACTAATATTGGTGAAACACATGTTATTGTTTTTAATTATATCACCACATTAATATTTGTATATGTATACACTTCAACATTAGCTCACATATTTCCTCATACATGTACTCATGGGCTATGATGGGTTTTGTATAGAAATTGATGCGATCCGCATCGGAGCTCACCCAGTCTCGCTGTGTCCTCCTGGTCGCAGCCTTAGTGAGACGCCAGCTACTTCCCGCCGGCATTCGATACAAAGCAGTCGTTGGTCTCATCTAGTACGGCGCTGTTCCAGAACACGCAGACTACAGCATCAGTGCAAAAGGTAGGCTTTATTTCAACACACACATGGTTGGGATGTACAGCGGTGGATGTGCAGGGCTGATTGACTTACGCGTTTCTTGCCGGATCTCCCGGCACTTCCTCAGAGTCATTAGGCATCACATGACTCAAGACTTAAATAATTAACGTGTTAGAAGTACAGGTGCATTAGACTTATCAAAGTGATTAGCATGCTTATCTGAAGTCATTACTTTAAAAAGTGTATGTTGTTTTTTGTATTTTTGTATTTATAAATTTATAAATACAAAAAACAACATACACTTTTTAAAGTAATGACTTCAGATAGGCATGCTAATCACTTTGATAAGTCTAATGCACCTGTACTTCTAACACGTTAATTATTTAAGTCTTGAGTCATGTGATGCCTAATGACTCTGAGGAAGTGCCGGGAGATCCGGCAAGAAACGCGTAAGTCAATCAGCCCTGCACATCCACCGCTGTACATCCCAACCATGTGTGTGTTGAAATAAAGCCTACCTTTTGCACTGATGCTGTAGTCTGCGTGTTCTGGAACAGCGCCGTACTAGATGAGACCAACGACTGCTATGATGGGTTTTGACACATGATTGGATGGCATATGCATGTTCCACTTACCTGGATAGGAGAGTAATCCATTACCATTAACAAAGCTTATGGGATTTGAGCATGGAGGTTGGGTTTTTCTATGTATTTTTTCAGCAGCATTACAGCTAGGGGCCACGAGAATATTATATAGTACTTATTAATTGATCCAGTAATAGAGGAGATAGATCATATGTTAGACCCTCAACACCATTCAGAGATTGACACATTAGTAACAACATGAACTGAGTGTTTCTTTTAACTAATCTGTGTATAATTTGATACAAAGTATACTTGCTATATCTACAATGCAAGCTGTTTTCATTATCTATTTTCTTGAATATAACACATTACAATGTATCTTGTTTTTAACTTGCTATTACTTTGTATTGATATTGTGTAGAACATGAAAAGGATTTTAGTATAGCATAAAGATTTTAGTGTTGCAACAAGAATGTAATTTGAGTAGTTCAGCAACAGACTTGGCTCAGATGCTAATTAAGTGATAAGGAAAGTGTTTTTCCCGCCAGTTAGTAGTTAAGGCATGTACATTGATAGATTCAGCACTTTGAAAAAGGCCCTGGACAGGGCCGAAACGTTAGTCCTATGCTGTGTTATCCAATAAAACCTTTTTCATATTTTTAAGCCCTGAGAGTGCTGATCTTCTTTGGATGGATGGAGATATTATATTGATCATGCATCCAGGCAAATTAACACTTTATTCAAGAGTGCTGGCTGGCTCTTCGCTGGTTATATTTATATATATATATATATATATATATATATATATATATATATATATATATATATATATATATATACTGTCCTAACCTCCAGGAGGGTGGAGCCAAAAGTTTCTCCTTCCTGCCTCCGGAGGTGGATACTTAACCCCCATAGTGTCTGCACTGACAGGAAAGCCCGGTCTAGAGAAATATATATATATATATATATATATATATATATATATATATATATACATATATACATATATACATATATATATATATAGTAGAGATGCAGATGTTCCGCACACCATAAGTGGCAAAAGAGCTGGGTGCTAATCCAAAAGATGAATGGATACAGGTGCAGGGTGGGACAGCACTCCAAGGATTTGAAGACAAAGATATAATGTCAAAAAAGTGAGCAGGTTTATTCAATCCGACGTTTCAGTTCCACACAGGAACTTTCTTCAGGGAAATACCTCCCTGAAGAAAGTTCCTGTGTGGAACTGAAACGTCGGATTGAATAAACCTGCTCACTTTTTTGACATTATATCTTTGTCTTCAAATCCTTGGAGTGCTGTCCCACCCTGCACCTGTATATATATATATATATATATATATATATATATACACACACACACATATATTTATATCCTCTGGAGGTCGAAATGCATTGATATGAATATAGAGGAATACATTTCTGTTGATCTATCATATGAAATTGCATTTCGTGAGTGCTTTCTGCAATTTGAATATATATTCTTTTCATTTTAAGGGAAAAGTGTAGTGTAGTGCTGTAATATGAAAATCATTAGTAACTTTATCCTTTAGCATAAAACAACAAAAATTCAAAACACAATAGTTCACAGTACATACGGATATCTAACCTGTATCTGACAATGGATATAATTACTTTACCCATCTACCAGCCCATGTACACTGTTACCTGTAAACAGCAATTCATCAGACGAACAACAAAGTCGAACTGTTGATGATCCAATACAGCCCGGTTTTGTTGCACATGAAGATTAAACTCTTGCGTCAGACATAACCTAGCTGCTCTACCCTTCAAAGCACGGAGTACAGCTGGCTGTAACTGTATGAGAAGAAGTTTAGACATTTCAACAACTCATTTAATGCTCTTGACCTAGATCTCTTACTCATGGGTCAATATGCCTTACCAATAATACTTGCACATGATCTTTGCATTCTCTCTTTAGACATTTTGTGCTCTAACATTCCCTGTTTTTTAGCACTATGCAGGAGTTAAACAAATCACCATATATTCAGCCCAGTAATGCAACATTTGCAATTCTAAAGGTGGCAAATTTATCATTCTGGCAGCAATGCATCTGTAGCATATAGCTTACTTATAAAATGAAATGTAAAATGATAACTACACATCTAGCACTGCATTGCTGCAGTATGCTTGACATGAAATCACAGATGCTCCATTTCTGTAGCTCTGTATATAAATGTTCGGGTTTAATGTCCATATGTGCAGTCCACTTGTGCAGTCCAGCATGAACCGGACTTTTAATTATCTAGAATCAGTATATTGCAATGATAAGTGTGCCCCTAGAAATAGGTCTCAGACAGATTATAGATTCTGTTCTATAATCCAAGTCCATAGAGAAATGACCTTAACACACAAATATTACATGAATGTTTCAGGCAATGTAGTGTCAGACGGGGAGGGGTGTAAGGCTCCACCAGGGCTGCCAAATGAGGACCTACCCCGGGTCCCCAAAACCTTTCTGCCACCTCCGCAGTGCCCCATCTTGGCTGCATACAACCTCCAACCCAGCGCATACCTGCTCTGTTCTGTTAACAATTGGGGAGGTGGAGGTCCAGGAGAGCAGCGGCCTGTGGTGCCCATCGGGTTTTTCCCACTGTGTCCCACAGGCCAAGTTCGACCCTGATGCAATATAACCAGATATTGTAACTTTTTTACCTTCTTGGCTTCTAACATCTTGTTTTCAAAAATGTAGGAGATGCAGTTCCGTACAACTTCAAGCCGCCGGTTGCTGTTAGCTTGTGTTGTGCCATTACGCTCAATTGCAGCTTCCATGTAAAATTAAATGGAAAAGAGAAAAGTACATAATGCTTTACAACACAATTATTACACCATTTAAGACATAACTCTACAGAAATCAATGAGTCCCCAGAAGTACAAGTCATACCAATTGGTGGCCCAGGGGGTATCATGCACTTCTTCTCTACTCGAACTGTAGGAGACGCATGCTGCATCTTGGCTGCAGCCTGGTCTAGGATCCACTGGATATTGCTTTCATCAAGTAATGGAAAAGGTTTGTGTTGGGGCCGCATGTAGCTGCCCTCTGCTGGACGTTGCACTTTGTGCATACTGACAGCAGGATAAGGATTTTCCTGAAGAGGGTAAGAGACAAAGAAGATGTATACTATATATATATATATATATATATATATATATATATATATATATATATATGTATATTTTTTTTTATTATTATTTTTTTTTATTATTAGAAATACAGTAGTTGTAATATGTGCAATTCCTTTAGTTGTGTGCACCGGAACTAGTAAACAAATATACACAGTAAACATCAATGGATCTTACAGTAGTCTGTATAAAAGCCAAGAATGCTGGGGTAAAAAAGCCACATTGCAACACTTTTTAAATAATTTAAACATGCACCAGAATTTAAATCTGTATGTTGAATACTAGAGAATGTGTTGTATAGACTGTATCTCACTATGAAAAAAGAACAAAATATTTTTTAAAAAAACTTTCATGTTAGTACCATCATGAAGAAAAAAATTGGAGGAAAAATAATTGTTGGTTTAAATAAACCAATGATAGTTTTCAAACTTTTTTTCATAGTTTAATCAATTTCACCTCATGTTTGTAAAAAAAAAAAAAAATCCAGCTATTATAGACATATAACATTGAAATGTGCAAAAGATATTAAAGGGGAACTCCACTAAAACATAAAAAGCTTTTTGAAAAGTAAACATAATTACAAGCAACTTTGCAATATACATCATTTAAAAAATATGCAGACTTTTCATGATTTTTTATGGTTTCTGACAGTTCTCTAAGCCTAGTCCCCTGATTTCCTGCTGATCTCTCTGACTACTTTGCTGAGCTGGCTGACTACTGTTACTTTGTATCAGCAGCCATCTGTCCTCAGCCTGCATCCTACAAACTCCACAATTCCCTGCACACATGATTTCAATGAGGAAAGGAACATAACAGTGCAATGCATTTTGGGTTATGTAGTTCCTGCATGCTGTCTGTAAACTGTAGAGTAGTTTTTACAATTTGTAACATCAGTGTTTTAGTCTCTCCTTCCCTGCCAGGATTTCAAATTATGCATAAAGAGAAGAACTGTTAAACAGCTTTTTTAGGGGTTTCTGTGTTATGTGGGCCTTGTTAACAAATTTTGTTTTGAAAGCCGGAGTTCCCCTTTAATTAACCATTTGGCCCGATCTTATTGATAATGACTCTTGAGACTCTCAAGACAACAGAACAAAGCATGTGATGCAGCAAATGACAAAGCACCTGTTGGTGCAATCTCAGGTGTAAGCAATTGTCATTAAAGACAAAAATTACTCAGCAAGTTGTTTTAGATTTACCTATACTAGATATACCATGATCTGGATGAATGAAAATCTTCATAGTCAGAACCTAATCAGAGTTATTTACGTGACAAATGTTAGGATTTGTGCCATGGGCCACTGAACCACATCAGTGGTACAATAACAGGCAACATAATACACGAGAATGTAATATATAGAGTAGTCCAACAACAAATCACTTACATTTCTATACAGCTTCTCTGCCAACTCCCGTATATGCTTCATTATGTTCTGCTGACTGCCCTCGTACTGCAATTTTTTCACTTCGTATGCAACAAGCTTTAGGGGAAAGAATATATGGGCAATATAAGTACAATTTTAACATTTCTTGTGGGTTATATACATGCGAAAACTGCCCTAAGATACAGCAAAAAATTATAAGTAATAATCCGTATTATTGCAATTGCACTATAAACAGGTGTATACAAAGACTAATATCACAATATTTCTGTGCAAGTGGAAAATAGTCCTATAAAGCCCCTTGCAGTAGTAGTTAGGACTAGTAGGGTAGTAGAACATTAGCGTAAAGCCGGCAATGACATTGATGAATCTAAATGTTTTGGGGGAAAAAATGGCACCCAAAACTGGGGCCTGTTGTTTATCACTGGCAACATAAGCCATGGGGCTTACAGAACATGGAAAAGATTTGTGTTACCAAACTGAAGCCCTCTAAGTTTTTGATCAATAATAACTTAAAATGCTGCGTGTGAAATTTGCCCTGGCCTAGAGACTGTTATTGCTGGCAGCCTATGACCAGTCAGAACATGACCAGTAACGTGTTTTACATACAGTCAAAAAGCATATACCTCATCAAATAGGTCAAGTGCTCGGTATGGTGCCCCACGTTCAGTAACAAACCCAGCAAAAGCCATTCCTTCTAAGACTTTAGTAAGGAAATCGTCCTCCACCAAACCACGTTGACCAAGGAAAGAAGCCTATTTACAAATAAGATTGGGAAAAGCAGTGAAGATAGAAAAGAAAAACAATTCTTATTTGTACTCATGTACTCAAAATGATTATAAGTGACAGTGACTTCCAATACAATGTAGATGAAAGAGGTAGGTCTGAGAAGAGTCACAATATACAACATGAGGAAAGTAAATAATTTGTGAATTTACCTTGTGGAAACGAATAACAGGCTCAGGATGAACCCTTATTAGTTGCAGACAACAACGATATCCCTGAAGTATCTGACCAAAGAGACGCAAAAACGAAGCACGTATTTCCATATCCTGCAAAAGAATATGACAATATCCCAAATAAACACACACCTCAGTACAACATTACAAAGCACTGTAGTCCATCAGACAAATTGAATAGTATGAACAAAGTTATTTCATACTGTAAGACATAAATATTATAAAACAAGATTATGTAAAATATGAAAATCACATTTCTAAAATAAAATTTTACCTTTTATAATTTTATATTATACATTTACAAACATCATGACAGTATGTGGATCGCATATTCAGAAAACAAAATTAGTGTTAGCTAGCCTAGTGCTCAAAACGAAATTGTCTGAAAAGCATTACCTGCATTCTGAGAGTAGATGCAGTAATGGAAGATGGTGGAAACGCCAGATCTGCAATCACTAATGAGGGATCTAGAACCTTAAAATACAAACTATGTTAAACTTGAAGGAATGAGCTAGAGAAACAAAAGTAAAAAGGCAAAGACTGAGAAGACATAGAAGAAAGAAATACAATTTATTTAAAAAAAGAGGAACCATCTAACAGAGTTCTGTGGAAGAAATGGCTGTAGGTACAAAAAAGGGACAGAATTTTTAACGTTGATATGAGAAAGTCATCATGTGCAATGATAATGATTAAGAGGAAATATATATATATATACATATATATATATATATATATATATATATATATATATATATATATAAGATCCTTGGTAGTCCGCACTCCACTGGAATCAGCAAAGCACCCAGGTGCCACTCATATATCAAAAAGCATAGTTATTCCTGGAAGCATGAGTGCACACTAGGATTTTAATTAAAACTTGAAAATTTTTTATTAAATTACATTAAAACAGGTCAACGTTTCGGTCCACCTCTAGGACCATTATCAAGACCTATTATCGTCTTGATAATGGTCCTAGAGGTGGACCGAAACGTTGACCTGTTTTAATGTAATTTAATAAAAATTTTTCAAGTTTTAATTAAAATCCTAGTGTGCACTCATGCTTCCAGGAATAATATATATATATATATATATATATATATATATATATATATATATATATATATATATATATATATATATATAATATATATATATATATATATATATATATATATATATATATTATATGTATAATAAAGGGTCAAACTCACCAGTGAAAGTGTTTCCTCTGTATGATGTAGCAATGGCTCGGGCAAAAAAGGGATTTGAACACACTCTGGGATTGTAACAGTGCCACCATCTAAATCTGCAATAATCACATCAAGCTGGAGAGGAAATGGAATAAAACAGATTTAATCTCGGGGGAATGAATTACCTAATCCTAAATGTAGAGAGACAGGCAAAAGTAACCTAACAACACACTTAAAATGGTTTACAACTCAAGGAATTGCCATCAAAATAGAGAATATGTGATCAAGGAAGAGCATATACCCAGAAGAGTGCCCATAGTAAAGTCTTATAGCAAACAGTGGATTACATAAAAAATATATTGATCAGAGAAATTAGATGACCCAATACAAATTGCTGCTAACACATACAAATGTCTCAATGTTGGCCTGGGGGAGAAGACAATACATTTGTCCTGTACTAAAGACTTCTGCGAAGAAGCAAAGTACAGACATTTTTGTGACAAACAGCACTATTCCTAGGCATCAAAACAGCAGGAATTATGCTTGAAATTAGAAATTTCATTCATATTTCCTGCTCAGAAAGTTCCTTGATAGAGAGAGAATTTAAGAGTAGCAATTAACACATGATATAATTCAGTATGTTACATAGTTAAATCAGGTTGAAAAAAAGACAAAGTCCATTAAGTTCAACCCCTCCAAATAAAACCCAGCATCCATACACACACCCCTAGATACACGCACATACATTATATATACCCATATCTATACTAACTATAAAGTTTAGTATCACAATAGCCTTTGATATTATGTCTGTCCAAGAAATCATCCAAGCCACTCTTAACCCTTTCCCTGCCAGCCGTTTGGTCCTAAATGCGAACCTCTACTGCCAAGCAGTTTTTAGACATTTTGTACTCTTTCAGTTTAAGGGCCTTTCCTGGGGGGGTCTTTTAGTTTACCCAGGAAAACAATATATTGTTTGTTTTTTTTTATGGAGATTTCTCACTTATATAGATCAAAATCTAAAAGCAGTACACTACCTAATTTCCAAAGCACCACTCCACAAATGACTTCTGATTTCAAGGCCAAACATTCCACTAACAGTAGGTTTACAGTAGAAAACTACCCATTATTAGAAAGAACAGATTCTGAAGAATCAAAAATGGGTAAATATATCTATGTACTCCAAATTACCAAGTTGCAATTCTTTAAGCACATGGCATATAGGGCCCCCAAAACATAGACACCCCATTTGAGCTATCAGTTCTGTAATTCCAGATACTACAAAATCAACACATTTACATAGTTTTGCGGGGCGGGGGGGTAAAGGTATAAAATAGTACCTTCACCCCAGAAAATCATAATTTTTTTGAAAGTACGCATTCCCCCAAATCCGAATCCAAGAATGCAATTCTTTCTATTCCAAAGCACCAAGTCACAAAACTTTCCTAAATTTGGCGATTTTGGTGACATTTCCAAAAATTACCTCAAAATTTCCAACCAGCAGCATCGTATTACCCACATACTTTTAGGTATCAAGACAAATCAGCAAAGATATTCCAGCCCACAGAGTTCCGTGACTGACCCTCCTGTAGCTTGTTTGAAGCAAGCAGGAAGTGACGAGAAGATCGTGGGCAAGTGAAACAGACAGCAGCAAACTGCACTACGAGCAAGAGAACCACACACCTGGGAGCATATCTGCCTGTGTGATCAGTGGAATCCTGTGAGTACATTCTTTAGCAGGGAACTGCTCATTAACAACGCAGAATTACACAAAGTATTCTTTTTGTGTCTTTGAGGACCGCGTAGGAGTAGGAGATAAGAGGAGTTAACCGATATTCAAAGACACAGCGTGTTTCCCAAAGAGACTCTGCGGGCTAGATTAAATAACTTTGGTGAAGCTTATCTTATATCTTTGCTCATTTAGTAAGCGCACACTGAATATATTACCCATATTGTTTTTTTGGGGATTTGGAATCCCTTGTGTGTTGCGCATCCACTTATAGTTGCACAGGGTGTATGCTCTAATTTAATTGTATCAAGACAAATCACCCCAAATATGAAAGCCAGGGGTCCTCTGAACAGTTTTATCCCAATATGTATAGGTTTACCTAACCACGTGGAAAATAGGGGCCCCACAATGTAGACACCCCATTTGAGCTTTCAGTTCTGTAATTCCAGATACTGCAAAATCAACACATTTACATTGTTTTGGGGGGGGGGGGTAAAGGTATAAAAAAGTACGTTCACCCCAGAAAACCATATATTTTCGGAAAGTACACATTCCCCCAAATCCAAAATTGGGTGTGCTTGTCTTTCTACTCCAAAGTAACAAGCAGCAACCCTTTCCTAAATTTGGTGATTTTGGTTACATTTCCAAAAATCACCTCAAATATCCACCCTGCAGCATCGTATTTCCCACATACTTTTACGTATCAAGACAAATCACCCAAAATATGAAAGCCTGGGGTCCTCTGAACAGTTTTATGCCTAATATGTATAGGTTTACCTAAGCATGTGTCATATAGGGGCCCCAAAATGAAGACCCCCCATATGGTCTGTCATTTCAGGTCCTGCAAAATCAACAAATTTACATAGTTTTGTGGGGGGGGGCAAAGGTAGAAAAAAGTACGTTCAACCCAGAGAAACATATTTCGGGAAGTACACATTCCCCGAATCCAAATTAGGTATACATGTCTTTCTACTCCAAAGCACCAAGCTGAAAATCTTTCCTAAATTTGCCTATAAAGGCAGCGGTTTTTACATTTCTGAAAATCACCTAAAAGTATTGCAATTGGCCACATTTATCTCACCCAATTTCTTACATACAATTGTAAAACACTAAAAATATTTATGCCAAGGGTCTAAGGAACAGTTTGATGTCAAATATGCATAGATATACCAAAGCAGCTGGCATGTAAGGACCTCAAATAAAAATAGTGCATATGAATATATTTCTGCTGCCGATTCGCAGAAAGACCCCCTACTGTGTATTATCTGCCACAAGAACCTCAAAACAGCACAAATACCACCCAAAACCATATATTTTTGGAAAGTAAACATTCAAATCCAAAATAGGTAATTATGTTTTTCTACTCCAAACTACCATACTGCAAAGCTACGCTAAAGGCAGCGGTTTTTATGACATTTCTGAAAATCACCTAAAAGTATTGCAATTGGCCACATTTATCTCACCCAATTTCTTACATACAATTGTAAAACACCCAAAATATTGATGCCAAGGGTCTACTGAACAGTTTGATGCCCAATATGCATAGATGCATGTGGTATGTGGTATGTACAGACCCCAAATGAAAAAACATGCATATGAATCTTCACGCTGGCCAACTCAGCTGCTGAAAACAGAGCCCCGACTATGTGTTATGTGCCGTAAGACCAACAAACTGTAAAAAAAAAAAAACAGGAAACCATATATTTTTGGAAAGCACGTATTCTGACGGCTCAAACAAAGTAAAATACATCTTTCTATACCAAAGCACCAAACAGCAAAACTATATTAAAGATACATAAGAAACAATAATGCAGGGATAAAAGTGCAATAAAACCACAAAAAATGTGTAAATGAAATAATGAAATAACAAAAAAACTGATCCAACAGTGTAATTAGTGGCCAAAATAGATTAGCCAATAGTCACACTGCCCAAATAAACAAGTAAAGTAAAAAAAAAAATAAATAAAACCCGCTTTGTGAGTTTTTTGTGTAAACTTCTAAAGTTGTGTGACAGTGTGCATATAAGTGTATATAACTGTATACAAGTGTATATAGTGTGACCAAAAAAATCAAAAAGAAATGGATCTTTACTAAAAAAATTGTGCAAGAGTGCTTAATGTATGTGTGTGTATAGGTAAGTAATTGAAGGCAACTTACCGTACCGGAACAGGAGGGATGATCTGATGACTGGAGGAGTCCTGGAGCATCGTGTCTGCAAGCCTCGGTAAGCAGGAAGTGTATGTGCGGGCCCAGATGAAGGAGGAAGCTGGTGCAGTGCAGTGCATATGCGTGATCAGTACGATTGTCTGCTTCCTGTCGCAGGACTGACGTGACAGCCCCCAGCCTTGTTGCCCAGGGGGCTGTCAGTGCTGCCCACTCTCTGCAGAGGCGGCTAAATGCTGATGCAGAGAGAACAGCCGATTTCTGCAAGAACGTACATTGTACGTGCTTGGCAGTTAAAGCCCATGCCTGTCAGCACGTACGCCGTACATGCTTGGCAGGCAAAGGGTTAAAAACATTAACAGAATCAGCCATCACAATCACAACATCACCCGGCAGTGCATTCCACAACCTCACTGACCTCACTGTGAAGAACCACCTACGTTGCTTCAAATAGCAGTTCTTCTCAATGCACAAAGAACTGCTTGCATGTTCACCCATATACTAACACTAGGAGGCAGTAGTTTAGCTTCATACAGCATAATAAATAATCAACATTTTCCTTACCAGCTCCTGAGTCTCTGCCCGGAATAGGGCATTAACACCAATGATAAAGGGTGTAGGAGTACTGAGAACCTCTAGTAGCTGTGCAGGGAGGATGGGTACATATGTGAAACTGCAAGAGAAACAGAACATTGATCCTTGCTGAAGACTACCAGAATTAACAACTTAATGAACAACATTATGTTATGTTAAAAACCTCAGATTTAATTGCATGAAATTGCCCCATTATGATTGACTCACCTATATCGGAGTGGAAACATTATGGCTAGAAGGCCTCTGCAAGCTTCAGTGAGACGCTGGTAACTCTTGGATAGGAAGAGAATTTTGTGCTCAGTAAGAGCTGCGCAAAACAGGCAAAGTACATTGGTAATACCTGGAGATGCAGACAAAAATAATTGAGTTAAAATTACAATATTGACTTTAAAATAATACTTAGGTGTTCAAAGTAAATACCCTCAATCTATTCATCTTTTGTACAATTAGAAAGGCAAGAATAGACAGCATTTTTTAATTGCTTACCGAGCTGTCGTAAAAGCAGGGCCACACTGCAATTGCTGATTGGAAGGGAGTCACATATTGGTGTCTGTATTACTTGTCGGTCTCCTGCTCCAAGAGAGATGGTCCTCTACCAGAAGCCAGTATCAAATGCACCCAAGGGAGGCAGACAGAAGTGTAAGTTCAGGTGAAAGGAAAAGGAATGCAGTAGAAAAGATCAGACATATAAAAAAATCTACAAATTATTAATTCAGAACAGGAAAATGAAGAGCTGCCATACAGGGGTTACATTAAAAAATAAAACTGACAGAACAAAAGCAAAGTAATCATAAGGAAAATGGCCCAGAACAGAGCAAAAATATCAAGGCGCAGTGCAGGTGCTGGTACCAAGATAAAGGAAGTAAAGGAATGTAGCGTGGAGGGAGGGACACTATGCATTACTATAAATATGTGCTCGTCATTCTCTGATCAGGTTCCATGTCCATCTCATGATAAAAGAGGGATTTTTGTCTTACCTCTACAATCCTTTTCTCTCCTCATCGAAAGGGGGACACAGGCACCGGAGGGTTAACTTTATCTTTTGAGAGGAAAGGACACTAAAACAAGAACTTCAACAGCCCTCCTATCCCAGCAGGCTACAGATCTGTGGACGTAGTATTTGAGTGCTATAACTACCTCCAGAGAATGTAGTCCGGTCTCCTTCGGACTCTTGGGATGTGGACAGGAAGATGGAACCACAATGTCCTAGTTTAGGTGGAAAGCTAATACCAACTTGGGTAGAAAAGAGGATAGGGGCTGGACCATGGCCTTGTCCTGATGAAAAATCAGGAAAGGTGAGCCCAAAGACAGTGCTGCTAGCTCAGAGACCCTCCTGGCTCAGGTGATTGCGAGGAGGAAAATGGCCTTCCAGATGAGAAGAGTATCTGAAGCCTGAGCGAGAGGCTCGACCCTGCAGGGCCGATAGCACCAAGTTGAGATTGCAGCCTGGGACAGGAGAGCAAATGGGGGGGGAGGACGTGTGCGACCCCTGAAGGAAGGTCCAAATGGGCGGTTCCTGTGCTATCTGGTACTGGAAAAGCATGGACAAGGCAGAGATCTGAACCCTGAGGGAGGCTAGGTGAAGACCATTATCAAGGTCTTGCCATAGGAAACCGAGGATGCGTGCCGTGCTGTAGCGATGTTGTGGGAAGGCGTGAGCGGCACACCCGGCAAGTAAGTCCTCCATGTAATAAATCCTGGAAGAGGATGGTTTCCTGGCAGCGATCATGGTCTCTATGACTCTATCATCGAAACCTTGTTGTATGAGGACTAGGGTCTCAAGGGCCAGGCTGTCATATGGAACAGTTGAATATTCAGATGGAACACTGGTCCTCAGCTTAGAAGATCCTGTCGGAGTGGAAGAGGGACAGGCTCTGTCTCTGCGAGATTTATGAGGTCCACAAACCTGGCTCTCCTGGGCCAATATGGTGCCACAAGCAGGGTCCTGATCCATTCTCGCTTGATCCTCTTAAGTATCCTGGGAAGGAGAGGCAGGGGTGGGAATATGTAAACGAAGCTGACTGCCATTGAGCCGTGATCGTGGCTACCCCTACGGCGCTTGGGTCTCTTGCCTGAGACATGAAGAGCGGAAGTTTGTTATTGGTCCTGGAGGCCATCAGGTCCGGCATGCCCCATAGATTATGAGAGTCTGGAAAACTTCTGGGTGCAGAGCCCATTCCCCCTGGTAGAGAGTTTCCCTGCTGAGGAAGTCCGCTGTCCAATGGTACAGCCCTGGTATGTGGACTGCGGAGATGGCCGGTACGTACTTCTCTGCCCAGCTCAGGATGCGCAATGGCCTCTTGTATGTCACCTCTGCTGCGGGTACCTACTTGGTGATTGATATATGTATGCCACTGCCGTGGTGTTGACTGTCTGGATCTTGATGGTCTTGCCCTTGAGGAAGGCTGTCCTGTGAAGAAGTGTTAGAAGTATGGCTCGGAGCTCCAAAACATTGATCAGAAGTGATGTCTCTGAGGGGAGTCATGTGCCCTGTGCCGTCTGGCCTTGACACAAAATGCCCCAACCTCGAAGACTGGCATCTGTGGAAAGGAAGGTCCAGTGGTGTATTGCAAATGGCTTGCACTGGTTGAGATTTTGAGGTCTCTAACCACCACCCTTGAGATCTCCTGTGTCAGAATAGCTCGCTGAAGCCCAGGGCGTGTGTGAAGCTGAGCACAGGAAATGGTGTCTATGGCCGAGAGCATCGATCCCAGCAGCTTCATGCAGGATCTGAGAGGGGTGCATGGAAGGTCTGCTAAGGAATGACTGCGAATGAGTAGGCTCTGGGCCTTGTCCGATGGGAAAAAAGGTGCGGCAAAGCTGGGTGTCAAAGAGGGTCCCAGGAAAATCATTCTCTGCCTGGGTGTCAGAAATGACTTCTTGAAGTTGATGATCCAGCCATGTTGTTGCAGAGTCTGGATCATAAGGGAGAGGTCGAACAGGTTCCTTTGGGCTGACGGAGCCTTGATAAGGAGGTTGTCCAGGTATGGGGTAATTGATACTCATAGGAGTGAAGGAGGAGCAGACCTGGAACCAGCATCTTGGTGAAGACTCAAGGAGCAGTTGCCAAACTGAATGGAAGAGCCACGAACTGGAAGTGCTTTCCCAGGGTGGCAAAGCGAAGGTAGCAATGATGCGTCTTGTGGTTGGGTATATGAAGGTATGCATAATTGATATCAACCAAGGAAAGAAACTCGCCGGGATCCATTGCTACAATGAGGGATCAGATGGACTCCATTCGGAAGAAGAATCGTCTGAGACAACAATTAAGCTTCATGAGATCTAGAATGGGACGAATTCCTCCCTCCTTCTTTGGGATGCAGTAGAGGATGGAATAGAAACCCTGTCTTTCCTCTTCCTTGGGTATTGGAACACCGACTCCCGCTTGTTGGAGGGAGGAAAAGGCCTTCCAAAAGGCTGCTCTGAAGAAAGAAATCTCTTCGGAGGGGGGTGACGGAACTCGAGAACTCAGGTCTCTGTCTTGAACACAGGTATCTACGAAAGAATGAGACCAGACCTGCCGAAAGGAGAGGGGACACCTGCCCACCCTCTCAATTCGTGAGGTGGGCAAACCTTCAGGAAGTGGATGTCTTGTCACTGGAAGGTTTCTGAGTTTGTCTTCCAGCAGACCAGGCAGGTCTCTTCCACTTTCCTCTAAAGAAAGTAGTCTTTTCCGTGGGTGGAGTCTTTGCTTGTCTGGAGCGAGAGAAACAGCAATTCGATGACTGATGCTTTGGCTTGTTCTGCAGAAGCAGGGTACTCTTACCGCCTGTGGTTTGGCTGATGATTTTTTTCCAGCTCAGTGCCAAAGAGAACCTTTCCTGCAAAGGGGCTGGAGACCAGTGACTTATTGGATTTAGATCCCCCAATGCTTGAGCCAGAGGAAACACTTGGCAGCTATGGAGGTGGCAGAGGCCCTGGCAATCATCTTGGCAAAGTCTAAGGATGCCTGGCAGAGGAACTGAGATGCCTCTTTGAGTTGCTCAGCCAGCTGCAGAATGGAAGCCTGGTCGGATCAGTCTATGACCGCCTGAAACAGCTGATCCGCCTAAACCGCGGAAGAACAGCTGACCCAGTCCGTAGCAAATGTTGGTCTGAGGGTCGCATCTGAGACAAAAAATATGGATTTGCTGAAGACCTCCAGCCTTTAGTCGATGTGGTCCTTGAAGCCCACGGCATCAGGGACTGGAATGGTGGTGGATTTGGCTAGGCGAGAGATCGGGGGATCAACTGTGGGAGAAATGCACTATAGATCAGTGTCATCCTTGGTAAATAAAAGGGAAGAAGAGAGAAGCGACGAGAAAAACTAATATTGCGCTCTGGAGAGGCCCATTCATCCTTGACTACAGAAAAAAGCTGATCATGTGAAGGGAACAACTTTGCAGTCTTTTTCTGTCTCTTAAAAAGAACCGAAGAAAAGATCTGAGATGGCAGAACTCAAGATGGGAATCATCAGAAGCCCTGTCTGAAATCTGCCCATCCTCTGCAAATGCCGACTCCTCATCAAGAGTCCAGAAGCAAAGGGGTCTTTGATACTTTGTGTTTCTCTGCTACCCCAGAGGGGGGTTGGGAAGCAAGCTGGGCAAGGAACTTGTCTAGGGATTCAGGAAGCCGCGCAAACCCCTGAAGGTAAAAAAAAATAGAGAGTTTGCTTATCCCAGTGCCCAGGGAGGTTCAGGTACTGAAGCTAATGTACCCCGAGTGTCTGTAGGAACAGGGGCTTGAGAAGGGTGCAAGCAGGCAGTACAGGTAGGCTCTGAGTGACCTGGGGGGGAGCCTGGCGCGACAACGGGCGCATGCCAAAAAGGAAACCTTGTAAGTGGAAGGGGTCTTGGCAGTTGTCTGCGTAGAACGCAGTTTGGGACCTTCTCTGGTGGGGTCAGCCATGGTACCCTGAAAAATGTTACCCTTGAAGCAGAAGGGTTTTTTTTTTTTTTTAAATATATATAGGTTAAAATAATAATAATAAGTCAAGGTACCTCGAGGAGCAAGGCAGAATACAGGACTGAAATAAGGTATCAGCCGTCCATGGGGATGTAGCCTGAAGCAGCAGAACCCAGTGCTGTAGCAGAATCCTGAAGATTCCTCGGTCCTTACCTGCCCCAGGGAGAAGAGATAATCTTGCCAGTGCCAGAGAAGGGGTTCAGTGGAGATTTGTGGCAGCCGAGTTTTCTTGTGGTAGGCTCAGCTGCGTCTGCCAGAACAAACGGCGCAAGAAGAGAGGAGGATTGCACGTCATGGCAGGATGACGACAGCGTCAAATGGAGCCAATTTTAAAAACGGCCCTGAGAAAAAAACGAACCTGCCGTCCAACTTCAAAAAGACACAGGAGAGCGTGTGTTGCGGCGTGTGGTGGTGGAAACACTACTGGACTGGGGGCTGAGGTCTGCCAGAGGAACTCCAGCACCTGCCCCCAGCCTGGATAGCTAAGCTGTGGCTCCTGTCACCAACATGCCTGAGGGTGCAGGGAACAGAGCAAGAGCTCCTGTCCCTAAATGATGCCCTGTGACAACGGAGCAGAACCGGAATTCCTGGGGAACCTGTGGGGGAAAAAAGAAGAACTGAAAAGAATATAAGAAAAAAAACAATAAGAAAAAACTCCCTTAAGGGAAGAGTGTCCTCCTCCCATAAGGACACTAAAAGAAATGGGGAGTGACAGCCTCCTGGACGGGGTGTAGCATGCTGGCATAGGTGGGCTGGACCCCTGGTAGGGCTGTTGAATCCCCCTGGGAGGGCTTGATTTGGAATCCTTTCCTCCCGGATGAAGTTAACCCTCCAGTGCCTGTGTCCCCCCTTGAGATGAGTAATATAAGATAATACATAATATAAGAAGTGTGTGTGCACGCTTGTGTTGAAACCAGAGATTTATTTATAATATCACAAGAATAGCCTTAGGCGTTTTATGTCACCAACACACCTATGACTATGGCTACTGCCTGGTGGAAGATTGCCTCTATTCGAGTGCCTGCTCTACAAATCTCTGGTTTGAACTGTTCCCTTTGTTGAAGGATCAGAGTGGTGCACGTGGGCCTTTTCCTTGATCTGGTCAGTTACTTTGTTACATAGGACTACCTCTATTTGTTTGTGTGTGTGTGTGTGTGTGTGTGTTGAAACTGTATTCTGGCCCATTTTCCTGTTTACAGAGCAGATCTCCAACAGCTGCAGCAAGGTCATACTTAGAGGCAATGCTTTTCCAGAACAACTTTGTTTGTGGTGCTCTCTAAAATTTTCAGTATAATTACACAACTGCTAGATAGTCTCTCCAGCACAAATGCATTAGAAGTACAGATAAGCTGGAATTTTATATGTGCAAACCTTCACACATAATGGCAGAACTGATGCCATAATGCTTTGTTTTTTTAATCATGTTAATGAAGTCACTAGAAGCCAATAATGCCACGAGTGCTAAATTTTAGTCCTGCAGATTGTTATATCTTTTTCTGAGATGGAAATTTCAATAGAATTATTGTGAATTAAACAAATTTAAACTTTAAAAAAAAGTATTCAGCAACATTTCTCCCCAACACTTTCACTGTAAAAAAGTCTTAAGAGACTTTCCATGCCAAGTCATGAAGTGTGCTATGCATCTATCAATATACTATTCTCTATGCATTAGCATCTACTGCATGCTGCTTGGTTTGTCAGCTTTTTAACCTTTTCCAAAAATATGACAGGGAATATGTGTATCTTATTACTATAAACACTTGCTTAACAGTTGGGTTGAGAAATAAAATGGCAATCTTCATTATATACAGTATATATTTAATCCCTACTGAATTTCAGAGATAGGTCATGGTTTACAGCCACACGGCTCAGGTGAAAACAGCACTACCAAAGAAATGCGGTGTCCCCATTCCAGGGTGCCAAGACAAAGAGAGCAACAAGGAAACCAATCCCATTCCTAAAGAGTGTTTGGAGTATCCTTTATCGCTGAGTATTTCCTAGTTAAGCTGTCCCTGCCTCTAGTACACAGTTGTAAATAGACCATTTGTGTTTTTCTGTCAAGGGAGTTATTACCACTGTCTTGAAAGATAGGCACTATTACTAGAAAAAAGGGTGGCAGTAGGAGGATACATGCATGCAGTGTGGGGTTTAAAATTTGATGCATACCACATTATCTTGCTCCAGGTCAGACTGAGAGAAAAAGACATTAATACAGAGTCAGACTGAACAAAACAAGATGAACGACATAACTCTGACAGGACAAGTATGAAAGACAATTACAGAGGTTCATAAATAGCCTGCAGAGGCACCATATCAGGACATGGTACTGACCTGGGATCCCCCAGTGACAGGAACAATGCAAGTTAGTAGATTTCCAATTACATTCTCCAGTGACACACCCAAGCCATCTGTGTGAATAGTATAAATCAAGCCCAGGGAATCCTAGAAAAAAATAGTAGTTAAATAAATATTCATATTACTACAGATAAACTACAGCTTGCATGTAATACACTTATTTTATTACACATCAGTTGATGCACAAATACATGTCATATGCATGAATCTGCTCTAACAGCTGTATCACAGTTTTATACCACAGAAATAACATATAACGTGTTTTATAAAAAAAAAAAAAAAAAATACCCTGTGAAATGAAAATGAAAAAAAAACAGGTATATTTTGATATAATTATATCTGTGAAGTTTCATATAGAGGGCTTTAACAGGCACATATTACGTCTTTCAGTTGAACATGTCTTATTGAATGATTTTCTACTATAGAAAGATTATGGATTTCAGTTTCGAGTATTTGGAAAGTCTTTCACTAAATAAAAGAAAAAGAGAGGTATAATGCTACTCACTATATTAACCTATATTCAAACTATTCAATATAAGTACATCATCAGCAACTGAACCTAAAAACTTACCCTGAACACTTCAGGATGATCCAGACGTGACACAAGCACAAGCGTTTTCGGAGCATAGAGCTGAGCTGTTGAAGGTACAGGGGCATCTTCTTCCAACTCCCCATCTCTCTGATCATGTAGAGACTGCAGATAACGAAAATACAACAGGTGATGGACATGTACTGCAAAGTCATAACTACTACACTAATTCAGGATCCATATAGAGAAGATCAAACTTAGAAGCACAAAATAAATTTTAGGCACATGTGGTGTTTGGATAAAAGGCTGATTTGTCTTGAACCCATTGCATACGTGTAGAGTATAACATACCAAACTCTCACTTCACAACTAAATGTACCAACAATTCTATACCTCTGCACTCACTAAATTTTTACATTTCATATATATAGGTGGTGGTGGCAGGGAGTTCATAAGAAAGTTCTGTGACTGCCTCACAGCTACCTCTCTTCCCAACAGTAAGCAACAATAATAATACTACACGGGCCAGGTAAACAGTAAAAGCCAGTATCGGAAATACTGCTAACAAGAACACAACTGTAAGAAAGTACAAAACTCTGCACTCTTCATCACCCACCAATGGATTAATTAAATGGTACAAAAACTGTTTCCATTAGTATTAAAGGACCAGTAACATCAAAAAATTAAAATGATTTAAAGTAATAAAAAAATGCAGTTTTGCCCTGTACTAATAAAACTGCCGTGTTTGCTTCAGAAACACTACTATTGTTTATATAAATAAGCTGCTGTGTAGCCATGGGGGCAACTATTCAAAGGAGAAAAGGCTCAAGTTACACTGTAGATAGCAGATAAGCTCTGTAGAACATAATGTTATCTGTTATCAACTAATTAGCCTGTGCCATGTAGCCTTTTTTCAATTTCCGCCATTGCTACTCAGCAGCTAGTTTATATTAACTATAATTGTGTTTCTGAAGCAAACAGATCAGTTTACCAGTGCAGGGCAACACTACATTATATTCTCATTACTTTAAAACACAATTTGGTGTTACTGTTCCTTTAAGTGATCACCTCTGTGACTTTATGCTTTATAGACTAACGTGTACCCTTGTGGCACAAAATAAATACATACAAGATAACGTATCTGCTTTGTTCCCTAGCTTATGCATGTGTGTGAAATTCACCTGGTGCAAACGTACCTTTTATCAAAATACCCACAAAGTTTTATTTAAAAAAAAAAATGAAGTACCTGTAACTACTTAGCATTACAGTACGTTAAAAAAAAAAGAGGAATTGGTGTGCATGAAATAAAAAATAATTTCATGCAAAGAGGGGATAAAAAACAGAAAGGCGGTCAAAAAAACCTAAAAAATGAAAAAAGTACCTGTAAATTCTCCAAATCTTCCCAGAAGGTGAAGCAGCTACAGTAGTGACGCTCTGAGTTGATGTCAGTTAGAACAGCAATAAAAAATGTGGGGGGTTTCTTCTCTGTACTTAACTGCCATCCACTGGGTTGACAGAACTTCAAAAGAAAAGTTAAACAATAAAATAACGTACAAATAAGAAAGTGAATGAATAGAACAGAGGGGAAATTTAATGTGTTGTACAGCCAGAAGTAGTAAAAGAAAGAAAATGTTGCCCTGCAGATGAAAGGGAGGGGATATTTTGCTATGGAGCAATTTGCCCTGCTGATCTAACAAGTGGGTATAAGGTATGAATTTAATGGTTCTTGCTACCTGTAAAACTACTTGTAAACTGCACATTTTATACATAAGGGCCAGATAGATACCTAGTGTGCATCACTTGCTTTACACTTTTATAGTTAACAGAAATAATTAGGAAGTATGGATCCCTATCACTGCACAGACATGCAGGGCACAACAAAAATACAGAAGTAAAGCGAATGACAAAAAAACATCTGGACTACTACTACTATAAGAGACATGGGCAACGTTCACAATTTTATATACTGTATATGTAGCCTGACAATTGCTTAGATTTTGTATGCATGAATGAGCAATAAAATATGGCTTATTGATAAACACTGAGCAAATTTGCACCTGGGTAGTAACCCAAAGCAACCAAAGATTAGACTTTTTTCAGCTAGCTGCAGGTAGAACGATAAAAGCGAATATCTGACTGGTTGCCCCAAGGTTGCCTTGTTTGGTATTGCTGCATTACAAACATAAAGATTAAAGTAGACATTTCCAGTAAGTCCACACAGCAGGACAGTATAAAGGGTTAATTTCCAGTTTTTAGTATATGGTGCAATGATATTAAAACACAGATGAGAAATTATCAGGACAACATAAGATGCCATTTATCATAAAGGTAAGAGGCAACGGTATAACCCTGTTCTGGAGGGTTACTTACACAACTCTACATTAACCCCAAAACAACATGTAAAATAAAAACTGACAATCATTTAAGATAAGCTTTTTCAATACTCACCAATTCAATACCTTGTGGGAAAGGATTATTCTCCCAATCTTTCTCTGGGAATCTCTGCAAGATTCGGCCCTGTCCTATCCCACTTCCTATGAAGAAGGGAGATATTTAGAAAACCAAATGATCCACTGAATATGTCATTAACAAGTTCAGCTTGATGCATTATTATTACTGGTAGCTCAACAATTCATTGTTTAGCTGGGTAAGCGAAGAGCAGTTCCATCTCTAAACCAAAGACATAAGAAATGACTGGCTTGGGGGGGGGGGAACAGTTGTGTTTTTTTCCTCACCCCAATGGCTACGGCACACGGAAATTTAATCCATTTTCAACTGTGGGAATTTGTAACTCTGGTATCAAATTCGCAATCACCTGGCAAACACTTGAAGGCTACAGCCACAGAGGTGAAGAGGTGTAGGGGTTTTCTACCTACCCACAGAGCTACTAATCCCCCATGGAACCAAACACAAAGGAAACAAAACAAAATCTCCCAGTGTACCATATGGACAGTGATTAAGGTATATTTTGACGCAATTACTTTGAACTAACATATTTATCTTAATTAGGCCATTTTTAAAGGTTGTTCGCCTTAAGATAACTTTTAGTATGATGTAGAGAGTGATATTTTTAGACAATTTGTAATTGGTTTTGATTTTTTATTATTTAAGGTTTTTGAGTTATTTAGCTTTTTATTCAGAAGCTCTTCAATTTGCAGTTTAAGCAATCTGGTTGCTAGGGTCCTAATTAACTTAGCAACCATGCACTGATTTGAATATGAGACTGGAATATGAATAGAAGAGGCCTAAATAGAAAGATGAATAATAAAAAGTAGCATTAACAATACATTTGTAGTCTTACAGAGCGTTTGTTTTTTAGATGGGGTCAGCAACGTCCATTTGAAAGCTGCAAAATTTCAGAAGAAAAATGTAAATAACTGCAAAACTATAAAAAATAAATAATGCAAACCAATTGAAATGTTGCTTAGAACATTATAACATAATGAAAGTTACCTTAAAGATGAACCACCCCTTTAAGGCTTGTGAAACACTGACAGATTCGGGCATAGATTCACTGATAGATTCACCTCTTCTTCTGGGCATCAATCTCCCCGAACTGCCTTTGCGTGTCTTCCCGTCCACTATAATGAAAAGTCGCCTGCGCTAAAGTAAATGCGGCACTTCGTTTTATGAAGTCATCCGAGGAGATTGTCGCCCAGAAGAAGAGGCGATTAGTCGACAGGCGACTAAATTTCCCCAAATCTGCCCGTGTGTCACAAGCCTAAAGGGAATAAATAGTCTGTAAAAGTTCAGTATTTACAATCCTTTTACAAGGAAAAGTTCAGTGCAAAAAAATAAAAACTGGGTAAATAGATAGGCTGTACAAAATAAATATTTTCTAATAGTTAGTTAGCCAAAAGTTTAATTTATAAAGACTGGAGTGACTGGATGTCTGACACAATAGCCAGAACACTACTTCCTGCTTTTCAGCTCTATAACCCTGAGCTAGTCAGCGACTTGAAGGGGGGCCACATGGTACATTTCTGTTCAGTTTGCAATAGATCCTTAGCATGCAGCTGAGATTCAAAAGCAACAGTTATGACCCATTCCCCCCCCCCAAGTCACTGATTGGTTACTGCTTGGTAACCAAGTGGCAACCAAGAAAGCTGCAAAGCGGAAAGTAGTGTTCTGGCTATTAGTTAGACATTCAATCACTCCAGTCTTTATTAATTTAATTTCTGACTAACTATATTATAAACATTTTTTTATTTACCCAGTTTTTATTTTTACACTGAACTGTTCCTTTAAAAAATTAAGCACAGAAAGGAGGCTTGCCTATATAGATTTTTTACATATTGGGCCAAATTATGGCATGTCTTGGGCCTACTAGTTCACAATAACAAAGCAATTTGCAGAAGCCTAAACAAATATACATGTGACAGGGCCACATCAATGCACCGATGAGGTCCTTGTTCAATGCAACTTCTTACCTACTAAATAGATATCTATCCATTTTTTAATGTAGATATTATTTGGACAGGTTATTGGATGTGCCCTATACGGTACAATTCATCACCCTGTTTAGCAGGGGCCAGTACAGCAGAAGTTATTGTCCCATGCATGGCCACATTTAGTTGGACACTCCAGATCTTAAGTAAAGTCTTTTCATTTTTCTGAAATCGTGTTGTAAGCTTAAAGAGCAAGTCAACCACACAATAAAATTCTAATTAACTTGCCAATACAAATTTATTTAATTCAAGCATTTTACTAAAGTTATTTGGAAAAACATTTGCTATTGAAAGCAGCATTTGCTTAACTTGTGGTTGTTACTTTAACCAATGTTGCAAATGTCTTTGTTCCCCAGCATAGACAGTTCTATAAAAGGAACAGTAGCACCAAAAATTTTTAAATGTTTAAAAGAAATTAAAATATAATGTAGTGTAGCCCTGCACTGATAAAACTGGTGTGTTTGTTTTATGAAGAATACTATAGTTTATATAAAGAAGTTGCTGTGTAGCCATGGGGGCAACCACTGAAGCTGGAAAAAAGGAAAAGTACATAATACATAAAAAAGTTGTGTAGTATACATGGGATTCAGAATGTATCTATTATCTACTGTGTATCCTGTGCTACACAGCAACTTGTTATATAAACTATATGAAGCAAACACACCAGTTGTACCAGTGCAGGGCAACAGTTATATTGTCTTTCCATTAAAGGGGAACAAATGCCCCTAACTTGTTACTTACCCTTCTGCACAGGTCCAGTCCAGGGAGTTCACAGACGACATGCGATCCACGCGATCTTCTTCCTGCTTTGAACGGCGTTTTGGCCCATGCGCAGTAGGAGCATTTCGCCGGTACAATCTACTGCGCATGCGCCAAAAGTCACAAAGTACTTTTGGCGCATGCGCAGTAGATCGTACCGGCAAAATGCGCAGGAAGAAGATCGCGTGGAAGAAGATGTCGTCTGTGAACTCCCCGGACTGGACCTGCGCAGAAGGGTAAGTAACAAGTTAGGGGCATTTGCCCAGCGGGACGGGTAGGCCAGGGGGGAGGAGGGAGGGTGGGCAACACACGGGAGGGGGGGAGGGTTTTTGCGTCAACTAGGTTTCCTTCCCCTTTAAATCACTTTGGTGTTACTGTTCCTTTAATCAGCTGCATTGTCTTACATTGTTTCAAAATTCTGGAACACCAGGGTATAGAAAAAGGGACACTGCTTTCAATAGCAATGTATATACAAATAACTTGAAAAAAAAAACAATGATCCTTTAAAAAAAAAAGTGGTAACCTCAAAAAATACAAAAACAGAAAAACTATTTTTGTGACAATATTCCAGGTTGCCTTCAAGAGGGTAGAATGTGCAGGTTACATGTGTCACCTTCTTTAAACGTTAAGGGGCATGTTTACTAACATTGGAGATAAATATCTGGAGAGATTTCTGGAGATGTTGCCCATAGCAACCAATCAGATCTTTGCTTTTGTTTTCTAACTTGGCTGTGGCTGTTTAAATCTAATTGCTGATTGGTTGCCATGGGCAACATCTCCAGAAATCTCTCCAGATATTTATCTCCAATGTTAGTAAACATGCCCCTAAGTATGGTTCAAATAAGCCCTGTAAATCCAAAAACAGGGTATAATCAAAACACAGGAAGTGCACTGTAAGTGCATTTATAAAATGTCAATCTTTTTCTGTTGTCCAGAATGCTCGGGATGTGGGGGTTTTCCCGGATAATGGATATTTCCATAAATTGGATCTTCATACCTTGAGTACTATTAGAAAATTATTGAAATATTAAATAAACCCCATAGGCTGTTTTGCTTGCAGTCAGGATTAATTATATCTTAGTTTGGATCAAACACACGGTACGATCTTAAAAAAATGGAGAGGAAGTTAAAGAGCGGAGATGCAGGTATTATCACTGGCCTAGCCGCACGCCAGTAATAAATCCACTAACGAAAAAGAAGCCATTACCATTGTATGCAGCAAACGGGGTGATCCCAAGTTTTATTTCATGGTGCTCGACACAATTCAAAGATCAAACGTGTCGGGCCCTATGGCCTTTCCTCAGTCTTTAAAGCTTTATTTATTTAATTTTTTTGTCATTTTTTTGTGATTATGCAAGGTCCCTAAATATGCAACAAAACATAATTTCAGTGAATATAATTTCAATGTTTGGTTGTGCGCCTCTAAATATGAGAGACACTTTTCAGTACTTTTCTACTGTGCATGCAGCCTACAAAGAAATACAGCAGACAGCTCTTCCTGTGTGGTGCCGCTCCATCACCATGTGAGACGGTGATCCACTCCATAAAAGGGCAACATTTATGTCAAAGCTACTTCCTGTTCCCCTATGTCTATACCTGCAGCACGTATGTACAAATATGAACAAAGAAAAGGCAGCTTTGTTACCCAAATATTGGTTAGAATTTAACTTAATTTACTAGTTTGTTGTTTGTTGTAGAGTATTAATGGGGATTGTGGCACTAAAGAGAAATTTTGGGTCCAGGCCCTTGGATATGCTGTTATATTGCAAATTACATGGATAAACAATATTACACTTTCCAGAACTAGTTTTGGCTTACTATTTCATGCAGTGCCATAGACGTAGCAATCAAAAAATAGATGTAAAAAAATTAGACCAAAAGCAAATGTTTCAACATTTGTAAATAATCGTCAGATCTGCAGAAACAGGTAAAAGAAGAGCTGACCATTTTAGATTTTGTATGCAGCAAGTCTCCAACATGCTTGTACACCACTTTCCTTATGAATGTATATAATCTATATTTTTTACATTACAGCTGGGTCTTTAATAGTCCTATGTGAGTTTGTAACATGGTTAAAGGAGAAGTAAAGCTACGGAGGCATTTTATTGCCAATAGGTTAGCTGCAATAGTGCAAGCTAGAATGCTATATTTATCCTATAGAATGAGAAAGAAAGAAAGAAAGAAAGAAAGAAAGAAAGAAAGAAAGAAAGAAAGAAAGAAAGAAAGAAAGAAAGAAAGAAAGAAAGAAAGAAAGAAAGAAAGAAAGAAAGAAAGTGAATTGCTGGGATTTTGTTTGGGTAACCCAAACAGTTTTCATATCTGGAACGCCCAAACTGAGGGGTAGCACACATTGTTTGGGGGGGGGTGTATTAGTGGCATATTTTTAACCAACGGTCTTCATTCTTAACTCGATACTCAATCAATGAGCTAACAGGAAATATAGATTTGGCAGCAATGTCCAGGCACACCACCAGAGTACATGGTGAACTTCAGTAAAGGGTCCTCTTCACTAAGCTCTTCTGCCTGCTCTCCCAACCTGCAACATTAAGACTGCCGGCTTCCAGCTTCCTGTTTTGTAGACTCACAGCTCCCCCTCCACTTTTATGATATCATCGGCAGTGAAGGGAGACACATGTCTATAAATGGAATAGGGAAGTCGGGTGCAGGTCGAGAAAACTTGACCCGAACATCACTAGTCACAGACTCGACGGTTTTAAAGTGATACATTTAGTTGATACATTTATCTTTAGCCCTGCTGAGCATTCCCTGAGTTCATCTGTTAGAACTGATACAATAGTTGCAAATATTCCACAGATACTGCAGAAAAAATGTATCAACTAATTGTAACAACTAAATGTAGCAGTGTGTACAGTTCAGAATACTCCTGGACCACTGAGCTGCCAGACTGGAACACCAGAGACACAAATATAAAACTTTAAACCAGGGGTGTCCAAACTTTTGGCTCGCAGGGCCACATTGGAAAAAGAAAAATTGTCTGGGGCCACATATGAAATACACAAACACATTTGATTTGTAAAAGTAAAGGAAAAACACAGAAAAGAACTACAATGCCAGTTGGATAACCAGATGAAGCTATACACTGGAATATGGGACACTTGGATATTAAATAGACTTATTATTATATTATCATTGCTAACTGGGCAATGGGCAGAGTCCCCCCTCCTCATATATCCTTTGCGACATGACGTTTCCTCGGGAACCAAGTTGGGCCGCATTCATATGCATCCTGGGCCGCAGTTTGGACACCCCTGCTTTAAACTAATATTTTGGGAAAACGGTAAAAAATTAAAGATGGTCTTTGTTTATGGTGAATCAATTTGAAAACAACGGAACAACCCCTTTAATTAAACAGGAAGTTCACGTACACATTAAGATTAAGTTCCAAGCCACCAAAAATGTAAATATGTATAATTATGATCATTGTCAGCCCATGTCATTAAAGTAATTCTGAATAATATGCGTGCACAGCCTCTATAAATTGTTAGTTAAAGGATAGTGTATATTGTATGCCCCAAGCACTACTTGAGCAGGGGTTCGCCACAGTACTTAAATGATTTTTTTTTTTTTTTTTACAAAGCACAAAAGTAGTGGTGCTGTTGAATATTAATATATTAAATATATATGTTTATTAGAAAGCAATGGGTTATATATATATATATATATATATATATATATATATATATATATATTTAAAATCAGTAACACCAACTTGTAGACTATTTAAAAGAATATATCTTAGTCAGCCTGCAAATAAATTATTTCTTGGCACAAGCCCTTGTTTTTTTAAATCTCTTATTTTCACATTTTAATGAACATGTAAAGTCATCAGTTGTATATTCCACAAGCCCTTTTTTTATATGAGCAAGGTTGCCATCCAACAGGGTACAGAGGCCCATAAATTACACAGGCTGCTTATTAACACTTAAAGGGCCTCTACAAATACAATATTCCCCCCCCCAGCGGTGCAGGCTAATAGAACGCTAATTAATCAATGCTATTTTTGCCATACTATGCACTTAGAGAGTGCTATGCATGTGGCCTGGTATTGGTTGACTCTTTACTTTTTCTTATGTCACCTGGGAGGCTCTTACTGCCTGGTAACCAATCGGTGGAAACCAAGAGAGCTGGAAAGCAGGAAGTAGTGTTCTGGCTATTATGTTATACATTAAATTTTTGGCTAACTATATTGAAATTTTTTTTATTTTGCACAGCCTAGCTATATACTCAGTTTTTACTTGTATCCTGAACAATTCCTTTAAGAACATTGGCGTGAACAAACATGAACGTCTGCATTGGGGACTTTCACCTATCGCAAGTGGCATAACACTGCTTGGGGCATTATCTGGCCAAAATAATATTGTTTCCCAAACCAGAATATGGGAACTATTAGTGGGCCACATCTGATATTTGCCTGAAAGGAAAAGGAAAGGTATATCTACAGCATAGATTTAGCCAAATGCTCCTTACTGCTTGGTTCTGTTTGTTTCTCAGTATACTTCACCTTACAATACATCTTTGAAGAAATGCTGTCTGTTACTCTGACATTATGTCCACTGTCTCTTTCATTCCATGTTATTTCCCAAAAGTCGACCTATCAGTGTGCATGCACAGTTATTTTTCATTCTTGATCCATTTTATTGCCACAAAAAAAAACAACTTGCGAGCCAATGACGCACCGACATGGTCATGTGACAAATGATGGTTGCAAAAAAAGAAAGCTCTGGTCTACTTGCAATAGCAAACATGCTTAAATCTTGTTTATTGACCTTTCCTTCTCCATTAACTTAAGGGATTCTATCATTGGAAAACATGGGGGGGTTTTTTGTTTTGTTTTTTAAATGAGTCAGTTAATGGTGCTGCTCCAGCAGAATTCTGCAGTTAGATCTATTTTGAAAAGAGCAGATTTTTTTTAATACTTCATTTTGAAATATGACATGGGGATAGACATGCTGTTAGTTTCCCAGGAACTCTCAGTCATGTGCTCTGATAAACTTCAGTCACTCATTACTGCTGCACTGCAAGTTGTAGTGATATTTCCCTATATATCATAAACATCATGAGAGAACTAAATCCTAAGTAATATGGCTAAAAAAAATCCAAATTTTATATACTGAACCTATTGCTCCAGCCTAAAGTTTCAGTTTCTCAATAGTAGCAATGATCCAGGACTTGAAACTTGTCATAGAGGGTCACCATCTTGGAAAGGGTCTGTGACACTCACATCCTCAAGTGTGCTCTAAGCAGAAAGTTAGGTTGGCCTGTAACATAAGCTGATGCTACAAGGCTGATTATTAAATTCTGACGCTAGTTGCACTGGTTTCTGTGCAGTATCTGTATTAATTACTAATCAGCCTTGTATTTTGACATCTTTATGATATATATTCATTATATTGTATGTCTGCCCCTAAGCTTAGTAACTGACAGCAGCACAGAGCAGCTTAAAAAAATGACGACGTGGGTCAATGCCCTAGGAGCTCTTAAGCAAACACACAATTACAGCACGGCAGGGCAACAGTAATATTTAATTGCATGCAAAAATATTTTATTATATGTCATAATGAATATAATGCTATTGCTACTGGTTGCTGCAATTGTGCAAAGGCATGTGCATGTTTGCGATTTTCTCGCACCTATTATTTTATAAAATGATACAAACATTTATTTCTCAATTATGTTTTTCACATAATGTTCCTCAGAATATACACATATAAAGCAAACCTTGAATGTGGCTAGTGATTTGTTTATTGAGGTTCACACAACAAAAACAATGAATTTCAGCAGAAGTGGGTGTGAAGGAGGTTGGCATGATTGCTTTCTGCACAGAATTTCAGCTGTACATATCAAAATGAGTGAGTTATATGTGTGGGCGAGATGACTGGCATAGCCAATAACTGCTTTGCTTTGCTTTGCTTTATACTAAATGTCATGCCGTCCGTAGCGAGTGTGTATCAAAGGAAAGCTGTGCTTCTTCTGCATGCTGTAGTATAAGGATGAGAGTACTGGTTATGGAATAGTATATACATGTACAGTAATTAAGACAGCTATCTGAAACTGGATTTGCTAATTGCATTTAATTAAACTTGTAGTACTAAAAAAAATTATAAAGAATAATCCTGAGCTAAAGAACAAATAGATGTGTGTAATATAATAAGAAACGGTGCCAAAATTGAGCAATTCACTCACCACCCTTTCAACTATATGGACAGCCATTTCACAATTATATGGGCTGGCATCCCACAACCATATGCAATTAAAAAGAAATTTAAAAATTACTTATTTTCAGGGGCAGATTTATTAACGTTTGAATGGTGAATTGAATTTTTCAAAATATTTTTTGGTCGGAATAAATTCTAATTTAAATCCAACTCGAATATGAATTCAAATGTGAGATTGATTACAACTCGACCCTGGAAACTTCTAATTTGAATATTTGCCACCTAAGACCTGCCGAGTTCATGTACTGGTCAATGGCAGAGGTCCCTTGAACTATTTGAAGATGTTAATTGCCTTCCTGACATTCAAGTTTTTGTTCGGAAGGAAACTCGTTTTGAATTTGATTCAAATTTTACTTCAAGTCTTGATCACAGTGAAGACTCGATAGTCTTGATAATGAACATGACTGAAGGTCAAAGGCAAGCTTATAACTATTTTATTCACTCCTAACTTATCCAGGTAGCAAATCTAGACCTTACCTTTTTTACAGGTGTCATTCAGGATTTACCTATAAAACTGCAACATAGATGCAAACATTTGTGAAAAAATTGAACAGCAATCTTCACAAAACTTCTCAGTTAAAAGGTTATAGAGCCTTTTACATATGTTTGGAGAAGGTTAGCATTTTGCTGAACAGGACACTGATTCTGGCCTTAAAAAAGCATGACTACTGAGGCTTCCACACAATAGCACATACGTAAACTATAATTATTAAAAGGACTTTTTGCATCGGAGTGATTAGTTTCTTTTAGTCAAACTTTTAGATTACACTTCCATATCACAGAAGGTTCCGAGAAGCAGATCTACATTTCCCGACTACCTAAGAAAAACAAACTCACATTACAAATCTCTTAGTCCTAAAAGTTCTACACACTGGCTAAAAAAGCTACTTTTCTGAAAGCAAAACATCATAATGCCAGAAATTAACACACTTAAATAATGTAAATAAAGTACTGCAAATGGATTTCCTAAGAAAATGTTGCACTTTTCATGTCAACTCCGTGCCATAATGAGTTAGGCCCATAAATATTTGGAAATTGTAAAGTTTAAGTTATTTTAGCATTTAAACACAAAATATTGGTGTTGAATTTATATAAATGAACCTGGCCTAAAAGTGCAGACTGACGATTTTAATGTAAAGGATAAGGAAAGCCACACCATAAAAGTGATAGAATTCATAAAATAATTGATAATATAGCATTTCACAGTAAAGATGGAAAATACCCAAATACATATTGCATAATCAACAAGGAGAGCTTTTACTAACCACATCTATCTTGATTGTTTCATTTTAGATCTATTGTGATAGCGTACAGAGCTAGAATTGTGAAAATTGTGTCTCTGTCAAAATATTTATGGACCTAAATCTATATCCCTCTCAAAATAATTGGGTACATTTTGTTCATTCCCATTTCAGCCAAATGAAAGCTTAGAAAAGTTTTTTTCCACAGTAGAAAGAGCAAAATACACATGTATACATTTAACAAAGAAGTCCCAATTAAAAAGATATTTCCATCCAATTTATACACATACTAACTGCTCCAGTAATGTTTATAGTCTATTTTGTGTGGTTAATGCCTTTAAATTATACAGAGGGAGAGAAGACATATACATAAGATTTCCAAGAGCGGCTCCTGCTTTAAAATGTTAATTTCCTGCACAGATTGTTCAACACAGAGACTTGTCCTGGAAAAGTTCTAGAAACTGTAACAACCTGTTTCCCAGTTTAGAAAACACTAAGCGTGGAATGTAAACATTACTGCTCTTAGGCACACCTGCAGCTTTTCACTTCATTACAAATATAAAAATTTTGGGAAAAGTGGCAAAAAGTCATAATCTAATTGGGTCTTTTCCACTGTGGTCAGACTGAGATGTGCAGGCCCCACTGGGAGAGCAACTTTAAGGGCCCTTTGTGCAAAATGAAGGGCCCTCTTGCCAGCACCTAAGCTCGCAAGAAATCTCACTACAGCAAAAGTTACGGTCACACGCGCACTGGGGAAGGGCAGACAGGTTGCCTAGGGCACTTGTCAGCTTTGCCCAGCCTTGGTATATGTTGATATTAATTCATTTTATATTAAAACACACTTATATTGGGAACAGTGTAGTGCTTGAAAATGAATATATGGGACCAATGTTATTTTTTTAAAAATACATATGTAATCATACTTGATATTAAATATGCAAGGATAAACCACTGAAGACGATGAAACAATTTTATTGACTTTATCATTTTTTTTTAATAGCCATGGTGCTCCACATTACAGGAAAAAAAAACCCTTATCCAGAAAACCCCAGATCCCAAATGTTATTTTTAAGAGATCTCATAAGTATACAGCACATTCAAAATGTGTAACACCATAATCTACAACAATAAAAGAAAACCAGCCCTGTCACTAACATGATGTGGCTTTCTCAGGCAGAGCTTGTTATTCTGGAACTTATTATCTCATCCTGGAAGAGATTTAACTACATGATTCAGTATCACACTCTCGAGTACAGCAGTGAGCATGTTCAAGGATAAAGAAATGGGAATCCTAGCGATAGTCTTATAAACAAACACATACACTATTCAGAAAATTGAACAGAAAAATTAGCAAGGCAGAACTGTAAACACACTATCACATATACGCCATACCTGTATCTGTGCTTAATATTTTGCCGCCCTAGGCCTTTGTGGCCTCGCAATAAATCTGGGCCTGCTGACAAGTTTCTTTAATAGGTCACATCTATCTTATAGACCGCAAGCCCGCTAGGAACTGAAACATCAAAACATGAAGCTAGTGCTTCTGACTTCACAGGCTGATTAATATCCACCCAATAACAAGTGAAACGGAGCAGTGACAGGTGGAGATAAGGACTTTGTCCAATGCATCTGTCCATCTGAGGGCAGTGGTGGCCAAACTCCCTGTGTGCCAGGGGTTTATATATTCTTTTACCATCTGAAACAATAGATTCCTTGCTAACAAATGACAAATATTATTATTCGACATATGTTTATTTTTTTTTATTCTCTACTAGGTCATGTTTAAACTCAGCTCATCTTCCAGTGTAAGACCTAACACCACTGTATTATACACAGCTTATTTGCAATTTAATTAAAAAATGTGCTATACTGCCCTATTTCAATTGAAATTGAATATACCCCAGCATATTAACTGCAGTAATGATTTTGAAGCAAACACAATAATGCCCAGTGCATTCTATTTAAATGCATACAGAACACTCATTTGTTGTGGTTTCTGGTCCTCTAGGTTGCTGATGGAAACAGTACGTGTTATGGGGGACAAAACATCAAAAAAAATAACTGAACAGAAGTCTAGGTGAATCTCTGGCGCTAAAACATTTGAATCATGTAATTGCTGGAAAAAGACTTCTGCATTTTTCAGCAGTTATGTGACTGAAATGTTTCAGCCTCAGATATTCATATTAACTTATATTCAAAAGGTATTTTCTAAAAAATTGTAGCCCATGCTCATAATTTAGTTGACAACATGTTGATACATTGTACTGTGTACCATCACTGCCATGGTCAGCCTTGTACCATTTATTGATTTAACTCAAAAAGACAAAATTACATATTTGAGTCTACTTATATAGCCTGGTGGTTAACTCCATATCACAAACATCGCTGTATATGCCACACAGAGAACTCTTAAGGCCCCCATACACGGGCCAATAAAAGCTGCCGACAGACCAAAGTCGGCAGCTTATTGGCCCATGTGTGGGGCTATCCGATGGGTTTCCCTGATCGATATCTGGCCGAAAGTCGGGCAAATCTCGGTCGGGCAGGTTAAAAAATCATGTCTGATCGTGGCTACATCTATGCCACCTGACCCGACCGCCTGTATTGGATCCATTTTGATCCATTATGATCCAATCATTGGGCCTTAGGGCCCATGATCAGATCAGCACGATATTGCCCACTTAAATGGGGGCATATCAGGGAGAGATCCACGCCAAACGAGCAGATCTCTACAACTAATGCCACCTTTAGACTTGCGGTCCAACCAATCATCCATCAATCAATCATCTTAGTAACACCTCAGGTCAGGTCTCAAACGCTACAGCTATAACACATGATAACCGCCCCTACCATTACACACACACACACACATATATATATATATATATATATGATCATAGAAGGCCAGTTAAATACAAGGGAACATCCACTTCAAGCTAACCAGGCCCTCCAGATAACCCAAATGTTGTTCTTATAACTAAGGTTGAAGACACACAGCAGCAGCTACTTGTGGCAACAAAATGCCAAAAAAACAACCTGCCATAGACAATACTAAGAATTCCCTCTGCACACATACCCTCATATGTTATAAAAGGCAAAAAGTTTCCCCAAGGGAAAGTAACTGCTTTTCCTTTTTGATTGTAAGCTTTATTGTGCAGTGCCCAGCCAGTCAGACATTCCAGTCCCTGCTCACTGTTCTCCCAGGTCATACAAGGGGGGCTTGCAGATACAGCCACTCAGCAGTTAGATGGACCAGCCCGGGCATTGACAATACCCTGTGTGAAGGCAGAGCTGTAATTGGCTAACAGCATCCTACTGTGCATCTGGGGATGGACTGCTAGTAAGGATCTATGGGAAAGATGTAAGGTGTAATTCCTAAATGTAACTGGTTTTTTTTTTTTAATTTACATCAGCTACCATATATGATGCATTGGGAGTAATTTATCAGAAATGCTAAATTTCCCCTTTAGTTATAAAAAGATGATTGTTAGAGAATGTTTGTGTAAATATATAAGCTTTCAGTGAGTAATAAAGTGTAACTTAAAGACTTAATTATAATAGAAATTAATTTATAACTACACTTAGATTAAATGATATTTAATTATAACTCATTTTTGGTCATGATTTTATGGTATAGTTTTTATTGCTTAATTACACTCTTTACATTGCACCACTTAAAAAAAAATTTCTTGAACCAATGAATGTATTTTATGTTGTAATATTGGTGTGTAGGCAGCCACCTCATGTCATTTTGCTTGGTCATTTGCTTTCAGAAAGAGCCAGCACTTAACAATGGAACTGCTTTCAGATAAGCTATTGTTTCTCAAACTCAATGTAACTGAAGGATTCGCAACTTGGGTAAGCCAGACTTGAATTTTTACTAATTAGGGTTGTTCTCATTCTACCACTAGGTGGAGCATTTTTAGCAATGCAGGGAGCAATGGCTACTTTCCCATTGTTCTGCTGATGGGCTAATGGGGGAGAAAGACAGAGGGTGATATCACTCCAACTTACAGTGTGGCAAATCACTTCAGTCTTCCAAAATCGTGTCCTCTTGAGGCAGAAGAGGAGATTTATCGCTGGCAATTAATCTCCTGATGTGCCATCAGTTTAAGAGTGACTGAAGTTTATCAGAGACAAGTCACGCGACTGGGAGGGACCTGGGAAACTTAAAACACGTCTAGCCTCATGCCAGATTTCAAAATTAAATATAAAAAAAAGAATCTGTTTGCTCTCATGATTTCAATGCAGGATTCTGCTGGACGGGTACTATTAACATTTTTTTTAAAAAACATGTTTTCCCCATGACAGGTTATGAGAAGAGACAAGTGCACACATATCTGAGATATGAAGGAAGAATCATGTTACATTAACAAAGTCAGTGATGGAGCTGAGGAGGAAGTTAGAGGTGTACATGTGGTTAAGGGGATGATGAAATTTGCACTGCACAGAAATAGAACTATGAGATATACTTCGCTCTTGAAATAATAGGGCATGAAAATGTACATACAGAAGGGATACTTGGAATAGTGTGACACAGTGTGCCACATGTAATGAGAGGAACAGGTTATGACGAAGCTGAACAGATACTGAGAGATACAAAGCAATGGGAGCACTGTATAAAGTACAGGGTTCTTTTAAGGGTGCAGAAAAGACAACCTGTAAAAAAGCATACGTAAAATATATCATAAACAAATGGATTACAGCTGCCTGACAGAAATAGTCCAGAGCTCCAAATAACTTTAATATGTAAATATAATTGTTTTAAAAAATGACAGGTATGCACAACTAAAAACAAAAACCGAACAGTAGGGTATAAGCAGTGCTGTCATTTAAAAGTCCATTATATACAGATCGCTCAAAAACTGAATTTGCTGTAGTATACACATAGAATTGGATGGTGGAAGCTAACGTAGTCACAGTTTGACAGAGAGATATACAAATGTAGCACTGATTAAACAAGACATACTGGGCATAGTTGCACTGGAATATGGAGACAGGGCTTTGGGAAGAAATAAGCATTGTAAAATATACACAGTCCAGGCATGTAGGATGTATGGAACTTAAAGTACAAATGATTCTTACATAAATCACTTAAGCCAGGCATTGTAACATTTATATCTAACAGAGAGGTACATGGAAAGATAACTAAAAAGAAACCATTTCTACAGAAAAGAAAAATAATATGCTTTAATATTTCCTTCCATGAAATGAACAAGTCACACATTTTACCGGATGAAGCTTCAGAACAGGGTTGATATTGTAACATAGGCTAGTGCGGAAGAGAAAAACAGAGTAAGCCACAGAAACCAGAAAGCAAAGATAAAAGCAGCCTAGTGCTCTGGAACAATGCAGGTTTCTATATGTAAACCAAGATTGCTCTATGATCTTGGGTGTGTCTAAATCTAATATGTGTGCTGAGATTTTGTAAATGTGGCACAGAAAAGGGATTTGTATTGCATTACAACACAATCCCAGAAAAAGAGGTGCAAATACATATATACACTACAGAGGCATATTTATAAAAAAAAAAAAAAAACAACATGGCACAGTATAAACATTAGTGAGAGTAAGATGCATTCTCAAAAAACAGAGTGAATGCCAATTCAGGAATTTCAAGATGCTGTATTGCAACTACACCAAAAACAGCTTGAGAACCATAGCTAGAAGAATCATTAGTGTTATTAAGGGATGAGGCGAATCCAGGATTCAGTTCAAGGATTTGGCCAAATCCCTGCAATTTGCGAATATATCTTGATTGCTTCACCAAACCATATCTGAACTCCTAGGGGTCCATTTATTAAAGTTTGAGTTTCTGTGGATGAGTTTTTTTACAGGAAAAAAATTAAAGTTTTAGAGATTTATACCACCACTCTTTGTAGTCTATCTTTTAGTCAATTCTCTATCCAGGTACAAATACTATGTTCCAGGCCAACATTCCTTAATTTAACCAGTAACCTTTTGTGTGGCACTGTATCAAATGCTTTAGCAAAATCTAAATAAATCACATCCACTGCCATCCCAGAATCGAGGTCTCTACTTACATTCTCATAAAAAGAAATTAAGTTAGTCTGGCAAGATCTATTATGCATAAAACCATGCTGGCACAAACTCATAGTATTATGATTTGCTATGAAGTCCAGTATCTTATCCTTTATTAACCCTTCGAAAAGCTTTCCTACCACTGACGTCAGACTAACTGGCCTATAGTTTTGAGGCTATTTATCAACATTGAACCTCATTTTCCAGTTTTCTCCCCAGTTTTCCAGTTTAGACAAATCACTCTGCAAAGTGGCAGCATCCTGCATGGAACCTATAGTTCTGCACAATTTAGTATCATCTGCAAAAATAGAAACAGTACTTTCAATGCCCTGCGGTACTCCACTAACAAGTGGAGTACCGCAGGGCTCTGTACTAGGTCCCTTGCTTTTCAACTTGTTTATTAATGACCTGGAGGTGGGCATTGAAAGTACTGTTTCTATTTTTGCAGATGATACTAAATTGTGCAGAACAAATAAAATCATTTAAAATCCTATTTTATCACATTAGTCAAGCAAAATGAACTTTAATTACACTGTATACATTATTTGAATCTTGTTTTCTTCAGTCTGGGAACTCGTAATTGTATCAAGCAGGCAGCAGCCATTTTGTGGACACTGTTATTAAGGCAAGCCTTCCAACATTTCAGAATCTTGTTTGTGCACCAGAATGGGGGACCCAATGACCACCCCCATGCCCTGGCTACACAATTAAATTGTAAAGAGAATGGGGGAATATGTGGAGAGCAGTGACATCTAGTAAGTGCTGAATGGAAAGTGAAAGTAATTGTCTGCCCCGCCTCTATGCCCAGGGCATAGAGGAGTGGCAGGCAATATTTGATTGACAGCTGAGATTTTTAAAGAGCTTACAACAGCTATGAATGGTTTAATAAAAAACAGAAATTCTATTTCATGTATAATTTAAAAAGGACTACTATTATACAGATTTTTGTGTCTGGGTGAAAGGTCCACTTTAATGCCAAGCAATGAAAGTGGTGCCATCTGAACTTTTCAGCAGAACTATAAAATGACAAATCGGCCACACTTGATGCGTGATGCTGGAATTATGGGGAATTTTTTAAAGGCATATTTATCAAGGGGTGAAAAGTTCCCCTTTGATAAATATGCCTTTAAAAATCCCATAGAAATGAATGGAGAGTGGTGGTATTTCACTCTAGTGGACTGTGGTGATCTCTAACTTCACTCTTTGATAAATATACCCCAATGTGTTCTCTAAAACATAGCAAGAACTGAATACAGTTACTGGTGTCTGTTACATTATTATTACGTGAATAATAAGCATTGGCATTTGGAATTCAGAATGATTCACACAAAATTCTTGGATTGTTTTATAAGGAGTGAATTTTGCTAAAACAGACATTGAATAGCACATAACATATACACAATGAACAAGCTCCCAAATTAGTGTCCTTCAACACTTTAGCTCAACATATCTGATAAAAGAATCCAAACAAGGCAACAGTACAGGTATAGGATCCCTTATCCGTTAACCAGATATCCAGAAAGCTCCCAATTACGGAATGGCTGTCTCCTATAAACTCCATTTTATCCAAATAATCCAAATTTTTAAAAATGATTTCCTTTTTCTCTGTAATAATAAAACAGTAGCTTGCACTTGATCCCAACTAAGATATAATTAATCCTTATTGGAAGCAAAAACAGCCTATTGTGTTTATTTAATGTTTAAATGAATTTCTAGTAGACTTAAGGCATGAAAAGATTTGTTATACAGAAAACCCCAGGTCCCAAGCATTCTGGATAACAGGTCCCATACCTGTACAATAAATTAATTTTAAGCAGAAACAATGATATACAGGACTGCAATAAAAGCAAGAAAATAAACAAGAGCAGCACTCTCTATCTCTATTGAACTCCCTAAGCATGAATAGGCCATGAAATCAGGGCCATTGAACAACCAACTCTCATTCACATTTTCCATTAGGCTATTGGTAGTTGTAGTAGTTTATCCACTGGAGAGCCACAGATTGAGTTGAGAAGCAGAGGCTTATTATTATAAACCAGTCACCCCACTAAAGACCTGGCCAGTGTAGAAGAGCCTGTCCCCACCCATTGCTTCCTCCATTTCCCACATAAACTGTCAGTACAGACCCACAACAAATAGAGAGTGTAAGTAATCACTCGTAGCTGTTTATTCAACAAATAGGGCCAGGTCATAGATTTCCAGCTACATCTTCCATAAACCTAAGGAACCCTCCAGATGAACAGGAACATACACAGTGTGGCAAGATGAATGGTCTGAGAGTGCGCATCCCTGATTCTTTGCCTAAATAGCTCACCCTCCACAGTCCCGGGTCTTTAACCCCTCCCTAATCTCACAAAATATCAATTTCCTCAATACTGCTCAGGCCCGCCCATCTCACCTCTCTTCTTCAGGTCGTACCCCACCAACAGGAAGTAATCCGCTAGTCTCGTCATGTCACCCCCGTTCCCCGGGCTGCTTCCTCAGCCTAAAACTCGTCCCGTGGCGGCCATGTTTCCTGCTAGCCGGGCCAGGGACTGCGCATGACCGAATCTGGGCAGGGTCGCGGGGTGGGGCTAACGTTACTGGGCGGAGTCCTGCATAGGGTCAGGAGGAGGGCACGTTGGTTAATACCAAGGAAGGATGATTTACGCTGCGTAAACCTGTCGTGCCCTCACGTGGGCGTGACAGACTGGTAACTAGGACTTTGGCTTGTATTTCGTTTGATCGAAGGGCGGGGCTATTTAACACAGTAGTATATAAAATAATGGCAGTTTAGAGCTTAAATACTTATGATAAATTGCTGCATCTGAAAACCCCTTGCCTAGGTTAAAATGCATCTTTAACTCCGCATAGAGTCAGATTGGAGGGTTCATTGTATGATACTGTTGTAGGAATCCACTTGGAACCAGGAAAGTAATTTCGTCACTTTATTATTATTATTATTATTATTAACATGTATTTATATAGCGCCAACATATTGCGTAGCACTGTAAAGTAAATGTGATTATACAACTACATCACGCGAATTACATATATAGAATATATGGAGTAACAAACATCACAGGTACAAAAAGGGTCTTTACTCTCAATTGGTGGAGGTTTCTTCTCCTCACATAAATCATACGTCCCAACTGTCCCTTTTTCGGAGGGACAGTCCCTCTTTTGACAGCTCAACCCGCAGTCCCTCATTTGTACTGGAAAGTCCCTCTTTTCTCTGCACTGAACAGCCAGAAAAAGAAACAAAGTTTCTCACTTAATTGGCTTTTAGCAGAGAGCCCAGAACAGATAACAGGTGCAAATAAGATACTTTGTAACAATTTTGAGACACAAAAACATAGTTTAGATAAGGAGAAATATTTTCAAACTTTCATAACCTGCCAAATTTTGTAAAACAAACATGGTAATTAAGGGGTGTGGCCACAGAAAGGGGTGTGGTCAAAAAAATTGCTGCGCTACGTGCGGGAAAAAAATGTTGTCCCTTTTTACTTCCAAAATGATGGGAGGTATGCATAAATATAAAAGATAGCATTAGAAACACATTTAGGTACCCCTATTTTTTTGGAGACTTGGACTAAAATATGGAATTCAATCAGAAAACTTTCCCCCAATGTAGGAGTTAAGGAAACGACGTACAAAGTGTTGTTTCGTTGGTATTTTTTACCCATTCGCAATCATGCCATTATTCCAGCCTTTCCTCCTACATGTTTCAGATAGGGTTGCCATCTGGCTGATAATTAACCGGTCTGGCCGGTAAAAATGATGGTTGATCCTAATGTTATTAATAGGGAAAAAAGATAAATAAATAGGAAGGCTGGTATTTTTTCCAGAAAAGGTGGCAACCCTAGTTTCAGGGGATGCACGATTGGGGGTGTTTATCTTCATGCTTGATGGCATTGCCCCATTGCATCAGCGCTGTGAACAGTAGTGTACACTATGGCTTATAAGATTATAGTAGAAAACCATCTATGAAAACAGCACTTATCTTTACCCTACCCTAAATTAGCCTCGCATTTATGCAAGCTTGTATCCCCAGATATTAGCAGCTACACGTTGGGTTATTGCCCTACATTGGTTGGCTCCTTCCCTTCCTATCTCACATGTTATTAACAGACTTACATTTATACAGTCTATGCATCATTTATCGTCTCTCCTGGAAGACAAGCTTGATCTACATACCTCCTAGGGATGTCGCGGACTGTTCGCGAGAACAGTTCGCGAACGTCGCGCGACGTTCGCCAATTTGGGTTCGCCTTAGCTGGCGCTTATTTTTGCCATTTCTCCCCCAGACCAGCAGATACATGGCAGCCAATCAGGAAGCTCTCCCTCCTGGACCACCCCCACACCCCCTGGACCACTCCCCTTCCATATATAAACTGAAGCCCTGCAGCGTTTTTTCATTCTGCCTGTGTGTGCTTGGAAGAGCTAGTGTAGGGAGAGAGCTGTTTAGTGATTTGAGGGACAGTTGATAGTAACTTTGCTGGCTAGTAATCTACTTGATACTGCTCTGTATTGTAGGGACAGAACTCTGCAGGGATTTGAGGGACAGTGAGTTTAGGTTAGTTAGCTTTGCTGACTAGTAATCTACCTTCTACTGCAGTGCTCTGTATGTAGCTGCTGTGGGCACTGGTTCTGATCTCATCTACTGACTGCTGTAATAACCCAATAGTCCTTGTAAGGACTGCTTTTATTTTCTTTTTTGTTTTTTTTACTTTGCTACTGTAAGAGCCCAGTGCTATTAGTCTAGCTGTGTTGGGGAGTGGGACTGGTGTGCTGCTCCTCCTAGTAGTTCACCACTACCAGCACCAACCAGAGTCAAAATTGTTACAAAGTATCTTATTTGCACCTGTTAGCTGTTCTGAGCTCTCTGCCAAAAGCTAATTAAGTTAGAAACTGTTTTTTTTCTGGCTGTTCAGTGCAGAGAAAAGAGGGACTGGTGTGCTGCTCCTCCTAGTAGTTCACCACTACCAGCACCAACCAGAGTCAAAATTGTTACAAAGTATCTTATTTGCACCTGTTAGCTGTTCTGAGCTCCCTGCCAAAAGCTAATTAAGTTAGAAACTGTTTTTTTTCTGGCTGTTCAGTGCAGAGAAAAGAGGGACTGGTGTGCTGCTCCTCCTAGTAGTTCACCACTACCAGCACCAACCAGAGTCAAAATTGTTACAAAGTATCTTATTTGCACCTGTTAGCTGTTCTGAGCTCTCTGCCAAAAGCTAATTAAGTTAGAAACTGTTTTTTTTTCTGGCTGTTCAGTGCAGAGAAAAGAGGGACTTTCCAGTACAAAAGAGGGACAGGGGGTTGAGTGGTCAAAAGAGGGACAGTTGGGAGGTATGCAAGTGCCACCTAGCTGTGTGAGCTTTTTCACATTCTGTCTAAATAACAATAATAATTCAGTGTCCGTAAACATCACCTGAGTGATGTTTTTACAGCAGCAATAATATATTCCGTATCCACTACTGTATACGTTGCCCTTGCAGGCATTGTTTGCCCAGTCTTTAACCAAGTGCCACCTAGCTGTGTGAGCTTTTTCACATTCCATGTCCAGAAACATCACCTGAGTGACGTAGTGTGATTTCTGCCCTTTACAGCACAAAACGCAGTGCTGTGTCAACAATGTATTTTTCAGATACATTTTTGCCCTTGATCCCCCTCTGGCATGCCACTGTCCAGGTCGTTGCACCCTTTAAACAACTTTAAAATAATTTTTCTGGCCAGAAATGTATTTTCTAGCTTTTAAAATTCGCCTTCCCATTGAAGTCTATGGGGTTTGCAACGCAAGTTCGCGAATATGTTCGCGAACATTTTTTCCGACGTTCGCCACATCCCTAATACCTCCAAATGGTCAACATAGGATAAGCTTCGTTCTGAACAACCATAGGATTACTAGCGTCCATACTACAATCATGATTAGACGTTGCATGGTTTGATTATTTGTATTATTTTATTTTGTGTATATTATTTTTGTAACTCTTCATTTGCCTTTTTCTTATGTACTATTATGATTTTATTCGTATGTTGATAAACATGACAAATAAAGAGTTATAAAAAAAATGTATCTTTTAGATTTTTATGCACAGCAATCGTTTATTATATAGAAACAGTTACAGAGTGACTCTGTATAGATACTTTATGGCAGCTTAGTAAATGGCTCAGTGTATTCCAACGCATTTTCCATTGTAACCCCCCCCTGGCATATGGGGACTGCACATTATTGCCAACATATTGTAGGTGCATGTGCATAGTACTCTTAGTTTTGTTGCAGGGTTTCCCTTTAGGTAACTGGTCCAGGTTCACCATTTGTTCCAAGTCAATGCTTAAGACCAATACAAAACGATAAAACAGCAGAGGTCAAAACAGGGCTGTCATCAGAAATCACAGGGCCCAGTACAGGCCCAGACTAGCAATCTGTGGGTTCTGGCAAATACCAGAGGGGCTGCTGTAAGATGAAGGGTTGCCACCTTTGCTGGCAGCTAAACCTGAACAAAGAGGGTGGGGCAAATAGAATTTGGTATGGGGCAGTGATTTTTGATTGGCCATGATAATATCAGAGGCAGGCCAATTATGGAGTTATGACACCAGGGTGGGATTATCGCATCACTTGCTATATGGCTGCATTTCTGTTAAGTTTTCTCAATGTTTTAAACCGGACAGAAAGTTTTCTGGACAGCTATTTCAAAGACTGAGATGTCCAGTTCAAAACCACACAGGTGGCAATCCTATCTCTGTCTTTATTCTGCCTGATAAATAAGCCCAATCCTTTAATTAAACAGAAATCAGTTATCCAGAAAGCTCTGAAAAACAGCAATGCTAATTTAGGAAAACTCTTGTTTTTGATTTATTTGCTTTTTTGTTACTGTAATAATAAGAAATTAACTGCATTGGATAATAACTAAGCCATGTTAATCGGAGTATTTTAGTATTTAAACATTTATTTATTAGCTAGGTTATTGTTCCCGGTTTTACAAGGCTGAAATTCAAACAGAAAGTTGAGACCCAAACAGGCCTTAGAAAAACAGTACTGTTCTGGTTTAAAACAAACAGGTGGCAACCAGTAACATGTCATAGAGAGTCACTATTTATTAGGCTGGCAGAGGCTGTTTGGGCCACTGTGTACTTGCCAGGGACTATTTTGAATCCCAGTCCAGAACTGGCCTCATACATACAAACCATACTTAAAAGGCCACACATACACAAGTGCTAAAACAGTAAAAAAAAAAAAAAAACTGGTGGTCAGGGGCAGGGCCCCCCATAAAAGTAAACAAAAAATTGATAGCCAGGGTGACCATTGGTGTTGAACGGCCCTTACCTTTACTATTTGGAGGACAGTCTACTTCTTCAGTGACAGCAACTTCTTCCTTCTTCTTAGCAGCTTTAACTCATTCAGTCTCTTCAGCTTCCTTCCACTGCTTTGGCTCCCTTGGCTTCAGCTCCCTTCGGTAGCTTCCTGGCCCTCCTCAAAGGAAAACTAAACCCTAAAGTTAAAAAAGCCCTACCACCCTACCCTACCCTACAACAGAATGTAGTCCCTTCTTAAAGGGGTTGTTCACCTTCAAATACTTTTTTTCAGCTTAGTTGGTTTCAGACAGTTCACTGGAAATAAAGGCTTTTTCCAACTACTTTCTATTTGTGACTGTAAGGTTTGAAGTGTAAGGTTTAATTTTCTCACCTTCTAAAGCAGCTCAGGGAGGAGGGGTCGCTGACTTTTTAATGGTTCTAAATTGTTACATGTAGTTGATACATGATATTTTTGGCCCTGCTGAGCAGAATCCCTGAGTTTCATTAAAAGCAGCTGTTAGAATTTATACAATAGTTGCTAATATTCAGCAGATGGTGCTGAGAAATGTATCAAGTAAATGTAGCAAATTGCTCCTGGATTACTGAGCTGCCAGTGTTGTAATGGGGGCGTGGGAACAGGCCAGCTTCCACATCAGAGCTTGAGAGAGAGAGAGAGAGAGAGAGGTCCCAGAGAAAGGAAACACACTTAACTATAGCAGTTAAATGACTGCTCTCTGATCTACAGAAACAAGTTTCAGATCTTTCACATTTCACTTTTTAAGTTTTAATTTCAAAGTTAAAAGAATTAAGAGTTTAATGCCACTTTCAAACCAGCTGCTATGTTTTTTGCATTATTTAATAGTGGACTTGGAGATCACATTCAAAATGAAAAAAAAATAGGCACACTCTAATACACATTCACCCACACATATTAAGGGGCAGATTCACTAACTTCGAGTGAAGGATTCGAATGAAAAAAACTTTGAATTTCGAAGTTTTTTTTGGGTACTTCGACCATCGAATTGGTTAAATTTGTTCGAATTCGATCGAAATCGAACGAAATCGACCGATTCGAACTAAAAATCGTTTGACTATTCGACCATTCGATAGTCGAAGTACTTTCCCTTTAAAAAAAACTTCGACCCCCTACTTCGGCAGATAAAACCTACCGAAGTCAATGTTAGCCTATGGGGAAGGTCCCCATAGGCTTGCTAAGCTTTTTTTGATCGAAGGATATTCATTCAATCGTTTGATTAAAGTCCTTCGAATCGTTCGATTCAAAGGATTTAATCGTTCGATTGAACGAAAAATCCTTCGATCGTTCGATCGAACGATTAGCGCTAAATCCTTCGACTTCGATATTCGAAGTCGAAGGATTTCAATTTGAGGGTCGAATTTCGAAGTATTTTTAACTTCGAAATTCGACCCTTAGTGAATCTGCCCCTAAGAGTTGGTTGCCTTTTCTCTTTTCTACAGTATGTTGGCGTCAAAGGAATGTGATTTTATATAGAATGCTACTGCCACCAAGTGGTATTATTAGTGGTATTATTATAGGTATCACTGTGATTCTTGTATGATTTCCTTAAACAAGCAAATCTGACAGGAAATTTTATTTTTATAAACCTATGTTCAGCACGAGCACATATGGTAGAGCTTCCGCTTTATATTTTTAGGGACCAGGAAAAATGGGTCAAAATGCAGGAAACTGTAAAGTCAGATGAGTGCAAGTTAAACATCAAGTATTCAAACAAAACTAACAGAGGAGTCAGTTGTTCTTTGAAATACAAGCATTGAAGCATTAGGCTAAGTAAAACTTTTTGCATGGGTCCTTCTGTAACTATTGAATTCCAGCTAATCTGCACCTCCTATGGCCATCCACATGTATCACTTATTGAGTATAGTTTTGCATCTGAGTTTTGTTTCTCTGTTCCCTATCAAATTTGCTATTGCAAAGATGTCAGTAAGGTAACAAAGATCCACTCTAGGTATTTTGAGACCTTATTTAATGTAATCATTTAGACTGCAAAGGAATTAGATTTCAAAAAAATGAAAGATAGTATCACTATTGCCCTAATGACATATCTCCTCCTGTATTTTCCAGCCCACAGAAAACTGTACTGTTATGAAGCCACAGTTGAGCAGTTCAAAAACAAAATAATAATGTACTTGTATATACATTTTAGGACTCATATACTAATGAAGATCAGTGTAAATAGTACAACATTTACAACATTTGGATTCAAATCATCAGAACTTGTTAGTGGTTCACCGTATGCCATTTGTGTGCAAATAATAAATCCAGTTAAGTCAGTTGTGTGTTTTGGCACAACCCACTTAGGGAACCTGGTAATACTGGCAAGTATTAATTTCAGAGTACCTCTGTGCAGTGCTAATTGCTCCAAGTTGCATAAGCACAAATAACTTTGTGAATTGCATAAATTATATATAATTATGTCCATTTAAGCACTTTGCATACATACAAGTTCATAGATTAGCCTTTTTTTCATGTCTTGGATTGTAAGCATTGTAGTTTTTACTGTCTAGTACTAAAATCCAAAAATAGATGAAGAATAGCAGTAGGTGCAGAATGTCTTAAAATGGAAAAGTAAACCCACCAACAAAAACAAAAGAGAGAATAATTCTCCTTTCCTGGCCACTAACCACATCAGCATTAACAATCGGGGTAGCCCCCTGCCCCGCCCTCAGACCAGAAGGAACCTCCCCAAGCAAAACTTTAAAAGAGGACTGGAAGATCTCACCCACGTCAATGTTCCAAGTTTCAATAAACCTGATGGTGGGGGCCATGCTGATATGTTTAGTGGCCAGGAAAGGAGAATTACAGAAGTATGAAAAAATTCTCTCTTTTCCTGGCCACACCATATCAGCATTAACAATCGGCATACAAAGTGATAAGGCCCTCGGGTGGGAAGAATTACTCACTGGGATGCAAAAAGATTTATTTAAGAAACCAAGGCCAAATGGGGTCCTGCAGCAAACTCATGGCTGGCTGAAGAACCGACAAACGATAGTGATAAATGAATGTCTGGGCTGATGACCATGAAGCCACCTCACAGATGTTGGAAGGAGATACACCCACTACAGCTGCCCAGGAGGTTGCCACAGCCCGAGTGGAAGGAGCCCTCAAACCTGACGGAGCTAGCTTGCCTTGCGCTTGGTAGGCTTTGGAGACACCTAATGTGATCCATCTAGCGATTGTCAAAACTGCCGCTGCTTGACCCTTGCGAGTGCCTCTAACAGGATCAATACATTGTCTTTCTGGAGAATCCAGGGACTCAGTCGGGAAAATAGGCATGACCACCTTCTTTTTTAAGTGAAAAGTAGATACTGTAAAGGAAAGCAAGGAACTCACCCCACAGGACGTCCAAGATGGCGACTGTCTGCTCCACCATGCGGTTCTTCCTGGTCGCAATATGGCCGCGTCAGAAACGTGTCGCTCCAGGATTGGTCGCCGGCGACGGAATGGACGCCGGCGTCAGAATGTGCGTCAGCGTCAGGACGTCAACGTGAGGACGCCAGCGTCAGCGTCATGACGTCACCGCGTCAAGTTTTGGCGCCAACTTTGGACTATTTAGTCTCATTTTCCCCTTCTGTCCTTGCCCAATTATAGGTCTATTTCGTATAGTTCCTGGGTGTGATTCTGCTATTTCTGATTATCCGTGTACCGATTTCCTGCCTGTTTTACGATTCTGATCCTTGCCGACTGTATTGACCATTTGCCTGCTTACGACTATTCTTCTGATAAATCCTTTTGTACCGCGAACTTGGTGTTGTTGTCTCCTCCTTGGTCCTCACTACCACTGAGCCTTCGGGCCGTGACAGTATAATTGGGCCATGGACCCCTCTGAGGAGCCTCAAGTTCCAACTGATGTCGGCAGAGCCGTTCGTGGGTTGGCATCCCGCATGCAGTCCTATGAAGCCCAGCAATCCCACTTCGGCCAGGCACTTGAAGCAATTCTGGAGAAATTGTCTGCCTTATCTCCTGCGGCTCCAGTTCCTATGCCGGTTCCTGCAACTCCGCTCCAGGTTTCTGAGCCTCTCATCCCTGCACCTCCTTTGTACAGTGGTGATCCGGAGTCATGCCGTGGTTTCATCAACCAGTGTGAAATCCAATTCACCCTGCTTCCAGGTCAGTTTGTCTCGGAGCGGGCAAAAGTGGGCTATATTATTACCCGCCTGCAAGGGAAAGCTCTGGAGTGGGCTTCTCCTCTCTGGGAGAAGGAGGATCCGGTAATCGATGATGCCAGGGCCTTCATCCGGGACCTTCGCATTGTGTTTGACACTCCCGGCCGGGCTACTTCTGCCTCAGCTCGTTTATTCCAGCTGCAGCAAGGGACTCGCTCTGTTCCTGAATACGCTATCGAGTTCCGAACTCTTGTGGCATTGACTTCGTGGAATAATGACGGATACCATGCTGCCTTCTACAACAGCCTGGCGATGCGCATCAAGAACGATCTCGTATCCCGTGAGATTCCCTCACGATGGGAAGACCTTGTTGCGTTGGCCGTGAAGGTTGACACCCGACAGAGGGAGTTCCAAGTCGAACTTGACAGGGAACGTGCTAGGAAGTTTTCCAGGTTTCAACCCACCCTGGCTCCACTCTTCCAAAGACCTTTACTTTCCAGTCCGGCTTCCAATCTTCTCCCTCCTCCTCCTGCGGCACCTGCTACTTCACCTTTACCACCTGAGGAGCCAATGCAGATCGGGCGGGCACGCCTTTCCGAACAGGAGAAGCTCCGGAGAAGGGCAGCTGGGTTATGCCTCTACTGTGAGGGAAGAGCCCACTTTGCCCAGGAATGCCCAGTGAAGCCGGGAAACTCCAAAGCCTAGGTAAGTTTGGGGAGACTTACCTGGGTGGAATTTGTTCTTCTCCCCATTCTTCTGCTCAACGGTTTCTTCTTCCTGTTCAAATCCAGTTCGGCTCCAGGAAGATCTCGTCTCAGGCCTTCCTCGATTCTGGTGCTGCGGGCAACTTTTTGGATCGAGCCTTTGCTGATAGCCATGCCATTCCACTCCAACCCTTGGCAACCCCTCTTCGAGTCCTGGCGATTGATGACCGTCCTCTTTCTTCTGCCATCATCTCGCAGTCTACTCAGGAACTTTCCTTCAAGGTGGGCACTATGCATTTGGAAAGACTGTATTTTCTTCTCATCGACTGCCCCTCAACTCCTGTTGTCCTGGGATTGCCTTGGCTGTGTATTCATAATCCGGTCATCGACTGGGCAAACTCTCAAGTTTCTCGTTGGAGTCCGTTTTGTGTACACAATTCTTTACCTGCTGTTCCTGTTATCAAACTTTCTTCAGTGTCTTCAAGTTCTTCTCTCCCTCCCGTGTACCAAGCCTTTTCCGACGTCTTTGATAAAAAGTCCGCTGAGACTCTCCCACCTCATCGTCCTTATGATTGTCCCATCGAACTTTTACCCGGCTCAATGCCTCCCCGAGGTCGCACTTATCCGCTCTCCCCCTCCGAAACTTCGGCTATGAAGTCTTACATCCAGGAAAATCTTCAAAGAGGTTTTATTCGTCCTTCTACCTCCCCTGCTGGAGCAGGGTTCTTCTTTGTTGAAAAAAAGGACGGTAATTTGCGGCCATGCATCGACTACAGGGGATTAAATAAGATCACCGTACAGAACAGATATCCTCTTCCTCTCATCTCTGAACTTTTTGATCAGCTCAAGGGGGCTTGTGTCTTTACTAAACTGTATTTGCGTGGGGCCTACAACCTTATTCGGATCCGTGAGGGAGACGAATGGAAGACCGCTTTCAATACTCGCGATGGCCATTACGAGTATCTCGTCATGCCTTTCGGTCTTTGCAATGCTCCTGCGGTCTTCCAGGAATTTGTCAACGACGTGTTTCGTGACCTTTTGGGACTGTGTGTGGTCGTGTACTTAGACGACATTCTTATTTTTTCCAAAGACCTTTCTGCTCAAAACAATCTCTTTGCCAAACTGGAAAAATGCACCTTCGAAGTTTCTTCCATTCCTTTTCTTGGCTACATCATTTCTCCACAAGGTTTCAAGATGGATCCCGCCAAAGTTTCTGCAATTTTGGATTGGCCTCTTCCTACCAGCATCAAGGCAGTGCAGCGGTTCATTGGTTTCGCCAATTATTACAGACAATTTATCAAAAACTTTTCTTCCAAGATCCATCCAATTCTCGCCCTGATTCGTAAAGGGAATAAACCTCAACTCTGGCCCCCTCAAGCCCTCGAAGCCTTCAAGATCCTCAAGGAAGCCTTTTCTTCTGCTCCAATTCTTAGACACCCTGAACCCTTACAACCCTTCTTCATTGAAGTCGATGCCTCGGATGTAGGAGCTGGAGCAGTTCTGTCTCAAAGATCTTCTTCTGACGGTAAACTCCACCCCTGTGCCTTTTTCTCCAAAAAATTTTCTTCTCCTGAGCAGAACTACGATGTTGGCAATCGGGAGCTACTTGCCGTTAAGCTGGCCTTGGAAGAATGGAGACATTTGCTTGAAGGTTCTTCTATTCCGGTGACAATCTTTACCGACCACAAGAACCTAGAATTTATTCAATCCCTCAAGCGCCTCAATCCCCGGCAAGCCAGGTGGTCACTTTTCTTTTCTCGTTTTAATTTTATTATCACTTTTCGTCCTGGCTCCAGAAACAAGAAGGCTGATGCTCTGTCCAGAAGCTTTGCTCCTGAAGATTTCTGCCCCGAAGATCCTGTACCGATTGTGCCCTCTACCAAGATTATTGCTGCCCTGTTTCCCTCCTGTGCCTCTCAGTTACTTTCTGCTCAGCCTTCAGCTGCTAAGGAGACTCCTCTGGGTGTTGCCTTTGTACCTCCAGAATTTCGTCTTGCCATTTTATCGCAGTCTCACAGTTCCAAACAGGCCGGTCATCCTGGAATTGAGAAGACAACAGAGCACTTGTCTCGTTTGGTCTGGTGGCCGACCCTAAGGAAAGATGTCAAAGACTTTGTTTCGTCCTGTTCCATCTGTGCTGTTTCCAAGTCCGGACATTCCCCCCCCAAAGGTTTACTCTTGCCACTTCCCATTCCATCTCGACCTTGGACTCACTTGGCTATGGATTTTATTGTTGATCTCCCTGTTTCTTCTGGCCACACTGTCATCTGGGTGGTGATCGACAGATTCAGCAAAATGGCTCATTTCACACCTCTGCGAAAACTGCCTTCTGCTCCTGAACTTTCTGAACTTTTCATCAAGCATATTTTTCGTCTCCATGGTTTTCCTGCTGAGATCGTGTCTGACCGGGGTTCCCAGTTTGTTTCCAAGTTCTGGAGATCTCTCTGCAAAGCTCTTAACATTTCCCTTCAATTCTCTTCTGCCTACCACCCACAGTCTAATGGAGCCGCAGAACGAGTCAATCAGGCCTTGGAACAGTTTCTTCGTTGTCATGTGTCCCTGTGCCAGGATGATTGGTCGGATCTTCTTCCCTGGGCTGAGTTTGCTCACAACAACGCTCTGCATTCTTCTTCGCAGAAGTCTCCCTTCTTCTGTGTTTATGGTCTCAATCCTTTGGCGTTTTCCCAGGATCTTCTTCTTACCAATGTTCCTGCAGCCAATGAACAAGCGGCTCACATGTTGGCTATTTGGCACGCTACCGCGGCTAACCTTGAGAAGAGTTCCCTGGTGCAGAAAAGGTTTGCTGATAAAAGAAGGATTTCCTCTCCTCCATATACTCCTGGTGATAAAGTTTTTCTTTCTACCCGCAACATTCGTCTCAAGATTCCTACACCCAAGCTTGGTCCTAAATTCATCGGCCCCTTCCCTATCATCGAGATCATCAACCCTGTGGCTGTCCGTCTTCAACTTCCTCCTGAGCTGTGGATACCCAATGTCTTTCATGTTTCCTTGCTTAAACCTGCTTTGGAGCAAAAAAGAGAAAGAGAAATTTAAAAAGGAAACCCTCCTGGCGAAACATTTTTTCGAAGCAAAACATAACATTTCTCAACTCAGATGGCAAATATTAGAGGTTATACACAGGGAGAAAGGTAAAATAGATAAGAGGTCATTGTTGAGACGGGAGGCCTTTTGGATTTGGCAGCTAAAAACACTCAGACCAAAGGGCCTTAACGAGAATTGTAGTTTTACGTGTTTCTTATGAGAGAATAACTGTTTTTAACCTTCTTGCATCTTTTTATTCATTTCTTACAGATAAGAACTGCTGAATGATCACATATAATATTAAGGGTTATTAGAAAATCCCAAGGGCAGTAAGGTATTATAATATAACACATGGATTTTTGCAATATGGTGTTTAATGTATGTGGTTTTTTAGAAAAAGTTGTTTAAAATAATGTTTTGATACCATATTTTATAATAATTATTGCACATGGGCACTTTGAGAAAGAAAAACATCATTTTGAGGACTGTCGTACCAAATTGATTGTTTTATTGTATGTAACATATAGGTTGAATTTCCTGTATCCCACATAAGGATTAATTTTTATGGCAAATTGCATGATGGGAAATGAAGGCGTGGGAAGTTGGGTTTAAATGGGTGACTGCACAAATAATTGTATCCTGATGAAGGGTGGGTGTTCCCCCCCGAAACGTTGATGTTTGGTGGCTGAATAAAAGGGGATAATCCCCAACTGCACTAATCGGTGTGTGTGCGGATCCGTTTCTTTTACACATTGGTTGCTAAGGGACCCGGCCGGGTCAACGGAAGGAACGCACCACCAGCCTGCAGGATTGGTGAACTACAGGTGTGCGGTAGGATAATTACATTGATACCCAATGTCTTTCATGTTTCCTTGCTTAAACCTGCTTTGTCTTGCCCCTCTTTTTCTTCCTCTCCAGCTCCTGTTTTGGTTGACGATCATCAAGAATTCGAAGTCAAGAGAATCTTGGACTCTCGTATTTCTAGAGGCATCCTTCAATATCTTATTGAATGGAAGGGGTTCGGCCCTGAGGAGTGTTCTTGGGTGAGGAGTTCGGACGTACACGCACCTGTTCTGATTCGTAAGTTCCATAGACTCTTTCCTTTTTCCCCTAGCCTCGGTGGTCCTGAGGCCCCCCTAAGGAGGGGGGTACTGTAAAGGAAAGCAAGGAACTCACCCCACAGGACGTCCAAGATGGCGACCGTCTGCTCCACCATGCGATTCTTCCTGGTCGCAATATGGCCGCATCAGAAACGTGTCGCTCCAGGATTGGTCGCCAGCGACGGAATGGACGCCGGCGTCAGAATGTGCGTCAGGACGTCAATGTGAGGACGCCAGCGTCAGCGTCATGACGTCACCGCGTCAAGTTTTGGCGCCAACTTTGGACTATTTAGTCTCATTTTCCCCTTCTGTCCTTGCCCAATTATAGGTCTATTTCGTATAGTTCCCGGGTGTGATTCTGCTATTTCTGATTATCCGTGTACCGATTTCCTGCCTGTTTTACGATTCTGATCCTTGCCGCCTGTATTGACCATTTGCCTGCTTACGACTATTCTTCTGATAAATCCTTTTGTACCGCGAACTTGGTGTTGTTGTCTCCTCCTTGGTCCTCACTACCACTGAGCCTTCGGGCCGTGACAGATACCACCTTAGGTATAAAGGATTGAACAGGTTTCAAAATTACTTTGTCGCAGTGTCGGACTGGGACATCAGGGGCCCACTCAAAAACCTTAGACTAGGGGCCCACCAAAAAAACTTAGACCAGGGTCCCAGTCTCAGTATTATTATAATTCCTGTCCTCACTCAACCTCTATTCTCCTAGTCTCTTTTCTTAAATCTATTATTCCATCTATTTAGCCTCTTTGATCACATAGAAATATGGAATGGCCATGAAATAGGCTAAATGTTTAGCAGCATGAGGGCCCACTGACACCTGGGCCCACCGGGAGTTTTCCAGGTATCCCTGTGGGCCAGTCTGACACTGCTTTGTCGTGAAGGAAAGAAATTCTGTCAGCACTACTTGCAGTTCCCCTACTCTACTTGCTGATGCAATAGCGATAAGGAACACAGTTTTGAGAGTAAGAAGCCAAAAGGAGATCTGATCCAGTAGCTCAAGGGGGAAGCTGCTAAGGCTTTCAAAACCAAAGGAAGGCTCCAGGGTATCTCTTGGGCTCTCTTTGGAGGACACATTTAAAGGGCTGCCATAAAAAATCTTCAAACCATTGGCTCCTCCGCCCAATTGTGGCCTGAAAGAGCCGTTAAGGCAGAGATGTGTACCTTGAGAGTTCTGAACTGTAGACCTTTTTCCAGGCCTTCTTGGAGAAAGCCGAGCACCTGGGTCAAGCATATTTCCTGGTCATGAATTCCCTTTTATTTCTTCCATAAACCGAGTCTGTCCCAAATTCGGTAGTAAGACGTAGAGGTAGAGGACTTTCTTGCCTTCATCAAGGTGGATACAACCAACTGGGACAATCCTAAATCCTCTAATCTCTGGCGCTCAACAGCCAAGCCTGAAGAGCAAGGGAGGTCGGGTTGGGATGGAGCAGAGGTCCCTGGGATAGAAGATCTTCTCTCCTGGGGAGACGCCATGGCGTAGCCACTGCTAACTTGAGTAGTAGAGGAAACCATGGCCTGTGAGGCCATTATGGAGCCACCAGGATCAGGGTCACTCTGTCCTGCATCATCTTCCTGAGCACTCGGAAGATAAGTGAATTCGGAGGGAAGACATAAGCCAGATGGAATGTCCATTGATGAAGAAAAGCATCCGTCGCCATGGCCCACTGGTGGAAGGTCCTTGAAAAGAAATGTTGGCGTTTGGTATTCCCTTGTGAAGCCATCATCTCTGGCAACCTCCACCTGGACACCGGGCTCTGGAAGACTTCCGGATGTAGGGACCACTCGTGTCTCGACATGACATGTCTGCTCAAGAAGTCGGCTTTCTGATTGAGTTTGCCTGGGAGAAATGTTGCTGGCAGTGATGCTAGATTTGCTTCTGCCCATAGAAGGATTGGCTGCATCTCTTCCATAAGGACTCTGCTCCCTGTCCCTCCGTGTTTGCCAATGTAGGAGACTACTGAAGTGTTGTCCATCACCAACTTTACTGATAAACCGCTGAGGTGAGGTCCCAGAGCCTTCAAGGCCTGCTTTGCGGCTCTGATCTCTAATATATTTGAAGGCATTCCTGCAGAGGAGACGGCCACCGACCTTGTCTTGCATGTGGACCCAAATCAGCCCCCCAGCCTGAAGCCAAGGCGTCTGTGGTTACTATTTGGTAGTCGATCTGAGCTAAAGGGAAACCAATCGCCAAATTCCTCTTGTCGCACCACCAAAGAAGAGATCTTTTGAAAGGGCATGAGAGACTGATAGGTTGATCCCAATCTTCCCTCAAACTGTCCCACTGCTGCAGAAACATCCATTGCGTCTGTCTTTTTGTGGAGGCAGAGACACTATTCTCTGAACAGTCTGGAATCAAGCTCCCAGATAGACCAGGGACTGAGAGAGGATTAACTGACTCTTCTCCCTGTTGATGAGCCAACCATGTGCCTCTTGGTACTCCACTGCCCTGTCCTGATGCTTGATTAACGAGCCCGGGTCTCTTGCTGTTATCAGGACATCGTCCAAGTAATGCCAAATTGCCATTCCCTCCTTCCTGAGTTCCGCCACTAAGGCAATCAGGATCTCGGAGAAGGTCCTTGGGGCAGTGGAGAGTCCAAAAGGAAAGCACCTGTATTGAAAATGTCTTCCTGCCACTGCAAATCTTAGAAAACGCTCTAAGCTGGTTACTGGTTGTTACCAGTAACTGCCACTAGATGTCCTATATGGTAAAAAAAAAACATCAGAAAGTACTAGTTAGGAATCTTCCATCTAAGTGGCAAAGAACAAAGAGTAAAAGTATGTATGTATGTATATTTTTATTTGTATAGCGCTCCTTGAGGGCAAAGCACTGTACAGCAAAACAATAAATTAGTAACAAAAAAGGGTTCATTGAAATAAAAAATAACAATAAGTGCATTAATAAAAATACAATTCACGTAAATATAAGATATAATTACAATACAGATTACGTGCTCAGTGTCAAGGAGACAAAAGGCTGGAGGACCCTACCCCGTAGGGCTTACAGTATAAATGGGAGGGTAACAGACAGACACAATTCGAAGGGGTATTAAAGTGATGTAGGTTATAGTTTGTTACACTGTCAAATAAGTGCCAGTTCCCAGTTTAGGTGTTATCCAGGTGCTCCCAGAGGTAGTCTTTGTGGCATATCCGTAAGCCTTGAGTTGGTGGCTACAAACACAGCATTGTTAACATTACACCATGTTTTTGGATTATTTCTGTTACTTATAGATATGGTCTAGTTAATTTAAATATAATTGTATAAAACACAAGAGTCCCTAGGGATGTCATTGCTTAGAATCAGTGCTTATTGATATAATTTGTGTCACGTTCACTGGAATATGTATATAAAATTACAAATATATCCTTTTGTAAAATATGAGGATTTTAGGTGTCACCTCACAGTTCAATGATCTGTACAAAAGCAGAAATTATTTGGCTTCATGTTATTATTTTATTTTACAGTAAGAAGAACATTATTCCCTATATATATTTTCTTGCAGTATACAGGGTCGTCTTTACCTTCTTTGTTGCTCATTATATGTATTTAAACACAAAAAATAAAACCCACGATTGCACCTTCCCACTAGTCCTTTCAACCGCTATGCTTTTAACGATTACATTGTACTTAATATAGTGGGAAGGTGTAATTGTGGGTTCTCATTCTCTTTCTCATTTGGTTTTGTGTTTGTATTCATAAATTACCCTGCACAGCACTAAATTTAATTTTACCATTAGAGTATGTGGCAGTGAATTCACTGCAACATCTTACCTTTCATTAACCAGAACAGATTTTTGTGCCTCTTCTATTGGGTGTGATTATGCTGAAATTCTGAACGAATGTTGCATTGAGGTAAAAGAAAATTGTATTCAGAAAACAGCTACCTTCCAGGGATTACTTGTCATTAGGGATGCACCGAATCCAGGATTTGGTTCGGGATTCGGCCAGGATTCGGCCTTTTTCAGCAGGATTCGGATTCGGCTGAATCTTTGTGCCTGGCTGAACCTAATCCAAATCCTAATTTGCATATGCAAATTAGGGGTATGGAGGGAAATCATGTGACTTTTTGTCACAAAACAAGGAAGTAAAAATAGTTTTTCCCTTCCCACCCCTAATTGCATATGCAAATTAGGATTCGGAGTCGGTATTCAAAAAGCATCAAACGCTGGCGTCTTTTCCTTTTTTCAGAGTGATAGCCTGCAAATTTAACTGGTTTCCCCCATATATTTTCTAACATATGGAACATTAACTATACATTGGGCTCATGTGTAGGGCATGATAGCACGTCCATTCAACTTTATATTTCCCACCGTATGCAAATTAAACTGAGAGCAAGCGAATTTGCACTAGACAGAAATGAACGCTAGCGCATCTTTCGCTTTGAATTGCCTGCATTGCCAATGCAACGCTAGCTAAAACTCACCAGTGTTCGGCGCCCACAACAAAACTCCACATTTTAGTGAATTAGCGATGTCTGAGCAAATTTTTGCCTGGTGAAGTGTAGCGATGGGTGCGAATCAGTCACCGGTTAGGGAATCTTAGTGAAGTTAGTTGGTAATCGCTAGATCTAGAAGACACTGTCAATAAACAGGTTGACTAAATTACCCTCCTGTTTCATTCTTTTCATTCAGATATTTGTATTAAAAGTTAACATAAAAATGAACCACCCCTTGCTTAAAATTTGCACAAAAGTCCATAAAGCTCTAAATACAGAAATGTTTCAGAAGCAGCTAAAATTTAAAATGTATATAAATGGCTGAAGTGCTCAGGGATAGAAATTTTGTTTCGCAGGCATCCATTTCTGATTTCCACGAGTTTTTTGTGAAAATGTTCGAATTGCTCTATTTTAGTGAAAATGTTTGAATTGCTTGATTTTATCGTGAAAATGTGCAAATTGCTTGATTTTTAAGTTAAAACGTTTGAATTTCACTTTTTTTTGTGAAAACATTAGAATTTCACTATTTTTTTCATTAACTTTCTCATTTCACTATTTTTCCGCCATTTTCGCGAATTTTGCAGGAAATTTGCTAAATTTTCAGGAAAACCAAAATGGGACAAATTCGCCCATCACTACTCAGGGAAGCTCCCTAGCCATTTTCTGACTTTATATCCTCTGTAAAGAACATATACTGTGTGTGTCCCTGAATTAGCACTAGAAGAACTATAATTATCCTTTATTTACTGTTGAGAGCTCCATACCTCCCAACATTTTGGAAGTAAAAAGAGGGACAAAAATCTTTTTTGACCACACCCTTTCTGTGGCCACACCCCCTAATTACCATGTTTGTTTTACAAAATTTGGCAGGTTATGAAAGTTTGAAAATATTTCTCCTTATCTAAACTGTGTTTTTGTGTCTCAAAATTGTTACAAAGTATCTTATTTGCACCTGTTAGCTGTTCTGGGCTCTCTGCTAAAAGCCAATGAAGTGAGAAACTTTGTTTCTTTTTCTGGCTGTTCAGTGCAGAGAAAAGAGGGACTTTCCAGTACAAATGAGGGACTGCGGGTTGAGCTGTCAAAAGAGGGACTGTCCCTCCGAAAAAGGGACAGTTGGGAGGTATGGAGCTCTACTGACTGGGGCACATTAGGAGGTACGATATTAATCCCCCCAAGTATTTGGGCTGGAATGGGCGTCTGAATTATTTGGGTGTGGTCGACAATGCCCGGGTATTGTATATTAAATTGTAAAGCTGTATGCATATGTCACCATGGTGTGTCTTGTCAGTAACGGGCAAAAGAAAGTTTGAGTAGACGGGAAACGACTGAAGTAAACACACAAAGTAATGTTCTTGGTACTTTGATAGGAATAAAACGTCACTAGCTGCTACTTTCACACGCCTCTCTCCAGCTGTTAAACGCGGCGCCGCCCCTTAACCGGTAGCCCCGCCCTTTGGCTGAACAGTACCTGTCCAGTTTGCCGACACAGTCAGTGAAGGAGCTGAATTTGGCAAAGTCAGAGTGTGACATTTCTCGCTGTGCTCCGTGGGGAGAGAGCTCCGCACACACACCTGCTCCTGTCTCCAGAACCTGCATTGAAGTGTAGCCAAGCTCCGCGGATAAGGGTAAGAAACACATGCTGCATCTTAATTGTATTGGCACAAGTTGTGCCCCGTGTGGAATTATTCAGAGCGGAGCAATCCCTTTTGCTGCCTGTTTCCTTCCCTGTATTTAGTTATACTGCATTTTCCTCTTTGTGCTGCAGAGAAAGAACAAATTAGTGAAATGAGAGAAGGTCATCCTAACAGGTAGTGTATAAATGGCTCAGTGTTCCAACTAGGCAGTATAATTAGGTGGATGGCACCGGGCATACTGTGAGGTAAGGAGGTAGGAGCAGTTACAGGGGCAGCTTAGCCAACAGTTCACTGTCTGTAATAAAACTTCTGCAAAGTCAAATGACAGTGCAATAAGTTATATCACATAATACAAAGGTGTCCTATTTTGTATCTATAGTGGGAAAATACTGGCAGACCAAGAGATGTGATATAACATATATGTGGATAATCCTCTGGAAAATGGTATATTCATTGAATTACTTATGTTTATAATTATATATATCTGTGTAATGAGACATGTTGCTATCTATTACAGTGAGCCACCCTGCTGACACTGCAAGACTGCACATCTGACACAGCCTCAGGTTCCTGCCATTATATTTATTGCTACTTTCTGTGTACCCTGCCATTCGCTGCCAGCTCCATCTCTTGCAATGAGGTCTTATATTGCAATGTCACTGAGTTATATCAGCCTCTTGTGTGTTCAGCATCTGCCAGGCTCTGCGCCTCTGCCCTCCGCTCACCTGCTGCTGCTTCCCGCGCCCAGGTAGGTTTTCTAATTCTGTAATTAGCAGTATTGTGTACACATTCATTGAACTAGATCTATCATAAGCGACATGTACAGGATATAAACACACAATGATATGTATGCAACTGAGGTTATAATGTTTGTGTCATGCTTTGGGAAAATGTTTTAAGGAACAGTAACACCAAAAAAAGTGTTTTAAAGTAATGAAAATATCAAGCACTGTTGCCCTGCACTGGTAAAACTGGGCTGTTTGCTTTAGAATCACTTCTATAGTTCATATAAAAAAGCTGCTGAGTAGCAATGGCGGAAATGGAAAAAAGGCATATATGGCATAGGATAAATAATGGATAACAGATAACATTATGTTCTACAGAGCTTATCTGCTATCTGCTGTGTAACTTGAGCCTTTTCTCTTTTGAATAGCTGCCCCCATGGCTACACAGCAGCTTATTTATATAAACAATTAGGGATGCACCGAACCGAATCTGGATCCTAATTTGCATATGCAAATTATGGGCGGTTAGGGAAATTGCATTACTTTTTGACACAAAACAAGGGAGTAAAAAATGTCTTTCCCTTCCCACCCCTAATTTGCATATGCAAATTATTCGGTATTCAACCAAATTTTTCACGAAGGGGGTTCGGCCGAATCCAAAATAGTGGATTTGGTGCATCCCTATAAACAATAGTAGTATTTCTGAAGCAAACACAGCAGTTTTACTAGTGCAGGGCAACATTGCATTATATTTTTATTACTTTTAAACAATTAAATTTTTTGATGTTACCGGTCCTTTAACTCTAAACTAAACTAAACTGCTTTTAGAGGTTTATATAATAAAAAACGCAAAGTTTGCCCAGGAGCACAAACCCATAGCTATGGTTTACTACTACTGGGCAAACTTAGTGCCTTTTATTATATATGGGGGTTATTGTCTTATAAATGCACTATAGGGACTATATGCTCTATATGGACTATTATTACTAGAACAATATTTGTGTAATATGAGCCTCTGTTAGTGATGTCCATCTTTATCGTCATATTCTGCTCCTTTTGTAGCCAAAACCTGATGCAATAGTGATAGAAAAGTAAATCTTCAGTGTTACATGGCAGATTTAGTCAAACAGCATGGTCGATTGATAACGGTTAAACTTTCAGCTCAAGAATACCTAAACAGCTTGTATCATGATAACCAAACAGGTGAGGTGCCTGCTATGTACTGCTTTATTCACAATGTCCAAGAATTTTATTCAGAGGTTGTAACTGAAGCAATTTTTTAAATCTGTCAGCATTAGTCAAAGTTAACTTGAGTTGAGTCAGCTCCACACCCACACCACCAGCCTGGATGCCACTCACATAAATTCTGTATGCAAACACTAGATGTAAGTGGTGTTCTATTAATGACTAATGAGAATGGGTGGAGGGGTTAAAATCATATTTTTTATGTTTATGGTTTCAATTAAAATTTTTTTGTTAGAGCATGTTAGTTTGTCTTACGCTAATTCATATTAGAAGACACAGTTTAAAGTAAGAGGCATTTAAAGGATAACTATACCCTCAAAATGAACACTTAAGCAACAGATCATATTTAGTGGCATATGAAAGAATCTTACCAAACTGAAATATATATTTAAGTAAATATTGCCCTTTTACATCTCTTGCCTTGAGCCACCATTTCGTGATGGTCTCTGTGCTGTCTCAGAGATCACCTGACCAGAAATACTTCAACTCTAACTGGAACAGGAAGAAGTGAGGAAGCAAAAGACACAACTCTGTCTGTTAATTGGCTCATGTGACCTAACAAGTATAGTTTGTTGGTATGTTTGTGAGTACAGTGAATCCTACGATCCCAGGGGGCGGCCCTTATTTTTTAAAATGGCAATTTTCTATTTATGATTACCCAATGGCACATACTACTAGAAAAGTATATTATTATGAAAATGGTTTATTTACATGAAGCAGGATTTTACATATGAGCTGTTTTATGCAATATCTTTTTATAGAGACCTACATTGTTTGGGGGGTATAGTTTTCCTTTAAGAGGGTGTTTTTCCGCCAGCGTACTTCTATGCATGACACTATTAAAGGCTTAAATCACTGTATGGAGGGCACCAATGAGAGTCATTTTTGGCTAGATGATTAAATATATTTTTCTGGATACTCCTAAACTATATACAGTATTAGCAAAGGTGGCTGCATTGTTACTTTTTTAGCCAGGACCTGTGACATTAGATTACCACCGGCAGAGACTAATTTGTAAACCCCTACCTGTCTAAACCCCTATCCCCACTCTTTGTGTCATAACTGCTGGGGCTTGCTAGTACAGAGAGCAATTTTACACTCTCATATAAAAAAGAGCCATGAACTGACATGAAGTGAAGCTGGTGTAATTTTTCAATCCAAAATGAAATTGTACATTTTAAGTGACATTAACATTTCCTTCTCTAAGATATATGTTAACATACATACATATACATACATAGAATGCCTTATGTCCAAACAGTGTGTTTTCTACCCCTTGCCAAAGAGCAGACTTATCACGTCAGATTTAAGGTAGCTGGCAGTTACTAACTGTTTTCTATCCCTTCATATATAAATATTATTTATTATCAAACTCTTTTCAAGCAAGTTAAAATAATGGAATGTTTATTGCAGCAAGTTCTTCACTGGCTTCTATGACTGGGTTTTGGCCATGCACATAAAGAAGTAGACCAGTCAGGGATATCTGGCCTGTGGCTATGTACATTTCAGTGAACCGTAAGAGTGTTAGAAGGATTGTATCAGTGCACAACCATGTATTTCATAAGCAGCCATTCACATTGCAATGTGCGATAAGTGAGAAGTAATGATATGAAGGTGCAGTATTTGGTCTCATTAAGGTTTGATACCATATGCAAGTACCATGGTCACATTATATCACCATGTTGCAGGAAACAAATGCCATACAGGACAATAATTGTGCAATGTTTCATATTACAAATGTAAACAAAAAAAGGAGGAAGCCAATTGGAAAGTGGGTTACAAGAGCTACAGGAGATAACTGTGCAAGAGAATAAATTTGCTACATTTTGGGCCAGACAGCTTATTTAGCAAAAAGTTAACTTGAGAGCTACAAATAACTTTTTAGTGTAAAATAGTGCTTGAAATCTTAGCACTTTGTTGTCCTATTATATATCCTCCCAATGGATGCTATGACACAATTTAAATAGAAGAAACTAAAGTATGCTGCGACATGGATTCATGTCTTGCCCATAACAAGTGGGAGATCCATTTTTGGTGTTATAGACAATATCATACACAACGTGGATGCTAAAATATTAGAAACCTTCTGTTCCAAATTTCCTACTGTCAAACAAACTGCTTCCACTGACGGTATTTTCATATTATTTGGGTCTTCTGCATATTGTCCATTTGCTTCTCCCTACCATTCTTTTGTGTCCTGAGTGAGACTGCTATCTTCTGACTATGCTGCAAATGTTTTCCACCATCAGTTCTACATGGAGTTCCTTATTACCATTATACACGTAGTGTAGTATGTTTGACCTATGAGTATGATTGGCCTAAACATCTAGGGGTTGAATCCATCATGTTGAACAGTTCTAAGCTTTGATGCTCTTTCATTTTCTCACACCAACAGCATTTAGTTCCCACCACCCTGTATTGTGAGGGCAACTGAAGCTGACTGTCCAATTTCCTTGGAAACAGAATATCTTATTCCAAGGTCCATATACTATTTAGTAATTCCCTGTTGCCAGATCTTCAGTTCTGTTATATTGCCATTGATATTGGCCAGAATGTGGTTTCAACAAAATTTATTTCACATGCCCATAATGAAGCTTGCTGGTTCTGATCAATTTTCTATAAGTAATCATTTACCAAATCCTATATTTAAAATGATTATGATGATGAAGTAGAGATGATTTTCAACTTTGTAGGTTTGCTGAAGCTCAATATAAAGTCTTACTCTACTCTGCAAACAATTATGCTGGTGATATTTTCAATAGATTTGATTCATTGTTTACCTTGGCTGACTTTCCTGGTACTAAGCACATGCTGACATTAAACAGATAAATGATGAAATATGTTTTAAAATAATTTATTTAAAATATTACTTTTTGATTCATAAAACTACAGCACATTTAACATCCTTAAATTCATATATATGTGCATAAAGTATACTTCAAGGGTTCATTAACCAACTGAAGTGCATCTGCAAATTACTAAAATTAACCAGTAGACCTTTAGATCAGTAGATCGCAAGGCAGCCAACAAACAGCTTGTCTAAATCACCCTCCTATTTTATGCTTTTCATTCAGATATTTATAATGTTAAGGTCACATAAGAAATAGTTGTTTGTTAAAATATAGCAATATAAATTCTCTCATGAATCATTATAATATTTAATTAGTATTTTCCATGGAACAGAATGAATGCTCACAATACTTTTGTGGATGTAGATCATACTGGGACATCATCACTAAAAGTAGACCTCGTATTAGTAAAGTATGGGCACTCCTGGCCTAAGGGGTCATGTACTTCCTATTGGGTACATTTTGGTGCTTTTTCACTCAAAGAAACAGCATTTTTTAAAATGTTCTCATACTAGTGTACGAATCTAAGCTTCTGTATGCAAATTCAGTTATATTTATATTATATTAATTTTTGCTTGGCTTTTATAAACAAATAGTCATTATAGATGTTTGCCTTCCTTATTTATAGTGGCTTATTGACAAAAAAAAATCCTTCTTATCTCAAAACAAAATGTACAACATTTCTGCCCTACTTCTTTAGTTAAGCTTTAGTTCTCCTTTAAACGACATTTTAAAGAATACCCATTGCTTCTACTTTACATTATAGTTGCTGAGTGAGAGAGTCTACTTCACAATAAGGGCAGAGACACACGTGGAGATCCAGGGAGATTTAGTTGCCCGTTGACAAATCGCCTCTTCGTCGGGCGACTAATCTCCCCAAACTGCCTTCTCGCCGGCTAGAATCTAAATAGCCGGCGGGATGGCACTCAGAGAGCTTCATTTTCCGAAGTTTCATCGTGAGACTCCCTAAAGAAAATGTGATTTGTCGCCGGTCGACTAATCTCCAAGAATATCCACGTGTGTCTCTGCCCTAAGGTAATAAAATTATGCGGCGGCATGCCGCCTAGCCACTTTAAAGTCAGATGCGCATGAGCATTTACGCATATTCAAGATATGCGCATATACGCGAACACACAAGGTGAGGGGGGAGACACACGGAGGGGAAAGCAGATGGGGAGGCAGACGGGGAGGGGATGGGGAGAGAGATGTGGATGCAGAGGGGGAAGCAGAAGGGGAGGAAGATGCGGACGGGGAGGGGAGAGACACGCGGATGCGGAGGGGGAAGCAGACGCTGAGGGTGAAGCAGAAGGGGACAGGGGGGGAGATGAACAGAGACCGCCTAGGGGCACCCTGTTTGTAAATCCGGGCCTGATTGCTGCTACAGAACTGAGAAAAGGTTGTTAAGTGGCCAGAGATGGCGACCACCAACCCCACTGTGCTACTCCAATTTTATTATCAAGAAGAGGCAAATGGGTCAGTATTGGGGAATCCTAGTTTTGCAGGTCTCACTAACTGCAGGCAGTAAGGACAGCAATTCTGCATATGTCACCACCCAAGCTGGATTTATTATTTGACACATGGGATACAGAGAGCAGACCCAGTGTAGAGGTGCTGTATACATGAGCATTAAGGGGTGCACTCTTGCACCCTGATGTGGGGTGTTAGTCTGTGAACCCTATGATTTCCTGAATAGTAGTTTGTGCATTATAATAAAGAAAAATATATACTAATATAACAGCCCAAAATATTGCAAGTGTTACAGATCATTTTCACATTCCAATATGTTTTATTAGCGAAACAATGTGTACATATACTAAAAAAGTAAATCTGCAATATTTTCCCACTATTCCACGTGAAAGCAGATACATACAGCTTGTGATTCCATTGAGAGTCTGGTACATGAATCACTTGCCTCACTGCAGGTAGTACGTGTGAAACTGCAGGCAGCCTCCCCTCCTCCACAGCCTTTTACTCTGCAGTAATCCTGTCCCTTTCATCTTTTACTTATCCCTCCACCTCCTCTCCCACCCCATTTCCCTCTCCTTTTCAGTACATGCCTTTTGCCAATTCTTCCTATCAAGCACACATGCTTTTACAAGAAAGTGGATTAAAGGACAAGGAAAATCAGTTTGTTAGACACACAACACTGAATAACATGGCCATACACCTATGTGCGTGACAAGGTTGACAAACAAACAGATATTTGCCCACTCACACACTGGGCCAAACCAGAGTGATTCGATTTTTGGCCTGCGAACAAAAATCAGATCAAACCACAGGCCTACAGAGACCTGCCAGTTAGGGCAGAACTGGAAGTAAAAAGCAGCCCTAGTAAAAAAAAAAATCAAAGCAGCCCACATATAGAAGTGTGAAAGTAGCCAGTCCCCACAAGTTAAAAAAATTTTGGTGGACAGGGCCCCCCCATAAACACTGGTGGTCGTGGAGCCCCCCAGTGGGGGAACTACCGGGGGAGCAGGGGGTGCGAGCGGGACAGGGCCTGCACCCCCTCAGGGCCCCCCCAGCAGCCCGTGCGCCATTGAAAATGTGGGCCGTACGGAGGGGGGCGGGGCCCGGCTGCGCGTCACGCACCAGGGCCCGTCCCCCTCTAGGATCGCTACTGGTCTGGAGGCCCCCCCCCTACAAGTTAAAAAAAATTGGTGGACAGGGCCCCCCATAAAAGTAAAAAAAGCATTGGTGGTCACACAAGTTGGCTAGGGTCCACCCACAAAAGTAAAAAAAAATGGTAGTTGCCCCCCCCCATAAAAGTTTAAAAAAAACAATTGGTGGCCAAGGGTTAAAGAAAACACAAAAAAACTGGTCCAGTGTAGCTTTGGCAGCTTTGGCTTCCTTTGTCGGATTCTCTTTGGCTCCCTTCAGTGGCTTTGCTTTGCTTCCCTCAGCAGTAGTGATGTGCGGGCTGTGCCGAAACCCGCGGGTTCGGGGCGGCTCCTACACAAAATCTTCAGGTCGAACCTAGCACTGCCGTCTTCTGGCACCTAATTTTATAGACTCACACCCACCCTGTCCCTTTTGTGACATCACTGTGGGCCAGGGCAGGCATGCGTCTATAAATAGAGGGGGAGCGCCAGGCCGGGTACGGGTGCTGGATGCAGGTTGAGAATTTCTTGACCCACACACCACTATTCAGCAGCTTCCCGAGCGGCCCACTTAAAGGTCACAAATCTCTCAAAAAAATATTCAAAATCATATTTTATCATATTAGTAACTTTAATTACATGATATCAAGGCATAGAGGAGGGGCAGATAATATTTCATTGACAGTTGGGATTTTTAAATGAGCTTAAAACAGCTATGAATGCTTTAATAAAAAATACAAATTGGATTTCATGTTTAATTTGAAAAGGACTTTTATTATACAGATTTTGTATCTGGGTGACAGGTCCACTTTAAGATTCTTAAAGCAGCCCATTGGGCATTTGTCTGAACGGACAGATTGCAAGTCCAGGCCTGCTGCCAGGCAAAGACCGTATCAGTGCACAGTTGTGATCCTGGTTTGACAGGATTTTGAAACCTGCCCAGTAGATAGCTGATTTCCGTCCTGGGTTCTTTCTATCAGAGCTCCCTGCAATCACTTGTTCTACCAGTGATCCCCTGTGCCACCCAGTAGTGTTGCATCAAGCCTTATCGAATCTGACCCTGGCTCAACCACCCCCTTATATATTTCTAACCTTAGGGCAGGGCTACCATCAGAAATGTTGGGGCCCTGTCCAAGTTATTTATATAGTCCATGAACACAAGCATTTAGTACCAGCCCGCACCCCCTGCGTGTGTACACAAATGATCATCAAGATGAGACAAAAGGTTGAACTTGATGAATGTATTTTCTTTCAACTACAGCTACTTTGAAACAAACTTATAATAAATAATTTTACTGAAAACCAGGGGTGTAATTATAGAGGCCGAATTATAGAGGCCCTGTAACTGGTCAATACAACCACAGTGACATGGCATTAGTGTCTTGGGTTTATATAGGGCAAATAAAAAACATACTTTTGTTTCTTTTGTTTGACCTTATGCATAGAGCTAATATAATGCTTCCCATGGACAATAGCCCTGTAAGAGAAATGCTCAGACCATTAACTCAACCATGTTTTTCAGGAATCATCAGAGTTTTTACATCTTGTGGAGTGAAGTTAAGTTGTGCGGGGACATGGGGTGGCTAGAATGAGGTATGATCTGAGTAAAATGGGACAAAGTCTAGGAATAAGAGGGCCTGGCCAAAAATCACCCAGTTTTATGTCCAGGGAGGTTGATGTCCATTGAAATCCTAAGTGGCTCTACTGCATGCAGCACAATGATCAAGGACAAAAACCATGGACATTAAAATTAAAGGTGTTTGAAAGGTGTATGAAAGCCAGAATGTGAGCCCCAAATCTAGCAGTGCCACAGTTGACAACCACATTTGTTTCTTTTCGGAGCTACTGCCATTGTGTGTCCTTTAAATTTATTGTGCTCATATTTACTTATCAGTACTTTTGTTTATCACATTGGTATTCTGGTCCATATGGTAAGAGATAAATATACGTAAGCCAGCTAATGACCTGAAGAAGAACTGACTGCTGGCAACATTGTTTGTAAAGTCAGAACCAGAGAACAAACATGGTTAAACATATACTTTATTTGCTGATACAGGTACCATGTGAAGCCATTGAACATGTTTAATTAATGTAAATGTGCTAAGAATTATATTTTACTCACATTTTTGGGTGGTTCGTATAGCCTGCATTTGGGGAGGTGTAGCATGCTCTGGAACTTTCTGTTCTTCCAGGATACATTGCGTGCCAGTTACTGACATTTACTGGCTCAAGGACTATGGGGTAGTGCTGGGATGTGCTCCTACCCACCTAGTGACCTATAATATCACTGATAGTCACTTAATTTGTTCAGCAGTTGAATATTAGGCCCTATATTAAACTTAAATAAATGTATAAAAGTATGTTAGATCCCTAGAAGTTTATTGGAATCTTCTCTCTAGGGTTTTCCTTCCCTGAAATAAAATGTAACTTTATAAGTTCACAGGTCAGACTTTGATACTTCTAATTGATGTTAATTCTTTGATGCCTTAAGCTGGCCATAGATGCAAAGATCCGATCGTTTGAATACTCGAATCCCCATCTCCCGACCTGCCACTAACCATTCAGATCAAATAAAGTAGAAAAGAACAGATCAGCCGATGTTCTGCCCCTGACAGCAATCGTACGAAAGTTATGTCTGACAAAAGCTAGTGACAGTCTCCCACTGAAAATCGTACGATCGGCAATACATGCAGAGATATTATCGGCAGCCGACAAAAATCTTTTAACCTGTCTGATCGACCAAACGACCAATCTCCACTGGAAGAAAAATGTCCAGACTCTCCACACACGGTCCGAAAATCGTACGAGTACTCGATTCGTACGATCTGATCTTTGCGTCTATGGGCAGCTTTAAAGTAGATGTCCCATTTGCAGATCTCTACGTGCAATATTGCTGCTCCACAGTGAACTGCCATGGGTCTTCATTCAAACACAGCAAACAAATGAACGTTTGTTTTGAGTCCTCCTTTATTAAACAAGAACACATGGTTATAAAGGCCTTTTGAATGTTATATCAAATTACATCGTTTTTTCTCTCCTTCTCCCATATTCCAGTTTCTCTCTTCTGCACCATGCTCTTTGCCTCTTTTACTCAGTTTTCCTCCTTTACTAATTTGCTGTTCCTGAAGTGTAAAACTGCACGTCCTCCACTAAATGAGGCAAATGTCTTACATTTTTAGAAATTTAACTCTATGGGGTTTATTAAGCTCCTAATTTTTCTAGTCGGACTTTTGAAGGGGAAAATACAACTCAATTTTTTTCGGGAATGTCTTAAAAGTCTGATGAAAAAAGTACTCCCACTCATACCTGCTGAGAACATGTAAAAGTCAATGGCACATGTCTCGTTAACAATTTAAAGATTTTCTAGGTTGTGCTGAGTTCCCAAAAAAATAGTAGCTTTCAGACTACGAAATCGTAGGATTCAGGTGCAAAATCCAAAAAAATCGTAGGATTCTGATTTTTTACGATTTTTTTTTGCGACTTTTTACACACAAGAAAAATTTGTGAAAATAAATAGATAAATGGGGGGAGTCTGTGTGGATTTGGTGGGAGCAATTTTCAGAAAATAGTCAGAACTTTTTGGGCTTTGATAAATAACCCCCTTAAAGTTACCATGGACAGCTTTTTTTGAATAAGCACTTATGTGGATCAGTATATTTTTGATAAGGGACATTTGGTTTTCCATCCAGTTGGGGAATTTCACATTATCCAATTGACTTGGTCATGGGCAGATAAGAAAGACAATCCAAAAAATTTATAAGGAGCAAGGCCCGCTCTGTGTACCCAGCTAACCACACAGAAAAGGATTAAAATTACAATGTGAATCTGGTTCTATGTAGGTGGCTAGCTGCTGCAAATATAACAAATGATACAATTTTTGTGCTGATTTGTAAGTCAGGAGCTGGCTGCAAAGGGGAAGAAATTGTTACTCCCCCTAAATAAATGAATGAGCCTCACTTTTTGTGTTACTTTAGTGAATGAACCATTTGATTTACAGACTCAGCTTTGTAATGTCTATGATTTATGATGGGATTGTAAAGAAGGATTGTGTGCAATGTTCTGTTCAAAAACGTTTCAGTAAGTGGATCAGGGCCAGAGAGTGCAGAGGAGTGTATGAAATGGGAAATTGGAGGAATACGGTTTGGCTTAAGTTGTGCTCCTAAGGGGGGAAGGCTTGGCTGCCATAGTGAGTACGTGTGAGCTTGCACATTATCCTGTGTGCTGCAGGCATGAAAACTGTGACATTCAAATCTAAACATTGAAGTTTTTTTTTTTCACTTAAATTGTTTTTCTCTTACGAGCACGTCTGTATGAACAGTTTCGTACAAAAACCCACTGTTTCTGCTCATATATCCAGTTTGTGGTCTGTCTCATTTCTGACACTCCCTGTCTCTTTACATACAGAAAGTCATACACATCAGATTTCCAATTCATTGAAAATATTCTGCCCTTTGCTGTTCAATGGGATGTTTAAGTTACTGCCTTTAATATTTCAGGAATCCTTCAGCATAGAAATCAGATTGGGCCCCTCCTGCATCATGTAATTGTGCTTTCATTCATTTATATTCAACTGAAGAGGAAGAAAGGAATGTTGAAAGTGCAAATCTGAATCAAATTAGTTGCTGTGAGTCCAAACAGAAACAGGAGTTTGTTATTCTGTGACAACTGTAAATATTGTTACAACATTCTGTAACATTGCTGGGCCTTGTAAATCAGACTGTAACTGATAGCACAATTCTGTTCCCGGTGAGCCTCAGTTCTCTAATAGAACTAAAGGCATTTGCATTAACCTATACAGAGGAGGGTGCCCTAACACTGCCTGGAACTTTCATTGTGAATTTCTGAGTAGTGATGCAAGAAGTACATAAGTATTTAACACAAGAGTAGTGAGAAATTGGCCTAGGGCCGCTTCTCCAGCTGTATATTGCTCCTAGCAGCATTTCTGAAGAAAAAGTTATCAACTTGTTTTTCTATTTTGAGATATAAAAGATCTGTCAAATGGCAGTGAAACCAGAGCAACTTCTGATTTGTTCTGATTGCACACATTTGTGTGGGGTAAGGGTGGTGGAACCTGATGGTGAACAGCAGAAGTAAAAAAAAAAAAGTAATTAAAAAAGTATCTTCAGTTTCAGCAAACATAGGTCTGCGGGGGGGGGGGGGGAGAGTGAGCTTACTATATAAGACAACAGAATGAACTATGAATATATGTTACATGTTTGAATTTGAAGAGCCAATTAAAATATATTTAAATATAAAACAGGATTATTTGTGCATTGTAGAGTAAATGTAATGGTTTTCTTTTCTGTTATTTTACCTATGACATGTGTAAATGGTTTAGATCTTCTGAGTTCAGGTACCTTTAGTGTATTCTCAAAGTAGAACAACTAGGGAAAGGTTGTTAGCCACTGCGCATGCATTTCTGGACTTTTAAAGTTAAATATGAAAAGTCAAAAAGAGATTTTTTATACAATTTTATTGTGACTTTTTACACACAAGAAAAATCTGTGAAAATGAATAGATAAATGGGGAAGGGAAGTCTGTGGGGATTTGGTGGGAGCAATTTTCAGAAAATAGTCAGAACTTTTTGGGCATAGATAAATAACCCCCTTAAAGTTACCAAGGACAGCTTTTTTTGAATCAGCGCATATTGGGTTGAATATATTTTTGATTAGGGACATTTGGTTTTCCATCCAGTGGGTGAATTTCACAATATCCAATCAACTTGGTCATGGGCAGATAAGAAACCTTTGGCTGACAATGATGAGAGTCAAAGGTTTAGATCCAGTGGGAAGAAGGTTTAACATCTCTGAGGATAGTTATGAGATATTCTAGATATACACTGGCAATAGAGCACCCATGTCAGTGTCAGTTACCCTTTATCTTAAAGGTTTACTTACAATTTCTGCACTTAAGACCTATCACAGATTTAACAAGGAGAGAGGAAGAAATATGAAAGTCTTGGCAGAGACAGGACAAAAAAGAAACAAATCAATTGTATCCAACCCTATAATATAACATAAAACAACACAGCACTATTTAAACTAAAATATAAATGGAAACTGTATATAGAAGATGTTATACAATGAAGCAGGAAGGGTTATTAAATTGAGAAATATAATTGATTGGTGTCTATTAAGCAATTTCAGTGTTCTAGGTTGGAGTAGGTAGCCGGAAATTGGCTCATATGCATCCTACTTACTGTGTGGATGAGCAGCTCAGTTCTGCTGACTGGATAACATTAGAGATGAACCTTGGACCTGCAGTCTTGCGAAAATCAGAAGTGGCTTTTTCTGCTCTCAGTCACACACTTGCTTAATGCTCATCTGCTTACACATACAGTTTGGCTGGTGAATTTCCTAATAATACATTTGCAGAGGCATACATGGGGAAACAAAGGACAGCAGCATAAAATACTTTAATAGAAATGGACAAACATAACTTAAAATATATTTCTACCACTTTTTCTTCTCCAGGGAACCCCCTGACAGAGAAAAACGACCAAAGGAAGGGCCCCTGATAGAGTTGTCACTCTTCACTTCATCTTTAACTGAGACAAAGCTTGATCTTAAGATCCTGAAGAGGAAGAAGAGGCACATTCGTCGTTCTCATGGATCTCGTCTCATGCGTGTGGGCTGTTCCCTGGGGACTTGCCAGGTACAGATCCTTAATCATCGACTTTGGCAGTTGATGGGACAATCAGGAAAAGAGGATTCACCAATTCAACTCAGCAACCCACACAGTTACGGTTAAGGCACCAGATATCACACAATACCTGATACAAGAACATCCAGTGCTTGTTCACCAGATAGTGTGAAAAACTCAGAATTTATAGTAAATAGACAGCATTAAAATCTCAGTGTCTGTCTCATTCCTCTCCATATTTCTGCATTACTTTAATTCTGCCTTTATAAATTGCCTTTATGTCTATTGTGACTTTTATCCTTGCTGTATCCTGACTGTTGTTTACCCAATTCTCAACATTTTGCATTAGATACAAAACATTTTGGTTCTGCAGATCATCCTGTTTTACATCTATCATTGCATCTACCCAATATACACACAATACTGCATCAATATTGGTTAGATATAGCCACCCTGGATAGCTGCTAAGTTTTCTGGCTAGTTTAGCAGCCTTAGGCCTACTATATTTTATGCATCTTACAATAATGAACCTTGCTTGACAAGCTCACATTGAACTCATGTATTAAACTGCAATTATACTGATTAATGGTGAGGATTACTTGTCGAATTTTTGTCTGGACTTTCCTATTGGGTAAAAAAAAATACCCTGTTGTAAGTGAGAGAGTCCCAAGTTGATGTTTGATAAAGTTAAGCATATGTTCTGCTAATTCCATGATGTTTTGGGCACTTTGGGGAGGATGTGTTTCACTGTAAAAAATAATACAGTTTCTTTAGAGTTCACCATAGATATTAATAAGAATTTACAGCGAAGCTTAGTTGATGGACCAAGATATACTGAGACTTTCTAAGGCAACCACACAATTCAGTGAATTGTATCCATGTCTAACAATGCCTACTATTTACAGGAGATGCTTTATTCAAATGTTATTCTATGTCAAATACCTGAATCACAAATGTGCAATTGGTTAATGTCTATGAAAAATTCAACCTTTGGCCTATCAGATAAGAAGCAAGGAAGTATACTAAATAGGAACAAGAGCAAATAGAGATTTAATTAGTATAATTTGTAATAATTGTATATCATAAAAAAAATTACAGAGGCAATGCAGAGACAATTAATGGACTAAATTATTTTCCTATATAACTTAGCAACACATGTACAGTATGGATACTTGGTTGTGGTAGTACACAAACATGGTGTCTGTTTCTGGCACATGACATGGTTCGTTATCATCTAGACAGAATGGAATAGTTGGTAAAACTAGAAAAAGAAAATGGCACATAAGCATTAACAAATATTAATCATTTCTACACTTTCAACAATTACGCACTATTTCTAGAGGACAATATTTTTATTGAAAATACCAATTCTTATAGGGTTTTTTAGGTCCAGTTATTAAATTTGTATTAGATAGTACACTTGATTCCTAAAAATAGAAGAATTAATTTTTATTTATTATTATTTATTACCTGGTATTTATATAGTTCCTAAATATTTATGCATCACTTTGCAGAGATTATATATCATTCACCTGACATAACAAACATATTGTAAGCAGGACTTCTATGTGAAAGAAAATATTTTTTTATGTAAATTATATTAATAAACAAGTTTGTGAAGCCAAATAACTAATTTTATTTTTGCTGCTGTTTCACTGACATCATCAAATCACCAGAGCAAAATGCAGGATGCTATAAAGGCCATTGATTGTAATTTATTTTATACTCTTACTCTAATGACATACCAGGCTTGTGTTTTTTTAACAGAGGTGCTCACCATTGAAGTAAATTGCAAGCAGCACTGGCACTTTATTTCTTTACTGACTTATTTCTGCCTGGTGTGCCATAAGCCTTAAAGGGGTATGGGATTGGTTTTCATTTTTTATTATTTGTGGTTTTTGAGCTTTTTATCTAGCTTTTTATTCAGCAGCTCTCCAGTTTACAAGTCCAGCAATCTGGTTGCTGGGGTTCTTATGCAGTGATTTGAATAAAGGATTGGAATATGAATAGGAGAGGGTCTGAATGGAAATAGTAATAAAAAGTAGCAATAACAATACATGGAAGCCTTACAGATTATTTGTAACTTAGACAGGGTGAGTGACCCCATCTGAAAGAAAGCAGGAGAAGAAAGCAAATAATTCAAAAATGTTAAAAAGAAACAACTCAAAGCCAATTGAAACGTTGCTTAGTTTCATCCATTCTATAACATACTAAAAGTTAAAGGTGAACCACCCCTTTAAAGAAGAACATAAGGTATAGTCGCTGGGGGGTGGTGGCAAAATTGATACCTTGATATCTTGGCCACGGTGGTATGGTTACCATCTGCCCGGTATTTTTCTAGCCTATCCGGTAAAACACCTGCCAAGGCTAGGGATGGTAAATTTGTTATACCTTTAAGTTGAGCCCCTGCTCCACCCATGATCCAATCCGATCTTACATTTTTTCTTCCATGATTCACTCTGCCTCCTTCCGTCCTTGCATGAGTGTTCCTCCCACTTTTGTACTTGCTCTACCTATTTACATCACTACCCACACTCCCGACATCACAGTCCAGCCCCTTCTGTCTTAGCTCAGTAAAATCCCGCACAACTGGCCGCTGTTCCGGACTTCAAAGAGAGGCATATATTTATCTTGATAAACGGCTTTATCAAAACACGCTCGGTGGTGCACGTATTATACAGTGGGTGCTTCCGGACTTACGCGTTTCTTGCCTAAAGAAATGGCACTTTCTCATACTCCAAGGACTGATCACAAATAGGTTCTTCTTGCTACTGTATACCAAACAATGGGCCAGCAAAATGTCATGTCATGAGCTTCCTTGTGCATTCACCATGCCAAAACACAGCCAAATGTGCATTTGCATGTATGTGCATATATAAAAGTATAGTGCCGCATGGGGCTGCTTCTCTGGCTGAGTATAAGGGCTAGTCCACACGGGGAGATAGCGACGCGTTTGCGGTCGCGGCGACAAAGCACCGCGACAGTCGCCGCGACTGGTGCAGGCGACAGTTTTGTATGGGCGCCTATGTAAAAACGCCTGTGCTAACCACACGAGGCGATGCGCTTTTCAACAGTCGCCTGAAAATGCCTCGCCAGGCTTTTTCAGGCGACTGTTGAAAAGCGCATCGCCTCGTGTGGTTAGCACAGGCGTTTTTACATAGGCGCCCATACATAACTGTCGCCTGCGCCAGTCGCGGCGACTGTCGCGGCGCTTTGTCGCCGCGACCGCAAACGCGTCGCTATCTCCCCGTGTGGAATAGCCCTAAATGCAGTGTGACAAATAGGAGTGACATTTACTACATTTTCAGTTAAAATCAGGTCCATTGCTTATGAGAAGCAATCAGCAAAAATTCTACACTTCTGGTGTCAAACAAAATGACAAATTCTAAATTACTTTTTGTTCTCTACAACAAAGGACTTTAGAGCACTTTGCTGAAGAGCACATTCTTTATACTCTTCTTATTACAGGGTAAAAGTAAATCATTTTTAAACATGTAAATTATTTGGGGGATGGCCTTCTGGATAATGGGTTTCTGAATAATGAATCCTATACCTGTAACTTTTTTCCATACCCTTCAGCTTAGTTGCCCTTCCTTGGACTCACTCTACCATAGTAAAATCCCTATTTACTAGAGAGCCTAATTTCCTAGAGGTTTTTGGTTATGACTCCCTGACTACATCCAGTTATGCTCCCACCAGGACCCACCTCTACCTCACCTATTGTATAAAATCAAGTGAGCGCTGAAAGACTGATGGGTGTTCAGTCTTAAATGTGATTAATCTAGGAAGAGACACCCACCATCATACAGTCATCATGAATACCTGTACCTCCCTGGCTACTTTTGCTAAATGGCTACTAAACAGTAAACATTTAAGGTCACAGGTGATTAAAGCTACCAGACTGGTTCTTCCAGGCTGGTCATCAGCTTATTGGTCTGTGCATTGGATCCTCAGATGGGCCTGTCCAAACTGTGTATGATACTTGCAACAATATTGAATAAAATGATGATAGAGTTGCCCTTTTATTTACTAAGCAGCGAAAATTAGATCAGACAATGCTAATTTACTAAAATGCAAAGTTGCGTCCAGGGCGCCGAACGTTGGCAAATTTTTGCTAGCGTTACTTTGGCAATCGAAGCGAAGATGCGCTAGCATTCAATTATGCCTATCGCAACTTCATTAGAGGTCTTCGCTCAGGCTAATTTGCATACTGTGAGAAATTATAAAGTTGAATGGACATATATGTTGCAGTAAATACATTACATTACACAAGTCCAGGGATCTTAATAAAGAAAATAGATTTGTTATAATGCCCTACGCATGAGCCCACTGTATAGTTTATGCGCCATACAGTATGTTAGAAAATATGGGGGAACCTGGTTACTCAAAAAAAAATGTAGGACTTTTGCAGGCTATCACTCTGAAAAAAGGAAAAGACGTCAGTGTTTTTTGGACTTAGAAGCTTTTTCCACTAAAAAATATGATGTAAGAAAAAGAAGATTGAGGAAGATCTATGCACTCCATCGCCTGGTCTGAGCTGGCGAAGTTAAGTCTAGCGAAAGAGGTAACGTTCAGTAAAATCCGCATTTTAGTAATTTTTGCGGAGTAACGTCCATTCGCCAGAGTCAAAATTGCCTGGCAATAGAGTGTGAATGACTAGTTCGCTAGTGAAGTTGCGCCTGCGCCTGTTAGTAAATCTGCAAAGTGCCTGAAATCGGTAACGCTGGCGAATTGTCACCAACGTTACTCACTTTGCCCTTCAGTAAATCTGCCCCTTGGAATCACTGGTTTCTTGGGTTTATTGTATCTAACCCGGGTTCTTTCTTTTATGAACTTTGTATATCAATTACAGATGGTGGTATAATGAAAAATAAAGCATAAAAATTAACAGGACTGAAAAATAGCATGGAATGGTTAACCTGTGAGCCACTCAGCAACCTGATATGAAAGACTCAGCAGAAATATTCCCACCTCTGCCCCATGGCCTGGTTAAAGGGTGACTTAATGTGCTCTGGCTCTGACCCTTATACAACCTTATTTTCCTATCAGGGGACACTACAGAGCTATTGCACCCTCTGTTCTTTTTCCCAATTTGCTTCTTCATACACTTCTAAGGATGAAGATAATTCAGCTGGTAAGTACGGTAGTAACTTTATTTCTAGACAATTGCTTTCATTTCAAGTTCATCTTTAGTTTTGCTTTTCAAAGCATGCAAATGAAGATTCAACTAATAATACACATACAAATCTTCTGGTATATGAACAGGAGTCACAGAGATCTCCTTCAAGACTGCACCAGGCACACTGTAATATACTAATCAACCCTTTCATTTAGTGTTCTGTATGAAGGAGAAGCAGTTGCTATAATCAGGTCCAATAAGATTCATGCTGTGGTGCTGGAATTCTTCACTGAGACCTGAAAAGTACTAACTTTTATACTGTTTAAAGGGATATAAAAAGATAATTTCGTTTTCATACTACTGCTTCCTTAGAAATACAAATGTCCAGTAGAAATCTATAAAGGTTAATCCTCCAGATAATGGGTTTTCTTTTCTACTTAGTTAAAAAGTTTGTCAAATGTTATGGAAAAAAAAGTGTTAGGCTACCAAAGAAATATTTACATTATATTTTTGTGACGTAAAAAAGTAATCTTACTGGAAAATATTGCATTGCATAAGCAAGATCTACACTGAAAGCACTGTGTTCAGGGGTGAATTAAAGCACAAGCTATCCTAGGCTGTAGCCTAGTGCCCAGTGTGATCAGGGGCCTAGCTTGTTTGTTTTGCAATTATTATTTCTATTTTCTTTTCTGCCCTTCTGTATTTATGTGGGCTTTGGTTTCTGTTGTGCAATCTCTTTTAGGGGTGGTGGAGCCCCAGTGGAAGGCTATGGGAGAGAGAAAGCAGAGGGCTCTAGTACGGGAATATATTTTGACCACGATTTTACAAATGTATACTACAATATCAAAGCACATTTCCCTATGTTGAATGCAGTGAGCCTAATAAAGTAGTTGAGCCCTGACTTTGAATTAAAAGTAGTAGTTATGTTATCACCAATCTGTGTACATGCAAATAGTATTTGTTAGTAGAGACTGGTATATAGTAAGTAGGTTATACAGTGATAAGACATATCCAGATTTGATTAAGCAGTATGTCCGATTTTGATCTTGCTGGCAGATCATATCAAGTATAGCACTGACAGGGGGCAGTTTCATGGACCATTCACTGATCTGATAGGGCAGTTGGTTTGTCCAAACTAGAAGTTTAAAGGAGAACTAAAGTAAAAATTTTAACCATTAAAAAAAATCTCTAAATGCCAAAAAAAACAGCTTTGTAAAATCAATCTACTGAAATATTGGCTTTCAGGTACAAGCAAATATTTATGCAATTCTGTATTTTCTCCTTCACTGTGTCTCCTGCTCATGATCCCCTTCCAAGTTAGAGGGACAACCAGCTCTGAAGCATTGGGTCCCTTATTTGGATGCCAAACTTTGTGTGGGAAATTGTCAGATACAGAAATGAGAGGAGCTGCCGTTCTAACTTATTTCCTGCCAGATCTGCTCTGTGAACCACGGGCAAGGGTACAAGGTACAAGGCTATTTAAGTCGCCCTCAGTGTATGGCTACATTCACTCCAACATTATGATGCCCTGCAGCTGCATAGAGCTCAGTCTTGTATCGGTGATTACAAAAGCTGACTCATGCCTTTCTAAATGTTGCTAAAACAGTATTATACTATCTGTCAGATCTTATATACATTTATTATTTCCAAGTAAATATACCAGTATTACTAATCAATACTGAGCAGTATTTACTGTAGAACCCCCATGTTACATTTTTCAGGAGACCAGGAAATAATTATGTAAAATCTGGGAAAATGTAAAATTAGGGAAATGTGTTAAAGTACTGAAAGGATTTAAGAACAGGAGTCCGTTTTACTTTGAGATACAATATTTACTGTGTTAATAACAAGGGTTAAGCATTGCAGCATTAATGTTACACTATGGGGGAGCACGTGCAAGCAGGGCCGGAACTAGGGGTAGGCAGAGTAGGCACGTGCCTAAGGCACAAAGCTGAGGGGGCGCCAGGCACGTACCTGCTCTGTCGCCTACTCCGTGTCTGGTCCCCACTCTCCCCAACTGCCGCTGGTGTCTTTGACGTAAATGCGCTTCTGCGCATGCGCACACACATTTCGCACATGCTTGCTGGAGGGAAGTTTTGGGTGTGCATGCTGGAGCGAAGTTTCGTGCATGCGCAGTCGAGCCTGCACTGAGCCGGCACCGTGGCCCGCCAGGTTGCCTAGGGCGTCTGGCCGAATTGGCCCGGCTCTGCGTGCAAGGTCTCTCTGTCACAGTCACATACTCAACCTAAAGCAATAAGTGGTTGGTGCAGGACTGTATAAGGGGCAGACCAATTGGAATTTTTACAGGCAGAACCATGGCAAAATATACATCTGGTTAGTAATTTAAACCTCTGTATTTCACAATAATGACATTCATAGAGGAAAAAAAGCAATTTTTGGGTACATCAGGACAAAATTTTTATTAAGAAAATTCACCCATTGAAATGCATTATAAATTGGTGGGACCACAAATAAAAAATGTAATATGTGGGAAAATCAGGGTGCTTAAAATCAGGTTTTCACTGTATTAATCATTTCTATGCCTTGAAGATAATGTGTGATTCAGGCTCCTTGTATTTTTAATACATCTCTGCCTTCCTATACATTCACCAGCATTAAAAGTTTGCTTCTCTGCCTTTTGGATAAGATCAAGTGTAGTATCTGTTCTTAAGGGCTAGTCCACACGGGGAGATAGCGACGCGTTTGCGGTCGCGGCGACAAAGCGCCGCAACAGTCGCCGCGAGCGGCGCAGGCGACAGTTTTGTATGGGCGCCTATGTAAAAACGCCTGTGCTAACCACACGAGGCGATGCGCTTTTCAACAGTCGCCTGAAAATGCCTCGCCAGGCTTTTTCAGGCGACTGTTGAAAAGCGCATCGCCTCGTGTGGTTAGCACAGGCGTTTTTACATAGGCGCCCATACAAAACTGTCGCCTGCGCCGGTCGCGGCGCTTTGTCGCCGCGACCGCAAACGCGTCGCTATCTCCCCGTGTGGAATAGCCCTTACAGCTGGTAGGATATCTCTTAGCTAAGGGAGGTGTGATAGTCCCCATTCACTGGTGAGGCAGAGAACCACTTGGTCACCTGGCCAAAGGACTGCATATGATTTTGAGCTTGAGTCTTTTACACCTTTTTCATATGCATTTATTCTCTTAAACCCTGGCCTTTAGGTTGAGGCACTTTTATCACTTTTGTAAGCACTTTTATGGATTAGGAGCAATAACTCTGGGTCTGCACTATTTTAGAGGGAGATGTGTGGCCATTAAGCTCCTTTTTCCCCTTAACTCTGGCCCTATGAGAGTCCAATCATGGGACCTATTCAGAGGTTCATTGGTTCTGGACCCCTTGCACATCTTCGGACTGGAAAGGGAAGGATAAAGATAAAGAAGTTCCCCTAGCTTTGTTGCGAAAGGAACCTGAAGACCCTTGCCTCCCTTGTTATTTTTGGCCAGTGATGGCAGGGATAAAGGATCCATCCTAGCCTTCGGGTGGATCTAAAGGACTCTTTTTTTCCCCCCTGAGCTTTTTGGCCAGATAACTCATTTTGGGGGACTCAGTCTTTCTTAAGACTTGGTCCTATTTCCACCCTCACACTTGTCTGTGCACTCTGTGTGACACTTGTACTTAGGTGACTGAAGTATGACTCTGAATACACAGCCTTGTACTGGGAATACAACGTGGCTTTGGCTAGATAGGTGGTAAAAAGGGAAAACAAAAACACTATAAACAAGAATTACAATAATACTGGACTGTTACACTTCTCTGCAGGATCCATCTCTCACATACCGTCCGGAGCCCGAGAATCACCAGTATCGCAATTATAAGGTGAGTGTGGTACAAGACAAAGGCTGTGGGGGTTGGACTGTTTACTAAGTGGATGTTTTTTTATCATGGTAATGAAATTGGTGAAATTGCCATTGCCCCTGAGCAATTTACATTTACAGCAGTCGTCCCACCATTTTCCATTCAACTGTAGTTTAAAGGAGCAATATACACCTGTGTCCAACATAAGCCAAAACAATAGGGTTTGTATAGGAAATCTGTTTAGCCTATAAGCAGTTGTGTAACTAACTACAGAGGAAATAGTCTTTTTGTGTAGGGCCTTCAAAGTTATGCCACAGCTTATAAGCTTTCATTTTAATAATTCTACATTTCCTTTATTATAAATTGCCAATGGATGTGTTTTTTTACCCTTACTACTTCTTCACATCTCCCTCTGTAATCTGTTTAGTTTAGTACAGAAATTGGTTCTTTCTGAAATTCACAAATATCAAAAAACTCATTATACAAGAGAGTTTAAGGCTTTGGTCTGCTCAGAGTTTTGATTGACAGAACTTTCCTCAAAAACAACTCTACTAGCCCAACATCACTTAGTAAGTGCACTTTCAAGTGCCAATAGTGATTTTGGGTTCCATGGTGCAAAATGTTTTTTGTGTCATAGCTGTTACAGTGAAGGGTAATTTTATTAGACGTCTTATACTCTGCCTAGCACAGCTTGTCTGAAAAACCATGGAGTTGGGAAGTGCCAACTAAAAGTTTCACTTTCTGCACTATTTTGCTTTTCTGAACTATTTCTATTTTGCTAGAAATAAGAGAATAATATATACATTATTTATAACCAGAGACAGACTATTCAAAACAAGCTGAATTGATTGAACACAAATATATATTGCCTCTTTAAAAAATATATTCCTAGTAAGTCTAAGACTACACATTTTTCACATTTCCTCTTCAATAAAGTGACATGTTCACCAACATAAGAGCTAAGGATCTGTGCAGAATAATGCTGTTTTTTGACAATTTCACATGGAAACGTCCTCCATATGCCAAACAAGTCACACATCTCTTCCTTATTACATTGCCACAAACATACATTACACATATATTATTCAAAAAAATATTGTATTTCCTGCAGATCCCAGTGTTTCTGAACCAGTGTGAATATGGTTGGACAGCCTGCCGCCCCCCTAAAATCCTGCCACCCGGGCCTTGGTGGCCTTTCCACAAATCCGGGCCTGGCTATGGGTTACTGCTCCTGGGCAAACTTAGTGCCTTTTGTTACATATGGGGGTTTGACTGTTAATACAAGTGTCAGTGACCCTCTCTCTGCAGTTCAAGTATACAGTTAATCTCAAATTGCTGACTCTAAGTTAAACCAAATGCTTGGTATTAGCAGTCTGAATCCTAAAGTGCATGAGAGAAGGTACTAAGAATAGGCTGTAAGCTACATTGTCTAAACCTGAGTCTGTCACAGGATGGCCCTCTACTGGACAGAGTGAAAAACACATACACCTTGATGCACACATATCAGACGGTACAGTTTGTTAAAGAGAAGGTAAGAAAGCGCTGCATGACTTACTGGCACTGTATAAATAAATCTTTACCTTATTATCAGTTTTTGTTTTTTATGTAGTCTATATATTTATTGTATGCAGCCATTTACTGTACAGCACTGTGGAATATGTTAGCCCTTTATAAATACATATTATTATTATTATTATTATCAGCATTATTATTATTAGTAATAATAATAATAATAAAATTGTACAAGTACAATTAGCAATTTTAATCATGTACTACACATTAGAAGATGAAAGCAAAGATCTGGTCAATATTTCCATGAATTAGTAATGTATTCCATTTAAGGTATATGTGACCTTAATATTATGTTCCTCTAATTAAAGTTGTTTGCAAAAAACACCCTGAAAGTATATAATCCAGCAGAAGCTGATAAACTCTCAGTGGCACAAACTTCTGCAAATGATAAAAATTCAGCATTCACTGATGATATTAACATATTGATAATGTTAGGAAATAAGGTAGGCTGAAGCGCCTTATGCTGGGTAATACAATTCAATTGGAGTGAGACAGGTCTGCTTTAAATAAGAGCTACACATAGGGCCTCATTGACAAGGTGCAGGGCAGGGTGTAAAGTGCAAAAATGTGGTGCAATCTCTAATGTTTTTTGCACATCTGCAGTCTGCACTGGGCGTTGCACCTTGAATGGCGGTCTTTGCAATCTTGAATAAAGCACAAAAACTGGGTCCCAAGTATCTCACCACCCTCTACTTCATACATACATTTAGAACCATATTCTCTCTTTAAAAAAATTGTGCAGAGACAGATGGTTGACGTTGTAGGCACCTCAATTTGTCGATATGGCCATGTGACTTTGAGTTGACTTACTGTATAATATCCTTATATTTTTACATTAGGGGTATGTCATTCTCTGTATATTTTATAAACTAGATGACTCCTATACCGTACTGTGTCATAACAGATATTGTCTGTTTTGTTATAGCCAGTATATTTAATAACCTGTAGGTCTTGCTTTCAGCATACACAATGGGGTTCATGCACACACAGGAAGATGAGTGTGATGGAGGCACTTAATTTGCTGGATAATTTGGTTGATGAATCTGATCCTGATGTGGATTTTCCAAACTCTTTCCACGCATATCAAACAGCAGAAGGCATCCGTCGTAGTCATCCAGATAAAGGTATGAAGTACATTCTGCTGTACTCACACTAAAGTATCTAGGAATCATCATCATATAGTAAGATCTAAGGCACACTAAAATATGAATATATCAGTTATAAAAAAAATATATTCATATACCAAATATATATATATATAATCATCTGCACATTCCAGCTGCAACTGACTCTACCACCTAGTTCAGACTAATTCACAGTACTTTCAAATGAGGTTACAATACAAATCTAAAGTGTATATTTGATGACAATGTGCCTGTGCTGATGGGACTCAACAGAATGACCTCCATGGGAAACCTACATGTGGCCAACTGTGAGCTCAGCCTGCACCGTAATCTTGACTTATGCAAATACCTTCATATTTACCAAAGGCACACATCAATGGGTCTTAAAGTTTACTAAAGGCATACATAATGCACCTTGCTATATGCCTTTCATAAATATTTTAATCATACCTGCCAAAACGCAGAGCTGTGCTCAGATAGTTCTTTTAAATATGCCTAAAAAAAAACAAAATATTAGTCCTACCGAGGTAGCAGCACACCAACCAGAAGCTGTGGCTTGTTAGATATCCTATATTTACTCCTAGGACTTCAAATATTATGTTGAAAGCTACTTCTTAGCACATAGGCTATCTGATTATGACTAGAGACCTGTGTTCCAGATGGAGCCATACTGGCCTGTGATCATGTGCTATACTGCCTATTAGTTCCATTACACTAAAAAAAAGTTACCAGCTTTAATGTTTTTTAATGTTTTCTTGTTCTCTAGACTGGTTCCAGCTGGTTGGCTTGCTACATGATATTGGAAAAATTATGGCCCTGGATAATGAACCTCAGGTTAGTTTTGCTTTTAAATGTATGAATAGTTTTCAAAGCAATAATTAGGCAACATATATGGATGCCAGTGATTTATTCAGCTGCTTGCAAAACCTATTACCTACTACATCCAGCTGTCTACTGGGAATCTTACCTAAACAGTAGACAGGAGGCACAGATGCATAATGTCAGATCTGCACAATGCAGTAATAAAATGTAACAATATTCTAATAAAGAAAGGATATACTGTATAACCTTCTGCTCTTGAGATTGTGTAAGGCAGCTTTTGATGTTTTGTACATCAGGCAAGGAAAGAGATATAGGGAAATGTAGTTCTATACAAGCTGGAATGCAAATGTTACCAATCCAGAAGAAACCCAGCATTAAAGCTTTGATGAATCTTTTTACTAGCTGGGCTTTTAGACCTATGTGCTGAACCTGACATGATTGCTGCTCACATGCTAATCTTTGTGTATTGTATATATTGTGTACTGTTTATATTGGATTGATTGCTTGTTCCATCTAAAAAAATAAAAATAGATGAATGACAATTACTAAAAAGACTGTTGCTAAAACTATCTTTCTCCTGTGTTATCCCAGGATACACAGTTCCTACAAGATGCATCAGACACCTCTGTCTATTAACATTCTGTTATTAATAAGCATTTCTGAATATGTGGTGTTTTTTTCTTTGTTTAATTTAGGTAGTATCCATGCCTTATCCTCTGTTTCATGACTATATTTTGCTGATTTAATGCCCCCTCAAGCATGGCATCTCTTATGGTTTGTTTTACTGCAGTGGTCAGTGGTTGGAGACACCTTCCCAGTGGGCTGCAAGTTCCAACAATCCATTGTGTTCAGTGACACCACTTTTAAAGACAATCCAGACACAAAGCACCCAATATACAGGTATGAAGATACACATGTTTATGTAATTCCAACTTGTCTTTAAGATATGTTTAAGAGTTAATATAACCAATACCAATTAAACAATGTGGGGGGAAATACTGACCTAACATTGTGCTGAGTTGTGTAATATTCTCCAAAGAATTTGGAGGAAAATGTAAATGAGTATAGATGATTAAAGGAACTGTAACACCAGAAAATGAACATGTTTTAAAGGAATGACACTATAATAATAATATTCCCTGCACTAGGGAAATCTATTGTGTTTGCTTCAGAAACACTACTGTAGTTTATATTAACAAGTCTTCAGTGGTAGCCATGGGGGCAGCCATTCAAGCATAGGATGCACAGTAGATAAGAGATAAGTTCTGAAGAATCCTATTGAATACCACAGAGCTTATCTGTTATCTGCTGTGTATTCTGTGGCTTTTCTCCTTTTCCAGCCTGAATGGCTGCCCCCTGTAATGGAGTCTGAGTCAGGATTCCAAAATGGTGACCAAGATGGCGTCCAAGATGGCGGCTCCCTGGTTCCTCACGGACGCAGCCGGATGACACCCACCTCTTCCCGCACTCGGATTGGTCGCCGGCGACGGAATGGGCGTCGGCGTTACTAATCGGCGCCAGCGTCAGTCGCATACGTCAGCGCGTCGGTTGCTGACGTCAGCGCGTCCGCGCACACATTATGACGCCGATGCGTCCAAAATTGGCGCCAAACCTGGGCCTATAAGAAGGAACTCTGGGAAGTCATCAGTGCCCAATTATAGGTCTTAGCTTGCTATTCCTGGGTGTGTTCTTCTGATATTCTTTATTATTGTGTACCGACCTCTTGCCTGGATTCCTCGACTTTGAACCTCTTCTGCCTAGACTGATATCGTTGCCTGTTTTGACCATTCTTCCGTCTTATCCCTATCTGTACTGCGAACTTGGACTTTTGCTACCTCCTCCCTTGGTCCTCACTACCTCTGAGGCCTTTGGCCTTACATTATAATTGGGCCATGGACCCTTCGGAGGAGAATCCAGCGCCGCCTGATGTCGGTGGAGCGCTTCGTGGTCTGGCTTCCCGGATGCAGTCCTATGAGGTACAGCAGTCCCATTTTTGTCAGGCTCTGGAAACAGTACTTGCCAAGTTGTCGGCTCTGTACCTGTGGCCCCACTTCAAATCTCCGAGCCCCGCATTCCGGCTCCCCCACTCTACAGTGGTGACCCTGCAGCCTGCCGTGGGTCAACCATTGCGAGGTCCACTTTGCACTCGCACCCAGCCAATTCGTTTCCGAACGTGCCAAGGTGGGCTTCATATTCTCCCGTCTGCAAGGGAAGGCATTGGAGTGGGCTTCACCTCTATGGGAGAAGGAGGATCCCATTATCGACAATGCCAGAGCCTTCGTTCGTGAACTTCGAGTGGTCTTTGATGCTCCGGGTCGTGCCACTGCTTCCTCCGCACACCTGTTCCATCTTCAACAGGGAAATCGCCCGGTCTCAGAGTATGCCATTGAATTCCGCACCCTGGTTGCAGAGACTTCGTGGAATAATGACGGGTATCACGCTGCCTTTTACAACGGCCTGGCGATACGCATAAAGACTGATCTGGTGTCCAGGGAAATTCCATCCCGTTGGGAAGATCTAGTCGCCTTGGCCATAAAGGTAGATACTCGGCAGAGGGAGTTTCAAGCTGAACTCGACAGAGAGCGCTCCCCAACCAAGAGATTCCACAGGTTCCAACCTACTCTGGCTCCTCGTTTTCAAAGACCCTTCCTTCCCAATCCGGCTTCCACCTTGTCTTCTCCAAATCCTGCGGCTCCTGCTTCTTCTTCCCTGCCTTCGGAAGAACCTATGCAGATCGGACGGGCTCGTCTGACCGAACAGGAAAAGCTTCGGAGAAGGGCTGCTGGACTTTGCCTCTATTGTGGTGGAAAATCCCACTTCGCCTATGAGTGCCCAGTGAAGCCGGGAAACGCCAACACCTAGGTAAGACTGGGGAGACTTACCTGGGTGGAATTGGTCCCTCTCCCCATTCTTCTGCTCAACGCTTCCTCCTTCCTGTGCAGATTCGTTTTGGAACCCAGACGATTTCTTCTGAAGCTTTCCTTGACTCTGGCGCAGCTGGGAATTTCATGGACAAAGTCTTCGCTGAAAACCACTCCATTCCCCTGCGATCTCTGGCTGTTCCCCTTCGTGCATTGGAGATTGATGATCGTCCATTATCCTCTGCTACAATTTCCCACTCCACCAATGAACTTTCCGTTATTGTGGGAACCATGCACCTTGAAAGATTGTCCTTCCTTTTAATCGATTGTCCTTCTACTCCCATTGTGCTTGGTTTGCCCTGGTTGAATATTCATAACCCAGTAATAGACTGGGCTTCGTCTCAGATCTCCCGATGGAGTTCCTTCTGCCAACAAAATTATTTACCCACCAAATCCATCATTAAAGTTTCATCTGTGTCTTCCAATTCTTCTTTGCCCTTTGTTTATCAAGCCTTCTCTGATGTCTTCAATAAAAAGTCTGCCGAAGTCCTGCCTCCCCATCATCCCTATGATTGCCCCATCAAACTTCTTCCTGGAACCATGCCTCCCAGGGGTCGCACCTATCCGCTTTCTCCTTCTGAAACCTGTGCCATGAAGGAGTACATCCAAGAGAATCTGCAAAGAGGCTTTATTCGTCCTTCCTCTTCCCCGGCTGGAGCCGGCTTCTTCTTTGTAGAAAAAAAAGATGGAGGTTTGCGGCCCTGCATTGATTATAGAGGTTTAAATAAAATCACAATTAAAAACCGTTATCCCCTTCCTCTCATCTCTGAACTGTTCGACCAACTCAAAGGGGCTTGTCTTTTCACCAAGTTGGATCTTCGGGGTGCTTATAATTTAATCCGGGTCAGAGAGGGAGATGAATGGAAGACCGCATTCAACACCCGTGACGGGCATTATGAATATCTAGTAATGCCATTCGGCCTCTGTAACGCCCCCGCGGTCTTCCAAGAATTTGTAAATGACATTTTCAGGGATTTACTGGGCCAATACGTGGTGGTGTACTTGGACGATATCCTTATTTTTTCCAGGAACCTTGCTGAGCACCGTCTTCAAGTCCAAGAAGTCCTTTCCCGTCTGCGGAGAAATAACTTATTTGCCAAGTTGGAGAAGTGTTCTTTTGAAGTATCGTCCATCTCTTTCCTTGGTTACATCATTTCTCAACAGGGTTTCAGAATGGATCCTGCCAAGATCTCCGCTATCCAGGACTGGCCTCTCCCCACCAGTACCAAAGCTTTCCAAAGATTTATTGGCTTCGCTAACTATTATAGACAATTTATCAAGGGGTTTTCTTCCAAAATTGCTCCCATTCTTTCTCTTATCCGAATAGGGGGTAAGCCTCAGCATTGGCCACCTTCAGCTTTGGAAGCATTCAAGGATCTTAAAACTTCTTTTTCTTCTGCCCCCATTCTCAGACATCCTGAACCATCCCAGCCATTCTTCATTGAAGTTGATGCCTCAGATGTCGGTGCCGGAGCAATTTTGTCCCAAAGAGCGTCTACTGATGGAAAACTACACCCTTGCGCTTTCTTTTCTAAGAAATTCACCTCTTCTGAACAAAATTATGATGTTGGAAATCGTGAGTTACTGGCCGTAAAACTTGCCTTAGAAGAGTGGAGACATTTGTTGGAGGGCTCTTCCGTCCCTGTGACCATCTATACAGACCATAAAAACCTTGAATATATCCAGTCACTCAAACGCCTCAACCCTCGTCAGGCCAGGTGGGCACTATTCTTCTCCCGTTTTAATTTTATTCTAACTTTTCGGCCTGGTGCTAGAAACAAGAAGGCAGACGCTCTTTCCAGAAGCTTTCTTCTTGAAGATCTCTCTTCCGTTGAACCAGAATCCATTGTACCTCCTACAAAGATCATCGCTGCTCTATTCCCATCCTTGGCCTCTCAGTTATTGTCAGTTCAATCTTCCGCTCCTGTAGGAACCCCTGCTGGTGTTGCCTTTGTCCCTCCTGAACTCCGTCATTCCATTCTGGTTCAGTCCCACAGCTCCAAGCAGGCCGGGCATCCTGGAATCAGAAAAACCACTGAACTTCTGTCTCGCCTTGTATGGTGGCCTTCCCTAAGAAAGGATGTCAAAGACTTTGTTTCTTCTTGCTCTGTATGTGCCGTATCCAAGTCTGGACGTTCCCCTCCCAAGGGGTTACTCTTACCACTACCCATTCCTTCTTGCCCATGGACTCATCTATCTATGGACTTCATCGTGGATCTCCCTAACTCCTCTGGTTACACTGTTATTTGGGTGGTTATTGATAGATTCAGTAAAGTCGCACATTTTACTCCTCTTCGGAAACTCCCCTCTGCTCCTGAACTTTCTTCATTATTTATTAAACACATTTTCCGCCTCCATGGTTTTCCTGCCGAAATTGTCTCTGACCGGGGTTCTCAATTTGTTTCCAAGTTTTGGAGGTCCCTGTGTAAAGCCCTTGGTGTTTCTCTTCAATTTTCTTCTTCATACCATCCACAGTCTAATGGAGCAGCAGAGAGGGTTAACCAGGCCCTTGAACAGTTCCTTCGATGCCATGTATCATTGTGCCAGGACGATTGGGCGGATCTGCTTCCGTGGGCTGAATTCGCACATAACAATGCCTTACACGTTTCTTCTGAAAAATCCCCTTTCTTCTGTATGTATGGTCTTAATCCTTTGGCTTTTCCTCAGGACTTATTACTCACCAATGTCCCTGCCGCCAATGACCAAGCTGCCCACATGTCGGCCATCTGGCACGCCACGGTTGTCAATCTGGAGAAAAGTTCCTTGGTCCAGAAAAGTTTCGCGGATCGAAGAAGAATTCCTTCCCCTCTGTATGCACCTGGTGACAAGGTTTGGCTATCTACCCGGAACATTCGTCTTAAAGTCCCCTCTCCGAAACTTGGTCCCAAGTTTATTGGTCCCTTCTCCATCTCTGAGATCATCAATCTGGTGGCTGTCCGTTTACAACTCCCCTCGGAAATGCGGATTCCAAACGCCTTCCATGTCTCCTTGCTCAAACCTGCAGGTACTTCTTCTTCTTCCTCCTCAGCTCCTGTCTTGGTGGACGGTCATCAATAATTCGAGGTAAAAAGAATCCTGGACTCCCGAATTTCGAGGGGCACCCTACAATACCTCATTGAATGGAAGGGGTTCGGCCCTGAGGAGTGCTCCTGGGTAAGAAGTGCAGATGCCCATGCTCCTCTCCTGGTCCAAAAATTTCATCGGCAGTTTCCTTCTAACCCAGGTGGTCCTGAGGCCCCCCCTAGGGAGGGGGGTACTGTAATGGAGTCTGAGTCAGGATTCCAAAATGGTGACCAAGATGGCGTCCAAGATGGCGGCTCCCTGGTTCCTCACGGACGCAGCCGGATGACACCCACCTCTTCCCGCACTCGGATTGGGCGTCGGCGTCAATAATCGGCGCCGGCGTCGGTCGCATACGTCAGCGCGTCGGTCGCTGATGTCAGCACGTCCGCGCACACGTTATGACGCCGATGCGTCCAAAATTGGCGCCAAACCTGGGCCTTTAAGAAGGAACTCTTATAGGTCTTAGCTTGCTATTCCTGGGTGTGTTCTTCTGATATTCTTGATTATTGTGTACCGACCTCTTGCCTGGATTCCTCGAACCTCTTCTGCCTGGACTGATATCGTTGCCTGTTTTGACCATTCTTCCGTCTTATCCCTATCTGTACTGTGAACTTGGACTTTTGCTACCTCCTCCCTTGGTCCTCACTACCTCTGAGGCCTTTGGCCTTACACCCCCATATTTACACAATAGCTTGTTTATATAAACTATAGTAGTGTTTCTAAAGCCAACACACCAGTTGTACCAGTACAGTGAAACAGTACATTATATTTTCATTACTTTAAAACACTTTTTGGTGTTACTATTCCTTTAAGAATATGCACATTGACATTTTAAAACATATTTATTTTCTCAAGCTTTTCAAGCCTGTTGCAAAGTCAACAGAAAAGGTACATTTCGTAATTAAAAAGTCATTATTTCACATTATTACATTATTCCCCTGAGTGAACTCATTAAGTTTGCAAAACTACAGAAAACTTCACAAAAGTGTGGAAAATTTGTGATGTGTGCAGTTTTGCAGAAATGCATTGGATTCAATGGGGAGGAACAGTTGTTCCATATTTTTATACTACAAGGAAGGTAATGTCATATGTTGAATATATTTATTGAGTCCAAAGGCACATCTTTGTAATTATGAAACATATGATAAATAATGAAAATAAGCAATAGTATAAACAGAAAAATGCTGAGACAGGCTCAGTTGCGTAACTATATGTTTCTGGGCCCCACAGCAAATGCAATTTAGGGCCCAAAACAGTAGTAAATCAGGTGATTCCGAGAAAACATAATATATTTATTTTTAGTGGGCCTCCTGTGCCCCCCACAACAGCAGGGTCTGCTTCCTCTGTAATTACACCACTGGACAGGCTACTCACCTTACTGCAAACTGACAGCATTAACCCGGTTCATTTTCTCTTGTTCATCTTTTGCACAGCACAAAATATGGAATTTACAAGCCCAACTGTGGTCTAGAGAATGTGCTTATGTCATGGGGCCATGATGGTAAGTCAACTTTTATGTAGGAGAAAGACATGTTTTAGGAGAGCAAATTGTGATTTATTTTTCATTATAACCATATCTAATTGTTTCACTGAATTTACCTACTCCACCCACCTATCCTTGTTAGGGATGCAGCAAATCCTCCAAATCCTTATTAGGGATGCAGCACCAAATCCTTGCAGGAACAGGGTGATGACATTGGGAGCGGGGTGGTAACATTGAAGGGATGGTTTTGGGGATGTTGAGGGTGGGGGTATGACATGACAGTGTGGTATAAAGTAATTTTTCTGTTTTTTAAAACCATAAAAACCTGAACAGGAGGTTTTACAACCCCAACAGTTATACCACTAATGCAATGTGTAAATGTTATGAATGTAACAATGCAGTTCATATTGTTTGCTAAGGAGGTTACATGGGACTTTAAAGCTTATAATGATGCATCATTTCTTGCAGACTCATATGAGAAATATGCCACTGCTCTGCTCACATCTCTATATTAGAATGTGCACCTGAGTGTGGGATAACAATTCAGCTTGGATTGTTTGATCAGATTCACAGTGTGCTGTGTCTCTGCCAGCAGTGTGATCAGATTTCAGAATTACATATGACCTTATTACGAGTCATTAGTAATGTGCACTGTGTTCATTGAACGTTTGACTGAACCAATATGACAACAATATAAATATTCAGATACCCTGTTGGATGCATTTGATTCCCTTTTACTTAAGTTTGTTTCTGTTTTTGCAGAGTACCTGTATAAAGTACTTCAGTTGAATAAGTGTTCCATCCCTGAAGAGGTAATAGAGTCACCTGGATGACCCTGCTTGATTGATGCCAGTGACTAATTAATGCACTGTTCTGTATTATGTCACGGTATTGTTGTAAATGCCTTATACTGTAGGTGTTAAAATTGTTTACCCTCATGTTTCTCTTTATACTGTATAACTTGTTACAAATGTATTGGGCCATGAACCTTATGTTCTCCTACATCTTTGTTTTTCAGATGCATTTTCACTGTAAATGCTTTACCTGGCATACACTGACATTTACCTTTATTTGTATTATTATTTATATAGATTCACCATCTATTCCAGCACTTTACAGAGTAAATAGATACATATACAGTTACATGGGTAGTTGACCTTTGCATTAATCATATTCTAAGACAATTTGCATTTGGTCTTCATTTTTTAAGCTTTTGTAATTTTATGCAGTTGTGCATTTCAGCAACTGTCTGGTTACTAGGGTCCAATTTATCTTAGCAAACAGGTATTACCCATCCAGATAATTCATATCATCATACACCACTACAACATCCACACATTCCTCTAGTAGGGGACATCTGTTATATATGCTTGGAGAAAGGCTCTTGTAGCCTGGCACGTCAATTGAATAACTATAAGGAGCAGAGTCTGCATTAGGTGGGCTTCGTTCTGCATTTATATTCTTTGTGATTTGGGACAGACCCTGAAGAGAGCTGAATGCTAGCACTGTGCTAGACCTCTGGTATCATTAATACTACAAATATAAAGAGCTGTTATACCTAAAGTGATTGCATTCCCTATAGATGTGTGTAACTGAAATATGTTATTTTTATTTGCATCCGCTCTGCCTCATCCTAGAGTTTTTGTTGTAGCTGAAAGGCTGGCTATAGACTTCCTTATCGCCTATCATAGGCCTCCTATTGTGTTATAATTTCATTAAAAGAGGATAGAAGGGGCATAGCTTAGCAGTTCAAGGCTGTGACAAGTCACCAGTGATGGTCTGGTCAGATAAGCAGGGCACTCTCCATGGGCTATGTTATAGATTTTATCATAACCTGGGAAAAATTGCACTGTAAATGGGGATACAGTTTAGTCACTAAGCCAGTTTTGCAAATGAGCACCATGTTGTTATGACTTAACTGCAGGGGCGTAACTACAGAGGAAGCAGACCCTGCGGCTGCAGGGGGGCCCAGGAGGTACAGGGGGCCCCATGAGGCTCTTATTGATGAGCAATTTCAACATATATTGGAAAACAGGACAAACACTGGATATGTTGGGGGCCCTAAAATTAATTTGCTGTACGGCCTAGCAACATCTAGTTACGCCACTGCTTAACTGATATGTAAATCCTTTAAAGAAATATTTTGCTTTCAGGGTCTTTATATGATTCGGTTCCATTCATTTTACCCATGGCACACAGGGGGAGATTACCAACACCTCTGCAATGAGAAGGACCATAGAATGTTGCACTGGGTGAAGGAATTCAAGTAAGTTTTTGGCTTGTTATACATTATTAAGTAGTAATTATGACCTGTTAAAATACATGTAAACACAGAAAGACATTCTTTTACATGGTTGAATGTACATGGGGCAGCCCCTGGAAATTAAGGATAGTTGCCAAATTTCCAAACTACTGCTAGTTCTACAGAATTGGGGTATTTTCAGCAATATTTGGTGAAGTTTAAGGTCAAATAAATATTGTGCTTTCATCCATAGTTTTGTTAAACATATGTAGGACATTCACTAATATTCGTTGTTGCGCCAGCGTCCGCTTCGTCCGCGCTTTGCCAGGCGTATTTTCGCCAGAGCTATGCAAATTCACTAAAATCCGAAGTTGCGCTCAGGGGAAGCGTAAGGTTGCGAAGTTGCACTAGCGTTAATTCGCCAAGCAAAGTTACGCTAGCGATGGTTAATTTGCATACAGCGCCAAATTGAAGTTACAATGGAGGTATATGTAGCAGCACTACACAAGGGAAGCCTTCAAAACAGCAAATACATTTTTTATTTTGCCCTACACATGTGCCCACTGTATAGTTAAAGTGATACTGACACTAAAAAATGAATTTTAGCATATGAATGTACATTAAATGTTACCTATAGGTCATGGTGATCATTTTTTGCTGAGAGGTTTGTTTTTGTATATAATTGTTAGTTGAAGTTCCTAAGCCTCACTCTCTGACACTCTGACTTTGCCAACCTGACTGTCCCATCTCAGCCTGTTAGTTACAGTTTCTAATGCTAACGGACTCCTGCTGCACAAATATGGCAGCCCCCTCATACAGCAACATGGGGGATCAGACAGGTAATGTAAAAGCATAGTGCAAATACTTTATGGCAAAGTTAGAAGTAGCTTGCAAAGCCAATATTATAATAGATGTAAAAAAAAGTTTAATTTCAGGTGTCAGTATGTCTTTAAGGTGCCATGAGTTAGGAAATGTAGGGGGGAAATTTTTTTGAAAAAATTTTCGCTCTTTTTCAGCCTATAACCCATATAAAATGAAAAAACACCAGTGTTTTTTGGGACTATCTACTCTATTGCACTTCACCTGGCCTGAGGTGGCGAAGGAAGTCTGGCTTAAAAGGTAGCGTTCAGAATAATTTGCGCGTCAGTGAATTTGCGTAGTTACGTCCGTTGCCCAAATTCGACAGGCATAAGGGTGCGAAGTAACACTAGCGAATTTACGCCAGCGTCAATTAATGAATCGGTGAATTAACGAAAATGCGCTACGCTGGCGCATTCACGCTAGAGTTAGGTGCTTCGTCGTTTAGTGAATTTGCACCATAGTTTTGTTTTTTTACTATATTTTTAAACATATAAAAAAATATTACATTTTTAAATATTAAAAAATATTTTTAAACATTTCAAATTTCCATATGCATACTACATCAATTTGCAAACAGCGTAGATGAAGGAAAAGAAGAGACAGAAAAGAAAGAGAGAGACAGGAGAATCCTCCAGGGAACAGAAAAAAGAAACAACTGGGGAAATCATGTGTTTAGTATATAATGGCCCATACAGCATGTCCTTAGATCTGGCCATAATGTCATCTTATCCATGGTAATTTACTGTATTTTAGTTAAACAAAGCTGAAAATGAAGGTTGTCCTCAGCCAAAGTGAGTCTAAAGTGGATTTGGGAGCAGAAAAAAAAACATGTCTGCAAATGATAACGTAGCACCCTGGAGTCTGCTTGCACCAAAAATATTAGTATATCTTTCTGGAGGTCAGCTAATACATTGCTAGACATAGTTAGCAGTTGGAGAACAAGGGTTGCTTACTATTTTTAGCATCTCTATTGGTTTTCTTTGTTTTGGGGCTTATTGAGGACTAAGCTTTACCTGTCACATTTCTTTTCATGTAACTTTTTTTTAATAGACCTTCATTGCAGGATTTTGGATTTTAGGGTCCCACCTTTGATCTATCAGCCATTGTAGGGCAATCATTACACGTGCTTTATAGTACAAGGAGATACAAATCAAGTTAATAAAATTGCTTATGTTACTCCCTGGCCCACACGCACCAACCTGGGGGGGTTCTTTCTATTAGAGCATTGGGCCACCACTGTAGGGCATGCCAGGGATTATTTTTGACTCCCAGTCCAGACCTGGAACCCTGGGATAACGAGCTGAAATGGTGATACAGGGGTGATTTATTATAGAAGAACAGTGGATGCATGAATCCTAGTTTATGATATCAAATGCACCAATATGATTGCACACTTAATACAGGGCTTTCTTACAAACATTCATTTCTATATAAAGGCACTGGTTTCTTAAACACTGGGCAATTTTTTTTTTAACATCCCATTAAAGTGAATGTATTCAAGTTCAGTAATTGCAATTTTGTTTTCCACAGTAAATTTGACTTGTATACAAAAACGGAGGACATCCCAGATGTAAAGCTTCTACGACCATATTACCAGGAGTTAATAGACAAGTACTGCCCTGGTGTGCTGAGCTGGTGATTCTCTTCAGGAGCCCAGAGCAACATGAATACATCTATGCACTACAGGGCATTTTCCATTCTACCACTTGATTTGCCATTTCCCCACATAATTCAGAATCTCTGCTAAAAAAAATATATATAATCAATATTACTGGATGCAGTACAGGTACAGGATCTACTTTTTAAACGGTCACCATAAAGCGTTCATCTTCTTTCGCCAACCAGTGTCACTCTACCATCATATAAATCTGTAAATCAGAAAAATTAAAAGTGCAATACAAGAAATCATCACAAAGCTATGAAATGTAAAAGGGTATATAAACCAAAAATAAGCTTATGGTTATAGATAGATGTTATGATATATATGATATATATGTTATGAAAATCTATCTATATATAACCGATTTAAAATCCTGTACTGTATCTGAAACAATCAGGTTCCCTCTCAGCAATCTGTCCCACTATATATGCTGGCTTTGTGTCACAGTCTATTTTTTTGAAAGGCAGCTTTAATACATTATCTAGGCAAAGGTAGCACAAACCAATGATGTATTAGAGCTGTCTATCACAAAAACAGACTTGGACACTAAGCCTTCGTGTAGAGAGAGATTGTGAAGAACGTGATTTTTTCATACATAATACATCCAGGCACTGGGACATACTTCTTGGGGATCCAATAGAGATATCTCAACTTCTGCTGCCATTATACATAATTTGAGAGGGACAAGACCTATCACACATGACACGAATACTCTCAGACAAGGAATCAGTAGTGGGGCTCCCTAAGCAATATTCCCTACTTTTTATGTTCATATGGAGAAAAAATATCTTTAATGCACATTTTTAAAACTGGAGTTCAAAAACGATCTTTCTATGTGAGCAGAGAGGTTTGGCATTTGCTCTAAGCTCTTTCTAAGCTTTTATATAAAATCTAAATCAGCATAGCTTTCAAAGTAACAGAACATCTCCCAGTGGGACAAGGCCCTAAAAGCAATTTCCATCAACACTACAGTATGTAACATTTAGTACTGTCTACATATGATTCTTGTGGGAGAGGGCTCTGGATGTGAAGTTTTGAGTGAAAGCCAGATTTCAGCCATTGTCAATGACTCTACTCTCCCACAACCTTCTCACATGGCACAGCCTTTGACACAGAAGGGCAGAGAGCCCCAAGGCTACAAGTAATAAGACAAACATTCCTTTCCCAGTGAAGCGAGGCTCCTAACAGATGAATTAGCAATGTAGACTAATCTCACTACAAGAAAACAATACACCAACAAAGAAAAGAAACCTCTGTAATTCCTATTGCAAACAAGTCCATGCTTTTGCATATACACCAATACCAATACCATGACAATTAGCCAAGTCTTGCTACATAACTTATAGCAACAAACCCTACACCCAGTTTGGACTACACACCTACAAATGCTGTTTCTATTTTTAGCATTGTTGTACCACTGTATTAAAATGCTACTATTTTTATGGTCTACCCTGTTTAATTTATAATTGTAGTCTCATATTGCTATTCCTTGCACTGCACGCGATTTCCAGTGTACTACAACTAATGGAATCAATGGCAATACACCTGACATGATACCATGTTATGAGCTGGAAAAGTCTAGCTTTATTTTTATAGATTAACGTGTCACAACTAGAGAAATTTGTTTAAAATGTATCTATAATATTTTGAAGAATGTAAACATATTGCTTTAAAAACAAAAAGATACATAGAAACAAGATGTGTTTGTTACACTCCCAGAGTAAAGATGTGCAATTTCCTTTATTTCAAAATATTTTACCTACTTACATGGCACGTCATGGTTGTCTCGTCTCCCCATATCCATTCAGCTTATTTATAGAATTGTTTCTGGCCATGCTTGCGCACATCCCAATCTCCATGATAGAAATTGGTCTAAACTAATATAAAATATATTTTTGCTTTACCAATATATTCATCCTGACTAAACACTAAACTAATTCCTCCCAAAACAGTTTAAGAAGATTCTACTCAATCACTGGGTTTTTACAGAGAAAGTTACATCGAGAAGTCACACCCTGCACACTTCTCCCTTATGAGAGTTCTCAGCCGATAACCGAACATAGAATACACTCTAATCAATCCTCTGTTTGCTATATGATTTCAGTATAAAAAGTATAAAAGGAATGAAAATACAATGCACATGGTGTATATTACACTCCAAAGACTAATGAGATAGCTAATATGAAGCATAATTAATCTTTACACTGTTTTTTCTACCCAGTGTTTATACATTTTCTCTAGCCATTAACCTCACGGCATGTAAGATCTTACATTGCCCAATACGTTGCCTGCTTGGCCGAGCCAGCAGGCAATATCTTTCGAGACATGGCTACTTTAGACCACATAACCAAGTTCTGCATCCATGGAAATCCACAGCATAGGTTTTCTTCTTTGCTTTTTTCAGCAAATCTCTAATATCGTGGAAATGGCCAATCTCATTGGTGAATGGCAGATTGAAGCTGATTTGAAAACAGTTTTGTAAATGTTTTGTTTTTTGCCACAAAGTTCTGCGGAGTAGATCTCTAATGGTATGGAGTTGTGCACTCTCATTGGTCAGATAAATAGGCAGTTATACTGAAGGTGGGAGATTAAAAAAAACAAAATAAAAATGTGTGTTTAACCTCCTCCTTGATAGTTGACTGGTATCTGAAACATTATGTTGCATTTCTTCATACTCTATAGAATGCAGATATCTGATTGGACCACCGTAGACAGGGGTCCAAGTTACATGGAACCATTGCATGTGGTACACAAATCGAAAGATAATCAACCGTTCATATTTGTATATAAAATGAATAGCTTTACACACAACCCATGGTTATATACACAGAATTACAGACTTCAGCAACTGAAATCAAATTAATCCTTAGGTTGCGTTTTTATTGGTCTATCTCAGGGGTGTCCAAACTGCAGCCCGAGGGCCAAATGCGGCCCAGGATGCATATGAATGCGGCCCAACTTGGTTCCCGAGGAAACGTCATGTTGCAAAGGATATATGAGGAGGGGGGACTCTGCCCATTGCCCAGTTAGCAATAATAATATAATAATAAGTCTATTTAATATCCAAGTGTCCCATATTCCAGTGTATAGCTCCATCTGGTTATCCAACTGGCATTGTAGTTCTTTTCTGTGTTTTTCCTTTACTTTTACAAATCAAACATTTTTGTATATTTCATATGTGGCCCCAGACAATTTTTCTTTTTCCAATGTGGCCCTGCGAGCCAAAAGTTTGGACACCCCTGGTCTATCTGGTCCGAACAACAACAACAAAAAAGGTGGTTACAACTCCTGTCTTTTCACTGTAAAATTGTTTTGAAATAGACTAAGAATTAGACTTAGAATTTTCTAAGAAGACACTAAGCAATATGTATTTCCAATAAAAGCCCTTTCTTGAACACAACAATATTAACCTTATTGATCCTCTGGAAAAAGACTCCCAAATCAGAGATGCAAACAAATATTTATTACAAAATCATTGTATTGAGCGGTGCATAATCTTGTGTATAACCAGAGGCTGTTGAGTGAACAAGCACTGCAGGCATGTGTAATAGTTATTTTAATTTTTAAGAGATGGATAAGATATTAGCCAGTAAATATCTGGCATACCCCCCAAAAGAGCAATAAGGCAACTGTGGATTCAGGAAGGAGGAATACATCTCCAACCCTCTAACAAGGCACATTCTGATATTCTGCTATAAAGAAGTGAGATAAGCAAGACACAGGACAATTAATAATTAAAAAATGTAAAAAAAAAAAACCCTTATATATGACCTTACTTAACAGGGGACAAACATTTTTCATTTCATTATTATTATTATTATTAAACATATACATCTTAGCAATACATAGTTCAATGTTTCTTTCATTTAGCCCTAAGGTTATAGTACACAGGGGCTCTGGGATAACTTATTACTTCACCGCAAAAGGGGACCTGCTCTTTCAAAGTGAAGAGACTGAAAGCTTTTAGAGACATGAATTATTAAAACATCAAGTAGGTGATAATTGCAACATATTCAAAACATAATTAAATGTAACCTGCTTCTTATCCCCATGATTTTTGGACGGAAGAAAGGGCTTTAATTTTGTTGTCAAAACATTAACTTTTTTTATTTCTGCGTGCTGTGTCTGTCCCGTGACCCGAAGGTTTTGTAGATGCAGATTCTCCTTTGCCACTGTTTGACTTCTGCTTTTTCCTCTCATTCTGTGGCTTGCTGTGTCTTTGTTTGGCAATGCCTGGGCTTGAGACACAACCAAGCATAGCATGTAGAAAGTAAATGGTAAAAATCCCAAAAATAAAACTGTGCATCAGCAGAGGAGCAGGTAGAGGATGCAGAAAATCACGGATCAGCCGCAAGGCAGATGGAATTGGAGCATCCAGTGAATGACGAGCTGGGGGCTTGTCCTAGAAAGAGAAGTGTTCACTTTAAGGTAAATGTTCTATCACATTTTTAAAAGCTAGAGTTTTAAAGTTTATCTACAGCAGGCACATTCTACGTTATGGCAGAGCTCACAGCCAACCCATTTATATTTAGAACACACTTAGGAATATGAAATTTAGAGTTCCAAAACAGATGCCAGTTAGTCCCTGTCAACCACTTAATATGGCACACAGGTTAATAGGGCAGTATAAAATTTTGGACATAAAGTTAATAGACATGGCCTGTGCTGAAATTACTTTTTGACTTTTAAATTACAAAATAATAATAGTTTTTGTTTTTTCTGCTATACAGGGAAACTGAAATTCCTGCATCTTTGGTTCTTGCGAGGTAGAAAGTTATATTATACAGAAAAACAGGTGTCCATAAAGCAGGAGAATCATCTGTGTTGTGGTAATCTAATTATCCCCCTCCCAAGGACATGGATTAGTTTCAATATATGTTTGCCTTGTTTAGTGCAAGAAACTATTTATTTTGTGAATAAAACTTACGAAGAAGTATGTTTATCACAAGCCCTGTTCATTGAATGTTTAAAAGGGAGAATATCGCCCTTTTAAATTCAGAACCAGGTTTGGATGAGCACTAACAAGCGTTACCTCGGACAACAGACGTGAGGTGAGGTTACTTTATCCCCCACAGGTGGTAAATCCATCTGTGCTAAATACATACAGGTATGGGACCTGTTATCCAGAATGCTCGGGACCTGGGGTTTTCCAGATAACAGAACTTTGCGTAATTTGGATCTTCATATCTTAAGTCTAGTAGAAAATCATATAATTAAATAAACCAATAGGCTGGTTTTACTTTCATTAAGGATTAATTATATCTTCGTTTGGATCAAGTACAAGGTATTGTTTTATTATTACAGAGAAAGGAAAGGAAAAGTCTTTTTTTTTTTTTAAATTGGATTTTTTGTATAAAATAAAGTCTATGGGAGATGGCCTTGCTTTCTGGACAACGGGTTTCCGGATAACGAATTCCATACCTGTATAAAATTTACTTACTGGTCAAAACTTTGCATGATCAGGACTCACTCTTAATACATAAGATACCATTGTATTGCTTGCACTTAGAACACGCTGCATTTAGGGATGAACTGAATTCTGGATTTGGTTTGGGATTTGTCCAAATCTGCACAATTAACAGGATTCAGTTTTGCTGTGAGTGAATCCAAGAGCTTACCAAACTTAATGTGAACCTTATATATTGGAAAAAACAGCTGTTCTGAGTTTGGTGCATCCCTATTTGCATTGTAATTTATTTTACATATAACATTCAGATACTTAATATCCAATTATACATAGAGCAAAAGTGGGCACCAACCTTGAGCCCATGCTGGGATAATAGATTGTCCAGAAAAGGGTCGCCTAGAAACACAGCAGGAAAAAATTCCTCAACATGGTGCCGGCGCCACCAGCTCTTGGGCGTGTGCCTGAAACCAGGTGAAGCAGATGCAAGAATATTTAATAAAAAAAACATTAATATACACAACCACAAATGAGAAGTATCTAGAATACAGCACAAAAGCATCACACAGGGGAGATATTAAGGGAATGCCTCAGAAATTAATAGAAAGCGGTTATTCAACAGAGGCAAAAGTACACAAGAGACAAGGATACATAAGAATAAAAAAAGAAAGCAAGCAAATATAAAAGGTACTTCAGAAACTACAAAAAACCCTCTATGGAGCCCTAGAGTTGGCTGGGTCCATTCAAATTTTAAGGATTAGAACTGGCCTTTGGGCCTCTAGTTGGACAGCCATGATCTAGATACACAACACACATACAGTACAACATGATGAAAATTTTCCTTTTTAAATTGGCACTCAAACTTACCCTGACTGATCAATCTCAGTGAACTGGTATTTATAAAGCTGGGCTCTGATGTACAATGGTGGGTATGCATGGAAGGGATAGAGAGACTCATCATTTTGCACCAGGTGTATCACTGCAAACAATAGAAAACATCTGTAAATACCAACCAAAAATGTATAGATGTGAACAGTATGGATGAGAGAATGAGAGAGAGAAAAGAGCAAATCTTAAACAAAGTGTTATTATGGCTTTTGCGGAGCGGTGTTTGACTCATTAGGCCTCATCACTCACATGGCATATCTAACTTAAATTCACTTAGCCAGCAAGCAAGCAAAGTGACTTGAAGGATACGTAAACCATAAAAATAAGTATAAAATTGACAAGGGTGCTATTCTTTTTTTTTTAATCTCTTTTATTTTTCAAAATTAGATACATTGACAGAGAATAATGTAGATATCATTTTTAGTACAGAACATTTCAACTGGTTCACAGCAGTACAACTTCATTCAGTATAACATACATCAAAAGCATTTTTTTACTCAAGGTTGTAGAAACACATTCCATGGGGCCCAAATCTGCGTATGTCTCTCTACCCTGTCTTCTAATAAAGCCGTTAAATACAACAGATTCTGTGTTTGGGTAATTTTTGCAATGACAGCATGAACATCTATAGTGTGCTGCAGCCAGTGTTTCGCTGAATTGGTTCGTGCGGCAGCTAAGATTTGTCCCATCAAGGTATTCTGGAGGGCTTTGGATGGACAGACTAAGAGTCGTAGTGGCCTCAGGGACTATATGCGTATGAAATACGCGCTCAAGTAAGCTATAAACCTCTGCCTAATATTGTTTTGCCACTGGACATGTCCACCAGATATGCAGATAATCCCCAACTGCTGTACAACCCCTGAAGCAAGAATCGGGAGTGGAAGGATCAAAGCGATGTTTCCTTGCCGGTGTGAGGTGCCAACGCATCAGTACTTTATATGTAGATTCTCTAATGGCAGTATTAGGGGATATCTTGGAAACAGTATTCCAGATTAGTGACCATTCTTGCTGAGATATAGAATGCCGACAAGGGTGCTATTCTAAGCATGTTTGCAATGTACATTTATTATTTATGTATTTTTAATTCCAAGATATTAAAGGATACATGTACTGTTAACATGAATTCATTTGGTTACAAAAGCATCACCAACCAGTCTGACCACCAGGTAGTCAAGGAAGTTGTCAGGAGAATGAAAGAGGCTGCTCTGAAGTTTTTCTACTTTCTGAAAAAAATTAAGAAGCTTTTCTGAAATCTTTCCGAAGCAGTAGAACATAAGAGCAGCCTCTTTCTTTCTCCTGACAACTTCTTGGTCAGACTGGTCAGAAAATGACCAGGTGGCGCTGTTGTAACAAAATTCATTCACGTTAACAGTACATGTAACCTTTAATATCATGGAATCAAAAACAAAATAATAATCCCTAATCAATTTTACATACTTATTTTTAAGGTTTACTTATCCTTAAAATGATGGTGATGTGAAAGTTGAAACAAGCAGCCATATAATCAGTTTAATATACTTAATATAAGCTACAGACAAAAGTGTTTTAAAAAAAATGACAATATAATGTACGGTTGTCCTGCACTGGTACAACTAAGCTTTAGAAAGACTACTATAGTTTTTATAAACAAGCTGCTGTGTAACTAAGGGGACAGCCATTCAAATCTTAAAATGTTTCTTTAGGGTACCACAAACTGTATTTGTATAACAAAATGAATTGGGTTTGCTTACCATCCTTATTGCCCTGTAAGAGCCTGTAAACAAAGCTGGCAAACCATGGACTATTGGAATGGTGTGAAAGGGCAGCAAACCACATCTGCCAATCAAGGCGGGGCTGATGAGGAATGATAACTGGAGGTGTTGTGCTGATATTTCCGGGCTTATACATAAACTCGATCTCCTATGGTTTTAGGACAGAAAAAAAGAAGGAGGATGAACATGTTAACAGACAAGAAGACATTTTTGGGCAGCTGGGAAATTGACAAAATGTCTAGCCCCATGTCAGATTTCAAAATTGAATATAAAAAAATCTGTTTGCTCTTTTGAGAAATGGATTTCAGTGCAGAATTCTGCTGGAACAGCACTATTAACGGATTCATTTTGAAAAAAAAAAATTTTCTCATTACAGTATCCCTTTAAACATATTGCAACTTAATTAGGAGAATACTTTCTGAGCTACTTACAGTCCAGGTTTCTCTGTCAAAACTTCCTTCAATCACAACCTCAGGACGCCCTCCAACTCCAGTCATTCTTCGGAAGAGACCATAAGAATTGACCAACTGGTAGCGATCCACTTTATTAAACATACGGTGTACCTCTGGCCACAGTTCACCATTTGACTCAAAATCAATGTATGTGTAGGGTACCTAACAGCCACATAAATGAACAAATGAGACAAAGAGAGACATATTAGACCTGTGACAAAACAGGGGGAAAAAGCATTTCAATAACAAATATGGCAGCCTACAGTTAGACAGGTCCTGGAAGTGCATTTTATAAATCAGGAATGTTCAACCTAAAATATCTATCTTACCAAAATAACTTATTACACAATATATACTCTTCAACCCTAGAGACATCTCTAATTGTTTGGGCCTCAAAGCAAATAACCCTTTTGTTACGTCCTAAAACATCCATTGAAGTCAAATGGAGAAAGAATAAAAACAGCTGAAGAAGAAGGAAATTAAAAGAATATGATTTTTCTTACCAGACTGACTGTAAACATGGCAGCTGCAGCACAGGAGAAAATCACCCACTGCAAGGTAGACCATAGCTTCCATAAGAAACCTCTCACCGAGACACTTCTAAAAGACAAAGGGATGTTTTTAAATAACCAACTGCGTGAAATAAATTGGGCAAAGATACGAAACACGTAGCTGTTGAATTCATTTTTGAGGTTTTTAACAGAAGATCCTCACCTGTACATGCCTTTAAGAATCTCCCATCCCAATGATGCAGCAGCAATCCAAATAGAGGGAAAAGTGATTGTACGTAGCCAATGTTGAAAGTCATGGTATGTAAATGCTAAAAGAGAGAAAAAAAAAAGTGTCGAGTTAATAGTGGACAGACTAGTGGCTATCTTAGGTCTGACCAGGGCACTATTAGCCAGCGTTTTGCAACCTGCGCTTGTTTCAACATGCATTTGTATGTCTCATCTATACTAACATAAATAATGAAAAATTACCACAAAAATGTCAAATTACTGTTCACTTACCTGTTCTGGATTCTAAAGAATGCTTATCCCAATTGATCTGAAGATCAAAATATTTGACTGTCCAGAAAACAAGCAATCCAAATATAGGTATATCCAGAAGAGAGATGAGAGAGCGTAGGGAGAAAGGCGAGATTATTTTCCCTAAAGACACAGGGATAGTAAATAGTAAAATTACTATTGATGATATAAAGGAAAAAGCATGAGCAAAATGTTCTAGAATCAGCATGAGCTACAAAAAAAACAGAACAAAAATTGTTGTTATGTACTGACAAGCAGTACAGGCACAAAAAAAGTAATATATAGGCACAAGAAAAGGTCATATATAAAGTGAATGTCATATCACCTAAAAATACCCAAAACCAAGTATTAGGATTTTGTCTCCCATTTAGACATAACATTATAGGAGCAGTTAATCGTTACAATTATTATATAGTTTACCACAAATAGTGACTTTTGAAAGTCAAAATGAATATAGTTGTTGGCCATGCTGTTTGCTCAGTCTATTGGGAGCCAAGTTTGTTACGTCACACACACTTAATTACAATTAACACTAAGAACTGGTTGATGGCAAAAGAAGTCAAAAGATTACCTCCTTTTTGCTGTTTTTTTTTATGTCGTTGGAAGAATGCAATGTGCTGATCATCAAGCAGAGAACAGCAGAGAACCACAGTCAGTAGATTAAAGAAATTGTAATTTCCTGTGATTATAATAAGGACCTGAAGGAGAACCTAAGGCAAAAATGAACAAGCCTTTTGGGTTAATAAGCAAAATGGATGTCACCAAAAATCATATAGGGCAGAGCATAAATTCCAGTCCCTAATTTCATGTAATTATGAACATTTGCTAGGGCAGATCCTGAGAGCATATTATTTACACACATCGCTCCCGAAACGCGCCAGGCGATGTTGTTCTGTGACCTATTGCAATAAACCATCATCTTTAATCCGGAGTGCCACCTTTCCTGTGCTCTAGTACGACATATTACAATGGGAATGCTGCTGGCAGAGCACCAGGAACTAATACTGGAGATGTATTATGGTGAACATATGAGGGGTCTGGAGCAGCCTTAATCTCTTATTATATACACACACTCCAAAGTATGGCAACCCCCAACAATTATGATTTCTTCAGAAATGCGTGAACATCGACCAAGAGGCTAAATAAAGATAATACAGAAATGCAACAGAAACGAAAACATAAGAATATATAAGAATGCTATCAAGGATAGATACTATCATACACATAGCTAGAATACTTTCATAAATTCAGGGCCTGCAGTTTTTAAATCACTGATGCTTCAAGGAAAATAAGAAGCTTGTGCATTACCTGAGAGTAAAATGAGAAGAGGTGAAGTCTGCGAAAAGGCAAGAAAAAGAGCCACGGAACACCAATTTCAATGAAATACGTAGCTACTACTGAAAACTTCTGGAACCAAACAGGAAGCTGATGAGCATACCACGCAACTGAATTTGGAATGCATTGAGTTTCGTAATGGTATGTGAGAGCTGGTAGAAAACAAAATCCAAAAAGGTACAGGTAGGTATACCAAATATACATGGAAGGGATAAAACTGGCAACAGTTGCTGTTTAGACTAAAAACCCAAAAGGGGACATTTTTAGGCTGAAATATGCTTGTAACCGCTCATTTAACACTATGAGTTTTATGCCCTTTGTGCTTTAGGCTTTAGATCCAAGGAGCAAAGAAAATGATCCTACTCAGCTTACAAAACTTGCCACTCGATTGCAAGTAAAGCACTGCATATTGCTGCCACCAGATACTAGTACATGGAAAACGTGTGTGTTTTCATTGCCACACCAATGAGCTGTGTTCATTTCAATGAGCTGCCTTCATTTAGGGGAATAGTAATGTACATTCAGTTTCTGAAATTCTTGACATACAGACACACTAAAATAGTATATGCACAGACTTGTTCTTACCTGTGAGCCCCCACCACGTAGGACAACGGCTAGTTAATTTCACAACTCCTGAAGCAAACATTAGCCTGAAAAGGAGCCACCGGGTGAGCCAGAAAGTGACACCATCATGAGAGCTCCAGACTGATGTCTTAAAGCGCAGTGCATGCAGAGGTGCCACCAGAACTGCCAGGAAACCAGTCTCCAGGAGTAGGCTGTCCCTGTGCCAAATGTATTGTCAGTTACTATCAATACTGCAATCTTATTTTAATTCCTAAATCTGCATTCACATACAGAACAGGTTTAATGAAAAGTAAGATATTTCAGGAATGGCCTGATTTTGATTTAGTAATGGATTCCATTATCCACAGCTCAGCTACACATGGTAAACATATGACAGGTGCTACATAAGGCATGCCAACCCAACATCCCTAAAGGTACTGCTTTGCAATTGCCATTAGCTACAAAATACCTATAAAAGAACAGGGTGGAGTAAAGAAGGTACACCAAAATGGAAGAACGTGAAAGATTATAATGTGCACAGATATTTAAACACAGTTTATGTTTTTAATGTAAAGGTTACCAATCTATACTACAGGGAAGATGATCTAACAATACATAGACCTTGTATTGGATGTTGCAAGGTATGTAATATTATTTTTGGTTGTGTTCATTTGTATCATGTTTTTACAATATAACAAAAGGATGTCACTATTGTATCAAATGGTAAAACTTAGCAGCCTGACAAAAGGGCATGTGGTTACTGATTTGAAATGTTGCTATTATGTTGTGATATGTGCAACATATAAACTTTAACCCTTTGCCTGCCAAGCACGTACGGCGTACGTGCTGGCAGGCCAATGCTCAGGCTGCCAAGAACGTACATTGTACGTTCTTTGGCAGCTGAGCTCTCTCTCTGCTTCGGCGGCTTTTGCCGCCTCCGCAGAGAGTGGGGAGAGAAGACAGCCCCCTAGGCAACGAGGCTGGGGGGCTGTCAAGTCGGATCTGCGACTCGATTGTCGCAGATCCGACTTCAAAGTAGCAGACGCATCGCATGGAGCGTCTGCTACTACACTCACCCTTCTTCCTGCCTGCAGAGCCGCCCACGCACTTCCTGCTGCGCAGCAACTCTGCAGACACGCTGCCAGGACTCCTCCAAAGAAGACAGCGATTCTCCTGCTCCAAAAACGGTAAGTGCACGTTTTTTTTACACACTTACCTGCACCTACACATACTTACAGTACATTTATGCATTTTAGTAAAGATTGGAATTTTTTTAAAATTTTTTTTTTTAATTTTAGCACACTTGGTCCCTTTTGTACAGTTATTTACACTTATTTACACTTATTTACATGTATTTGCACACTCAGATAACTTTTATTAGTGCACAAATATGTATACACAAACAGGTGTTTTTTTTTTTTTTTACGAATTCATTATACTGTTATCTTTTGTTTTTTTTGCCTAAAAACGTGTTATTTTGGCAGCGTGACTATTGGATAATCGATTTCGGCCACCAATTACGCTGTCAGAACAATTATTTTGTTATTTCATTGATTTACGCTATTTTTGTGGTTTTATTGCAATTTTATCCCTGCATTATTGTTCCTTATGTATCTTTAGTATCGTTTTGCTGTTTGGTGCTTTGGTATAGAAAGATAGCTTTTACTTAGTTTGATCCGCCAAAATATGTGCTTTCCAAAAATATATGGGTTTCTGGGGTTATTTTTACAGTTTGGGGGTCTTACGGCACATAACGTACAGTTAGGGTTCTCTTTTCTGCAGCTTAGTTGGCTAGCGTGAAAATTCATAGGCACGTTTTTCATTTGGGGTCCATACACAACACATACTTTGGTAAATCTATACATATTGGGCATCAAACTATTTATTAGACCTCTGACGTCCATATTTAGAGAGATTTTTCTTTGTACGTAAAACATTGTGTGTGATAAATGCGGCAAACTGCAACATTTTTAGGCGATTTTCAGAAATGTTGTAAAAACCTATATGTTTAGAAAAGCTTTGCAGTTTGGTAGTTTCGTGTAGAAAGACGTCGTTATCTTTGTTGGAATCGGCAGAATGTGTACTTTCCAAAAATGTATGGTTTTGGGGGGTCATTGCTGTTAGGAGGGTCTTGAGGCAAATAATATGAAGTCAAGGGTCTATGTTCACAGAAGGCGAATCGGCAGCGGAGAAAACTCATATTCACTATTTTTATTTGGGGTCCGCACATGCCAGCTGCCTTGGTATATCTATGCATATTGGGCATCAAACTGTTCAGTAGACCCTTGGCATCAATATTTATGGTGTTTTACAATTGTATGTAAGAAATTGGGTGAGATAAATGCGGCCAATTGCAATATTTTTAGGCGATTTTCAGAAATGTAAAAACAGTTGCTTTTATCGCCAAATTTAGGAAAGGCTTGCGACTTGGTACTTTGGAGTACAAAGACATGCATACCCAATTTGGATTCGCAGGAATGTGTACTTTCCAAAAATATATGGTTTTATGGGGTGAACGCACTTTTTTCTACCTTTGCCCCCCCCAAAACAATGTAAATGTGTTGATTTTGCAGTACCTGAAATGACAGACCATTTGAGGGTCTTTGTTTTGGGGCCCTATATGCCACGTGCTTGGGTACACCTATACATATTGGGCATCAAACTGTTCAGAGGACCCCAGGCTTTCATATTTGGGGTGATTTCTCTTGATACCTAAAAGTATGTGGGTAATACGATGCTGCAGGGTCGGAATTTTGAAGTCATTTTTGGAAATGTCCCCAAAATCACCAAATTTAGGAATGGTTTGCGGCTTGGTACTTTGGAGTACAAAGACATGCATACCCAATTTAGATCCGTGGGAATGTGTACTTTCCGAAAATATATGGTTTTCTGGGGTGAACTTACTTTTTTCTACATTTGCCCCCCTCAAAACAATGTAAATGTGTTGATTTTGCAGTACCTGAAATGACAGACCATATGGGGGTCTTCGTTTTGGGGCCCCTATACGCCACGTGCTTGGGTACACCTATACATATTGGACATCAAACTGTTCAGAGGACCCCAGGCTTTCATATTTGGGGTGATTTGTCTTGATACCTAAAAGTATGTGGGTAATACGATGCTGCAGGGTCGAAATTTTGAAGTCATTTTTGGAAATGTCCCCAAAATCACCAAATTTAGGAATGGTTTGCGGCTTGGTACTTTGGAGTACAAAGACATGCATACCCAATTTAGATCTGTGGGAATGTGTACTTTCCGAAAATATATGGTTTTCTGGGGTGAACTTACTTTTTTTCTACATTTGCCCCACTCAAAACAATGTAAATGTGTTGATTTTGCAGTACCTGAAATGACAGACCATATGGGGGTCTTCGTTTTGGGGCCCCTATACGCCATGTGCTTGGGTATACCTATACATATTGGGCATCAAACTGTTCAGAGGACCCCAGGCTTTCATATTTGGGGTGATTTGTCTTTATACCTAAAAGTATGTGGGTAATACGATGCTGCAGGGTCGAAATTTTGAAGTCATTTTTGGAAATGTCCCCAAAATCACCAAATTTAGGAATGGTTTGCGGCTAGGTACTTTGTAGTAGAAAGACATGCATACCCAATTTAGATTCGTGGGAATGTGTACTTTCCGAAAATATATGGTTTTCTGGGGTGAACTTACTTTTTTCTACCTTTGCCCCCCCCCAAAACGATGTAAATGTGTTGATTTTGCAGTACCTGAAATGACAGAACATACAAGGGGGGGGGTCTTCATTTTAGGGCCCCTATATGCCACATGCTTGGGTACACCTATACATATTGGGCATCAAACTGTTCAGAGGACCCTAGGCTTTCATATTTGGGGTGATTTCTCTTGATACCTAAAAGTATGTGGGTAATACGATGCTGCAGAGTAGATATTTTGAGGTGATTTTTGGAAATGTCACCTAAATCACCAAATTTAGGAATGATTTGCGGCTTGGTACTTTGTAGTAGAAAGACATGCATACCCAATTTGGATTCATTGGAATGTGTACTTTCCGAAAATATATGGTTTTCTGGGGTGAACTTACTGTTTTCTACTTTTGCCCCCCCCCCAAAACGATGTAAATGTGTTGATTTTGCAGTACCTGAAATGACAGACTATATGGGGGTCTTCCTTTTGGGGCCCCTGTATGCCACGTGCTTGGGTACACCTATACATATTGGGCATCAAACTGTTCAGAGGACCCTAGGCTTTCATATTTGGGGTGATTTCTCTTGATACCTAAAAGTATGTGGGTAATACGATGCTGCAGGGTAGATATTTTGAGGTGATTTTTGGAAATGTCACCTAAATCACCAAATTTAGGAATGATTTGCGGCTTGGTACTTTGGCGTAGAAAGACATGCATACCCAATTTGAATTCGTGGGAATGTGTACTTTACGAAAATATATGGTTTTCTGGGGTGAACTTACTGTTTTCTAATTTTGCCCCCCCAAAACAATGTAAATGTGTTGATTTTGCAGTACCTGAAATGTCAGACTATATGGGGGTCTTCCTTTTAGGGCCTCTATATGCCACATGCTTGGGTACACCTATACATATTGGGCATCAAACTGTTCAGAGGACCCTAGGCTTTCATATTTGGGGTGATTTGTCTTGATACCTAAAAGTATGTGGGTAATACGATGCTGCAGAGTAGATATTTTGAGGTGATTTTTGGAAATGTCACCTAAATCACCAAATTTAGGAATGATTTGCGGCTTGGTACTTTGGCGTAGAAAGACATGCATAACCAATTTGGATTCGTTGGAATGTGTACTTTCCGAAAATATATGGTTTTCTGGGGTGAACTTACTGTTTTCTACTTTTGCCCCCCCCCCCAAAACGATGTAAATGTGTTGATTTTGCAGTACCTGAAATGACAGACTATATGGGGGTCTTCCTTTTGGGGCCCCTGTATGCCACGTGCTTGGGTACACCTATACATATCGGGCATCAAACTGTTCAGAGGACCCTAGGCTTTCATATTTGGTGTGATTTCTCTTGATACCTAAAAGTATGTGGGTAATACGATGCTGCAGGGTAGATATTTTGAGGTGATTTTTGGAAATGTCACCTAAATCACCAAATTTAGGAATGATTTGCGGCTTGGTACTTTGTAGTAGAAAGACATGCATACCCAATTTGGATTCGTTGGAATGTGTACTTTCCGAAAATATATGGTTTTCTGGGGTGAACTTACTGTTTTCTACTTTTGCCCCCCCCCCAAAACGATGTAAATGTGTTGATTTTGCAGTACCTGAAATGACAGACTATATGGGGGTCTTCCTTTTGGGGCCCTGTATGCCACGTGCATGGGTACACCTATACATATCAGGCATCAAACTGTTCAGAGGACCCTAGGCTTTCATATTTGGGGTGATTTGTCTTGATACCTAAAAGTATGTGTGTAATACGATGCTGCAGGGTAGATATTTTGAGGTGATTTTTGGAAATATCACCTAAAGCACCAAATTTAGGAATGATTTGCGGCTTGGTACTTTGGCGTAGAAAGACATGCATACCCAATTTGGATTCGTTGGAATGTGTACTTTCCGAAAATATATGGTTTTCTGGGGTGAACTTACTGTTTTCTACTTTTGCCCCCCCCCCAACGATGTAAATGTGTTGATTTTGCAGTACCTGAAATGACAGACTATATGGGGGTCTTCCTTTTGGGGCCCCTGTATGCCACGTGCTTGGGTACACCTATACATATTGGGCATCAAACTGTTCAGAGGACCCTAGGCTTTCATATTTGGGGTGATTTCTCTTGATACCTAAAAGTATGTGGGTAATACGATGCTGCAGGGTAGATATTTTGAGGTGATTTTTGGAAATGTCACCTAAATCACCAAATTTAGGAATGATTTGCGGCTTGGTACTTTGGCGTAGAAAGACATGCATACCCAATTTGAATTCGTGGGAATGTGTACTTTCCGAAAATATATGGTTTTCTGGGGTGAACTTACTGTTTTCTACTTTTGCCCCCCCAAAACAATGTAAATGTGTTGATTTTGCAGTACCTGAAATGACAGACTATATGGGGGTCTTCCTTTTGGGGCCCCTGTATGCCACGTGCTTGGGTACACCTATACATATCGGGCATCAAACTGTTCAGAGGACCCTAGGCTTTCATATTTGGGGTGATTTCTCTGGATACCTAAAAGTATGTGGGTAATACGATGCTGCAGGGTAGATATTTTGAGGTGATTTTTGGAAATGTCACCTAAATCACCAAATTTAGGAATGATTTGCGGCTTGGTACTTTGGCGTAGAAAGACATGCATACCCAATTTGGATTCGTTGGAATGTGTACTTTCCGAAAATATATGGTTTTCTGGTGTGAACTTACTGTTTTCTACTTTTGCCCCCCCCAAAACAATGTAAATGTGTTGATTTTGCAGTACCTGAAATGACAGACTATATGGGGGTCTTCCTTTTGGGGCCCCTGTATGCCACGTGCTTGGCTACACCTATACATATCGGGCATCAAACTGTTCAGAGGACCCTAGGCTTTCATATTTGGGGTGATTTGTCTTGATACCTAAAAGTATGTGGGTAATACGATGCTGCAGAGTAGATATTTTGAGGTGATTTTTGGAAATGTCACCTAAATCACCAAATTTAGGAATGATTTGCGGCTTGGTACTTTGGCGTAGAAAGACATGCATACCCAATTTGGATTCGTTGGAATGTGTACTTTCCGAAAATATATGGTTTTCTGGGGTGAACTTACTGTTTTCTACTTTTGCCCCCCCCCCCAAAACAATGTAAATGTGTTGATTTTGCAGTACCTGAAATGACAGACTATATGGGGGTCTTCCTTTTGGGGCCCCTGTATGCCACGTGCTTGGGTACACCTATACATATCGGGCATCAAACTGTTCAGAGGACCCTAGGCTTTCATATTTGGGGTGATTTGTCTTGATACCTAAAAGTATGTGGGTAATACGATGCTGCAGAGTAGATATTTTGAGGTGATTTTTGGAAATGTCACCTAAATCACCAAATTTAGGAATGATTTGCGGCTTGGTACTTTGGCGTAGAAAGACATGCATACCCAATTTGGATTCAGGGGAATGTATACTTTCCGAAAATATATGGTTTTCTGGGGTGAACTTACTGTTTTCTACTTTTGCCCCCCCCCCCCAAAACGATGTAAATGTGTTGATTTTGCAGTACCTCAAATGACAGACCATATGGGAGTCTTCCTTTTGGGGCCCCTATATGCCACGTGCTTGGGTACACCTATATATATTGGGCATCAAACTGTTCAGAGGACCCTAGGCTTTCATATTTGGGGTGATTTCTCTTGATATCTAAAAGTATGTGGGAAATATGATGCTGCAGGTTAGACATTTTTAAGTGATTTTTGGAAATGTCACCAAAATCACCAAATTTAGGAATGATTTGCGGCTTGCTACTTTGGAGTACAAAGACATGCATACCCAATTTAGATTCGTGGCAATGTGTACTTTCCGAAAATATATGGTTTTCTGGGGTGAACTTACTGTTTTCTACTTTTGCCCCCCCCAAAACGATGTAAATGTGTTGATTTTGCAGTACCTGAAATGACAGACTATATGGGGGTCTTCCTTTTGGGGCCCCTGTATGCCACGTGCTTGGGTACACCTATACATATCAGGCATCAAACTGTTCAGAGGACCCTAGGCTTTCATATTTGGGGTGATTTTTCTTGATACCTAAAAGTATGTGGGTAATACGATGCTGCAGGGTAGAAATTTTTAGGTGATTTTTGGAAATGTCGCCAAAATCACCAAATTTATTAATGGTTTGCCGCTTGGTACTTTGGTGTAGAAAGACACGCATACCCAAATTGGATTCAGGGGAATGTGTACTTTCCGAAAATATATGGTTTTCTGGGGTGAACGTACTTTTTTGTACCTTTGCCGCCCCCCAAAACGATGTAAATGTGTTGATTTTGCAGTATCTGAAATGACAGAACAAACGGGGGGTCTTCCTTTTGGGGCCTCCTATGCCACGTGCTTGGGTACATCTATTCATATTGGGCATCAAACTGTTCAGTGGACCCAGGATTTTATATTTGGGGTGTTTTACATTGATACCTAATGATGTGTGGGAGATATGTTGCTGTAGAGTGGAAGCTTTGAGGTCATTTTTCAAAAAATTCACCAATTTCTATAAAACATTATAACTTTAGGAAACAATTGCAACTTAGTGGTTTGGAGTACAAAGATATTTCTACCCATTTTTGATTCACCAGAATCTGTTCTTTCTAGTAATGGGTAGTTTTCTAGGGTAAACCTACTGTTAGCGGAATGTTTGGCCTTGAAATCAAAAGTATGCCGTTTGGGGAGTGTTGCTTTGGAAATTTGGTTGTGTACTGCTTGTAGATTTTGAGCTATACAAGTGAGAAATCTCCATAAAACTATATATATTTGGTATTGTCGAGTTCAGGAGACATAGACCTTTCTAAATCGGCTGTGTTCTCGTACATAAAATGAATGATGTTTCTGATATATGTGATTGTTCTTCGTGCAACATGATTTTTTTCATTTTATTTGACACTTAGAATCCAATATTTTTTTTAGAGAAGTAGAATTACACCAAAATTCTTGCATATTGTGAAAGTTCAGGTTGTCCTGAAAAAAACAATATATTGTTTTCCTGGGTTAACTAAAAGACCACCCCAGGAAAGGCCCTTAAAGTGAAAGAGTGCAAAATATCTAAAAACTGCTTGGCAGTAGATGTTCGCATCTAGGACAAAACGGCTGGCAGGGAAAGGGTTAATAACTAATGCAGATTTAACAGATCTGCTGTCTGTTTCTAAACTGGTCTTTTGAACAGCCATCCGTCTATTAAGGCGCTACTAAGGAAACCAGATAAATAATGAAAAAAAGAGGAAGAATGACAAAGAAAATACAGGAAATGGTGTGAGCCTACACACACACACACATATATATAAAATATATATATATATATATATATATATATATATATATATATATATATAAAATATATATATAAAAATCTTCAGACCAGCACTCCCTTTAAAAGTTTAGTAATTTTATTGTCATTCTGTATATATATATATACACACATATATATATATATATATATATATATATATATATATATATATATATATATATATACATACATACATACATACATACATACATACATACATACATACATACATACATACATAGAGTCCCACAGTGCCTGCACTCAATCCAAAGAATGAAGCCAGAGGTGCACGATCCAAAATAGAATAATATATGAACAGAAGATCAGCACTCTCTGATGCTTCTGAAAATCACTCTAAGCTGCCAAGTGTAATATAATTATTAAACTTAATTATATATATTAATCAAGTGTAATAAAACTACATTGACATGTGTGCTATCTACCATAAACTCCATTGACCTCTGAATAAATATAATTTTCTCATTAATGGAAAATAATACCAAAAGGTATATTTAAAAAGGTAGGTGTTTCTTCAGTGAGGACAGTGAGGTTGTGCAATGTCCTGCTGGATGATGATGTGATGGTGGATTCTGTTAATTGGCTTGGATAATTTATTGGACAAGCATAATATCATAGGTTATTGCAATACTAACATTTATAATTAGTATAGCTATATAGATATATATTGGTATATGAAGGTTATGTGAGTGTATGGAGGGTCAGTGTGAGTGTGTATATGTATGGTCACTGGGTTTCATTTGGAGGGGTTGAACTTGATGGTCTTTTTTCAACCCAACTTAACTATGAAACTATGAAAATAACTACTAATATCAAGTTAGAAACACAGATACAACCAACACATTTGTATACATGACAAAAATGCATAATTGTACAAATATGTAAAACAAATACACAGTAACAATTTAACATATAAAGATGGTTTAAAGAGGCAGTGTTTGAGTTAACTTTTAGTATTTTATAGAATGACCCATTATTAGCAATTTTTCACTTGGTCTTTGGGTTTTTTGTTGCATTTTTATTTAAAATGGGTGTAATTAACTCTGATTCTGTGAGGCTACTGTTGTATTGTTATCTTTTATTATTAATAATCTTTTTGCCACACCATTACTATTTCTCTTCTAACCTTTCAATCAAACCCGACTGGTTGCTAGGGTAAACTGAACCCTAGCAACCAGATAGCCTCTGAAATTCCAATGCGATGGGATTCCGAATAAAAAGCTAAATAAACAAATATCAATAGCAAATTGTCTTGAAATATTGCGGTCTACATAATACAAAATAATACAACAACACTAATTTAAAGATGAACATTCCACAAAAAAATAAATAACAGTGACTAACAGTGCCACAAACTTAAGACGTGTACAGTCAACCCACTCAAGACATGCAAGTACATGTATTTATTAAATCACCCATCTTAGGGTCCAAAAAGTAATTCACAGGTCAAGATGTGTAGATAGTGTAGAATGACATAATGACAATATCCATATAAATGCAAGTTCTTACGTCACATGCAAAATGTATCACCACTCCTACAGTTATCAGTCACTCCTGCACCTTTTCTATTGTTGATCAACCTAAGCTCAGAGCCGGGCCAGGCTGGCCAGGTGCCCGAAGCAACCCAGTCGGCTGTGCCATTGCCTACCACCATGTCCGCACTTAAGAGCACGTGCGTGCATGCATGCATCAAACGCACAGGCACACATTCATGCACTTTGATATTGTAAAGCAGGACTTGTCCAGCCAGACTAGGGGTGGGCAGCAGGGAATGTATAGTCCTGGTCCTCCCCCCAAGCTTTGCGCCCTAGGCACATGCCTCTTCTGCCTACCCCTAGTTCCGGCCCTGCCTAAACTGCTATGTCAGTTTTCTATAGGCTGAAGGGATTACATGAAACACTAGAATAATGCTAATTAAACAGAACAGACACTGAATACAAAAGGACTGATTATTTCTTAGCTATATCATTCATGCATAAATGGAAGACCTTACCACTGAAAGTAGAGAAAAACTTGTCCAACCTGCAAATTTTAAAAAAATAGCATTACTGGGCAGTCATTACACCTGTAGCTGTATGTCCTATGCTCAGTATTTTGCCATCTCACTACAACTGAATAGGTCAAAACCACAAAAAGGGTACAATGACTTATCTTAACCAAACTATAATTTGGATTTAGCTGTGTCGACAGAAAATACTGGAATTGAGTTAATTCCGACTGAGTTGAGGATATGTAAAAATGAAATGTCTTAATTGTTTCAGAAATACAAATAGTTATAAAATATATTTATCTGTTGGACCCAAAGCAACCAAACAGTAATTAGTTCAGGCATGCCTACTGAGATATAGTCCTGCAAGTGCTAAGGTCACTTGCAGTTGTCTGGGGAAAAAGATGATGGTGTGACACTGGCAGGACTATACATTGGGCCAGTGCGTTTTTCATTGGAGAGGAGCAAGGTCCAAGTTTAGCAATCAGAATAACTGGGGGTGTTTAACTCTCACTAATGCTCTCAGTGTAATAAAAAGGCAACTTTTCAATTGGTCTTGATCTTTCTAAAATTTCTTTATAGTTTTTATATTATATGCTTTCATGTACTGCCTCTTTGCAGCTTTCAGAAAGGGGTCACTAACCCCAGTAGCCAAAAAGCTACTGCTCTGTAAGGGTTCAGTTTTATTGTTACTTTTTACTCATTTTTACTAATCTTTTTATTCAGACCCTCCTCCTTTTCATCTTCAAGTCTTTTATTCACACCACTGCCTAGTTGCTAGGGTAAATTTGACCCTTACAATGAAATAGTTGCTGGAATCCCAAACAGGAGAGCAGCTGAAGAAATTAAAATAATTAAAATAACTGTCTATTCTACATCATACTAAAAGTTCATTTAAAAGTGAGCAATCCCTTTAAAGGTAAAGCCAGCAATTGTTAAAGGAGAACTAACCCCCCCAATAATAAAAACTTCTACCCACTACCCTACATTGTCCCCCCCCTCCAGCATAGGTGATTACCCCTGAAGGTACCCCTAATTCATTACTCACATATAGGTGCAGAGTAAGCGCAGGCTCTTCTGTATTCTTCGGAAAGAGAGTGCCATATTGGTGCATGCTCAGTTGGAGCAGTCTTCAGTTCGTAGCAACTGCGCATGTGCCAAAAGTACCGGAAATTGCTGAACGGAAAGAAAGAAGACCCAAAGAATACTGAAGAGCCGGAAGATGGCACCCATGAGCTCCGCTGTGTGAGTAATGAATTATGGGCAGTTTCAAGGGTAACCACCTATGGAGGGGGAAGAAGGGAGGGGGGACTATGTAGGGTAGTGGGTAGGGGTTTTTATTATTGGGGGGGTTAGTTCTCCTTTAAACACCAGGCAAACACTATGCTCAGCACAAGCCCTATTCATTGAACTCATGTTTAGTGCCCCTTTAATGTTGGACAAAATAAAAACACTGTAAAATTGTAAAATATACAACAAGATTTATAGATGAGGGAGTGCTGACAAAATGCCTTCTAAAGCTGGCCATAGATGCAAAGGTATATAGTTGCATGAAAACGATTTATACGATTTTCGGATTGTGTGTGTGGAGTGTCCCGACATTTTTCATACCATGGGGATTGGTTTTTTAATCATTCGGTCAAGTTATGTCAGCTACTGATAAGATCTCTGTATTGCTTATCTGACAATGGCCATTGTCACAACTTTTTGTCAGACATGATTTTTGTACAATTGCTGTATGTCAATTACTGGCAAGAACATTATCTATTTTGTTATTTTTCCTACTTATTTCATCTTGTTAGTTGTCGATTGGCATATTGACACGTGCAAACGTTACCCGCCCAAAGAATAAAATCTGCATGTTTTATTGCCAGCTTAACACATTGTTCATTATCCAAACCATGCAGCCTGTGGGCTACTCCCCCATGGCAACCTTTAAGGATGGTGTCAGACAGGGAGATTAGTCGCCCAGCGAAAAATATTCTCTACTTTGGTGTAATCTACTAATTCGCAAGTTGAGGCAACTTCAGGCGACTTCAGAAATCCAAAACGATTCATATGCCATTCCGCCAGCAATTTGTATTACTGCCGGCAAGAAGGTATTTTGGGGAAATTAGTTGCCCGCATAGAGAAGATTTGTCGCTGGGGAACTAATCTCCCTGTCTGCCACCACCCTAACTGGTTTCAAAACTGGCTAAAAATAAGTGTGACTTATTTAACTTATTTAAAAACAGTGTTGCAGTGTGTTCTGTAACATGTAACATGAATTGAGTGCAGAAAAACATCACTAGCTGCCCTTAAGTTGTATTAAGAATGTGCATGTACCTGATACAAGGAGAGGTAGAATACCCAGAGTAGCAGGAAGACCAGGCTGTCCCGTAAGCAGCTTAAAAGTAGTGCCCCTAGAGACAGAAGGGCCCCAAGCAAGCAGATCAGTTCCATGGTCATTTCTGTATCCAGTCCTAGGCGAGGGCCAAACCAGAGTAATGACGGAGAATCTTTCATCTGTTCCCAAAACCCTTTACCAGTCAACCGCAACATCTTCCTGGCAGGAAGGATGCCTTCACGTCCATACAGACCTAAGAATCAAGAAAAAAAAGGAGCAATATGTTAGGAAACACCCAGTGACTGGTAACAAAAAAAGTCAGTGATATTTAAATTATTACTTGCTTATTCCGCACTGTTTCAAAAGACAGAACCAAAACTGCAGAAAATAGTTAAGAAATAGAAAGATACTGTTTTACATTGCAACTACATTTACAAATAACTAAGAAATAATTAAAAATGTCATTTATGTATATTAGAAGTTTTCTTAAATTTGATTTCATTAGGCAAAAAGAATTGTATATATATATATATATATATATATATATATATATATATATATATATATATATATATATATTTTTTTTTTTTTTTAGGTTTCCAACCCCTCTTTTGCATTGTTCAGGGACAAAACTATTCTGTCATGTCACAAAGGGGAAGATGGATAGACAATTAGTACAGGTATTTGGGATTAAAAGCCATAAATAAATATACAAGACATAATTGTACAAAGTTGGGAATTTTATTTGCTTGATATAACACAGATACCCTGCACTACACTGATTGGAGGACACAACTGCAAGCAAAGAACATTACAAAAGAAAGGGAGAGTAGGGCCACACATAAGAATAAAACCACCTATTTACATTGCACCAAGGCTAAGTAACCTTCCCCACTGCAGCCTTCCCGGCAGAACTTTCCACTCTTATCTACTTGGGAACGAAAACTTCTGCAGAACTTGGAGGGAATAATGAGAGAAGCGTGTCTGCAGCTCACTGAGAAAAAGAGGACATACTGTATGTGTATACCTGGAATCTGGACATAGAGAGATACAAACGCAAACAGGTAGATTCCACTCAGACCCCACAAAAAGGCGGACCGTGCCAAACGTTGCTCCCCCATTTTTTTTCTTTCCGCCGGTATGTTGCAGCTGTCTGGATGAGTCACAACGTGGACAGTCCGAGCATGCGCACTAGCATCTGCCTCTCGCTTCTGTCACGGCGCACGCGCGGGTAATGGAATTCATTAACCCTTCACTGCCACAAAAAAAAACAAAGGAAGCGATTGCATGAGATAAATTCTGTCTGTAATGTATGGAATAACTTGCCCAAAACAAAGATGGCAGCGTGAGCCTCAAACTGTCGCGGAAATAGGACATCTTTCTCCTCTCACACGGCCATGTTCAAGCTCTTTCGGAAAGACAGCCTACTGCTGCGATTGATTGGAGGAATTCGAAGAGGGCACTGTTCGAGTCACTGACTTCGGCGGGAAAAACAAAAAATGGCTCCATAGGTTTCACGGCAAGAGGAAAGGAGACCTACAAAAAAACCCGGAATATTTTAATCATATATTAAGAAAAGCGATCTATTTTCAGCCGTAAACTCAATACCTACATTCAATAAGGTGAGTCCATCTGGTATTGTTTGCGGGTTCGGGCTTCTCCAGCTGTCACATAAACATAGGACGTTTTATCTCAAGTCTCCACGGTTAGACAAGATGACCTGATAATGGGATCATTACACTTACTTTGAGAAAGTGCACTTTCCTGACTGGTCCATTTTGCTAAAAGACGAGAACACGAGGGGTTTCAAGCCACAATCCCTTGTCAGGAATGTGCACAGCGATGGACTAAAATATAGCATCATTAGATACACCATTTAAGGAAGGACAAACAAATCTGATTAGTCAGATGTTATTAGCAATATAACCAATTGCAATTAATTTTCAATTATGTTAAGAATTATTATGCAGCATATGAAAGGACAGTAGAAAAGAGTGTGTATTCTTTAATCTTGTTTTTGTTAAATTTCAGCCTTCTGTGCTGATCATAGATGACTGTTACATCCCAGCTATTTGGGCCCTAAAGTCTTGTCGGGTCTGCGAAACGCCTCACATGCATTAATGTCACTCAGCAGCAACTGTCATGTCACCTTTGGATAACTTTGCCTGTCATGTAATATTTTTGTATAACTTTGCACATGTCATAAAAGGCTATGTGTGGAAATATGGAATATATTTTTCACTTGGATATATATGGGTAGTATAGATGTACTACTAATAAAATGCACATGCTATTTGTCACATTCTGATCATATGGATCATATTGTGTAAATATTGAGGTAAAAGAGGCATGGTTGTAATGACTAATCGTGTAAGGCACGGGTAAGGTTTATGTCACTTGGTTGCTTTTTTGGGTATTTATTAAAGTAAAAGCTTTAGGAGTTAGGAGGGATGGTTTTAGACTGAGAAATGTATCTTGTATGTCTGGAAGGAATGTTGAAGTAGAACATAGTAATGTAAACTACTCTTTCAAAATAGCGCAGTTTTTATTATGTAATTCTAATTGATTTTATGTCTGCACCTGGGGGGGGAGGGGCATGGGTGAAATGGAAATTTCAACATACTATAACAAGTATATTACAAAAAAGGATTTTTATTGATTGACAAAGTATATATGATCAGAGCCAGGGAAGTGCTATTTGGGACCACTCCACCAAGTGGCTACAGGGGGTGCGATTGCAATAGGGCCTCCCGGAAGTTCATGCATGTGCAAATCCACCATGACGATTGTTGCACCCGGCCCGCGTCAGATAGTTCTAGTACTGCTCCCACCTTCAGCCACCTAAAACGACAGTTGCAAAAGTGGTGCACCTTTAGGTCTCTGAGGAAGTGCAGTGATACGAAACACGTCAGACCTTGGACGCTGATCTTAATTACCAAGATTTATCTAATAAAGTAATGTTTTTTAACTAAAGAAAAAAACCTTTGAATGGAACGATTCTTGTGACTTATGAGTGCCCGCTGCGTGAATAGAGCTGTGCAGTGGCGCACCCTTATAACTGCTATGCACAGTTGCAACAATGTTGGGGAAACTGACAGAAGGTATTCCTTCAGTACAATAAACTCTAATCTCCTTGCCTGCCAGTACCCTTAGTGCACTAGGTGAATTCAGTCTCCGGCAATTAGTCTTCGCTACCACTGGGGAAGAATCTTTGCCACAGATGACTAAAGCAAAGCTAAATGTTGTCTAGTTTTGCTCAGCACAGCTGTAGCCTTGGTTCTGCAGCCTGCCCTCACTTCCTCCCAGAACAAACAGTCAGACAGTCCCGGACCCATAGAATGATTTCGTAGCCAAAGGAGATAACAAAAGAGAAGTAGAAACAGTTTTGCTCAGCCCAGCTGCAGTCTACCCTCACTTCCTCCAAGACCCAATCAGATGGTCCTGGATCCGTGCAATTCCGATCAAATCAAGTCATGTTCAAGCCAGAATAGCAGCAGATCCCCCAAGTCAATCTCACGCATAACCATGGTGCCCGGGACCGGGTCAAGCGATGTGATCGGATACATGATCTATTTGCATTCACACCACAATGAATTTTAACTTTCAGCCAACAAGAGGACTGGGTCCGTAAAACTAGGCAAGTACCTTGCCTACGTGCCCTAAGCACTTGCCTAGTTTTAGGGGCCAGGTCCTCCTGACTGAAAACTTAAAATAAGCATGGTGTGGGTGTGAATGCAATTGGATCATTTATCAGATCACATTGCATGAATCGTATCACCTGGTCCTGGCATCCCAGTCATGAGTAAGATTTGACTTGGTGGATCCTGCTGCTGTTCTGGCTTCCCTTTCCTCCACTGATGCAAGCCTTTGCACACGACAAGCACACATGATTGCACTGAAACTGTACAGAGTAGTCTAATCAGGGCGTGCTGTAACATGTACACTCGTACTAAAGTTGTAACACCGTTCAATTTTCACAGCTTACAGTTAGTGTGCCGAAAAGCCAATAATTTTGACTGCTTACTTTTAATGATCATTAACTGTAAGCAAAGTAATAGTAGTAATTAAGGATAATTTTAAACCTGCCCTAGGATAATATTGATATTTGCATAACTAAACTGAAGACTGCCCTTTCTATCAACCAATACTACTTAACAAAGACTAATGCTGCATTGTAATTTGTTTGACTATGTTTGTACTTTTAGGTAAACGTGAAAAATGGATGATGCAGAGACCCGGTTCACCCACCTCTTGCAACCAGTCAGGGACCTGACGAAGAATTGGGAGGTGGATGTAGCAGCTCAGTTGGGTGAATACTTGGAGGAGGTAGGGGATGTCTGTGAGCTGTCCACAGCCTTTATACAATAAGCAGTTCACCCATACACACACAAAAAAAAACAAACATCTGCAGGACATTTAAATATATTAATATAAAGGACTACAAGCTGCTTTGAATGAATTGTTTGGAAAATCCATTAGAAAACAGTAGATATGTAAATTATCATACATTGGTACAGTTTTTATTACTTTGACTGCCCGTATTATCTACTATGTTCTGGCAGTTCTTGCATGAGGTCAGTGGGTTGCATTGGCACCACAGCATTAATTTAGCATTGTCATTTGCTAATTCATAGTTTGTTACTGCAGCCAAAATTCCAACTATTCAGTGTTTTCAGACAAAAGTAAACATTTGTAATGTAGTGTGTAATTTTTGCTGGTGGGGAAAAAGTATTCCTTTACTTATAGAAAACTTTGTGCCACATAACATTATAAACTTGCATGGAGGAATAGTACTCGTATAATAATTCTACCACGCAACACAAGCCCCGTCTTGCTTTATGGCAGGTTTGATTAACAGACCCAAAACTATTCTAGCACAAGATTTATATGAATTGTTCTTTAACATTTATTGTAGTGTCACATGTAGCATCTTTCATATGGTCTGAAATCCACCCTGTGTGTGCATTGATAGGCAGATTCCAAGCAGCTGATTTTCTTTGCTGGCATAAGCATGAAAAACAGTGTGTGACAATAGCCTTACTGAGACTCCTGTGGCTGATTCACCAATGAGCGTAAAAAAATTAGGATACTTATCTGAGGCACAACCATACTAATGTGAGATCTAAAGAAAAAAAGATGGGAGTTATTTTCTGATGACTTTGATGAATTTTCTATGCTGAGTGAACCCACGTTTTTTCCTCATTTTTTATAACTAATAGTTGGACCAAATCTACATTTCCTTTGATGATGGGAAAACTACAATGAACTTTGCAGAAGCTGCTCTTCTCATTCAGGGGTCAGCATGTATTTACAGTAAAAAGGTAAGCGTTAACAACTTGGCAAAAGAGCCTTGCACTGCAGATAGTAGAGAAACAAAGATGGATGGTTGTGCAAATAAGAATAATGCAAGGTCAGAACTGTTGTGAATAGCACTAACATAAAGTTGTACATGATGATGCACAGCTAGAGTTTTTTTATACTGCATGCCACTTATGCACATACACAAGGGTAGTGAACTTAATAGAAATGACATGCAAGGAAAGAAATCTGCAAAAACAATTGCCAGATGCCATAGGTGTAATAATCATATTTATCTCGTATAAATATTCTGTTTATCAAATCATCCTCCATTTGCAGTGGATGGCTATTTACAAGTTACAGCATCCACTTGTAGTTGGCATAAGCTGAACATCATTTGCAGGAGAATTTTAGGTTAGGCAATACTGTATCAAAGCAAGCACTGTGGGGTTGCCTAGGCATCTATGCATTTGTGACATGCTGCAGCCTCAGGTTCTTCAATTCTTATTTACTTGCGTGACGTTCACCCTATTCCCCTTTTTTGAAAGCCGTCATTGAGAGTCACTTCCGACCTTGAGTTGACTCTGTTGTCTATGTGTTATTGTGCACACTTTTATAAATTAAAAAAATATGCAGAGTCTGTACTCTATAAACTATATCCTCGTACCTTATCAATAATATATGAATATAAATTATTCTTTAGACTGGTTAATTCTAGCTACATTTTATTGTGTTGCCATAACCAAGGTTTGGAACCAGCAGACATGGCATTGCTTCCAAAATTGGTTGGTGTCTGTTATAATGTGATAATGGGTTGTTTTCATCAGGTGGAATACCTCTACTCATTGGTGTACCAGGCACTGGATTTTATTTCCAATAAAAAGTAAGTCTTTTATCCTCCGTTTCAACATTTACAATAGAACACAGGTTTTAGAACAAATGATAGTCTGATTCAGTTTGAAGTTTGTAGTGGAAATGTCAAAAGACTACCATTAGCTAAACTGTTGACCTGTGCCCAAACCCTATCCCACACTTTCCCAGTCCTACCTGCCATGTGACCACGCCTTAATAAAAGAAAGCATCAGGTCCGTGTTAGAGCTGGGCTGGGCAGTGGTATTCATGGTGGTGGAAGGCTCTAGAAAGAATTTTGCCCTTCTGTGATTAGCCGAATGAGAAATTGGTATCCAGGTACTGAGGTTGTCCCGCACACCACTAGAGACTGATATATATTCATACAAAATTCACTGATGGAAAGTCTTATATTGGTAGCTGCCCTTCCCAAAATTTTTCCTTCTCGTTTGGGCACTTAAGTGTGTTGTAAAAATGTTTTGTAAGAAGTTGGAATATTTTTTAACATGTTCAATAGATGGGTATGTTCTTTTATTTGAGCAAAAATGTTGATAAAATGACAAACTTCATTTACAAAGACGCTTAACTGTATGACACACACAGTTCTATATACAGGGAGTTTATGTGCTGTGCTAGTTTTTAGAGTTGTACCTTTCCAGTGTTATTCAGTCTTTGTAAATAAACATTCCCTTTTTTTGTTCTTGGATGTGGCTGATTGGAAAGGGGGTACTTTGATATACTTCCCACTATTGAAATCACTTTTATTTGCGCATACAGTTCATAAGGAAAAAAACATGATTTGACTTAATGTTTTTTTTTGTCCCCTGTCTCTTTAATGAAGGTCTCTTCATATAGGCTGTGGATTTATTAAGGTGGGGTATGTTTAGTACCAGAATATGCATACCCGTTAAAGAATTTTTAGTTGATGAAAGAAAACCATGTAAATTTTTATAGTTATACTTTTGATGTAGCTCAATACATGGAATGTTCGCTTTAAACCTATACTGATGTAGTTGTTTTTATGACTGTTATCACATAAAGCATAGGAAGGCTTCAAGCTGAGACTTAAAAAAAAAAAAAAAAAAATATTTTACTTTACTATATTTTACCTTGTGCATCTATTGCTCTTTAGGAGGGACCAGCAGCAAGCTTCTGTAGGAGCAGATGGGGTGGATAAGGATGCCACTTTTGCGCATCGCAATGATGAAGAGGAAGTAAGTCTTTCTTGTGCCGAAATCCTAATTTATCTAGAAAATGGTAAAAAAATTGCTTACTAAAGATATGGCAGGAGTGTCTATACTGTACTAATGCGAGGTCTACTTTTAGTGATGTTGTCCCATTATGATCTACATCCATAACAGTATTATTAGCATTCTGTTCCAAAGAAAATATTACATTGATTCATGAGAGAATTTATATTGCTATATTTTAACAAACAATTATTTCTTATGTAACCTTAACATAATAAATATCTGAATGAAAAGCATAAAATATGATGATCCCAATCTACCTTTTGGGCACCCCTGATATATGGGATCTGTTATCCAGAAACCTGTTATCCGGGAATCTCCGTATTACTGAAGGGCAATCTCACCTAAACTCCATTTTATCCAAATAATCCAGATTTTTAAAAATTATTTCATTTTTCTCTGTAGAATAGAACGGTGCCTTATACTTGATCCAAACTAAGATATAATGAATCCTTATTGGAAGCAAAACCAGCCTATTGGGTTAATTTAATGTTTACATGATTTTCTCGTAGACTTATGGGGGCCAATTCACTAACTTCGAGTGAAGGATTCGAAGTAAAAAAACTTCGAATTTCGAAAGTGTTTTTTGGGCTACTACGACCTTCAACTACGACTTCGAATCAAACTATTCAAACTAAAAATCGTTCGACCATTCGATAGTCGAAGTACTGTCTCTTTAAGAAAAAACTTCGACCCCCTAGTTCGCATCTAAAAGAAGGAAGGTCCCCATAGGCTTGGCTAACTTTTTTTGATCGAAGGATATTCCTTCGATCGTTGGATTAAAATCCTTCGAATCGTTTGATTTTATCGTTCGATCGAAGGAATAATCGTTCGATCGCACTATTTGCTCTAAAATCCTTCGACTTCGATATTCGAAGTCGAACGATTTTAATTCCCAGTCGAATATATATTCGACCCTTTGTGAATCGGCTCCATGGTGTGAAGATCCAGATGACGGGTTCCTTAATTACTAGGAATCCTGTCAGCTAATATTCCTAAGAAAGTAACACTTTTAATAAAACAATGGTTATGACAAGACAAAAACATAAGCAATAATAATTATGAAACAAGTGAAATAATACTGAATGAAGTGGGAATTTAGCATTGAAACAGCAAAAATAATGAAAAAGTCAAATCCTGGTATTTTTGTTTGTTTTTTTTTAACTCAGGAATTTCAATAATGGTTTCTTTTCTGATAAAAAATTATACTAACCAGTGTTGATAATCAGATGAATAACATACCGTGTTCATACACATATATATAATTTTTTTATGACAACTGATAATAGGAAACATTGCTAGCAGGGTAACATTAGAATTAAAGGGATAATGCATGTAAACGTCAGCTGCTAATATCTGAATCTTTTCTCAATTCCTTATACATGTATGGGACCTGTTATCCAGAATGCTCGGGACCTGGGGTTTTCCGGATAATGTATTTTTTTCTGTAATTTAGATCTTCATACCTTAATTCCACTTGAAAATTGTTATCAATATTGTATTGATATGTTTTGTTTTTTTAATAGTTTCTAAGTCTAGATGATATAAGAGACCCCAAGAAAACAAATGTGGACATTAAAAAGGAACAAGTCCTCAATGTAAGTCTATACTTGTAGCATGACCTGTTTATTCATATTATGTGTTCAAATTAGAAACTTATTTTCTTGTTGTAAACTCAGTCCCTATTCATGTTCATTTTCTGTCCTCTGCATGTGCCTCGTGGGTTTGTGGCCTTGCTTCTGCTTGGTTTTACACTGGATTTCTGACTTTGTGAATCTATTTAAGCATCTTAACTTTTGTCTGGCTCACTTCATCCCCCTAACTGATATTTTTTTTAATGTGATCTTGTTTATTTGTTTACCTTTAAAGGTAGTAAACATTGTTCCACTTACTCCAATGGCACTTGTCCCTCCTGAGGAGTTTGAGAAGAAAAATAACCCTTTGTGTAGGTAAGAGCAGTTCTGTGGATATTGGCTAGAGATTGGCTGAGCCTCTGAATCTTATTCTCTGAGTAAACATTTTTGCATCCATTCTCGACACTCAGTCTGATTAGATGGACTGAAAGGCACAGTATTGGTCTGATGCAAGCTCTCAGTTGCTATTATTAATATTGGGTGGACAAAATCATCGTCCTTCTCTTTTATGATAACCACTGCACCAGTGTCTGTTAGTCCGCGTTTCCAAGTGACAATTGCCTGACAAGTAATTGCATGTGAAAATGCAAAATAAAAACTGGTTTTGTTTTTCTTTAATTTGAATCCATGTTTATTTTATATATCAATATATATGTACAAGTTTGCAGGTAGGACCAGCACACACTAGTGAAAAATGTTTATTCACATACCATTTGTGTCCAACGTTTCTATTTTCATTAGGACTTCATCAGGGATACCTAAAACAGATCATTGTGTGACTTAAATACACTCTAAAAATTCTCTCCATGTTTGGATTCAAACATTCATTATGGTATTTCTCTGCTCATGTTAAACTGGTTCTGCATTAGAGAGTCTAATAGCACTATGGTGCTATTATAAACATTTTCTGTATGGTCTACTCTTGTCTGGAAATTACTTTTTCTTATCTATACAGCCGTAAAGGGGAGGTCTTAGCCAGCAGGAAGGATTTCCGAATGAACACTTGCACGCCTCACCCCAGTGGAGCATTTATGCTGGAACTAGCTGGAAAGTCCCCTATGCAGCTCCTACAACATATCCAACATCAGGGGGAGGTCAGCCTTGCACAAGGTACAAAGTGAAGGCTTTTTGTTTCGGCTCAGTAATGTTTTTTGGAATCCTGTTGCTTAAAGGAATAGTTCAGTGTGAAAATAAAAACTGTGTAAAAAGATAGGCTGTGCAATATAAAATATGTTTCTAATATAGTTAATTAGCCAAAAATGTAATACATAAAGGCTGGAGCGAACAGATGTCCAATAAAACAGCCAGAATCCAACTTCCTGCTTTTCAGCTCTATAACTCTGAGCTAGTCAACAACTTGAAGAGGGGCCACATGGTACATTTCTGTTCAGTGAGTTTGTAATTGACCCTCAGCATTCAGCTCAGATTCAAAAGCAACAGATATGACCCATGTGCCCCCCCCCCCCCCTCAAGTCTCTGATTGGTTACTGCCTGGTAACCAGGGTAACCAGTCAGCGTAAAGCAAGAGAGCTGAAAAGCAGGAAGTAGTGTTCAGACTGACATGTTATACATCAAATCACTCCAGCCTTTATACATTACACTTTTGGCTAACTAACTATATTAGAAACATTTTTTATTTTGCACAGCCTATCTATTTACCCAGTTTTTATTTTTACACTGAACAATTCCTTTAGGGCAGTGGGGAAATAACTATGAATGTAAACTACCAAAGAAAAGTTTAATTCTTGTATTCTGTAACATTTTATATACTAGGCCAGGGCAATTAGAAAGCTAGAAGGACTGCATGGCTTTAAAGCCCATATTTAATAGCAGATAAGCTAAGCACTAAATCCATTGTAGTCTTTATGCCTTTGTCTAAGTGCTGATGAACAAGGATCACATGCCAGTCATGTTTTAGATTATGCTATGAAGCGAACCCCTTTTGTATTGTTACATAGTTAAATCGGTTGCAAAAAAATACAACGTCCATCAAGTTCAACCCCTCCTAATGAAACCAGCATCCCTACACAGACCCTTCCACACCTTCACATAACGTATATATATATACACATATCTATACTAACTATAGAGTTTAGTATCACAATAGCCTTTGATAGTATGTCTGTCCAAGAAATCATCCAAGCCATTCTTAAAGGCATTAACTGAATCAGTCATCACATCACCCGGCAGTGCATTCCACAACGTCACTTTGTAAAGAACCACCTACGCTGCATCAAATTAAAGTTCTTTTCCTCTAGTCTGAAGTGGTGACCTCTGGTATGGTCATCCTCTTTATGGGTAAAAAGGTCCCCTGCTATTTGTCTATAATGTCCTCTAATGTACTTGTAAAGTGTAATCATGTCCCCTCGCAAGCGCCTTTTTTCCAGAGAAAACAACCCCAACCTTGACAGTCTACCCTCATAATTTAAGTCTTCCATCCCACTAACCAATTTAGTTACACTTAGTCTCTGCACTCTCTCCAGCTCATTTATATCCCTTTTAAGGACTGGAGTAGAAAACTGCACTGCATACTCCAGATGAGGATTTACCAGGGACCTATAAAGAGGGATTAATTATATTTTCATCCCTTGAGTTAATGCCCTTTTTTTGCTTTAGTAGCCACCGAATGACACTGCCCAGAATTAGACAACTTGTTATCTACAAAAAACCCCTAGATCCTTCTCATTTAAGGAAACTCCCAACATACGGCCATTTAGTGTATAACTTGCATTTATATTATTTTTGCCAAAGTACATAATCTTGCATTGAACCTCATTTTACAGTTTGCTGCCCAGTTTTCCAACGTAGTACTTGTTTTGAATTTTGTTCTTCACAGAATCTCTCTCACTTAGGTGAACAGAATGCAATGCCAGAAGGTGAGGCTGATTATATGGAGGCAGAGAAATCAGACTGTGCTGACCCTGTACAGGTGCTACAGTTCTCTGATGAAGGAGGTAAGAACAAGTTAATGTCCCAGAATTTCAGCTCTAATGTAAAGTGCCCTTTACTGTCACAAAGTACACAAGATGTATGCCATCAATACCAGGTTGTTTGTTTGCTGCTATGGGAAGTATGGGTCACTATATGCTTATAGAAAATTGATGCTCTATTGGGTGGAAGACTGATGTCCTTTCAGATATGAATATATTTGCCTGAAATTTTAGTGTTGTAACACTATATTAAGCTAAACAAATGTCATATTTTTAATTTCAATAATTAAAACATATAATTATCATAAGTGCTTTTAAAGTCTTAATTTAAGTATGCATATAAATGGCTACTTGTCTAAGCCAGTGCTGTCCAACTGGTGGCCCGCACCCCCCCATTGTGTGACCCCCCCCAATTCAAAGTCTGGTTGCTGTATAAGAATTAGAAGGTATCCGTACTGAGATTAACTGGCCCCTGCACTGTTTGCATCCCAGACTCAGGCTGTAAAGTCCTGCATTATTTACATCTGTAATCACCCCTACATTGTTTTCACTTAAGACCCTGATATTTGTTCAGACTTCAGACTCAGAATGTGAGTGTCTGCGTTGTTTATCTGTTGTTTATCCCTCTCTATCCTTCCTGCCCTGTGTTGCTTGTGTGTGCCATACTCTTCCTTTTTAATCAGCCTGTGTGTGTGCAATACTCTGCCTGCCCTACTCTGACTGTGTTTGTGCCCTACTGTGTTCGGTAACCCTGGTGGGGTTGTTGCTCTTGTGGTCTGTTAGCATTTGGAAGTAGTTATTATTGGGCCCCTAAGGTGTTTAATTATGTGCTGGTTGTTGCTGTGCTATCCACAGGGGGGAACGCCACATATAAATTAAAGGGCATGTCTTCTTATGATCAACCATTTGTTTTTTTTTGGTGTGTTACCACCATTAATATGGATATGGTCTTAAAAGTTCTTGTGATAACGTGGTTGTGGTTTAAAAAATGGTAGTGGTCAACACAGGCTTCCATTATTGGCCCTCCACCATGTCGCCTAGAAAAATTCCAGCCCTTAGTACCACAGAAGTTGGAAAGCACTGTTCTAAGCAATTTAAGAAATCTGTTTAAGGTTACTGTGATTTTCCTTACTAATGACGTATTTATGAAGGTAGGAATGCAGTTTTGCAGGAGTAGTCGTGTAATATCATTTGACGTAGAATTATGGACTACGTTCTTTCCTTAGGCTCGGGGGGGGGAAAAAGTTGAGGTACTGTACTCAACTTTGCAGTGATTTTCTGAGACAATTTGCAGTTATTCTTCATTTTATATTTTCTGAACTATTACATTTTTTGTTTACACCTCTCTCCAGTTTAATATCAGCAGATATCTGGTTGCTAGGGTCCAGTTTATCCAAGCAACCAGGCTGTGGTTTGAATAAAAGAATAAACAGAATATTAGTTTTTGGGCTGTTGGGGTAAATATCCCCCATTTAAATGCCTGACAACATAAAAGAATCACCACATGAAAAGTTGTCAAACATAGGACATTCAAGTAACATTTTAAAACAGTTGCCACATTGCCATTTCAAGCTTTTCCCAATAAATCAGTGGTAATGTAATTTATTCAAAAAACACCTTTAATATTGCAATTTCTTTATGATACATAGCTTAACAAAAATATTTAGAAGGGATATATTTAAAGTGAAATATTTGTTACTGATTCTTAAACTATCTAAACTGAAACCGCAAGAAAACCACGGAGGCTTCACTCATAAGATGAAGGCAACATAAGTTTGAAAATTCTCATACATTTGCATCATGTTCCTAACACACATACTTTGACTCTTTGTAAATTATTTGTGAAATGAGCCCAAATTTATGTTACCCATTAGGAAGAGGTTTTTTTTTTTTTCAAATTCTGTTGAAAACTGATTTCCTGACAGATATCACAGAACAATTTTCAAAAGGAAGTTTTCCTCTTTTTGAAGTTTGAAAAGGAGGAAGATATTTTTTTGCCAATTAAAGGTTGAATTAATATGTAGAAAAAGATTAATGTGTATACATTGCAGATGTTGCAAACTAGAATATGGTTTTACATGGAAAACAGGATATTGTGTTTTTGTAAAGGTTTTATCTTGTATTACTGTAGTTTTGATTATACAGACGATTATTTACACTCTGAGCTGGAGTAGCCCAGTGTTTTCCGCTCAGTGTTATTAGGTATATTGTCACTTGTTGTTTTTTTAGCACCAGCAGTAGAGAATGGCGACGGGGCTGAATTTCTTCCACTTGATGATCACGATGGAGAAATGGAGCATGCAGAGCACTTGGAGCGACAAAAGGTGTGTGGAATTATGTTTATCATTTTCTAATTGATTTTGCTGTGGGTGCAGGTAGCTGTTAATTAAATCTGCTGCTACAATCTGATGTGCAAATTATTCCATCTTCTCACTTAACATCACCAATCTTTTTAATTTATCTGTCTCTCCACCCCACAAATCAATCTTCTAAAATGAGCGCAGGCTTTCCCTGTACTGCATATTATTTGAATTTCACTTTGCAATACATATATGGAAAATAACTGTTTATTTTTTGCCAATCCTATCTACCCTATTTTCAAATGGAAAGCCACTTGTTAACGTTAGAGTTGCCATCTTTTCTGGAAAAAAATACCAACCTTCCTATATATTTATCTTTTTGCCTATTAATAACATTGGGATCAACCATAATTTTTACCATCCAGGCCAGTAAAATACCAGCCAGTTACCCTAGTTAACGTGCATGCCTAGTTTCCATTGGTAGGTTTAATAACGTGCTTTGTTTATATACATGTACACAGCAAAATACAGAACTTGTTTTTCTTTGTGTTACAATTTAAATAATTTAGTTTAATAAGATGTATTTTAATCTGTGCTTTCCACAGATGCAGACAGAGGAGAGAGGTTACGTTCTTCGGGACAGAGTTGCTGAGCAAAAACCTGCTCCACCAAAGGTACAGCTTTCCCTGTGCTTTTCCTATGCATCGGGATTTATCCTGATTATGGAAATTTAATCTAAGCTTCATCTCATGGAAACCTCTCCTCTTATACAGGAGTCTAAAACTTCAGTGGGGGGGGGTCACATTGCCTCCAGCTCCTGCTTGAAGAGAGAATACAGAGACCGATTGCTTAGAGGGGGAAGTGAAGAGTTACTTAATTATATTTAGAAAGTTTATTTACATGAGATGAAGCTTGTATTCAATTTTGTTTTCACAATAGTTTCCCTTTCAGTATGCAGTGATAGACTTGTGGCATTAATTTGTTGTGCTTCACTGTTATTTTAGAATGAAACTCCTGACCCCTGGTGTGAGCTGGATCCTTTTGAGTCTTGTGAAGAGAAGCCATTTAAGAAAGGTTGTCTCATTGAGATTTTCTTACCTGTTTCTCTGACATTTTAAATGTTATTTGTAGATACTGTGTACCCTGTTTTCTGGCTGCTTTTAACCCCCCTCCCCTTTTTTTCAGGTAAACACTATACACTTCCTAGAGGGATTGCAGAAGACCTCACTTCAAACAAGAGAAAGCGAAAGCTACCTTGCAAGTTGCAGGACTTCATGAAATGGTTCTCGTCTACACGTGAGTTTTTATATGTTTTTACGTGTGAGGATGACTAGGAAGAAATGTGGCCCTAACCTTTTCAAGGTTAGGTTATTATGAATAATTTTATATAGGCACCCTTGGGCTAGACTAAGGCTAAGATGCTTGAAAGGAGATGCACAAGTGCCTATAAAGAACATGCCCATCCAGCACTAGGTGACAAACAGTGGCAAGCGTAGGGCATTCAGCCAATGTAGTGTGGATTAGCACACCCACCTTGTCGATGAGTGAAGATATGCCTGGTGCACGTGGGTGGAGGCTCGGCAACCCCCCAAAGCAGTAATGTAGAAAGAACCTCACGGCACACAGGTCTGCATGAAATTTTCAGGATTTATTGAAGCGAAGTGCACTGCAACGTTTCGGGGGTTACCCCCTTTGTCAAGCGTAGGGCATTTCCATGCCTTAATATGTCTGTGTCTATTATGCCATACACACAGATGTGGTAATGTTACCTTTTGTAGTATTGGCTAATTTATATACAGTGTATCAAGTGATCATCCTTTGGTTTGCTCAATTGACTTGTGCTATGTGATAATGAACTGATGTAAAAAAAAATTATATATATATTTTTTTTTTTAAAGGTTTTTATTTTGCATTTTAAACAAAAACAAAAAAAACAAACAATAAACAGCACATATATGCTTTACACTTATTCAGCTCCTTTGACAAGTACTGATAGGTAGAGCGATGGTTTGAAGAAATAAATATTCAAGAACCTCAATCACTGCAGAGTACCTCTCATAATTCAATCATCCGGAGGGGATGCATGGGGGTTGACGTTTACCCAAGGGTCCCATATTTTCCCAAATTTCCCAGGCGTTCCCCTAGCATTGTACGTCAGTTTAATTAAGGGTAATGTACCATTGATCAAGTCAATCCATTGCTGCAGTGAGGGAGAGTTAGGGCTCATCCATTTCATAATTACTAGTTTTTTCGCGTACAAAAGGATCGACCTCAGAAGTGCTCTGGATTTCTGTAAGGGCACTACCTCATCTATGACACCTAATAGGCAAAACTCCGGGGACTTGATTCCTGGGAAGGAGAGGAAGACATTGGCATATTGAATAACTGCTGCCCAGTATTCCGCTACTCGAGGACAGTCCCATATCAAATGGAGGAAACCAGCTTCACCCCTGCCACATTTTACACAGGTGGCTCCGTCTAGTTTAAAAAAAAAAAAAAAAAATTATATATATTTACATGCATTCTGCTGAATCCTTTATGAAAGATTTGTGATTCGGCCAAATCCCTGAATAGTGTATTCAGTACATCCCTTCTTATTGCAGGTTGTAGGCTATTGAATGAATAATCTTAGATCAGGACCAGACTGGGAGTTAGACGGTCTGCTGTTAAGATATGTTAGACAGTGACTATTTAGTGGGATGGTGAGGGGGGGGGGCTGTTTGGGCCTCTTTGTGCTTAAAATACCAGATTTTTTTTTTTTTTTTAAATCCCAGTCTGGACCTATTTTATCTGAACTCTGCTGTTTCATATACAGTAACTGTGCCTTCATCTCCTTGGGTCAGAGAATTATTCCACTGATCCCATTCTTATCTTGTGTGTATTTTACAGATTGGGATGGTTCAGAAGCCATAAAATCTAGAAGAAAAGGACCAACATTTGCAGGTAAATATATGCAAATCTGGATTCTGTTCTTGTTTTAATGCTCCTGTTAGATTTTTACCCAGAAATTGAATTATGTAGGTATGGAATTTCTTTAACTGGAAACCAGCTATCCAGAATGCTCCAAATTATGGGAAGGTTATCTCCTATATGAGTGTTCTTGATCCTAACTAAGCTTGCTATTGACAGCACTATGACTATAAAGAAACACCTTTTAAATGCCCTCACTATGGCAGGCTTACTGTTACATTGTCACTAGGGATGGGCGAATTTTTTCGCCTCGTTTCGCCGAAAAAATGACGCCCATAGACTTGTATGGAGACGTGCGACAATTTTTTTTTGACGCCCATAGACTTTAATGGGCGTCTGCAACATTTCGCCGGCGGCCAATTTTTGGCAAAACGAAACGGGTCAAATTCGCCCATCCCTGATTGTCACTGTTAGGTGATTGAAAAGTCTGATTAGGTATAGAAATTGTCATTCATAACCATCCTCTTCAAAAGTCTTTCTACTTTTTTCATTGTGTTAAATATGGTTATGAATTATAACTGTAAATATACCAGCTCTGGATATTTTTTTTTTCCACATATCATTTTTGCTATACATTCCATGGAACCAATCCTGTGTTTTCTCTTTTTTTTTCTTTCTTCCCAGACATGGAAGTGTTGTATTGGAAGCACATAAATGAGCGCATGACTGCACAAAGGCAGCTTCATAGGAAAATGGTAAAGAGGGAGGGGTATTGGGCAGATTTCAGTGAATTGACTTGATCACTTCCTTATGCTGTTTTGCTGATTCTGTTATGGTGTCCTAAAAGAATCAAATTTTGTAAATATCTAAGCTGACTCCCTAGGCTACTTTTGTTGGTTTAAAGCCAAACTCTCCTAGCCCTTCCAACAGGTCATGGCTGTATAATGGGACTAGGTGATTAGTGCTTGCACCATTCTTCCATATTTTGCTAGTAGTTCATATTGCAAGTGCATACATTTCCAAAAAATAGGGTTATTAAGTTACAAGTTGATGATCATGAAGTTGCTGTGTCAACTTGCCTTGTTATTGTGCCACCATATGGTGGTCTTGACTAAATACCTCTGTTTATATTTTGCCTTCTCTTTTCTTGGGCAAAGTGTCTCCTGACCAGAGTATTGGTCACCTGATACTTTCATATTATGAACAGACCAACCTCATTTTCTGCTTGATAATTTGCAATGACCCCTAAGCTTAACTTCTCAACATCTGGGGTAAAGCTTCTTCTTCTAGTGTCCTACCTACTAGTGCTGGTTTTTGTGTCTGACAGTTGATTAAAGAGAGAGAGATTTAATGGAGAGTAATAAAATCTCCTTTTCAGGGAAATAATACTTCAGTCAGGACAAATACTATACAAGGAGCCATAAAAAGTAAATGGAATCTGTGGCCTTTATCTACCGAAGCACCAGACATTGGCCGATAAAGTGTATTGGCAGAATCGATTTTGATAGATGCCTGTCCCTGAGCCTACTAATATCCATATTATCCATATACTGAATTGGCTTTTTTTGTTATTATTTTATCTGTAAATGTATGGCCAGCTGTTCACTTGGTTCTGTTAGTACTGGAGTCTTTTTATTTTTTTGAATTTCATGCAGGGTGCACAGTTTGTAAAAGAGGTCACATTTTTGAATGAAGAGGAGGAGCTAATTAGTCCATTGGAAGAGCCTCGTGATGCAGACGACTTGGATTATGATGACCCTGCAGGTGGGTATTTTTGTATTGGTCAGGACCAATAGTAACAGTAACACCAACAAATGAAAGCATTTAAAGTAATGAGAAGTTAATGTACTGTTGCCCTGCACTGACACGTGTATTTGCTTCAGAACCTCTACTATAGTCTATATAAACAAGCTGCTTTGTAGACATTGGGGCAGCCATTCAAAGCTGAAAAAAGGGGAAAAGGCACAGGATACACAGCTGATCACAGATAAGCTCTGTAGTTTACAATGGGATCCTTCTCTTTTATGTACTGCATATTCTGTTCTTGAATAGCTGCCCCCAATGGAACACACAATGATTTCCTAATAAAACAGAAGTTTGGAAAGGGTCAGTTTGGGTGTGTTAACTTTTACTACAGGTTTTTGGGGAAAATTTATAATTTGAAAAGGGAGCATCAAATCAAACTGTAATATGTAAGAGTTAATAGTAAATAACTGAAATTTGCTGTCTGGTTTTGGGTCACTAAATTTAACATTAATGATTATGACTTGGTGCCAGAGAGTTAGCTGCAATGTACATGTCTTCATTAGGACTGCTGAAAATGCTTCTCTGCATATACAATAAATGACTATTTTGATTGTAATATTTGTTTAGATGATGCTTCAGACCACAACGATTTGGGAGAGAATATTCCAGCTTGTTTACGTGAGGAGCCAGCCCTTGGGGATATAGGTAGTAAATCCATTCTCTTTGCCTGTTACGAAATCATATTGGGGCTACAGTTGACCACGTTGTTGTAATGTCATATCAAATTACCAAATATTTTCTATGTGAGATTACCCTGTATCTATATATGTTTAAATTAATATGCAAATGTAGACTTATATATTGGTACCTGTAAATATGCTGTATGACTGTACTGAGTTACGGTATACAGAGCTCCTTTCCTGACCATGACCATGTGTTTGTGTTAGAGCCCATAACTCTCCATGATGAGTTAAGTTACGAGGAGCTGGTGAGAAGAAATGTGGTGAGTAGCATTCTATTTTCTAAAACATTTAATTTTCTTTGTTCAGTATTTCCCAGTTTGGCTAGGTAATTCACTTGCCTTTTTTTCCTAAGACTAAATGCCTGTGAAAATGTATGAATGATGTATACATATTTTCTCCCATGGGGCTGAAAAGCCTTACACAGCTACCTAGGCAGAAAAAGGCAAATCGAAGGCCTATCAGTACAGCTTTAAAGGATACGTGAATGTAAAATTGACGAGGGTGCTATTACAATCATTTTTTTTTTTTTTTTTAAATTCTAAGATATTAAAGGATGCATGTACTGTTAACATCAGGTCATTTTCTGACCACCAAGTAGTCAAGGAAGTTGTCAGGAGGAAGAAAAAGGCTGCTTTGATGTTCTTCTGCTCAGGAAAAAAAATAGAAAAACATCAGAGCAGCCTGACAACTTCCTTGACTACTTGGTGGTCAGACTGGTCAAAAAATATCCAGCAGGTGGCACTGTTGTAACAAAATCTATTGATGTTAAAGGAACAGTAACATCAAAAAATAAAAGTGTTTCAAAGTAATAAAAATATAATGTAGTGTTGCCCTGCACTGGTAAAACTGGTGTGTTTGCTTCAGAAACACTACTATTGTTTATATAAATAAGCTGCTGTGTAGCAATGGGGGCAGCCATTCAAAGGAGAAAAAGCTCAAGTTACACAGCAGATACCAGATAAGCTCTGTATGTCTAATGGTGTTATCTTTTATCCATTAGTTATCCTGTGCCATTTAGCCGTTTTTCAATTTCCACCATTGCTCCCCAGCAGCTTGTTTATATGAACTATAGTAGTGTTTCTGAAGCAAACAGATCAGTTTTACCAGTGCAGGGCAATACTACATGATATTTGCATTATTTTAAAACATTTACATTTTTTGGTGTTACTGTTCCTTTAACAGTACAGTAACAACATTCTGTCATGATTTTTATGATGTTTTTCATTTCTAAATTATACTGTTTACACTGCAAATAATTCACTCTACAATATAAAATTTCATTCCTGAGTTGTTGTAATATTGTTGTTTAGGTAGTTATCTCAGGTCATTTTGCCTGGACATGTACTTTCAGATAGAGCCAGCACTTTCTGGCAGGCTGTTGTTTCTCCTACTCAATGTAACTGAATGTTCGCAGTGGGACCTTTACTATTGAGTGCTCTTCTTAGATCTACCAGGCAGCTATTATCTTGTGTTAGGGAGCTGTAATCTGGTTACCTTCCCAATGTTCTGCTGATGGGGGGGTAGGGGGTGATATCACTCCAACTTGCAGTAAAGAGTGACTTAAGTTTATCAGAGCACAAGTCACATGACTGGACAGCTGGAAAACACAATATGTCTAGCCCCATGTCAGATTTCAAAATTAAATGTAAAAAAAAATCTGTTTGCTCTTTTGAGAAATGGATTTCAGTGCAATGCTGGAGCAGCACTATTAACTGATGCATTTTGAAAAAATCATGGCAGTATCCCTTTAATATCTTGGAATTAAAAAAAAAATTGTACATTGCAAAAGTGCTTAGAATAGCACCCTCATCATTTTACATTTTTAAGGTTTACTTATCCTTTACTTGAAGGGCTTGTGATACAAGCCAGTAAACCATTAGTTATTCATCATTTATGAAGCACATTGGATTGGCTTCTGCGTTGTTAGACAGTGATATAATCTTTTAGGGTGTTATTTGTTGTGGTGTTTGAGTTATCTTTATTCAGCAGCCCTGTTTGAAATTGTAGCCTTTATCTGGTTGCTATGGTAATTTAACCTACACATCTGGAACTGGTTTGCATGACAGATTGGAAAATGAAAAGGAGAGGGCCTGAACAGAAAGTTAAGTAATTGAAAGTAACAAATCGCAATAAAACTGTAACCTCACGGGGCTACAGACAAAAAATTTTATTTTCTGGAAGCTGGAGAGAGACAATATAGGAAGATTACATTAAACTATTAAATAATTGTGTTCAGAATAATAGCTCAAAATCCTTATAATAGATTTTATTTTTATACACACAAATGCATTGAAAACACATTCTATTCCAAATCTAAACATTTATGAAATTGGTGTTATTCCTTTACAGAAAGTGAAGAAAAGGGAATATTAGTCTGTTACAAATATTGCAGTATCTCTGTTCTACTTTACAAACTCAACATCACTGAACTAATATTTAGTTGTAAAAGGAGTGTTTCTGAGATCTGCTGCACATCTGTGTTACATGGAGTCAACCAACTTCTGGCACCTGTTACATTCCACAATTCTTCTGCATTTCTTGGTTTTGCCTCAGAAACAGCATTTTTTTTTTTTACTCCACAAATTTTCTATTGGATTAAGGTCTGGGAATTAGGCTGGTCACTCCATAATGTCATTTGTGTTGGTCCGGAACAAGGTGTTGCTCATTTACTGGTTTGTTTGGGGTCATTGTCATGTTGAAACACCCATTTCAAGGGCATTTCCTTTTATTGAAACTGATCCACGATCCCTGGTATGTGATAAATAGACCCAACACCATAGTATGAGAAACATCCCCATATCATGATGCTTGTGCCACCAGGCTTCACTGTCTTCACACTGTACTGTGGCTTCAATTCAGTGTTTGGGGGTCGTAGACACAAAAAGAACAATCTTGCTTTCATCAGTCCACAAAATGTTTAGCCATTTCTCTTTAGGTCAGTCAATGTGTACTTTGGCAAATTGTAACCTCTTTAGCATGTTTTTTTTTTTTTTCTCCAACAATGGGACTTTGTGGGGGCTTCTTGCCGATAGTTTGGCTTCATATAGGTGTCTTCTAATTGTAAAAGTACTCACAGGTAACTTTACACCTTCTTTGGTTGATTCAGTTACACAGAATCATCAGCATACATGTCATGACTGTTGGGTTTCTATTACTTTACTAAACCTACTAGAAAATTTTTTGCCATGTAGAAATACAATCCAAAACCAGTGGTTGATCAGGTTAGTGATGTTATTATTCTAAACACAACTGTGACTAATTTGCTAATAGCAAAAGATTCTGCAACATACTTAAACTGAACATAAAGAAAAACTAACCTTTTAAAAACATGTTTCCCTCCGTTCAGGTGTTGTTTGGGGAAAAAAGCTTTAGTATATTCTTTTTTTTTTTTTTTTTTATATTGTACTTATTCAATTCATAATCTTATTTTAATTTAACTTTTCTTTCAGGAGCTCTTCATTGCAAATTCTCAAAAGTATGCCCAGGAAACTGTACTTTCCTTGCGGGTGCGTGAGTGGGAGGATAAAATGGGCCCACAGTTGCAAGAACAGGTGAGTCAGACTTTCCATTTTGTGAATTTAAAAAAAAAAGTATATATTTTTTACAAGGTATCATATTATGGCATCAGATTTCCTGGAAGAGTTTTGCAGCTGCAGGTTTGACCGTTGCATAGTTCCCAGCAGCATGATATATAAAAAAAATCTACTCTCTTCCTCTCCTGTAGGAAGAACGTGGAGCTTTCGACATCCATGATTATGGTGACCGATTAACTGCGCAATTCAGTCGAGTAGGAGAATGGCGTTCATTTGCCAGTCTTATGTCGGATAAAGATCCCTACGAGGTGTGCAGATACATGCTGGCATCCCTTCAGTTGGTGAGTAGACAGAGTAATATTTTGCATATTTAAGTCATTATCTTAAATATTCATCATTACCTTGGTTTTGTAAAATGGTTATAGACTGTTAACTGGTGCTTTTTATTAAAATAAAAACAGGTTGGGAAAATACAAAAGTCAATAAATATGCATTCATCTCGATATCTACATTTGGCAACTTAGTAGAGAAAATAAAAATGCAAGCATAGTGGCCCTAAATGAGTCCTCCTGTCCTTCTTCAGTGCTATGAGTGAGCAGGGTGACTCAGGCAGGACGTGATGTCATACCAAGCTAATATGGCAGCTGCTATACTACTCCGATATGGTAAAGCATTCTACAGAATAAATATAATGCTCTAGTTTGCACTATTGTGGCTAATCTATTGGCAATAAACTGTCTCGGTAGCTTTCCTTCTCCTTTAAATTGGTCATAATAATTGTGGCTATTGAAGGAGAGCAAGTAATGTTTCATGAACAAATGTAGTTGATCTCCTACCATTGATCTAGACAGTGACTTAAAAGTTTCGGTGCATTCAATGTCCAAATAAATATGTATGTATGTTAGATAAACAGCCTCGTGTTCATCCAGAATTCCTCCTCATTTTATAACATGTCTGTCTTCTCTACAGGCTAATGATTACACAGTTGAAGTTTCGCAGAGACCCGGCCTACATGATGGATTGGATACTATGACACTGCGTCTATTAAGTCAGCAAAGAGCACACGAGAGGTTCAAAACCTACACGGCGCCGTCCATCTCGCAGCAGTGACGGACTCTTCGTAGCCTTTTGCTTGCTGTGTTAGCTGATAAATTACTCCTGCCCTACACTGCTCAGCTGTAAACAGCCAGAGGACATTGTGTGATCCAGTCATAGTCCTGTGGCTGCAGTATTTTTCAAGCACAGGGTTCTGGAAGGCATTGCAGACTTCTCAGATGTACACAACCATGCTGTAATCACCAGCCTGTACAGTTCTTCAACTCTTATCGAGATCATGACTGGGAAACACTTTATTGTGCAGAGCGCAACATATTCAGACAATGCATTATGTTGGTATAATTATAATGCTCATCTGCATTCATTTCATTTACTGATTTTTAATTTATGCACGTTCACATACAGAGCCCCATTAGCTAACAATTTTTTATTGAATAAAATACTGTACATATGTTATTTTATCCAATATTCTATAGAGCATTCCTGTTTGTCTTTGGGTTTTATGTCTATATAAACCACTTCATTATTATATATCAGTGGATTGAAGATTATTTTTAAAGTGTTTGTCTGTATAAATGTAAGAAAAAAAGAGCAGAAAAAAATCTTCCATATAGAACCCAACATTTATTATAGTGAGAATGAGGATGGTTGTGTGTGCAAAGTGTGTATTCAAGATATAAAAAGTGACAAATGTCTGGATATTGTATTAACCACATTGCATATAATGTGTCACTTTTTATATATAAATTTTGCAAAGTGACACAATTGTATTGCTTGGTGTTGAAAACAACATGAATTTTTTTTATTATTACAGGGTTTAGCAGGACATAGTAAATGTGATATGAATATAAAGCACGTGCTTGTGAAGGTATGGAGGCAGCAATAGCTGAGTTATTTAAAAAAAATAGAAGAAAAGTCCATAGAACGAAAGATAACCGGTAGCATATCTATTGGGGGTGCAGACATATCTATTGGGGGTCCCACCCCCCTTACAGTTGTTTATATATTTAGTAATATATTTGAGTCCTTCAACCTAACATTTTGTCCTTGATGCACCTATAATTTATTCATTTTATTACAATTTCTCAAAATCAGAAATTGACCAGGATACTCACAATTGCAGAATATGAAGGAATCACAAGCCAACTGGAGAAAAATGGGTGGCATGCATCGGAACAAGGAAGATAAACATGGACTAGGACATAGCAATAAGCCTCAATGTATCATGTGATTCACCATTGTCAGATGGACTGCCCCCTCCCATATATATTTTTCTCTCACCTAATTGGGGGACACAGGCACCATGGGGGTGAAGATCCTGCAGCTTGGAGAGTGGACACTAATATGTTAAAGGTGACTCCTCCTCCTGCTCTGGGCTTCATCCCCTGCCTCCTCCTACCATCTCTAGTTTCTTTAGTGTCCTCAGAAGGAGGACCACAAAGTCCAGAAGTTCATAGCTAGAATTGTAGACCCTCAAGCATGGGCGGTAGACGCCCTGGTGATTCCATGGGCCTACAAGACTAGTTCCCCCATATAAGTATCCGGTTCCCCCTTGGGACCTCAATTTCATGTCATGTAATCTAGTGTTCAGCTTTCTATTCTCCCTCTTTGTATAGCTACTCGTTAAGGATAAAGCTCCATATCATGGATTCTTTATGCCACTGTGAGAATGTTAGGAAAGTGGTACACCCAGTTCGTCCATTCTTTATCGTACATGGGCGTTTTGTTGTCATGTATTGCTGACATATACTCCATTCTCCGCACCTCTTCCACTTTGTCTTGAACTTCGTTCATCGTAGGTATCCCCCTCTGTTTCCATCTTGAGCATACAAGTCTCCTTGCTGCTGTAAGTATATGGTTCATCAGTCCTTGTTCTGCTTTGGTGTTACTATGTTGGGCTTGCCCAAAAAAAAACAACCAAGGGGTCCGGCAGCATGTTGTGAAAAAGTACTCATTAATGCTGATATGTTCTCCCAATATGGGGTGATTTTTTGGGCAATACTACATCACATGTGCCAGTGTGCCCCGTTGTCTACACCTTCTCCAACATCTATCTGTCGTGTTTGGCAATATTATATGAAGTTTATCTGGAGTATAGTACCAGTTAAGTAGGATCTTATATACGTTTTCCTTGTATCTCACGCATGTGGAAGATTTTTTTGGCATTTTCCCATATTTCTTCCCATTCTTCATATGGTAGGTTCACTGAGAAACTCTCTTCCCAGTATTGCATATATGGATGTTTCGGGAAGGTATCTGTGGGTAAAACATTCAATATATGGTAAATGTTAGTTATCAATTTTCCTTGTGCGGGGCCCGCTTTAGCAATCTTTTCAAAGGGTTGAAGTATCAAATTATTCTGTCCATTAGTACAGTACATATTGATAATATGGTATCGTTTTAGTTTCTATCTTTTCTTGTAGCTGTTAGATGGTTTTGGTTTTGCCTGTTTCAGGGGTCATAATGTTTGATATATGAAAAGCGTCTGGGTTATGCCATATGCGGTGGAGAGATAATGATTTCCCTTGTGGGAATTGGGGGGTTGCTAGTGATGGATTGGAGCATGCTCGGTTTAGATAGAAGAGGGTATTGTTTAGTAGTTTTCTTCCAGATTGCTATTGTGAACTTAAGAGAATGGAGTGGGCATTCGTTTTGGATCGTTAAGTAGTTTTGTCCCCATATGACATTGTTCAGATGCACTGGGTGTACCACTAATGATTCAAGCAATGCCCATTTGCTGTAAGGATTGCAAGTAGTCCAGTACGCTATATGTCGCAGCTGAGCTGCCAAATAATATTTCTTGATGTCTGGTACTGATAGGCCTCCTTGCGTCGCTTTTCTCATTAGTATTCCTTTTGCTATTCGTGGTTTGTTGTTTGCCCAGATAAACTGGAAAAGTTTGGATTGAATAGAAATGAGAAATTTGTTAGGTACTGGGATAGGGAGTGTTTCAAAGAGATATAATAATCGTGGGAGAATGTTCATTTTTACTGCATTTATTCTGCCGAACCATGACAGGGTGACTTGATATTTCCATTTCAGTACAAATTTTTTGGTATGTTCGGGTAGTTATGTTCATATAGAAGTTTGTATTCTTTTGTTAGTGATATTCCCACATAACGGATGGAATGTGTTTGCCAGCTATAAGTAAAGTTTAAGTTTCAGGAGTGAAGAGATATGTAGTGGGAGTGCTTCTGTTTTGTGGTCATTGATTTTATATCCAGAAAGTAGCCCATATTCTTGTATCACCTTGTGTAGGTTGGGTAAGGAGACTGCAGGTTTGGTCAGGGTCAATAACACGTCGTTGGCAAATAGTGAAATTTTGAATTCAGTATGGCTGCATTTGACTCCTGTAAATATCTACATTGCTACGGATGGCGATAGCCAGTGGTGCAATGCACAATATGTAGAGAAGAGGAGAAAGTGGACATCCTTGGCTGGTGCCATTGTGTATATGAAAATGTGAAGATAGAGCACCATTATGGCGTACTGCTGCTGTAGGGGAGGAGTATAAGCCTCCGACCGCTTGTAGAAACTGGTCTCAAAATCCCAATTAATTCTAGGAGTACAACATCCATTGTATGTCCAGATCTGTTATGTCCTTATTAAGAGCTTCTAGTTGAGAGGTTGTTAGGGTTGGGAGAGTCCCTGGTGGTAGCCACTTATTCAATTTGTTTTTCAATGCATCAATAAGAGCTCTACCCCCTTGTGGAGTTGTATTTGTGTTGTTTAGATTGTATTATGATTGATAGTATTGATGAAAGATGTCCATGATTTTATTTGTTGTGTATTCCGGATGTCCTTGCTTATTTCTGATCGCTGGAATGCTTCTAGCCACTTGTTGGTTCTTAAGCTTTTTGGCTAATAGAGTATGTGTTTTATCTTCAAAGTGTTGTTGTCGTGTCCATGTCATTCGTTTTTGAACATGGTATATTGCCAGGTCTTTGAGTTGGTTTCTATAGCCTACCACTTTAGCTAGTTGTGTCACCGTCAGTTTTGTATATAGCCGCTTTTCTGCCTTTTTGAGTGCTTGTTCCAAGTCTTTGGACTTGGCTTGGAAGTTTTTTTTCTTGGATGAGGCTATGAAGATAAATTGTCCTCTTATCAAACATTTGTGTGTGCCTCCCAGAGTGCTAGGTTGGAGGGTACTGTATTTGCATTCAGTTTGAAATATTAGTTGATGGAGTCTCCTATTTGTTTAACTGTGTCAGGTTCTGTAAGTAATGTCTCATTTAATCTCCATGTGTAGAGGGGGGGGCAGTGCAGATTGATATTGTTAGTTCTATAGGAGCATGATCTGACCATGTTATTTGGTGTATATTCATTTTTGTAAGGTATGTGAGGGCCAGTTGGTTTACAAAAAAATAGTTGATCCACATGTGTAGTTCATGTACTGGGAAGTAAAAAGTATACCCTCTTTCCGTGGGGTGTTAAATTCTCCAAGTGTCATATATTCTAGTATTTTGCATTAGTTGTCTAAAGGCTCTGGTTAACTGTTTTGGTTGTGCTGATTGGGTTTGCTTTGATCTATCCTTCAAGGTGGACTGCGTCATGTCAATCTCTCCAGCCATTATGATTGGTAGGTGTGTAAATGGCATTAGCTTTGAATGATCTTAGATAGATATGTTGCTTCGTTTTGATTGGGTAGATAAACATTGAGTAACACTACTACGATTCCATCTAAAATACCTGATGAGAGAAAATCTACCTAGTGGATCTTTAGTAATTGAAATTAGTGAGAATGAGATAGTCTTGTGGAACATTATAGCTACTCCTGCTTTTCTGGATGGGCCTGTGGCGTAGTATACTGTAGGGTATAGGTGAGATTTAATGACATTGTCCTTTTTGTTACAGAAGTGTATGAAGAGTATCTCTGCCTGCAGTTTTTTAGGTTCTCGGAGTATAATGTATCTCTTTCGGGGGTGTTCAAACCCTTCACATTAAAGGATATTAACTTAGCCATGGGATTTACTATATGTAGTTATTGAGGGGTGTTGTCCCCCATTGGGTATTGTTATTTTTTGTAAGTAGGCTCTGCATCTCTGTGTAACCATTTCACAAGTACATATATGAATAAACGAATGAAAAGAACATACATAGTTTAACATAAAAACAGGTGTAAGCAAAGACTTTAAACAGACCGGTTGTCTTGATCTCTAAGGACTATATGTCCTTAAAAAGAGATCTACTTTGTATTGAAAAATGTAACCAAAGCTTGTCAGGTTATCCTTTTCAGGAAGTGCCCATTTTGTAAATGGTGGTCAGAGTGGGGGGCTATAGATGACATGGCGGTCTAGAGGGGCCTATTTCCCGGGAATATATATACATTTTTTTTTTTAAAATTTACTTCATTTTTTTATATGTGTTGGTTTAACATCTATAGAAAAAATTGGTGTGGCGGCAGTAGTGATTATAGCAATTTTAGACATGTCTATATTACAATTGTAGCTAATAATCTCCTATAGACTGTCAATAACTCTGAATGCGCTTATGGTATAGTTTAAACTAGCATTATTAAATTTCAGGCATTTTTGTTATCACAGACATATTACATTCTTCAATAAACTTTTAGTAGAGTTGTATCTATGGTATCCTTTAAACTAGCATTTCTGTAGTTCAAAAACTGTTATCATAATCGCAAGGCAGTCTAAGATACACTTTTAGCAGATCTAGGAGCGGGTATATTAACATTCAAACTAATATTTGTAAATTTCCAAAAACTTTTGTTTTTATAAACATATGGCAATTGCAGAAAAAACGTTTCATTTATATTATCATATTTACGTGTTCGTGTCCATTCTTGGGCAAAGTTGTCCTTCCTGTGGTATTGACCTCCTTTGGCCAACCCTCTTGTATGTGAATCTTGTACTCTACTTTCAGGTAGGTGCTTCAAGTTTTAGTACTTCCAGTCAGTGTTGGCGGTTGTCTACTTCTATTACGGCTAACTTCTTGCCATCTTGCTCGCTGTGGTAGTTGTTCTCTTTGTTGGGGGTCTTGCCAGTCTGGTATTGTCAGTTCCAGGATATCCCAGGTGCATAGAAAGACCCTGAGGTCTCCTGACGATTTTAGCATAGCTGTTTTTCCTTGAGCCTTGGCTATTAAGTGGAAAGGGTATCCCCACCGATAGGCTATTTTCCTTTTTTGCAGTTGTTCAAGGAGGGGTTTAAGTATTTGCCTCTTTTGTAAGATTTTGCGGGCTAAGTCTGGATAAAGCTGTTTCTGTGTTCCTTCATATATGATTGGTGCTGTAGATCTCGACTTAATCTCGGCCATAATCTCCTCTTTGATAGCGTAGTCATGGACTCTACATATTACATCTCTCGGTATATCGTTGTGTCGATTTTTTGGCCTTAATGCCCTATGTGCCCGATCCAGTTTTATTTGGTTTTCAGGTGGCTTGCTTAGAATGTTGTTAATAATTGTTTGTAGGAGTACTTTTAGATCTTCCTGCTGTTAAGCTTCAGGGAGGCCTCTTATTCTTATATTGTTACATCTTTGACGGTTCTCTAGATTTTCCAGATGTGAAGATAAGTCTTGAATTCGTAAATTCTGTTGTATGGTATCTTGTAGCTTTTTCACTGCCTCAGTCGTGGTAGCTTCTGTTTCTGTTTCTTCTAGTTCCGTGATTTGTATTGCCATATGCTGTAAATAACCCTTTACTTCTTCAATGGCCATTGTATGGACTTCCTCCATTTTGGCAATCATTTGTTCCAGATCTCTTTTAAAGAGATCTTGTGTGCGCGCCAGTTCCATTCTTTGTCAGATACAGGGGAACAGGGTGCTGCGCCATAATGGCTGTGTTCGATGCAATGCGTTCTATCCTGCGTTTCATCGCTTGTCTGGAGCTGTGAACAAGCAGCGTCTTCCCCTGATGCTTCCCTTGGTGGCGTTTGTGATGGGTCCCTGTCATCTGAGTATTGTTCTGTCTTCTCGTGAGAGGGGACGAACTCGGGGACCAGGACTCACCCGCGGTGTCGCACTCTGTTCTGGGAGATGCAGGCGCCATTTTGGGCCTCTTCGGTGAGTCCGGGTCAGGTTGGGATTTTTGAAAATACTGGTCTAATGCGCCACAATCTCCAGGAGTCTGTACTGTAGACGAGGGCTTTGTCTTTTTTTTTTTTTTTTTTTTGCTTGCCATGGTAGGTTCTGCGATGTTAATTAATTCTACTGCCGATATTAGTTATTATTCCCGGGAGCTCAGCAGAGTTGCGTCTCTACTCCTCCATGTCCAGGCCATGCCCCCACAATTTCATCTTAACCAAGATATAGTGGTTCCATCTCTCTGCTCTGAGCCAAAGAATCCACTTGAGAACAGCCTCAACAAGTTGGATGTGGTACGTGTAATCAAGGGGTACTTGGAATCTACTAAAATGATCAGGAAGACAAAATCACTATCCTCCCTGAAGGCCAAAGAAGAGGTACAAGAGCCTCTAAGTCTACCATAGTCAAGTGGATTGGGTCCACAGTCATTAGAGCCTATGCAGTGAAAGGTAGACCGCCTCCATTTAGAGTCCGAGCTCACTCTACACGTTCAATCAGTACTTCCTGGCAGTCCGACACCAGGCGTCGGCCGAGCAGGTATGTCGAGCCGCAACCTGGTCCTCCCTACACACCTTCACACGCTTCTACAGTCTACACACTCAGGCTTCAGCAGAAGCAATATTTGGGAGGAAGGTGTTACAGACCGTATTAGACTGAGCACCTTTTAAGGGATACAGGTCTCGCCCTCAGGGGTTGCTTTGGGACATCCCCATGGTGCCTATGTCCCCCAATTAAGTGAGAGAAAGGGATTTAAAGGTAAGTACAAAAATCTCCCTATTTGACTTTTCTATTCCCTTTTCTTGCCTATATTTCACCAATTGCATATATTCAGTAAACAATTAAGTTTACAAGAATACCTTATGTATGGGTGCATGTAAAAACACCCATTGTTTTAAATTTGGTGCTAGAATTTAGTTATATGAAAGAAAGACAGATTCTTTAGTTATTAGGAAAGTGGATAGAGTAAGGCCTGTGTGTTGCTAGGGTTCTACATGGTGGAGTGATTGGGCAGATTATTGAAGACCGAACAGTCGTACACATTGGTACCAATGGCAGTTAGTGAAAGTTCTTGAAAATTATTTGAAAATACTAGGACTTCTATGCAACTTATCTTACAGATATTACATGTGCCATATGCTACATTAGGGCAGAGACACAAGCTAAGACTCTTGAGAGATTTAGTCGCCCGGTGACAAATCATCTCTTCCTTGGGTGACTAATCTCCCTGAAAAGCCTTCCCCCTGGCTAGAATCTAAATTGCTGGCGGGACAGCACTTTGGGTGCTTTGTTTTCCGAAGTTGCCTCATGAGGAAACTTCAGAAAAACAAAGTACTCAAAGTGCCATCCCGACAGAGATTAGTCGCCCGAAGAAGAGGCGATTGGTTTTGTATACTATTGTTTCAGAGATGGCTGCAGAACATTTATCATGGCAATCCCAAATATATCATGTGCTTCAGCTGGCTGTACAGTGGTGGATTGTTTGTATAATTTGTTGACTGAAGTAAAAACACCAACAGACTTAGATGTACTCTGCGTGGAGTCACCATGAAAACCATTTCTCAGACCAACTCTCATAAAGTGATTCATCCACTTCCTCACCTTTTCCCAAGAGATTTCTATAGTGGGTGATATACAGATTTTCTGGAAAGCAGAGGGACTTCGTCTCAGAATTCCTCTCCTCACAATGGGAATAAGTGAGGTTGGGGTTGAATGACTCTGTGAGCCTAAGGCTAGGGCCACACGGGAAGATTCAGGGAGATTGGTTGCCTGGCGACTAATCGCCGCGTCTTTGAGGCAACTAACCTCCCTGAATGGCTCGCTGGTATCTCTCACCCGCTAGCGCTAAAGTCACCTGCGCCTATTCACACGCGTCGCATGCGCGAAATTACACGGAAATTGCTGATCTCCCAGTCAGCTTACCAAGGAGCCGGAAGATGGATGTGTGGAACTCCACTGGAAGAATCTGCATGGAGAGGTAAGTATGGAGTATGGGGCATTTCCCCAGGGGGTAATTAGCCAGGAGGGAGGGGGGTCTACCTGGGGTGGGGGGTATGGGTTTATTTGCAAAAGGGTTTCCATTTCCTTTAATGGCTCTCACACATGTGCGTTTTTTGCTGCGCTCCCCTGTGTTCCGCTTTCTTCCGTTCAGCCACAGGAGTGCAGGAGTAAACACACTTAATTACTGTCTAGGGGGCTGTACTCACAGACACATGTAAGCGCCAAACGCAGGTGGGACGCAGCATGTTGCATTCCACCTGCGTTTGGCACTTACATGCGTCTGTGTGTGTACAGCCCCCTAGACAGTAATTAAGTGTGTTTACTCCTTTACGGCCGTGTGTAAGAGCCCCAATAATTACCTTCTAAACAAGCAGAGCTATGGAGCTACAGAACAAAAAGCTTTAGGTCAGTATCTTTTGGAGCTGTATGGGTTAATATTGCTAGGGAATGAAAGTTTGGTGTGCTAGAGATAGTTCTGTTGGGGTGTATGGAGAACTGTCTGGCTGGAGGCCTTATTGTTGGGGGCTGAGAGAAAAAGCAAAAGAAGTGCAGGGACTGAAAAAATGACATAGTGGGAGCTGAGTGTAAGGTAGCTGTTGGTATGGAATTCCTCTAACATTAGGATGTTAGAGGAGTCATTGTTAGGATGTTGACGGTCATTGCAGTCAGATACTTCACACTTTTTTTGCCTCCTCAAAAAATCAATTATTTTGTCCGTCATCAAAATCAAAAAAGTGAAAAACTTGTTTTCTTCAGGTCCCCAGGCAGCACACACAAGAGATAGGGCCCCTCCTCCTAGGTACAGGAAACAAGAATAAAACCCCCTCCCCCTCTTAGCTTCCCCGTGTTTTTGTTTCCTGTCCTCCTAGGCAGGTAAGTATTCAGGGGTCCAGCAGGATTCCTATAGATTCTCAGGCTAACCGTCCGCCCCTAGCTGTGGGTTTGCGGTTTCTGCCTCTCCCCTTCCCTGCCTTCGTCTTAAAGTCCCTGCTGGGGTTTTTCAAGGAAATAACTTACTTGCGGCAGGTTGCTGCTCCGTGGAAGTCAGCATCTAGTGGATTCAGCAGTCGTCATGCGGCTGTGAGGAGGGGAGCTGTGCGCGTCATTGGAGATGCGCTTACTTCCGGGTTCGGCTGCGGGTCACGTGATCATGCGGCGGTAGTTTTAAATAGCTAGTTTTTCTCTGCTGTGCTGTAGCCTCCCTACATGCGGCTGCGGTGCGGTTTTTGCTTAGTTCTGGTGAGCTTTTGACTGGGATCTGTTAGATGAGTGGTAAACCTTGTTTTTTTGTTTCTTAACATTTTGTTTGTTTTCAGCCATGTCCTCTCGCTCGGAAGCCAGGGATCATGAAGAGAGATCCAAGAGATGTGGGCTGTGCAAGGTCAGACTTCCACGTGATTTTCCGAAGAGAATTTGTCCGGATTGTTACAAACAAAATTTTCAGCAAGAGATGCCGGAATCAATGTCGGATTTTATGTCCTGGTTTAAAACGAATATGCAGCAGACGTTTGATACGTTTAAAGCCTCTTCCCAGGTTCAACCTCAAGCAAGTACTTCTGCAGCTAGCCAGGTGGGGGCGCCAGAAATTCATGATGTTGCTATGGATTCATCTGATGATGATATAAAGGAAGATGCTTATATCTTTTCAGTGGAAAATATAGATCATCTAGTTAAGGCTGTTAGATCTTCGATGGATCTAAGAGATGAAGACAAGCCTCGTTCCAAGCAGGATATGATGTTTTTGGGTCGTAAAAAGTCACCTAGAGTGTTTCCGGTCCATGGGGTGATTTCTGAGATCATTTCTAAGGAATGGTTGAAGCCTGAAAAGAAGTTAACGCTACCTAGGAAATTAAAAGCTTTGTTTCCATTTGATGAGAAGGTGGCGGTCGCTTGGGATATTCCTCCTAAGGTGGATGTGGAGGTGGCCAGGTTAGCGAAGAAAACAACAATTCCTGTTGAAGATGGAGCCAGTTTTAGAGATCCTATGGATCGTAAGATTGATGCTGCTTTCAAGAAGCTCTTTGAATCTTCTGCGGCAGGTTTTAGGCCAGGGGTGGCCACGGCTTGCGTCTTTCGTTCTATTAGGCTATGGCTTACTCAGCTGGAGCAGGATATGGAAGATGGAGTCTCTAGGGAAGATATGAAATCCTCTATGGAAATCATCAAGTTAGCAGCAGACTATTTGTGTGATGCTTCAGTGGAGAGCATTAGAATAGCTGCCAGATCTTCCGCTCTTGCAGTAGCAGGCAGACGTGCGGTGTGGCTCAAACATTGGGCTGCAGACTTGGCTTCGAAGAACAGGCTTTGTGCCATGCCCTTTGAGGGTCCTTTTCTCTTTGGTAAGGAATTGGAAGCTTTAGTCTCTAAATTAGGTGAAACAAAGAAGTTTTTACCTCAGGACAAACGTTTTTTTCCCCAGAGAAGATTTTTCCGTCCTCCAAATCAATCCAAGGGATCTAGAGAAACGAAGAAGCCTTTTTTTCGTTCTATCCGAGGTAGACCAGGTAGACCCCAGAAGGGAACAAATAAGTCAGACGATGCTCGCAAGACAGAACAGTTCTGACGCCAACTTGTTCAGACCGGTAGGGGGAAGACTTCGTTATTATTTTCACGAGTGGACAAGGATCACCAGCGATCCTTGGGTTCTAAGTATTATCAAGGAGGGGTACAGGCTCGAGTTGGTCTCTCACCCAAGGCCTCGTTTTCTTTGCACAAGAGTTTCCAGAGAGTTTGTGAAGAGAACATATCTTCTCAAGGGAATTCAAGAGTTTGTGCAGTCCCGTGTGCTGGTTCCAGTTCCTCGAGGCGAGGAAGGAAAGGGACTTTACTCTTCAGTTTTTTTAGTCCCCAAACGGTCAGGCAAGTTTCGTATGGTTATCAATCTGGTTTATCTAAATACTTTCATGAAGAAAATTCATTTCAGGATGGAGGGAGTGAGAACAGCAATTTCGATCTTACAGGAGGGAGATTTCATGGCAACTATCGATCTCCAGGACGCTTAGCTTCATATTCCGATTTGGGAGGGACATCAACAGTTCCTCAGAATTGCTGTCAGAGATCGGCACAAGACAAGTCATTACCAGTTTGCAGCTCTGCCATTCGGGCTGTCATCATCCCCTCGCATCTTCACCAAGGTTTTGGTGGTAGTGGTGGCTTTTCTGAGAACCCAGAATGTTCCAATTGTTCCTTACCTGGACGACTGGCTACTGAAAGCGTCCTCCCACAGTCTGTTGCTCAGCCATCTTCAGAGAACAATTTCCTGTCTAGAGACTTTAGGTTGGAAGATCAACTATCAGAAGTCGGATCTCGTTCCATCACAGAGGAAGCAATTTCTGGGGGTCCTGCTGGACTCAGAACAAAGCCGTACTTACCTTCCTCAGCTGAGGAAGATGAACCTGTGCAGTTCCTTGACGAGTCTCTCTCAGCAGAGAGTAGTCTCGATCAGGCAGGCCATGTCAGCTCTGGGAGCAATGACAGCTACAATAGAGGCGGTTCCTTGGGCCAGACTGCACATGAGATTTCTACAGAGAGCAATTCTGAGAGTTTGGGATGGCACAGAGAGTTCTCTGGACAATCCCATGACGCTTCCTCCTCATGTGAGACACTCGTTAACTTGGTGGAAGGACCCGAACCTGTCCAAAGGAGTTCCTTGGGTCGTGAAATGGTGGAGCATTTTAACAACCGATGCCAGCAAAAAAGGATGGGGTGCAACTCTAGAACAAAAGGTCTGGCAGGGCATATGGTCTCCTCAGGAAGCGTCTCTCTCCTCCAACCACCGGGAGCTCCTGGCTGTTTGGAGGGCTCTCAAAGCAACGGCACATTTGACCAGAGGTCATGCGATAAAGATCAGAACAGACAACACAACAGTTGTTGCTTATCTGAACAGACAGGGAGGTACGCACAGTCAGATCCTGCTGGAGCTCTCAATCAAGATTCTGAGTTGGGCAGAGATACATCTGCAGTCGCTGCAGGCTATATATATAAAGGGTGTAGACAACACCAGGGCGGATTTTCTGAGTCGCAGACAGGTAGTTCCAGGGGAATGGTCTCTCAGTCTGTCGGTCTTTCGGATGCTAAGTTGTCGGTGGGGTTGTCCGACTATAGATCTCATGGCTACAAGGGAAAATGCCAAGTTGAACAGATTCTATTCCCTGTTCCCGCAGGACAGACCAGCGGCAATAGATGCCATGCTTCAGTGTTGGAGAGGCAGTCTGGGTTACATATTTCCTCCGCTTCCGATGATAACCAGAGTCTTGAAGAAGATCAGGCTCGACGGAGCCAGGGTTGTCATGATAGCTCCGTATTGGCCCAGGAGGGCTTGGTTTTCTCTTCTGCTGGAAATGGCGGAGGAAGATCCGCTTTTATTGGGTTCCAGCAGAACTCTGCTTCACCAGGGTCCAGTGTTCCATCCGGATCTCAGCACACTAGCTCTGTCAGCATGGATTCTGAATGGCAATCGCTAACGCAGCATGGTTTGTCGTCTGAAGTCATTTCCGTAATGATTCACAGTAGGAAAGCAGGAACTAATAAAATCTATTCTAGGATTTGGAAGAGATTTTCCTTCTGGTGTGGGGATCACTCGATCGATCCACATATGGCTTCTGTCCCTCAGATTTTGCAATTTCTTCTGGATGGGTTTCACATGGGCTTGAAACCAGCTACTCTTCGAGTTCAAGTGGCGGCCTTAGGGGCAATGAAGTGCATTTCTTTGGGTGAGAACCTTCTTGTCAAGCAATTCATCAAAGCAACAAGTAGATTGAAGCCTACTGTTAGAGATATTTGTCCCCCGTGGGACTTGAATTTATTATTGTCGGCTCTTTCCGAAGATCCTTTTGAGCCAGTCTCTTCGATCGACATTAAGTTTCTTACGTTAAAGACTGTAATATTGGTAGCCCTCACTTCGGCTAGAAGAGTGGGTGAGATTCAAAGTCTGTCTATTGAGGATCCTTATCTTCAGATTTTTCCAGATAGAGTGGTGATGAGACTTCCACCCACGTTTATTCCTAAGGTGGCTTCGACCTTCCATTCTTCTCAGGAGATTGTACTTCCTTCCTTTTACCCACACCCAGTGGGGGATAAGGAGAGCAAATTGCACAAGTTGGACGTCAGACGTTGTTTGGTTTTCTACTTATCTAAGTCAGCACACTTTAGGAAGTCGAATAAGCTTTTCCTTAATTTTGCAGGCCCGTCTAAAGGGTTGGCCGCGTCAAAGCCTACAATTTCAAGATGGCTCAAACAAGTTATTGGGTTGGCTTATGAATCTAGGAATCTGTCTCCTCCAGCCAGGATTAAACCACATTCGACTAGAGCGGTGGCTACATCTTGGGCGCAGAGAGCAGAGGCATCGGCAGAACAAATTTGTAAAGCTGCGACATGGACTTCGATGCATACGTTTTCCAAGCACTACAAGCTGGACGTATATTCTTCAAGGGAGGCTGCTTTTGGTCAGAAAGTTTTGCAAGCGGCTTGTGCTCCCTCCCCTTGATCTTTTCAAAATCTCTTGTGTGTGCTGCCTGGGGACCTGAAGAAAGATAAGATTTCTTACCTGTAAATTGTCTTTTCTTCAGGTCCCCTCAGGCAGCACCATTTAACCCTCCCCTTCAATAAATTCTGTCTAAAGCAGCCTGTGTATGTCGGTTCTTGTTAACTAACACGGGGAAGCTAAGAGGGGGAGGGGGTTTTATTCTTGTTTCCTGTACCTAGGAGGAGGGGCCCTATCTCTTGTGTGTGCTGCCTGAGGGGTAAGAAATCTTATCTTTTCAACATGGTAGTCCTGTCTTTGTGAATTACTGGGAGCTGACATTCAAGCCTGATTACATTTCTCTGGCACATCTTCTTTCTTGCATTGGGAAGGGATAATTTCTCTGATAAGTGGCAGAGGAATGAAACAAGTCATCTCTGCAATGCAAATTGCCTCTTGGAGATATTTCCACTGGATCAGCAAATACAGGTATTGGATCTGTTATCCGGAAACCCATTATCCAGTAAGCTCAGAATTATGGAATAGCTGTCTCCCATAGACTCCATTATAATGAAATAATCCAAATTTGTAAAAATGATTTCCCTTTTCACTGTTATAATAAAACAGTACCTTGTACTTGATCCAAACTAAGATATAATTAATCCTTATTGGGTACAAAACCAGACTATTTGGTTTAGTCAATGTTACATGATCTCCTAGTGATCATGTAACATGATCTCCTAAGGTATGAAGATACAAATTACAGAAGGATCTGTTATCTGGAAAAACCCCAGGTCCCGAGCATTCTGGATAAAGGGTCCCATACCTGTAATGTATATCTGTAAAATAATTTAATAAAATCCTAGACACAATTGCTTTCAGAACAATTAGCCACTTACATGCAAAACCTGTCATGTCATTAAACACAGTGACCCATGGCAACCAATCATATATTTGTTTTCCTTGTTCTACCTGCCAGAGGCTGAAAATGCTAATCACTGATTGGTTATTCTGAATTACTGTCCTGTGCAAATTTGCATAGCAATGATAAATGAGCCCCAGTGGGTGATGACTTCTGTTGGATCTGTTTGCATTGACAGATCTAAAGTCAGGCCCGGATTTGTGGAAAGGCCACCTAGGCCCAGGCCTAGAGCGGCAGGATTTTAGGGGGGGCAGCATACTGCCCAACAACACCCACATTGGGTCAAAAACACTGGGAATGCGCAGAAGATACAATCATTTTGTAAATTTCCTGTGCCCGATCCACATTGCTCCGGTCCCGATTATGAAAATTTGCATGAATAAAGGGGGGAGCAGGTGATGAACGAAAGTGGGCCTAGGGGCGGCCGCTATGTAAACCCAGCCCTGTCTAAAGTGTCATATACATGAAGTGCTTTTAGTTAAATGAAATAAGGGTTTTGCCAAATTTACCAGTTAAAAGTGATGCCCCTTTTTTAGCACATATAAGAGTTTGAAGCGGTTTTATTTTTTAAAAAATGAATAGAAGTTGCACTGCAGTTTACAGTCTATCGATAGGGGGTACTTTAACCTGTCCAGAAATAGAAAGTAAAAAGTAGTCTCATTTAGTTTCAGCTTTAACTGTATCTGCTATTTGAGACTGCCGAGTTTACACTACAGCTCCACTTGACACAAAACAACACTTTTCCCCTTGCTGTTATTTGTTGAAAGACTCCAACCAATCTTGCTGGGGAGACTTTGAGCTCTGCTCCCACTTGACAACAAAGTACTGGTTTGATTGGCTTTATTTGATTTTAGTGTTTTTTTTGCATTTTGCATTCTTCTTGATTGCTTGTTTCTGAACAGCAAAAGTTTATGTTCAATAATTTCATTTTGGAGCCTCTATACACCACATACCTTTGTATGATTATGATTAAGTGTTTGTAACATGAAACGCGTAAGGCTGTGGACACAATAAACTCTTTTCACTCTGAACCAATTGCCTGGTGGAAGATTGCCTTCATTGAGTGCCTGCCTCTAAAGAATTTTCGGTTTGTCCGCACCCCGTGCTGAGGGCTCAGGGCGGTGCACCTGGGCCGTTTCCTTTATGTGGTGAATAATCACTTTCTACTTGGAGACACTAACCTCAGATTTATTATTAGGGTAAGGTCACACTGGGCGATTTGGGGAGATTTAGTCGCCTGGCGACCAATCTCCCCAAATGCCTTACTTCTGTCTTGCGCCAGCTAAAATTAAAAGTTGCCTGCGGCATGGCACACGCGTCGCTTCGTATTCCGAATGTCGTCCGATGTTGCCTTGTGAGGAAACTTCAGGCGACTTTGGAATACAAATCGCCGCGTGTGATTAGTGCAAGGGATTTTTCATTTTAGTCAGTGCAAGACAGGTAAGGCATTTGGGGAGATTGGTCGCCGTACAGACGAGGCGATTAGTCGCCAGGCAACTAAATCTCCCCAAATCGCCCAGTGTAACCTTGCCCTTAGGTGCTATAGAAGTCAATGGAAGTTGTGCGGATTTTATCTTTTAATCAATTCAGATTTCTATGGGTCAGTCCACACGAGTAGATTCGGGGAGATTAGTCACCCCAGCGACAAATCGCCTCTTCTTCGGGGCGACAATCTCCCTGAACTGCCTTCCCCCTGCCCTCCGCCGACTAAAATGAAAATCGCCTGCGGCAATGCATATGCGGCGCTTCGTTTTTCGAAGTCGCCTAAAGTTTCTAAACAAAACGCTGCGTATGCATTGCCGCAGGCGATTTTCATTTTAGCCGGCGGAGGGCAGGGGGAAGGCAGTTCAGGGAGATTGTCGCCCGGAAGAAGAGGCAATTTGTATAGCTGCTATAATAATAGGAGTTTTTTCAATAATGGCTCATGGTAATATTTTGATTAAATCCAATAGCCGATTGCAATACTTTGATAAAGAACTATATAAAAATATAACACAAGGAACTGTTCTACTGTTGAGCCCGATGTATACAAGCAGGGTCAGACTGGGGGGCCCGGGGCCCACCGGGACGGCTGTCTAGGGCCCCCCTCTGGCCTCCCCGCCCGGCCCCTACTTTGAAGTGCACCGGCGCGCACGCACATGCCATACTTGCCACATCGCACATGCGCAGGCTGCGCGGCGCCGTTTTTTTTTTCCGATTTCAGAATGGAGAGAGGGGGTCTGGCCCGGCAGGGGCCCATGAGGGTCGGGGCCCACTGGGTCGGGCCAGTCCGACACTGTATACAAGACAGCTTTATAATCAATAATCCTGTATAATGAAGCTTTGTGCAAAAGAAATCGAAATGAGCATATATAAACTGCGGGTCACCATTTGGTCAGTTGAGATCTCGCCTGTGGGGTTAACGCATGTAGCCACAGGACCTCCGTGCACCGTTGCTGGTGTGTTTCAATTATTTACAAAGTAGTGGGGGACCTTTTTATGGAGTACAATGAACGCTAAGGCTATGGGCACACAGGTTGTTGGCTCCAGCTGTTGTCGGCCTTAAAGAAATGTATCTTTAAATATATGTGTGTGTGTGTATATATATATATATATATATATATATATATATATATATATATATATATATATATATATATATATATATGTGTGTGTGTGTGTGTGTGTGTATATATATATATATATATATATATATATATATATATATATATATATATATATATATATATATATAGTTCGTACTGTAGAGCTAAACATTATAGGAACACACACCATCTATTATAGTTATTATATTAGTCTTTCTGTGTATAAAGTGGTTTTTGCAATACAACACCCAATTTGGTGATTTGAATGATAAAATAAATATTAAAAAGTGAATTTTAAACAGAAGTCTGTGTTGGTATTGTGAGAAATGCGGACCCTATTAGTTAAATACAGTAGAACCTCCAATTTTACATTTTTCAGGGGTCCAGAAAATAATTGTTTAAATTCTGGGAAAATATAAAATCAGGGAACCACAAAAAATGGTGTCAGATGAGAGTATATAATATAAAAGTTTTGCTGTATCCTAACAATGAATGCCAGTTGTCTATTTATAGTTAGATGCCCACTATGCTTACTATGCCAATGTATGTGGCAGCGTCTAGAGAAAACCCATATCAAGAGTCACTGTCTGAAAGTGGCAGCTAATAACTAATTACTGAAAAGGTTGACAGCTGGAAAAACGTGGCATCATAAGAATTCCCAATAACAATCAGTGGCGGAACTACCGGGGGAGCAGGGGGTGCTTCAGGGCCCCCCGGCAGCCGTGCGCCACTGACAAATGCGGCTGTACGGAGGAGGGCGGGGCCTGGCTGCGGTTCACGCACCAGGGCCCGCCCCCTCTAGTGAAGCTACTGATAACAATCCTAAGGTAGTAAATCAGATCTTAAACATATGGTGCCCTGCTGATCCTACTACATCTGTCTGATTTAGTTGCAAAAGGTGTTCCGGAATACACAGGGGGAAATTTACTAACCCCGGAAAATTAGCCAGCTTTGCACCCATCGCTACACTTCACCAGGTGAAAATTTGCTCAGACAACGCTAATTGACTAAAATGCAAAGTTGCATCCAGGGCCCTGAACGCTGGTGATTTTTCACTAGCGTTACTTTGGCAAGCAAAGCGAAGATGCGCTATAGTTCAATTATGCCTAGCGAAACTTCGTTAGAGGTCTTCGCTCAGGCTAATTTGCATATGGTGGTAAATTTAAAGTTGAATGGACATATATGTTGCAGCAAATACATTACATTAATAAAGAAAATAAAGTCCTTATAATGCCCTACACATGAGCCTACTGTATAGTGTATGTTCCATATGTTAGAAAATGTATGGGGGAACCGGGTTACAAAAATTTTTAAGGACTTTTGCAGGCTATCGTGCGTTTTTTGGGACTTTTCCATTTACAAAATATGATGTAAGTAACAGATGATTGAGGAAGATCTATGTACTCCAGTGCACTTTGCCTGGTCTGAGCTGGCGAAGGCAAGTCTGGCAAAAGAGGTAAAGTTTAGTAAAATCCCCTTCTTAGTGAATTTGCGGAGTAATGTATATTTGCCTGGCGATAGAGTGCGAATGATCGCTAGCATCTGTCTCATTCGCTAGAGAAGTTACGCTTGCGCCATTAGTTAATTGGCAAAGTGCCTAAAAGTGGTAACAATGGCAAATCGTCGTCAGCGTTAGTCACTTCACCCTTTAGTCAATCTGCCCCACAGAGAGCCATCCGCCAGTCAAACAGAAGGCACAGCACCCAGTGATTAAATAGCTGCTCTACGACATGGTAAAAGCAATGCATCAATTTAGCTCAAGAAGTCTCATGCTCCATGCCTCTGGGCAGCAAGCCATGCTGTTACTAAGACAGCAGTTACTGAGCGGCTGGTTGCTAGGGAATACCAAACAAGGCTGCTGAGTAAATCACTGACACAGGGTTTCAGCTGGCAGAGTGACAGTCGCTTTGAAGGAATTAGGAGTGCGGTCGGCTTACACTTCCAGAGGTCAGAAACTCTTATAACCATCTAGACAAATGTGCTGCATATGTGTGAATGTGTTTGGCTTATTACTGCTTTAACTGTCATCCCAAAAGTGAGAGGGGTAACCGATTTATTTTGTTAGTTTGTGTATTTGTGTATTTTGCGACTCTCTCTATTGGGAGCTCTCACTTGGTGATAAGAAGTCAGAAGGGCCGTTGTGTTTGGAGTATAGAGAGAAGCAGGGCTGATCCTATCAAATGTGGGGCCCAATTGGGACCATGTTGGCGGGGCCCCTAGACAAAGTGTTGCTGGCTACTGACACACCAAGTATTTAGGAAAATAAGGGCATACAGGCACAAAATAGAAAGGAAAGGGGCAGACAAAGTAAGAGAGTGAGAGGGATGAAATAGGGGCACATAATAGGGGCACACAGGGTAAGAGAGAGAGGGAGGAAATAGGAGAGTGGACTGGGCCAATTAGTTTGGGGCAGGCTCGGCCGATTCAGCTTGGGAGCAGGCTTGGTTGGATTGGGGGCAGGCAGGGCCTATCAAGGTTGGAGGAAAGCTGGGCCTATGAGAGTTGGGGGCAGGCTAGACCTATGGAGTTGGGGGATAGGCTGGATTATCAGAGTTGGGGGTGGGCTGGACCTATGGATTTGGGGATGTGCTGGACTCTCAAAGTTGGGGGCAGGCCAAGCAGCATCATGTGCTGAGGGAAATATTATCTGTGCTGCCCTGTGGTGCGGGGCCCCCAGAGGTGCGGGGCCCTATTGGGCCCAATTGGTCCAATAGGCCTAAGGCCGGCCCTGGAGAGAAGCTAGCTGCTGTATACACTGCCAAAGAAAGCAGTCAGCAGCCGAGATTCATCAGTTCCATGGCTACAGTGCAGCCAGTTGTATTGGAAGAACAAGCAGCAGCACAAAATACTGTGTCACACTAAAACTAGCTTTAGTACAACTATGGGATCACTTATGCAGAGACCCGTTATCCAGTAAGCTCTGAAGTACAAGAAGCCAGTCTCCCATAGACTCCGTTTTAATCAAATAATTAAGGTTTTTTGTTAAATAAAGTTCCCTTTCTCTGCAATAACAAACCAGTACCTTGTACCTGATCCCAACTAAGATACAGGTATGGGACCTATTATCCAGAATGCTTGAGGCCTGGTGTTCTGGATAACGAATCTTTCCGTAATTTGGATCCTCGTACTGTAAGTCTACTAGATTTTTGATCAAGTACAAGGTACAGTTTTATTATTACAGAGAAAAAGGAAATATTTTTTAAAAATCTGGATTATTTGGATAACATGGAGTCTATAATTCAGAGCTTTCTGTATAATGGGTTTCCAGATAACAGATCCCATACTTGTAAAACGAATCCATATTAGAGGGAAAAAGAATCCTATCGGATTTAGTTAATGTTTCAAATAATTTTAAGTACACTTAATTCATGGAGATCCAAAATACGAAAGATCCCTTATGCAGAAAACCTCCAGGCACTGTAATAAGCACAGCCTCTGTATTTGCCTCAATAAATGAATATGCCTATGGAGGCATCATAATCTGCAAAACCATAAACTGCCATGACTGGTAATTTTCAAGTAAGTACCCCAAGCCATTGTGATTATTATTAACATACTTAATTTTTGTATTTTAAATTGCCAATGCCTTTTCTGGCCAAAATTAGGGTATTTACCCAACAGCAAATTTATAAATCTAATGCTAATGCTAGAAACTGGATCCAACATGCAACATTATACATGGAACTGGGTTCCATAGCACTGTTGTTCTTCAGCAAATTCAGAAAACAATGTACTACCAGATTGTTTATTTTTACTCCTATTTTCACACTGCTTTTTCATCTTCTGCCACCTAATAATAATCACAGCAACACATTCTTATAATGCTACCAGAGTTCAGGGACATTTATATTAATGTTGACATTAAGTAATTACATTCATTACCACAGACCTCCAATTTTGTTTGTAAACTGTTTTCTAATACACATAGATACATATACCCTCATACATTCTACATAGAGAGATGGAGTCTAAGCTCCAATTATACTGGACTAAGTTTTGGTTGGCTATATAACCTCACTTATAATATACAGGTATGGGATCTGTTATGCAGAAACCTGTTCTCCCCTGCTTAGGACAGAGACACGCTGCGATTCAGGGAGATTAGTCGCCCGACGATAAATCTCCTCTTCTTTGGGGCGATTAATCGCCCCGACTCCCCTGCCTTCCCTACCGGCTAGAATGGAAATGGACGGCGGGATGGCACTTGGAGCACTTTGTTTTCTGAAGTTGCCGAAGTTTCCTTGCAAGATAACTTTGGGCAACTTTGGAAAACTAAGCACTCTGAGTGCCATCCTGCCGGGGATTTCCATTCTAGCCAGCGGGAAGGCAGGGGAGGCAGTTCTTGGAGATTAGTTGCCCCAAAGAAGAGGAGATTTGTTGCCAGGCGACTAATCTTCCCGAATCGCAGTGTGTGTCTCTGCCCTAAGTAGGGGAGAAAAGTCTCTCCTGTTTTGCTCAACTGCTGTCCTTACAGCCAGTTCTGCCCCATTAGTTGTGTTGGGATGGTGTTGCTATGTATATGGAGCTGTGCTGAAGGCAGTCATGTTGTTCGAATTTTGTTTTAGCAACTACAATATATGGTTACGAAGCATGCAGTGTATCTACTGAAATACTTGAAGCTAGGCCTATGCACTGGCTTCCATTGAGCTACCTTGTAGCTGTACATACTATGTATTCATAATTTTTTTGCCACTACAAGACCCTTGGTGCTGGTGTTCGATATATATATATATATATACACACACACACAAAGTCCCAAACTGTTGCACAACGAATACTGCATGGGTGCCTATTCCAATTATTTCATATTTTTTGCAAACCAATAACCGCACTCACAGGTCTTTCTCAGGGGCACTTCGCCAGTGAGGTGAGTTGAGGCTGTTGTCTCAGGCGGCAGCGCCCAACTAGGTACCGGGGGTGGCAAAAATGCCACTCCTGGTACTTTAAGAGCCGAATTTCCAGTTTTCAAACCGGAAATTTGGCTCTTCTAGCGCAGAGAGCGCAGTTAGGCTCTCTGTGATATCATACTGGCCCTCTCTGCTGCCCTCGTGGACCCCCCAGGTAACCACACAGGGGAGGGGGGGCTGCCTTAGGTGGTGGATGGGCCAGTATTGCCCCTGGTCTTTCTCAATGTGTGAAAAAAAGGTTATTATATATATTATATATATAAGGCTCAATAATGTTTGGTAATTTAGATATTTTCTCTTTTTCAGTCCTGTGTACACTCTGACTTGTCAGCAGTAGTTTATCATGGGCACCGATGTGTGGGTTGGAACCTGGAGACCCCACAGACCACGGGGTCCCATTGCAGCTCTCTACAGCAGCCCAGGACCCAAGTATTCACTACCAGGAAATACAGGTGAGGGCACTACTTGATTTATGGGTTTTCTAAAAACTACATCTTGTTTTTAATTTTCTTATGAGGCCATGGTTAACTTAATTGTGGAAAAATCAAAATCAAAGGGGAAAATGAAGAGATTAGGATCCCATTATAATGCAAGAAAATGCTGTGAAACTGTAATTATTTATTTATTTTGAAGCAGATAGTTGTTAGTTTTCATGTCATGTTTATGTTATGAGGGTGTGGACACAAATTCGTTTACTCTTCGATTTAAATTGCAGTCAGTGCCCTTCAGTGGACTTAGTATTGAAGAGCATAGGTCTGTTCTAAGAAAAATAATTCATTCATATTCAAAGCATTGCACAGTTAAGTATAAGATCCTGAAGGCTTATGTATACAACAGTGGATTTTATTTGTGGCTGAAACATACCAAATGAATTGATGTTCTCTGCAATTTTATGTGAATTACATGTTTTTTTGAATTTAAACATACATAAATCAGAAAATGTTGGGGTCCACCTATGACTAGTGCAACTGGCCCCTTTTTAGTACCACAAGACATTTTTTTTGCCTGGGACAACACCCCCCCCCTAAAAACAAACAAAACATTTCTCTTAAAACCCTTCAAGGCCTGAAATTCACATGCACTTTTGATTAAGTGCCTTGCAGCACAAAAAGTGTAAGGCTTTTATGGATATGTAAACTTTAATATAAAGATAAACTTTTTTTTTTAAATATTTTTATTTGTGTAGTCTCCAACAGAAATATAAAACCAAAATACATTCTGTTATCACAAATATATATAATACAGTTACTTTTACAGAATACAATGTATCGGCCATGATACAGAACTACATTTTAAGTACATATGCGCACCAATTTTTCCAGCAATAGTTACGGCAATATAACATTGTAGCACAATATAAGTAGAAAAAACTAGAAAAATTAAAAACAAAATAAACGGTCGTCATAACCAAACTGGTGGAGACCAATTTACTATGGACTGAGTATAGTATTCAAGTACATATGTCTGAATGCCCCGCTACAGTAACCTGTCAAATGCCTCCCGATACTGTGCCATTAAATCTATACCTGACCCAAGGTTGCCAAATTTTGTTTATCGTCTGTAACCTGTACGTGGCCAACCCAGAAAGCTGTTCATTCACGTATATCCAATCAACCTTATTTTTAAACATAGTGTAATTGACATTTGGACTTTTCCAGCATTTCGCTATTGTTTGTCTGACCACCAAGAATATGTGATTTAATAATTTACAATGAATTTTCGGGATATTTGTAGGAGGTAGTCCCATTAAGGCTTCGTAAGGGTTCTGCCTTAGATTTATCTGAAAGACCGAAAATATTAGTTGATAGACCCTTCTCCAGAACCTAATTACCCTCGGGCACGACCACCAAATATGCCCCATCGTGCCTGGTATCCTACATCCCCGGAAGCAATGGTTGTTAGAAGTGCGATATATCTTCGCTATTTTAGCTGGCGTTAAGTACCACCTTGTCAAGACTTTATATCCTGCTTCCAGTAGGACTGTGTTAATGGAACTATATTTCAAGTTAGACCAGACTCTGAACCATTCATCTTCAGATAAAGCACTCCCTAGTTCCTTTTCCCAGAGTTTAATATATCCCAAATTAGTAACCACCTTGGGGCGAAATCATACACCTATATAAAAGTGACACTGTTTTAGGAGGTATAGTTTCCCTTGAGCACCATCTTTCAAAGAAAGTTTGAGCGGCTGCGTCCGGGTTTTTCAATTGCCATCTTTCTTTAACCCAATGTAACAATTGAGAAGCTCAAAATAGTTCTGCGTCTGGAAGGTCTTGTGTTTCACGTAGGTACGATATAGAACATGGGCCCCTTACTGTACATAGATTAGCTAATCTGGTCAGTTTTCTAGAGGTCCACCAAGTAAAAGACTGGGAAGTGATCCCTGGAGTAAACATAGGGTTATGTATGATCGGGGCTACCAGGAGATGCGAGGATACCAATGCGAACTTCTTGGCATAGCCGTCCCATAGGGAGAGCGTGTGTAACAAACTTGGGCTTAGGTTCAATGGTCTGGCCTTACGAGGGGCCCACACAAGTGCCTCTGCTGAGTATGGACGTGCCAAAAAGTTCTCGAGTTCAACCCAGAGCGGAGGTAAGTGTTGTGCATGAAGTGTTGGAATCTGTGCTAATTGAGAAGCCAAATAATATTTATGTAAATTTGGCAAGCCCAGACCACCATCTAAGGGTATAAAGATAAACTTTTTACTTTAATTGAACTGTCAACAATGGAATTTTTAGTGCCTGCTTAATTTTTGCTAATATGCTGATATTCATTAGGCTCCAGTAGTCCCGAATGTGCCCTTTGGTCATGGGTGCTGCTGCCATGAGGCGAGTTGAGAAACTTGCCTCAGGCTGCAGCAGCCCACAAGTTAGCAGCAAAAAAGTGGCTCCTGTTAACTTTAGGAGCCGAAATTCCAATTTGTAAATCAGAATTTCAGCTCTAGTGCAGAGAGTACAATGGCGCTCTCCACACTAGTGATGCAGCCACCCCCCACACACACACCTGCTCTGGAAATGGTATGCTCTGGGTGCAAAGTGGGACAGCATCAGTAAAGCCACCTCAGGGCAGCAAGGACCCCCGAAATACCTCTGTCTTTGAGTCTTGTTAATCTGTTAATCTTTATTATAGGTTTTGTCAATCATGATTCCAGTCGACATCGTGCTCCGGCTTATAGTATGGGGAATCGCCGTTTTAAGTTTGCTGATGACTGTTCACCAGGACCAGGATATCTGGTGCCATCTAATATCACTGTAAAGGGAAAGGATGGAACCCCTGCTTATTCCATCTATGGCAGACCAAAGGACATCTCCTCCTTTAGGACCCCAGGACCAGGTAAGAGAGCTGCATTTGTGTCTCCTATCCAATGGATAATTATTTTCAGTCAGTTACAGAGGCATATACCCAATCTCTGGCATGTTTGTGAACATCATTCAGTGCATTTCTTACTCTAATACTTTGACTATTGTGCCATTGTATTGTACAAATACTCATCACTTCTCGAAACCTGCCACGGGGGACAAATATAATAAGGATGAATGTATCTGTCCATGTCAAACAGCAAAAAGTCCACCGGTCACAGTTCACTTTGTGTATCTTTAAAGGGGAACTCCACCCAAACATAATATAAGCTTTTTGAAAAGTAAACATAATTTCAAGCAACTTTGCAATATACATCAATTAAAAAATATGCAGAGTTTTCATGATTTTTAATGGTTTCTGACAATTCCCTAAGCCTAGACTCCAGCTCTCCTGCTAATCTGTCTGACTAATTTGCTGAGCTGGCTGACTACTGTTACTTTGTATCAACAGCCTACATCCTCCAAACCCCACAATTCTCTGCACATGTGATTTCAACAAGGAATGGGACATCACAGTGCAATGCATTGTGGGTTAAGTAGTTCCTGCATTCTGTAAGCTGTGGAGTAGTTGTTACAATTTGTCACATCAGTATTTAGTCCCTCCTTCCCTGCCAGAATTTCAAATGATGCAGAAAGAGAAGAACTGTTAACCAGCTGGATTGCAGCATAGAAAATAGCATTTATTCATACTTTTTGAAGAAACCGGTAACCGTGATGGATATATTAGGGGTTTCTGTGTTATGTGGGTGTCTTTATCAAATTTTGGTTTGGAAGCCGGATTTCCCCTTTAAATTTACCAACATAAGATTAATAACCTTAGCAGTACTCTTACGAGTAGAGCCCTCTGATCCTAGTTTTAGTCGGTAAGCCTTGTTTGCTAAATTATTATAAGATAAATTAATGTAAAGCAATGTGTAACTTGCTAGCGGTATACAAATAAATAACAATGATTGGTTGGCTGGAACCTTTCCTGTGCGTGTCTCATAACATGAAACTAATGACTGTAGCATCTTTGATTATAAAGTAATAAGTTAATAATTAAATCAATAAATTATCATAAAGGGAGAGCAATACTTGAAGGGAACTGAGAAATAGTAATACCGATCGCAGACAGCTTGAATTGATGATGTTATCTATGTGTGTCAGGTCCGGACTGAGAATTAAAATAGGCCCTGCCATTTCAGGTACACAGAGGCCCAAACAGCCCCCACCAGCCCACTAAATAGTGACTTTCTATGGGACCTTATAGCAGCACCTCTGGCATTTGCCAGAACCCACAGATTGCCAGTCCGGGCCTGATGTGTGTCATCCAAGGATTGAGGCTGAATGTTTTATTCTTCTGCAGGTAGTTATTCTCCAGAGCGTGCTGGGAGATCTGCATACCACTCAGCTCCAGTATACTCACTTGGTGAAAGAACAAAGACATTCAGCAATGACCAAACACCAGGTACAAAACACTTTGAATTATATGCAACTAATGTTTCTGGTAGCAAAACAATTAAATTTGACATATGGCAAGTCCTCCATTTAGACATTTTACAGTCTAATCCCAAATGGACCTGTGCTTTCATATGAATCCATAGCTGTCTGTAGCTTTAACAGACCAAACCAACGTTGATAGAATAGAATAAGCATTAGGCATGAAGAATAGATCATTTGAGATAATGATTCATTTTGGTGTGACTCTTTTAAAACAAATCTTCAGTTATATCAAGAATACCACCCGTAAAGGGTAATAGGACTGCTATGCATTTGTTTATGGAAGCAACTAAATGAAAATACAGTTTGTCACAGCATTGTCCTACATACCACTGTATACAGTTTTGAGGTCTGATTAAATTCCATGAAAAAACCTGATATAAGCAATGAAAATTCAATTGTAATCTATGGAAAAATGTGCGTATATTTATTCACCTGGATGTATCATTTTTGATCATTCATTTTCCAACAGTCTATTACTAACAATCACATTTCTATTATTTTTCACGAATCTCTAAAAATTTGTGGGTTTTCTATATTTCTTAAAAGCTCTAAAACATTTGAGATTTATTTATTGTAAAAACCATGAAATGCTAATACGAAAATTTGGCAGGTAAAAGTTGTCGAGGTCCTATAAAAGTCAAAAGGAGCTGCGCTGATCCTATGAGGCCATTCTTAATCAGTTAGGGCTTTTATAGGCTTTCCATTTTATTGCGAGTAATTATCAGAAAAACTTAAATTTTTAGAAGTTTTAGAGGTACAGGTATTCATATTATTTTGGATCATTCAGCACTTTAAATTCAGATATTTTAATACATTTCATGACATTCGTGGTTTTAGAGAAAGCGAGTTTAGTCGTGGTTTAAAAAAACGTCTACAGGTAAGGGCACGCGCTAAGATTCAGGAAGATTTAGTCGCTCGACTAATCTCCCTGAAAAGCCTTCCCGCTGGCTAGAATCAAAATCGCAAGCGGAATGGCACTCTGAGCGCTTTGTTTTCCGAAGTCGTCCGAAGTTTCCTCGGTAGTACAGAGTAGAGCATCATTCAGTAAACATTTTATACCCTATATTTCCCCAGGTCCAGCAGCATATGTGCTCCCCTCTGTAATTGGGCCAAGGATAGTGAACCGATCTTCTGCCCCAAACTACTCTATGACAGGACGGAGCAAAATCGGTAGCTTTCATGAAGACCTGCAGAAAGTGAGTATTACTCTACCCTCTTTTTTATATCTGTTCATACTTTGTTTAGTTTATTTCTGGATATATATTGTCGCCAATTTTAAACAGATGTCTCTGCCCTTTTTAGACACCTGGTCCTGGGACATATCGTGTTGTAGATCCTGCTACATATAAACACAGACTTCCTCAATACAGTATGACTGCCCGAAATGTATTGCCTGGTGATACCACAAGAAAACCTGGCCCAGGAGCCTACAGCCCAGAAAAGGTAAGATAAACATCATGATAAAAATCACAAGAGGCGATAACTATAACAGCATAAGATTTTTATAGGAAAATGAGGGACAAAAAGAACATGCAAGTAGTATAAATAATAAACCACACAAAACCAGCTAAGTAGCAGCAGCATGATTGATAGTTTTGCACAAAGAAACCATTTGTGGTACATGTATGGGACCTGTTATCCAGAATGCTCGTGGCCTGGGGCTTTCCATAATGGACCTTTCTGTAATTTGGAGCTTCATACCTTGTCTACTAGAAAATCATGTAAACATTAAATAAATCCAATAGGCTGCTTCTGCTCCCAATAAGGATTAAATATATATATATATATATATATATATATATATATATATATATATATATATATATATATATATATACACACACACACAGTATTTATATACAGATATGGGATCTGTTATCTGGAAACCCGTTATCCAGAAAGCTCCGAATATTCCATTTATCCAAATAATCCGAGTTTTAAAAAATGATTTCTTTTTAAAACAGTAGCTTGTACTTGATCCCAATTAAGATCCCAAATTGTGTATTTTGAAGTGCCTTTTTGTGATCTGTACTAGCTGGAGCCACGTAGTCTCGTCTCACTGTATATTCGTATACTGCTGAGATGACAATAAAGTTTACTTTGAATTTGACTTGACTTTGAAGATATATTGAATCCTTATTGGAAGCAAAACCAGCCTATTGGGTTTATTTAATATTTACATGATTCTCTAGTAGACTTAAGGTATGAAGATCCGGCAAGATCCATTATCCGGAAAGACCCGGGTCCCGAGCATTCTGGATGTCCCATACCTATATATATATATATATATATATATATATATATATATATATATATATTTAAATTTATATATCTTACTTGGGATCAAGTACAAGGTACTGTTTTATTATTACAGGGTAAATGGAAATCATTTTTAAAAATTCAGATTCAGAATTCAGATTATTTTGATAAACTGGAGTCTATGGGAGGCGGCCTCTCTGTAATTTGGAGTTTTCTGTATAAAGGGTTTCCCGATAATGGATCTCATACCTGTAGTAATGAAATGTGAACTTTCTCAGACAACAGTTTTCCTCCTGTATGTTTGGTATGCTGCCTTCTGCCTCTGGTTGGACTACAAGTTTAATACATGATACTGGATTTGTTGTAGGGAGTCCAACAACAAATCCAGGACTTTAAATAATCCGATCTTTTTGTCCCACATACAATAGCATGTTAACGCACTGAACATTTGACATATTTGAAATCACAATTGTGGTGATGTTTTTTTTTTAACCCCATAGGTGTTCATGTCAAGGCCTCAGGCTCCTAACTTCTCTTTTGGTATTCGGCACTCAGATTACGTTGCTCCCCTGATCGTGGATGTAGCAGACTAATTGATACAATGAACAGCAGAATCTGGGCTCTGAACATCTGGTTTTCAGTATGCAGGGAAGGGACAGGGATGAGTTATGTTTATTTCAAAATGCTTCAGAACACCCCAGTTAGATTGCAGGTGTCTTTCCATTATATTTTAGATGGAGGGTACAGTGTTCCTAATTCTACCTACCTGTTTTTTCTAGTTATGCATTTGTAGAGCTTTAAGGGGAATTATTAATACCAGATTTGATGCAGTGACATAACATTTATAGGCATCCTCTCTGAGAAACTGGATATGATAAGATTGCTTCTCTCATCTCAAAATATAACTCTGCTGGCGTGTTTACCCAATATATACCTGGAAGGAGCAAGTAACTTTTCTCTGTAGCTCTGAAAAGAAATTCTGCCAAAATTCCAGGAACTAATTCAATTTTACCCCATCCATAATGCAAACAAACTGCAATGTGTCATTGCCAAATATTAATGACATACTTTAAAGCAGAAAGATCATTCTAAGTTCACATATCTGAATTGTGTATTTCAGGTTTTTTTTCTCAGCTATTTTACTCATTGCTCTACAAAGAACATGATATATGTTAAATTCATACATATATAACTCACACCCATTTTGGATATTCATTATTTGGGTACCTATATAAATATTATGTATATTAAATATAGAGGTGATTGAATATAAGGATACTATATATTACTGCAAAAGGTTATGAGTCACAGACATTTGTGAAGTACAGGTATGGGACGGTTTATTCAGAATGCTTGCGACCTGGGGTTTTCTGGATCTTTCTGTAATTTGGATCTTCATACCTTAAATCTACTAAAAAATAATGTTAACGTTAGGTAAACCCAGTTTGGACCAAGTACAACGTACTGTTTTATTATAACAGACATAAAAGGAAATCCTTTGAAAAAATTGGGATTATTTTATAAACTGGAGTTTATGGGAGACAGCCTTTCTGTAATTCAGAGCTTTCTGGATAATGTATACCATACCTTTACTAGAATAACAACTGCGTATTAAATGTCACAAAAATTACTGACCATGCTGTACTAAGGACCATAGTTTTCTGCTGGATACCAGATATAATGTGTTTCTAATACCTGCACAGTTAGTAAGACTGCACAGTTAGTAAGACTCATTGATATTCCCAGTTGCACTGCTTTCACTTGAAAGGCTAATAATTGTCCATGAAATTCTATGCGCCAACTAAATTGAACCTTAATTTGTACACTTTTGTCTAAATGTGTCCCTGGCAATAACTGTTCACATGGGTGCTTCGCCAATGAGGCGATTTGAGGCTGTCGCCTCAGGCTGCAGCACCCAACTAGGTACCAGGGGCGGCAAAAATGCTGCTCCTGGTACTTTAAGAGGGAATTTCCGGGGGGGGGGGGCAGCAGCTACTGCTCCTGCCTCAGGCGGCGGAGGGGCCAGGATCGCCCCTGACTGTTCACTGCATAACACACAAACTCTGCTGAGTCACTCTCCTCTGACTGAAACTTAAAAACAAATACTGGACAGAACAGGAAAAATCAAATACAATTAAAAACACAATATTTCTCAAAATTCCTTAATAAATATATCTTAGTTAATTATGTAGACCTCTTCCTATTTACATGACCTTATAGGGAGAAGTTTAAGAAAATCTAACCATCTTGTTGAGGTATGGTGGCATCCAATAGGCAGTACAAAATATGAAATCAACAGGATTAAGGGTTGGAGGGGTCATTTTGTTGCTGGTGCAATGACCATTTATTGTCTTTATTACCCTTCCAATGCACCAGACTTGTCTTCGCCACCTCAGACCAGGCGAAGTGCAATAGAGTAGATAGGAGTTCCTCAAATATATTTGAAAAGTTTTCTAAGTCCCAAAAAACGCTGGCGACTTTTCCGTTTTTCAGGGTGATAGGCTGCAAAAGATCGTAATTTTTTTTTAGGGTACCCGGCTTCCCCCCTACATTTCCTTACATATGGCACCTAAACGATACACTAGGCACATATGTAGGGCATTATAACAAATCTATTTTCTTTTATTAAGGTTCCCTGGCCTTGTGTAGTGTAATGTATTTGCTGCAACATATAATGTACGTCCATTAAAATGTAACTTCTCGCCGTATGCAGATTAGCCAATGCTATTACAACATCGCTTTGCTTGCCGAATTAACGCTAGCAAACTTCGCCATCGTTCGGCTCCCTGGACGAATTAGCGTTGTCCTGGCGAATTTTCGCCTGGCAAAGTGTGACGATGTGAGCGAAGCCATCGCTGCCAAATTTCCGGAGGTTAGTGAATTTGCCCCAGTCTCTTCATGTTAAAACCACGCTGTAAGGATCAGACACTGAACTTAAATAATCAGAAGGGAGCCTGTATGGTGGTGAACAAGAGGTATAACCAAGAATAGCTGTACCGAGTCTTAGAGACATGAAGGAAAATAAGGTTTAATGTTTAAACCAAACAGGTGGTTGATGAAAATATTAAATAATATACCAGTCAGTGAAATAAGGAATCGGCAGACAAAAACAGTGTCCAATAAACAGGTTGTGGTCAGATCAGGCAGCAGGCAAACAGAGTCCAGTAATCAGGCCAAGGTCACAACTGGGAAATCCAACAAGACAGGTAAGCAAAACTCAGGAACACGGGAGGGTCTTGAGAACAGGAATCCAGGAACAGGTAACAAGGAACAGGAATCAAGGCACGGAATAACAAGATCAGGGCTAGGGTGCAAAATGACCAAGCAAGGAGCTATGGTCAGGGACAGGTTTATAAGGGGTTCGAATTAGGGGGATGAAGAACACATGAGACTAATGAGGTGGGCGGAAACAAGAGAGTAGACAGAACACAATGAATATGAAAATAGGACTGATCAGAAGCAGCCATGAGATCCTCCAGTGGCTCAACTGGAACAAACACCCATGAGTTTGAAATCCAGCTGATCCTGACACACACACTTTTAAATGTGACATGATGCCGCAGACAAAAAATAAAACAAAGTTTTCCTTGTACTCCCCTTCACTCCTCTACAAGCCGATGTTCTAATTGTTCTTCATCATAGTATACTGGCCCTGTTCTGTAGCGAGGTTCTTGCTTCTCATACCAATTGCTTGTGTTGAAAAAAAGTGATTTCACGTTGTGCTGATTCAACAGAATCTGAAAAAGAAACCGATTATTTAGTGTGTACTGAAATAAATGGCACCAAACAAGAAGTAGGGAAAATATACATACTGTAATTTTCCTTTATATAATATAGTACCCAGGAATAAGCATTATGGGATTGATTCAGTATTTCCGTATTTCCATTAATTTAAGCAGTACTTTACTTTATGCGCACAGTCAAAACAACCAAGCAGTCCACTTTTGTCTAAATGCTATATTAGTTAGTGTTGATTAGTGTAAGAATATCTGGAAGGAGGCAAGTCTCCCATCCTGTGTGCTGCTCCCATAGACTGACGTGCGCATCCTTTTATACTCTGCGTGGCAGATGATATCACAAATGGCATGAAATTCACATTTTTCAAGGAGCCAGACACTACTTGTTGCCAACACAGGTCTATTCTAGATAGTTCCTGGGTGTGCTTCTAGTTTGAATCTCTATTCCTTGGCCTCTGTCGGATCATGACCACCACTATATCTTTGCCTTTGCCTTTTATCGACTATTCTTCTGGACCTTGACTATGTACTGTGCTGATTGATTTTGACCCCGGCACGTTCCTTCGACTACATGTGGCTCTTCCCCATTACTCCAGTCACAAGTTCTGGTTCCCTTGCCTGCCCAGAACTCTCGCCTTTGTTCTATAACTTTTAAGACCTGGTGGCATCCAAGTAGTGAAGGCGGTGGTTATAGGCAGAAGCAGGACCGCCATCAGAAATCACAGGACCCCATACGACAAAATTTCCTGGGCCCCCTGGGCTGCGCCCACCGCAAGCCCCACCTACAGGTCCGCCCTCCCCACCCCACAGGTCCGCCCCCACCACACAGTAACCACCACACAGTAAAAAAACAAAAAAAATATTGGTGGCTACGGTTCCCACATGTTAATAAAAAAATAAAAAGATCTTGGTGGCCAGGGTCCCCCATAAAAAAAACACTTGTGTCCAGGGCCCCCCCATTCAAAAATATTGGTGGCTAGGACCCCACAAGAGAAAAAAAAATTGATGGCCAAAATTGGTGGCCAGCCCCCCCCACATTATAAGAAAATTGGTTGCCAGGGCCCCTTAAACGTCCATGCCTTCCCGAAGTCAGCAGCTCTCAGAAAGTTGGGGAGCCCGGCTAATAAAGTAAGTTTGCGTGGCTGGGTCCCCCTACAACTCTCCCCCCTTGATGGCTGCCATGGGCAGAAGCATGAGTCGTGAACAACACGATTACCGAAAATGACATTACATTGGGCCCAACATGGACGCCAAAGGAGCAGCTGCTTCTCCCGCTACCACAGAAGCAATCCTGGCAAGCCTCCTCCAGCGTACAAGAAACTAAGCAAATAAAATTGTCCAATGTCTCCAAACATTATCTGCAAGGTTGGACATTATTCAGCAACATCTGGTTGATTCCACTCCAGCTCCTGTCCCAAGAAGCAGACCTCCACCAACACCCTTGGGTAACATTGCAGTGCAACCTAAGGTCCCCTTCCCAGAAAAGTTCACTAGGGACTATAGTACATTTTTTGCCTTTAGATTACATTTTGGGTTCCTACCCCACTCCTTTCCCACAGAGGCTAGAGTTAACTTTGTTACTGTCCTACTCCAAGGGGATCCTCAGTTATAGGCATTTGGTTTATGCCCTTCTGATCCAGCCCTCTCTCTCTCGAGTCATTTTTCGAAACCATGGCAATTAGCTATGACAGGGCCAGATTTGGGGGCATGTTTACTAACATTGGAGATAAATATCTGGAGAGATTGCTGGAGATGTTGCCCATAGCAACCAATCAGATCTTTGCTTTTGTTTTCTAACTTGGCTGTGGCTGTTTAAATCTAATTGCTGATTGGTTGCCATGGGCAACATCTCCAGAAATCTCTCCAGATATTTATCTCCAATGTTAGTAAACATGCCCCTTGGAGTGAAAAGCAGCCCTGGCACAGAAATCAAAACTTTCAGGTGCCCAAAATTGAGGCAGAGTGTTGGTAATTACATTGATTCTTGTCCATTTTTGTCAACATTTAAAACCATTCAGGTCTTACTTCAGGGTCTGCTACCTATTGCTATACCGCTTCCTATTCCCAAGAGGCCATGGACCCATATCTCCATGGATTTCAATAGGGAATTACTGTAATTTGGGTGGTAGTGGACCGATTCAGTAAAATGTATCATTTTATTCCCCTACCCACCGTCCCCTCTGCTAAGTCTCTTGCTGTGTTCCCATGGGCGTCCACAGAGGGGGGCAAGAGGGGGCAGTGCCCCCCCCGGGACTGTGCACATAAGTTTCCACCTGTTTGTGCATTGGCCCCAGCTTACTGTGGTTTCTGTCGCGATCCCTCGAAGATTTTTCTTCTGCGCAGCAGAGTTTTCTTTTAGCTCCTTCCCTAGGTGCTCGCTCCCCCCTCCCTTGTCACGGTGCTGCCGGATCGTAATACTTCAGCTGTGACAGAGAGAGAGCAGCCAGGGAGCATCTGATTGGCCAGTAGCACAGATTGCAGCACGGGAGAAAACAAAGGAAGGAAAGCCCTATCTATTGCAGCCTGCAGCCTTGTACTTGTGAGTTCTGGGGGTATTTATACAATTACTTGCCCCTGTGCCATCTGTTTGTGTTCTGCTGGTATTTATGTATGTACTTGCCCCTGTACCATCTGTTTGTGAGTTCTGGGGGTATTTATACATGTACTTGCCCCTGTACCATCTGTTTGTGAGTTCTGGGGGTATTTATACATGTACTTGCCCCTGTACCATCTGTTTGTGAGTTCTGGGGGGTATTTATACATGTACTTGCCCCTGTGCCATCTGTTTGTGAGTTCTGGGGGTATTTATACATTAACTTGCTACTTTGCCATCTTTGTGTGAACTAGGGTTGCCACTTGTCAGACAACCGGTATTTTGAAGGGTTGCCCGGGTCAAAACTTCTTGGATGGTTTTTCAAATTAGGGAAACTGTGCAGGATTCCCTTGATTGACCCGGCGATCGGCTGATCGCCGTGGCATAGCTCCACCCCCTGATGGCAGTGACACACCCACCTATCTCACAGGCCCGCCCACAGATGCCTCCTTGCCCCACCCTGGAAAATTTTCTGCGGACACCACAGTGTTCCTACTATCCAATATATTTAAGCTTCCTGGGGCTCTATTGAACATTGTTCCATGTTACATTACCCTTAAATGATAAGTTAGCCATTTATTTTAAAATCCCTTAAAAGGCTCTAAACATCCCCCAGAATAACATACCTTTCTCCCTGCATTCAGTCTCCTGTGCAGTTTTTAGCAAGAGCACCAACCCATGGATGACGTAAGTGATTATAATCATTTGGGGTGCCTAAAAGTGATTAGACCTTTTTGAGGAAACAAAAGGATAAAGTACAAAGTTGGGCTTCTGGAGCACTGTTAAGCAGGTTTCACATGGTGAAAAAGTTCAACTTTTTTTTACCCTCACCTACTATGTAAATATGTAAGGTAATTTCTGGAGCAAGTTTAAAAACCTTTATCGTGTTTGCAAACTGTGATTTTAACATCAGGCATGTGTAAACTATGTTGACTCAATGAATAATGTTCATCTATCAAAGCAATCCAGTTTAAAATAAGTTAGAACATAAAAACCTGCATTTCTGTAAAGTACTGTAGTGGTCGAGGAATTGCAGCAAGCGATTATACTTACCAGACCCATGTGTAGTATTCCGGGTATCATTCAGTCCCAGATCACCCTGCACAGTTTCAGGAGCCACAATCCGTGCTCTGAACACTTTGGTTGGACCCATTAAGTTCCTCCATAACTGAATGGCATCTTCATGTGCCAGAATATATGCCTGCATGGGTCCACTGCATGGATAGCAAGAATGTTACATCAGTCTTAAACACTAGTTACATTGCCAGAGGTAAGAATATGGCAGGGCCCAGACAGTGCTTTGTAAATCAGTTACATATCAAAACTCCGGTACAAGAGGGGGGTTGTGTGTGCACTCCTAAGGCCATATAAAAAAATGTTTAAATACAATAATCCCCTGTCTAAAAAAAGAAAAACAGGGTTTTTTATTACAAAGTTATGATCATAAAATTGGTAAGCTGCCATACCACGTCAAGGTAAACCCCATACGGCGGTCCCTAACCTGTTTACCTGTGATCAAACACATTCCTAAATACACATACACTTTTCCCTTTTCACTATTATACACACCTTCACATTTCACTTATACATGTATACACACTATTGTGCAACTGCACATATCACTTTACTTTGTTTTTAATTACAACACCTTACTTCTACTTTTCTAAAATGGGAGTTGGTTAAGGCAGTCTCTCTCTCTTAAAAGCCGCTCAGCAGTTGGCGGGGGAGGATTTAGCACAGAGTTTGAAACCAAGGCACAGGAGATGTTTACATAAAGAATTGGTACTATACAGAGAGGTAATATATATTCCTTTTTTACTATGATTAGAGATAAATAATTTAGGGACCACCATGTGGGGTTTTACCTTGACGTGGTATGGTGGCTTATCAATATTATGATCATAACTTTGTAACAAAAAAAACCCTGTTTCAAAATTACATGCACTTGCATATTTACTTGAATTATTTACAAAGGGCTTTAAACTTTTTGAAATTGGCCTCAGGTGTGCATCCACAACACCCCCCATAGTTACATATCAAAACTCCTCCTTAAGAATGAGCTGTAATTATGAATAATTTGATTTAATAAGAACTGATTGAAATAAAACAGGTCCCATAAAAACAAAACAAAAAGTCCTGTACGATTTTCTTAACCATGTTAAGTTACAACCACTCATATACAGTATACAGTGAAGGTTTTCATGATATTGCTACATAAAAAATGTAATTAGAGTCTAGTTCATGCTGACAATGAACATCTACTCCTCTGGGGTCACGAGGGCATATGTTGATGAAACAAAACATACCTTGACATAAACTCCACTAGTCGTTGATAGAAAAATCGTCCTGCAGGAAGTGAGTAAAGAGGTTTAAATAAGGTAAAAATCCTATTTAATTTGAAGTAACTATGAAATGTGAATTCAATTTTACGAATGTTTACTATTGGCTCCTACCTGTATGCTCACAATAGAACCTCTGAAAATCTGTAGATCTCCACTGAAGCTCTTTACGTTTAACTATTAGAAAGTTGTTTTCCAACATCTTTTCATGTACTGCCTATGAGAGAGGAGCAGGAAAGAATATTGGATAGTGAGAGAACCAGCAAACATGGAAGTGTTAGCTGAGTAAAGAAAAAAGAGTCCTTTACTATTTCCGGACTAATGTCAACCTTGTCATAAACTATATTTTATGGTATCTGCATTAAGTACATTTAGCTCTTAGATATTATAGCCTTATTTGCAGTTCCCTGGCATGTACATATTTACTGTAAAGGCCCAAAACAGAGAGACCTTATGAGAATTATGGGAACTGACTAATTCTGTATTTTTTTAAAAATATAAAGCATTAAAAACATATTGAATTGAAAATCTAAAGTTACAAATGAGTTTTGTAGAACAGGATTATGTGGGAGACTGAATTCTAACTCAGGGTTTTTCTGCCAGCTAGATGTCACTCAAGGCATTTTATGGCCACTAGAATTCGCATTTCCCAGACTTATTTGTATAATATAGACTTTGAGCATGCAGTATGACAAATAATAGGCTCAAAACATGTAAAGATATGCTGCCCTTGTACTACGACCTTTCCACCGAGTCCATTTCATAGCACCAAAAAACTACCTATATCATAGTAAATGGGTGGATTACCTTTAAAGGGGTTGTTCACACTTTTTTCAGTTGAGTTGTTTTCAGATTGTTCTCCATAAACAAAGATGTTTTTCAATTGTTTTCCATCTTATATTTTTTACCAGTTTCCCAAAATGTTAGTTAAAAGTTGAATGTTCGTGTATGGTCTCAGGCCCCCGCCCAAACCTGCTTTAGAAAGTGAAAAGCTTTACACTTCAATATTAAAAAAACTATCACAAATAAAAAAATAGAAAGTAATTGGTAAAAGACTTTATCTCTGGTGATCGATCTGAAACGAACTAAACTGGAAAAAGTATTTGAAGGTTAACTTTTAGTATAGAATAGCCAGTCCTAAGCAACTTTTCATTTGACCTTAATTGTTTCCTTTTTATAGTTTTTGAATTATTTGCCTTCTTCTGCAGACTCCATCTTCTGCTGACTCCATCTTCTGCTGACCCCATCTAAAAACCAATTCTCCCTTGGGCTACACATTTAGTGGGTTATTTCTAAAAATCTGAATTTTTCTAAATAAAAAAGTCAGACGAAACTAGAATCCACAATTTAACCTTATTTATTTTTAAAAAATCATGATTTAATCGGATTGGGTGAAAATTCGATAAAATCATGCCAAAACCAGAATCGTACGATTTTTTTGAAGGTTTTTCCCGAATCAAGCAATTTTTTTCGAATTTTTGCCCAAAATAGTTGGATTTTCGGGCTAATTCCAGCACAGACCACAGAAACTTCCAAATATTATAGGGAATTCTCCCATTGACTTATACACAACCTCGGCAGGTCTGTGATGGTGGATTTTCGGATTCAGACTTTTTGCAGCACTGGGGTATAATAAATCTCGAAAAATTCAAGGTTTTTTCCCACGAAAAATTTGAATTTAATAGTAAGAAAGCTTGAATTTTTTGAATTTTTAGCATTCAGACTTTAATAGATAACCCCCTTATTGTTATTACTCATCTTTCTAGTCAGGCCCTCTCCAATTCATATTCCAGTCTCTTATTCATATCAATGCGTGGTTACTAGGTTATTTTGGACCCAAGCAAAGATGCAATACCCTTGTTTTGGGAATGAGATGTTGGCGAAGCAAGTGTCTGAATACTTTTGCCATACAGTGTACATTACTGCACCAAGCCGTTAACCAGCTAGCCACTTGAAATTCAAGCCATTATGATTTACACAGGACCATTGTGCTTTACAAAGTCCCAATGGCCATTTAATTTTTAATGCACAATAGTCACCTCAGAAATGACTGGATTGGCTACAGCATCAGGTTTAATCAACGCTAATGTGAGCTGATGGGGTCGAACCCAGCGACACGATGACATGATTGCACAAGAGATCACATCCTACAAGGAAAAGACACAAATATCAAAATATGATCTGCAGTTTAATAGTAATAACATTTCTCCAGTGCTGCCTCGCAGGAGATAAAATGCAAACTATCACAAAAACCTCTGGAAATCGCCACCTCAGGGACTAAGCAATGCCGAATGCAGTAACATAAATTTGTATTCAGTTTTGCTCTTCATTACCACGGGCACTGATTCACAAGGTCATATCTGCTCTGTCAGGCAAATGACATGGTGTGTGTTGTGAGTAAGCACTTTGACACTCATACATCATGGCTTACCTCCATTTTGATCGTGTCATATTACATACCTCCCAACATTTTGGAAGTAAAAAGAGGGACAAAAAAATTTTCGCACGTAGCGCAGCAAATTTTTTGACCCCGCCCTTTCTCTGGCCACACCCCCTAATTACCATGTTAATTTTACAAAATTTGGCAGGTTATGAAAGTTTGAAAAGATTTCTCCTTAGCTAAACATTTTTTTGTGTCTCAAAATTATTACAAAGTATCTTATTTGCACCTGTTAGGTGTTCTGTGCTCCCTGCTAAAAGCCAATTAAGTTAGAAACTTCGTTTCTTTTTCTGGCTGTTCAGTGCAGAGAAAATAGGGACTTTCCAGTACAAATGAGGGACTGCAGGTTGAGCTGTCAAAAGAGGGACTGTCCCTCCCAAAAAGGGACAGTTGGGAGGTATGAATTAGTGTCCCTATGGACAGACAACTTGGGCTACTGCTTTTAGTTCCTCTGCCCAACCCATTTAAAGTTTAATTGGCAACAATCTACAGGACTCTGCCTTATGCCAACAGCATTGTTTTTTTTATTTGCAATCTGAGTCCTGAGACCAGATCTACTCACAGCTGAATGGTTACTAACCGCACGTGGTTCATGTAGCCATAGTAACGCTCACCGCTTTCTGCCTTAATTGACCCCCGACGCTCATTGTTGAGCGCGGTAAGAAGCGCGGAAACAAACTATACGCATGCGCTCTCTACGTCTCACAGGAACTGCCAGGCTGGGGGTAGCGAATGATCGCTCCTGACCAGCTCATTTAGAGAACGCATGCGCATTATCTACTTACTGTTGCCAGGCACAGCGAAGCGAGAAGTAGCGGATACGTACTTCGTTCATTGTGAGTTTGTTTTCATATCCATGTTTTTACTTTATTTATTGTAATGCGTGCACAGTTTACTGGAGTCTGAAGGTACAATTCATTGAATAGAAAAGGGTTTTCTGTCGGTGTTACGCATTCTGTTGTAGTCAGACAGTTGCGTCTTATCTGCCTATTGTGACTTTGTTATATGCTCAGACTCAGGGCAAACCTGGAGCATTTAGGGGGCTTCATCTCCTGCACTCTGCAATGTTGTTAATAGACTAAGTGACAAATGCCAGGCACTTGCTGCCAGGGCCGCCATTATAAATCATGGGGCCCATAAAACAAAATTTTTGGGGCCGCCTGTGCCCCGCCCACACTATCGCCAAGCCCCACCCCATATCCCGCCCACTCCACATCACAGTTAAAAGACCACACAGACATCAGCACTAAAAAAGTAACCCCCCCACAAGTTATAAAAAGCTATTGATGGTCAGGGCTCCCTTATAAGTTAAAAAAAAAAAACATTGGCCAGGGCCCCCATAAAAGTTTTTTTTACAAAAAAACATTGGTGGCAAGTTAAAAAAAAAAAATGGTTCCCTAAAAAAATTTCTTTAAAAAAAAATTGGTGCCAGGGCTCCCCTTACAAGTTTACAAGTTACAAAAATAATTGGGGCCTATAGAATATTAAAATAATACATTGGTGGCCAGGGGAATAAAAAAAAAAACCCACAAATTGATGTTCAGTAGAATTGAACTCAAGGCATCAGGACTTCAACGTCACCTCCTTTCGTGACTTCGGGTCTTTTCGCCACTTCGGCTTCGGCTGTTTTCGTGGCTTCAGCTGTTCGGGTGAGAAATGGCCGCACGGCTCGGATGCTCATAAATGGCCCCTTCATGCCCGGGACACTTGTCCCCCCCCTGATGGTGGCCCTGCTTGCTGCTGTATTCCATAGAGTCATTCATGTTATGCAAGGCACTACCAGCTGCCAGTATCCTTTGCTAGTTACTGGTGAACCTGGGAGAATGGACAGACTGACAGTTTGTATTCTCATAGTTCCAGAGCCTGTCACATGGAAGCAACCTGGAACCCCCACTGTGACATTTTAGCAGCTTAATTTCCACAGAGCCTTCCTTAACTTCAACGCTGTGCTTGTCCTGGAAAAAATGCCTTTTACAGATTGGCAAATTTTTGCATGAAGCAATTTCAATAAATATTGGTAAAACAGCTCAACCTCTAGACATTTTGGTGGCCAGCAGATTTATGCCCCAAAATTGTCTGAAATTGAAGAAAGTCACCAGAAAATGCAAAAATGCTCAGAGTGATGGGGGACTGGGATGCAGAGCCCAAAATCTGGTAACTCCCGACTTCTACAAAAGCCCGTCCCATTGCATGCTGGGTATTTTAGTCTTACATTAAACGTGGCAGTTGGCAAATTGTTAAACAAAAACTACATTACCCAACAAGCATTGGGAGACACGGGATTGGCACATTAGGGCAAGAAAAAAACTTTTCCAAAGTACAAACTAGCCAAAGGCCCATAAAGTAGCCCAAATCCGTACCTTGGCTAGTTTGTACTTTCAAACCCGCCTGGGCTTTAATTTAGTAGCCCAATTTGGCTGGAAAACCGCCAACCTGTCAACCCTGCTTCCTATCCATGTTGCTCCAGCTTAAAGGAGCATACATTTGGCAGTGTGGCATTTTGTTTCAACAAAACAAGCAATTATCTCTAAAAGGCAGATGCATCCAGAGAACTGGACTGAGTCATAACTAACAGTCATTAATTCCTCCTGAAAAAGCCAAGTGCATCAAAAAGTGAGGAATCAGAGACGAGTCCATTTAGGACTCTTGCACCTTTGGTGTTTACCATGTGTCCAATTATCTGTGGTATGAGTCGGTGGTATGAAGAATGTCTACCAATGTGAGGTTTCAAATGAATGCCTATTTTCTCCCTTGGATAAAAAAAACAGAAAACATAAACATATACAGGTATGGAACCTGTTCCCCAGAATGCACAGGACCTGGGACTCTGGTTAACAGATCTTTCTGTAATTTGGATCTTCATACCTCAAGTGTGCTATAATATCACGTTAATATTAAATAAACCCATAGGCTGGTTCTGCTTCCAGTAAGGATTATCTATATCTTACTGGATCATTTACTGTACTGTTTTTTTTTTTTTTCTTCACAGAGAAAAAGGAATGCATTGCATAATATTTAGAATTTTCTTATTTTGGCTAGGATGAAAATCATCAGAGAGTGCTGACAGTTACTTGTTTTGGATAATTTTAAAGGAAGTGCTGAAACACAGGACTCTCTGCATGGCTGGAGATGGGTGTGAAATCTCTGAGCTTGATCAGGAGAAGTATGATGCTGCTGAAAATGTTAAGATTATCTGTCTTGGAGACAGTGCTGTGGGAAAATCAAAGTGAGTACCTGAGACCATTGCACTTTTGTTCACAAACACATTGTAGAAAACCAATTTTAGAGATAAGGGAAGCCATATTATGTATCGTTTTTAATAGCAGTCCCAGTGTAAGCATATTATAATACATTGATGCTTTCTTGGAGTTTTATATTTAAAGGTTTTCTGTACTCTGAGGCAAAGGAGGTATATTAAGGATGTTTTGTCTGCTGTGTTCTTACATGTGGCTCAAATGTGCCTAAAATCCTGCTGCCTCCCATTTACCTGAATGTAAACACACAAAAGTGTCAGTACAGTACTGGGTATTTTCAGGCTGAAAGCATATACTAGATCTAGAGCATTTCTTCATAGGAATGACTACAAAGCACACAATATTTTTTGTAAGCTTGTAGGAATGTGCCACCAGCACAGAGATGGCTGTTGAGGGACCTGACAGTGCAGTAGGGCATGCTAGGAAAGTTGTCTGGCATACTTATTATACATTTTTTCTTCTTGTAGGCTAATGGAACGCTTTCTAATGGATGGATTGTATCCTTTCTGAGTCTCTGAATTTTTATGGCCACATCAGTTTCCCTTCCTCTTTGTTTTGGATTCCAGAATACACCATGGGACAAGTGTAGTAAATGGATATGGGGCAATTAACGCAACATTTTACATTGAAGTAGTTATCTACAGCAACCCATGATTGATCAGTTACAGAAAAGATGACCATACGCTATTCGGCCTGCTCATTTAGCAGGACTGGCAAATGAACGGACCAATTTTAGATCATATTGCAGGTCTACAGAAACTCGTCACATTAGGAGAACATTAACCTGCCAATTCAGTTCTTGTCAAATGAGATTTTCATACTTGCCTAAATGATTTTTGGTTTGTTTTTCATTGGGCTGACTGGCAGCAGGGTTAGATACATTGGGAGCTGCTGACTTGGTCTGGAGTGGGTTGAGTTGTCAGCTTATATCTGCCTGTGTATGTGTATAGCTTTAGCACACTGTGATATCCTTCACTGGGCATTATGGACATAAAGTCTGATGGGCATAGAAACAATTTATTTAACTGTAATCACTATTAAGCTATTTTAATGGTAATATAAATTGATTTAAAAACAGTATACCAGACATCCCACTTATTTTAACATTTTCTGACTTTTCTATGTGTAGCTGCTTATAAAATTATGACCTAAAAATGGTGTGACCACTTTTTTTACCCAGCATTTTTAGATCAGAATTTATTTGCTGCCAATGGAATATGTTCGGTTTGGAGAGCAGAAATATAATGGCATATATTAGTATGTGCCTAGCAAAAAATGTTCAAATAGCTTGATAAGCCCATTGTAATGGTAATTTTGGGATTTATTTGCAATCCTTTATTTAATGTATAAGGCAATAAAAGACGCTTTATAAACAAGCCATTTATTTGATGCTTTTGTTACAATGTTTTTGGCTTAAATAATTTTCTGTAGCTTTATAAATATCTCTCTGTGTCTGTTACCTCTTTTTTCCCTAGTCTAAAAACTATCTTGTATATCCATGTATCTATCTCCGCTATCTATGGGACTTAATTACTTAACTGTCTATAGTCGTCCACAGCAGCTCTCTACATTTGCGCTGACGTTGTATAAGTATTCCACCTGTATTGATGGAAACACTGTTCTTGTAGGTGAGTTTCAGCACATACACACCAGCTCCGAAAATCATAATGGTTTCCATCAGATTTTTGTGTACATGCTGATTTAGTAAGGACAAGTTCCATTCTAAAGGAACTGGATCTGTGTGAGCCAATGGTAATAGTAAATGAAGCCTGCTAATTAATATTGTAGGACCTTAGAGAGGAACCATCTGCACATTTCTAATGTATGTTCTATATGTAATACCAAACAATTAAGGTGATTGGACATGATAGTTTGAAAGTTAAGTCATTGCTATACTAATTTAGTTGATTATTGGTACCACTTCTTGTTTATTTTGGATGGTTACAGTTCATTGCCATCACACACATTTGTTTAAATCTGCAGTGCAGAGACCTGCTTTTGACCAATCAGGTTTTGTAAGTATTTATGAGTGTCAGTGCTCACAAAGGTCTCTGAGGGTCTGTTTTATTATTATTATTATATTTATGAAGTGCCAACATATTCCGCTGTACTGTGTAATAAATGGGTGTATACACTGTACATATAGATTTACATGCAAAGCTACTAATAAGAGGTAGAGGTAGAAGTGTGCCCAAATGCAGATAGTAAGAAAAATGACAGGGTTGTTTGTTTTATGACCATCTGTTAGTTTTACAGCATTTAACTCATAACATGAAGACCTTAAAAAAAAAAAAAAATGTTTTTATTTCAGATTTCTGGGACACAGCTGGACAAGAAAGATTCCATAGCATGCATGCTTCCTATTACCACAAGGCCCATGCCTGTATAATGGTAATTTGCAAATCGATACATTTTTTTAAGGGATCACAAAACCCTCCACCCAACCCTAGTCTCCCTTCCTCTAGTCTCCCTTCCTCTATCGCCCTGTCAAAAGTGTCCCAATCTTTGTACCTACAAAAATGCAGAGTTGTGCAGCAGGGTTAATGGCACTCACTCATGCCACTTAGTATCCTTGTCAAAGCTTAGAAGATCGAGCAAGCGAAGCTGAAGCTAGTTCTTGATCAACTTCAACTTTCCATGCATCTCAATTCTCAGCATCTGCAAACTGACAGATGAGAATCTAAGGCAGCCTTTCATGGCATCTGCCAACCCTGCTGACAACTCTGCATTTTTGTTGCAGGTACATAGAGTGGGACAATATTGACCGTATCAGATGCAAGGAGGGGGGCTGATGGAGGGTTCCTGCGGTTGGAGGAGTGGTTTTGTTTTCCTTTAAGGTATAATCTGTGTGAGTAAATGATTCAGTTCACAGAATGCTTACTGGTACATAAATGGCCCCTTGTGGGTGATATTGCAGATGGCACACAGGTATTATGTTTGGTTTGTGTGTGAAAATGCTCTTCATCAAAATAAGTCTGTGCTTCTAATAGGTATTTGATGTACAACGCAAAATCACATACAAGAATCTTGGCAAATGGTATCAAGAGCTACGGGAATACCGGCCAGAGATCCCATGCATTGTTGTGGCCAATAAGATTGATGGTGAGACATATTCTTTAGTATGCTTATTATTCAACACAAAAAAGCAAAGAACAAGTGCTATGTTCTGGAAACAGATCACTGCTATGCAACTTAGATAGATTTGCCTATTATGTTTTGACAAATGTTGTGTACAAATCTACTCTACTACTTTTAAATCTAACATTCTGTGATCTTCCAAATGCCTTGGTTTAAAGGAAAAATATTATAAGCATACATGTTAAAGTAAAACTAAAAAAGTAAAAGGCTTTGGTTTAATAATCTCTGGGACAAGATTTATCATCAGCTGACTGGTGTGCACATTGAGATGAAACATTTGGTTGCTATGAAAAACTAGTGCACCAGGGTAGAGTCCTGCACGGGTCCTGTATCCAACCCGCAGTTTGCCCCGTTGATCTGCTACCTAGCCCACAATAGGTTAATTTGCCTTCCAACCTGGGGCACAAGGGGAGGGTGGAGGGGACCAATCACAACACTTTAGCCACTTACCCAGACAGGTTTTCTACAGACTGCACGCAGAGTCAGGTAATCTGGAACCATTTACTCGAAACCCGACCGCTTTGCAAGTATTCTGTGGGTACCTGACCTGATGCAGGCTTCTACACCGAGTTGTATTTTGGGTTGACAGTTACATTCTATTGATGTGATCAGTTACTTCTGTATCTCTGTAAACTCAAGTCTTGAGTCTTAGTTTTCTGTCTAGGTGGACCAAATGTATTATCATGGCCAGGCCCGGACTGGCAATCTGTGGGTTCGGGCAAATGCCAGAGGGGCTGCTATAAGGTCCCATAGAAAGTCAGTATTTAGTGGGCTGGTTTGGGCTGATTGGGCCTCTGTGTACCTGAAATGCCAGGGCCTATTTTATGTCTCAGTCCGGACCTGATCATGGCATCACTTGATGACCTGTGAAAATTATTAAAGGCTACATTTTTCTACCTAACAATCCATGTGTGGCCACCTCAGCACACCTCTCAGGGTGGCTTATTTATTTTGCATTTCCCCCCCTTTGGTTTGCCTAATTATATTATTTGCACATTTTGTTTTATCTTGAATTACTAGCTGCTTTTGATAGAAATTTGTGTCCATTGTCTGCAGGAATTCTTTCACATGCCATATTAATTAACTGCCATGTTAAATCTTTCAGCTGATCTCAGAGTGACACAGAAAGGTTTTAATTTTGCCAAGAAACACAATCTGCCATTTTACTTTGTATCAGCTGCTGATGGTACCAATGTGGTTAAGGTAAGGACACACAGAGGAAGTGATATTATTTGGGGGGGGGAGGTCAGTTTGTGTACCAATAGATAGATAACATATTATAATACTTTGTTTTATAAGAAAGTGTGTTTTGCTCCAACTATTTATTCAGTTGTTTAGAGATGCAATAAAGCTTGCTGTATCCTACAAGCAAAATTCTCAAGATTTTTTGGATGAAGTGATGCGGGAACTTGAGGTAAGAAGACTATAACTTTATAAAGTGTTTAAAATTGATTTTCCTGGTGCAACCACAGGTCAAAAGATTATTGCTTGGAAACGCTCACTGCAGGAAAACAAAAAACTGAAAATCCAGCCTGTATGACATTAATAGTTAGGTGCTGTAGGTTAGTTTCTGATACCTCAAGTATCTGGAACTTGAATTTTCTGTAGTAGTTAGGACCAGGACCTGGTTTTAAATGCTAATTACAGTGTTATCAAACACTATTTAGCAGGTGTTTCCCATTGTTTGCAAGGAATATGGTGAAGGCTTTCGTCTGCTTTGATGGCCATAGTTAGTGAGGAATGTATTTTGAATTTCAATTGATTTTAATGCTTAAGGGGCCATTTATGACTGTACCCACAAATATGTCTGCTTGCAATACAATAGCCTTTGATATTATGTCTGTCCAAAAAGTCATCCAAGCCATTCTTAAAGGCATTAACTAAATCAGCCATCACAACATCACCCGGCAGTGCATTCCACAACCTCACTGTCCTGACTGTGAAGAATCCCTACGTTGCTTCAAATTAAAGTTATTTTCTTCTAGTCTAAAGGGGTGGCCTCTTTTACGGTGATCCACTTTATAGGTAAAAAAAGCCCCCTGTTATTTATCTATAATGTCCTCTAATCAGACAGCACCATTTTGAACATGCACTCTGGAAGTGATGCAACCCCCACTCTGTAAATTACTCTTGCATTTGATTTGTGGCAAAACTCAAGCGTGGTTGCATTTGTTTTGACATACTGGGATACAACTTGTAGTATCTCACTTTTATCAAATGCAGGGATAGACATTCCAACAGGGCCAGAACTAGGGCTAGGTAGAAGGGGCACAAGCTTAGGGTGCAATGGTGGGTGGGCACTAGGACCCTTTGCAAATACTTCTTCCGCCTACCCTAATTCTGGTTCTGTGCCTCAGGATTGGCCGAAGGGTGACCGGTGAGTTGTGCACGACGGTGAGGGAGGTTGAAGTTTTTTGACTATACAGGAGGGAGGTTGCGGAGCAGATGATGAAGTTGTTGAGTTTAGTGGGGGAATTTGCAAAGGGGATAGAGAGAAGGTGTGGAGCAGGTAGGGGGATGATAGCCGGGGCTTGCCTTGGGTGCCATGCATCTTTGGTCCGGTTCTACCTGCCAGAATTTCCTTACAGGCAGAAAAGTGTTTTTAAATGATAAAATAGCTTGATCTGCTTGGAATCCTTGGTTCCCTCAAGCCAATTTTTAACCAGCCAAATAATTTGGTCCCTAAACTTAATTTCAACCTTAAAATACATTTTGTACACATGCATCTAAAGATGATTATGTTAGTGTGCAAAGCATTGCTGTATTTATTTTTCAACTGATCGTTTCCTAGAGCTCTATTATACAGTCCTATACCTTCATTTTATTTTTTTCATTTCTTATATTGGAAAGGAAATGGATATGTTGTACTTTACTGTTGTTACAGAACTTTGAACTAGAGAAACAAGAGGCAGACGATCTGTCAGAAAAAGACGACTTATCAGAAGATGGAGAGAAACCAAAGGCTGTGTGAATACCATTTATCCAGGGTACAATTTTTGCAACTAGAAGGCTTGGACTAGCTGCTACAACTATAAAATACAGCTAATATTGGTAAAGGTACAGCTGAATGAAGCTGCTGTTTATATTGTTACAAGGAAAGGAGCCAAAGAGCAGTTATCATTACATCAAGGTCTATATCAAATCTATTTCTTGATCTCTAAGAAATAGCAGATAGTTGATTTGGGTACAAAGTCCCCAGAGATTGTGACAGTAGGTACTAAAATATAATGTATGACTTTTAGTGAGCCTTCTGACAAAAGATGTTCTAACTGTATTGACATCAGTGATCAGATGTAAAGTTGTTATTTTCTCCAGGACATAGCATTTGTAAATAGTAAATTATTTTATTAATTCTGAAGTCTGCTTTCTTTCTTCCATCTTCGACAACAGATACGTTAAAAAATATTTTTACTAAGTGTAGTAAAGGACTAAACTACATGTTTACTAATTAAATACACTGCACACTGTTTTTCTTACTGATTCAAGTTCCTTTACTGATTTTATACAACAAGTTTTGGGCTTCATTGCCTGTTTTCTTACCTAATTTAGGAGCATAAACGTCAGTTTATTTGTCATTTATTGACTTAATTTGATCATTATCTGTACTGGGCGGTTATTTTGTAACGTCTCTCCTGTCAGATCAGCTTTGAAATCTTTTGCTTCAAAAGGGACCATTTAAATACCAAATGTGCAATATCCGATATAATTTACCATTTTTTTTATCCACAATCCGCAATTGTTGTCAGTGTTTCCTATTCGCACACTTGGGTCATCGATGGCCAAAAGGATGTGGCCATGGCTGCATCCCCATCTTGTTCTTCTTACTTTACTGATCTGATCAGTTTGGATAGAAACTTTTTTTATAAAACAAAACATAGAATATGTATAAATAATTATAAAACAAAATGTAAATATAATTAAAGTATAGGGTTAGCATGTGCAGTACTTGTATGTGCAGATTTACCTGTCATAGAAGCTCATGCTAATTACATTGGTTTTTGAGCTGCCATGTGATGAGAATTTGAATTAATTACTAATCAGCTTTCTACTGTGACATTTATACCCTATATATGCAGTATATTGGGAATTGGTCCCTAAGCTCAGTAAGTGACAGCTGTACAGAGCACGTGCAGTGAATTAGCAGAAAAGAAGATGGGGAGCTACTGGGGCATTTTCAGAGGCACAGATCTTCACTGCTAAAGAACTGTGGCTGCCTTGGGCTGGTATAGGCACCCCAATCATAATGTGTACTACTTATTTTCTTATTAAAGGATACTTAAACCTTAAAAAAAATTACTTTGATGGGGGTTTCATCCATTCAGCAAATTGCTAAAGATGCTCATGCTCATAACCAAAAAGAAGAGTACTCTGATGCTGTTCTGTGCAGACATCCTAGTGTTCGTAGAGAATGAAAAGGAAGACCTTTTTTTTTTTTTTTTTTTTGAATAAAGGAAAAAACAGCATTATTGGAAGAAGGGGAGAAAATGGGGGGCTTATTAAAGGAACTGTTCAGTGTAAAAATAAAAACTGGGTAAATAGGCTGTGCAAAATATATAAAATGTAAATATAAAATATATAAAAAATGTTTCTAATATAGTTACTTAGCCAAAAATGTAATATATAAAGGCTGGAGTGATTTGATGTATAACATGTCAGAATACGACTTTTCAGCTTTCTTGGTTTACACTGACTGGTTACCCTGGCTACCAGGCAGTATCCAATCAGAGACTTGAGGGGGGGGCACATGGGTCATATCTGTTGCTTTTGAATCTGAGCTGAATGCTGAGGATCAATTGCAAACTCACTGAACAGAAATGTACCATGTGGCCCCTCTTCAAGTCGCTGACTAACTCAGAGTTATAGAGCTGAAAAGCAGGAAGTTGGATTCTGGCTGTTTTATTAGACATCTGTTCACTCCAGCCTTTATATATTACATTTTTGGCTAACTAACTATATTAGAAATATTTTTTATTTTGCACAGCCTATTTACCCAGTTTTTATTTTCACACTGAACTATTCCTTTAAGATAAAGGGTAATAAGAACATAGATGGTAATGGTGGGGAGAATGCAGAAGGAAAAAGTGAGACAATAAGTGAAAGAGGGTGTGAAAGGAATTGAAGAAAACAGAAAGAAGACATGGAAAACTAACAGAAAGGAGAATGAGAGTAAAATGGAGGACAGAAGAGAAGGAGTCCAAAGAAGAGAAAGGGAGGCTTAGTAGGAACACAATATACTGTTTCACAGTACACATATCTTGAGTTTGATGCCATGGAAGGACTCTATGGGACTGAAACCAACCAGCAAATACATCACCCACACCTAATGGCACTGTACCACCAGTCAAAGTACTTGTTAAGGATCTAGAAAAGCAATTCCTATTGTACCTTCGTAAAAAAAAAAAAAGTGGTCATAATTTTTTCCATTGCTTCAATTGATGGATATGAAAAAAATCAAATTGTCTGAAATATCAACTGTCTGATTATAAACCCTGTTATTGGGAGTAATGCAAAATCAGTAATGAATAAGAAGGAGGAAAAAAGGCAAATACTATATTCATTTATAATTGGAATAATGCAATTAATCATGGAATTAATCATCATCCGCACCCCAAGGTAGAACTCCCAAGTTCACAGAGTTGTAGTAGTTTTAAGAGTTTCCCCTGTCACAGCAGCAAAAGCTGGTTTTGGGTGTGGATGCTGGGTTACAATAAGGTCTCGGGGAAGGATCTTCCCTTTATTAGTTTCACTATCCGCATACTCCATAGTTACCTGAAATCTCTCACACTCTTGTTGGATTTTATTGAGTAAAGGCAGAAGATCTTCAGGGACCACTCTCTTAAGCAAGTCATAGTTTTCAGGTGGTCACATATCAATCGGCATCTGGGGTAGTATCACTGTGAAAAGAAGACTGGATGAAATTGTAAAGAAACTAGCATTAATATATCATCTTTGCTTTCTGAATCCCAGACTATTTTATTTTTTTGGACAAGAGTAGAGCTCCATCCAGGACTCATGTACATTGGCCACACTCACTGGATATTTTTTTAATTGTGCATTTTGTATGTGCAAATTTGATTTTCAGCAAATGTTATTATACCTTTAGTTGTCGCTTGCCTAAGAATCTATGCTGTGGGCACAAATCTGGCACTTTGCTGATACTGCAGCTGCTTCTGGGCTTCTTTTTCTTTTTGGCCCACCACGTTTTCATAGTTAAATAATTTTGGAAAGACCTGCACTGTACAGAAATAATGGAGAGATGTATTACTCTCTTCTCTCACCTTGTGTATAAAAGTGCACCTTTTAGTCCCCCAAAGATACCTTGGTTTGAGTGGCCTGTATAGGCAGCACTCGCAAACTGCGGCTAATGAGTGTGCTGGAGAGAAAGGAGGATTAGGCAGTGTAGGCAAAGGTGGCCTGGGTTTGAAACAGTTTCCCCTGACATAACTGCTTTTTATGCAGGATGATGAAAAGTAATATGATATAGATGCTACAGGGCATTGCACTTACATGGGAGGCATAATACACAAAGGTCCTGCACAGCTCCATGAATGAAGGATTTGCTGAAGTCCTGATATAGGGGGCACAAGCTCTGTCAAATCTACAGGCTGCTCCAAGATGTCTTCATCCAAGAACAAAAGAAGGGGAGCCTTTCCAATGTCACATGTTCCATAGCAACTTGTTTGGAGGAAAGCATATCAGATTCTGACAGGGGCCCTATGGAAAGAAAAAGCCAGGTCACTGTCAAACAGCCCAATACATACTCACACATTCAGAAATATACCAAGCGGAAGTCATTGAAATGGCCCATTGAAGAATGTGCAGTTCCTGTGGAACGATGCAGCTTTTTACACTAGGTGGTGCTATTTACATAGTCACTGCCAGATTTTGCATCTAAATGTCCCTCTCATACATATAACACATGCCTACAGAACACTGATTGTGTGCATTCATAAATGATTTGCTGCTCAACCAACTCACAGACAAATTTCCCATTCATACTAATTTCTGAAGCTCAGTAATCAGGTTTCATACAGTGGTGTGCAAAACTATTTGCCCCCTTCCTGATTTCTTATTCTTTTGCATGTTTGTCACACAAAATGTTTCTGATCATCAAACACATTTAACTATTAGTCAAAGATAACACAAGTCAACACAAAATGCAGTTTTTAAATGAGGGTTTTTATTATTTAGAGAGAAAAGAAATCCAAATCTACATTTTCATGTGTGAAAAAGTAATTGCCCCCTGAAACTAATAACTGGTTGGGCCACCCTTAGCAGCAATAACTGCAATCAAGTGTTTGCGATAACTTGCAACGAGTCTTTTACATCGCTCTGGAGGAATTTTGGCCCACTCATCTTTGCAGAATTGTTGTAATTCAGCTTTATTTGAGGGTTTTCTAGCATGAAACGCCTTTTTAAGGTCATGCCACAACATCTCAATAGGATTCAGGTCAGGACTTTGACTAGGCCACTCCAAAGTCTTCATTTTGTTTTTCTTCAGCCATTCAGAGGTGGATTTGCTGGTGTGTTTTGGGTCATTGTCCTGCTGCAGCACCCAAGATCGCTTCAGCTTGAGTTGACGAACAGATGGCCGGACATTCTCCTTCAGGATTTTTTGGTAGACAGTAGAATTCATGGTTCCATCTATCACAGCAAGTCTTCCAGGTCCTGAAGCAGCAAAACAACCCCAGACCATCACACTACCACCACCATATTTTACTGTTGGTATGGTGTTTTTTCTGAAATGCTGTGTTACTTTTATGCCAGATGTAACGGGACGCGCACCTTCCAAAAAGTTCAACTTTTGTCTCGTCGGTCCACAAGGTATTTTCCCAAAAGTCTTGGCAATCATTGAGATGTTTTTTAGCAAAATTGAGACGAGCCTTAATGTTCTTTTTGCTTAAAAGTGGTTTGCGCCTTGGAAATCTGCCATGCAGGCCGTTTTTGCCCAGTCTCTTTCTTATGGTGGAGTCGTGAACACTGACCTTAATTGAGGCAAGTGAGGCCTGCAGTTCTTTAGATGTTGTCCTGGGGTCTTTTGTGGCCTCTCGGATGAGTTGTCTCTGCGCTCTTGGGGTAATTTTGGTCGGCCGGCCACTCCTGGGAAGGTTCACCACTGTTCCATGTTTTTGCCATTTGTGGATAATGGCTCTCACTGTGGTTCGCTGGAGTCCCAAAGCTTTAGAAATGGCTTTATAACCTTTGAAATTGAACTCAGGTGTGATAAACCACAGTTAAGTTATTTTTTAACAAGAGGGGCAATCACTTTTTCACACAGACCCATGTAGATTTGGAGTTTTTTTTCTCCCTTAATAACGTAAACCTTCATTTAAAAACAGCATTTTGTATTCAATTATGTTATCTTTGACTAATAGTTAACGGTTTTTGATGAGCAAAAACATTTAAGTGTGACAAACATGCAAAAGAATAAGAAATCAGGAAGGGGGCAAATAGTTTTGCACACCACTGTATGTTCCTGAGATAACTAAACCTGACAGTGGACAAGTTTCCTGTGACGTAATATCATCCTAATCATCACAAAACAGCAAACCAAACTCCTGCTGGTCTTTTGGCACTAGTAAGGGCAACACCCTAAATACTGATACAACATTTATACATTCTGTAATAAAGCTTAGAAAAATATTATGGTTCAGTACCCTTAAGTATTTGAAATGGAATTATGATTTTTTGTTTTAATGGTATGGTATTTAAAAAGTTTGGCACACAGCACAAAATTATATAGCTGAATAAAGGAAAAGAAAGCTACAAACAACCATCCCATTAGCTAGTATATTTAGCAAGGACTGCCACAAATAACTTGCCCACCAGCTAAGTACAGAATCCTCACTTATCCTCAGCAACTAGGGTTGGTGAAAGCACATGCAACTCTCACTATCCTTCCTACAAAAATCCCTCTGTATCAAATTATGTGTTAATAAAACCCACACATTTCATTCTCCTACACTGAAAGGCTACAACGCTGCAAGCAATCTCTGATGTAAGGTTGTTATTTCTATGAAGCCTTTCCCACTGCTAGAAGTTCTGAATCAGGTGGGATTCATTTCTTTGTGTGTGTCCCTGGCTCATTTCTCTCCCTATTAATCTAAATCAGCATTTTATAAACAATGTCCTGTACTGTAGGGCAGTGGAATTTCAGACTCTTTGGGATTCAAGCCCCCTCTGTGGTTCAATAATAGTTCAAGTCCACCCTTGCCTCACAAGAAGTACATGTATGGGACCTGTTATCCGGAATTCTCGGGATCTGGAGTTTTTCAGATAATGGATCTTTCTGTAATTTTTATCTTCCTACCTTAATCCTATAACTCCTGTATCAGTGTTTACCTGGATGGGGAGCAAACAGCTCCTGTGGTGTAGAAGTCTGTAAATCTCATTCCTTATGCTGCCATCTTATACAAGTTAGAGGTGAGTGAGGATGTATGTCCATAACATCCTAAGTCACCATAACCCATGTCATCTGCTAAGATAAGTATGATGTTTGAGGCATTAGCACTCACTTTGGAATGGATGAACCCCAGGAAGAGTAGAGACCGAAATCCAAGGATGGAACTGGATTTCTGTTCTTCATTTTGGTTGGTAGTGCTGAAGAATGTCTTACAGGGAGCCCCCAGTTTATGTGTGTTTGTTTCAAAGCTGGAGGGCAAGCTTACACTTGAGTGCATACTTGAACCCTGGTCACTGATATAACACAAGCGCATCCCTTCCCCATGCACAGATCAAAGTGTGCTTCTACAAGTTGGGGCATTTAACTGAAACAACAGGGGAAAATAAATTTGTTTTAGATGAAAACTGTAAATATTCTGCAGTTTTCAAGCATTTCTAGTCAGCTTAATCCAGCTTCCAACACACCCATGATTATAAACCTATCTGATGCTCAACTTCCAAAATTCATTAAAGCTACAAATGATGCAATAAATCACATAAACAGGATACACAGCCAGATTAAAGCAAGAGATAAAGAAATATATCAATTATCAGTAAAAATCACAAGTTTGCTGATGGAGTCCCAGGAGATGGGAGTGGGTTGTGGTTGCCTGCTCATACTTGCCTACCTAATGTGACTGCAGAAAGTGGTTGGCATGGCAGGTAGCTCCTGTGTTGGTTGGCAGGCATTCCAATAAAAAAGGTGGTCTTACAAAACATGTTTGATAAGTCTAGAGAGAGAGAAGCCTAGAGAGCAAATTTACGATCACAACTGCAGTTGTGGCCACACAAAAAAAGAGTGCAGTTCTTGTGTGAATTGATACCATTGATTAAAGGTACTTGCATTCAAAGCCACTTATTGCACCTCTGCACAGTTGTGCTTGGCACCATTGTGTCTGTCCTAAGAATTTTGAATTCTGACAGGCTACTGCTTACCTCCACCTTTGGGGTGAAGACACACAGAGCTACTAGTAGCAGCTACTTGTCACCAACACAAAATAGTCAATGCTGAGAATTTACTGGTAATTGTCTCAATGTGAGAGGCAATTCTAAATATTGTCAATGGCAGGGTATTTTCTGTTGTGACAAGTAGCTGCTACAAGTAGCTCCATGTGTCTTAACCCTTAGGGTTCCCATGGCTACATGCAAACTACATGCCACTTTATTTTTTTTAACATTTTTACATTGGATACAAATGCATCATGCACATATACTCCTCATTGCAACAATTACTCAGGGGAAATGCTACATTCTAGGTAAAAATTCATGATGATTGGGCTTGAAATTACACTAGTGACTGAGAATGTCCCTTTAGGTGTTGTCCTCCTATACATGTTATCTTTTTCCCTAGTAATAACACTGGCATCATGCTTTTTCTTACATCTTTTTTATATATCATGGCTAATAGCAACATGATGCATTATCTATAGGTTTGTGTTGTTCCTTGCTTTATTATTGGATGATATGCATTTCATTATACTCTAGTAATGCCCTTTTGCACTTAATGCTGCAAATCAGTAGCAAATTGAGGGGGTATCTGTTTACTATAATATGAATATTTTATTTGAGACATTTGAAAAATTATAATTTTGTAGTGTGAGTATTGTGCATTACTTTTAACTGTGCCTCTGGCACACTTTTGGTCTGGTTGTTCCAGTGACTAATAGGAGAATGACAAGAGCCATGCGTCTAGATAACCTGAACTGAATTTACACTGGGAATAATGCTGCAAATTGTGGATTAGCAATAGCCACAAGCTGAATATGATTGCACTTGCCTTTGTGTAATGCAGGAACCTTAATTTGATGCTGAGTATCAGTAACTGTCAAGGGGGCATGTAAGACAGATGTGTGTCATTAAACATGCCAAGTAATATGTGATCACTGACCAATGAGGGCTAGTCTTTGCTACCAGTATTCCCTTATGGTGGTCAGTGTGCTGAAGGGAGCCAGTAACAGAAAATGGAAGCAGGCAGGCTTTCTTGTGTTGTATATTTGTGTATAGATTTATTACATAGTACATATATATATATATATATATAGATATATATATATATAGATATATATTGTGAAAATACTGACTGTCCTGGTTAGCTATGCATAGTTTGGGATCTGACTTTTAACAGCTATCTTCCTCTTATCCTATGCTTCATTTTCATCTTTAACAGTCCAACACATTTGCTGTACATCAAGGATACACAAATGCCTTCATGAAGATTAATACCATCTATAATTTTGTAGGAATGCATGTTATTGCATAGTACATATCTCACATGACACCTGTTGGGATCATTTATTATGGCAGTACTGTACATATTGTGTTTTTGTGATATGTTTTCATGGAATAAATCACATTTTTCTCCTGATGTGTGCCTTGTGTGTTTAAGTTGCCATTTATGCAGGAGTAAATTTAAAGGGTGTCATACACATAGCAATTACGATCTTTCCTGCGACCATTGGAGTGGTGAGGGTTCTCCTTACAATGTGCCCCCAAAGTCAGATTTCTGTTTACGTTGCATGAAACACAGTGCATCTGGCTGCAGTTGTTTTTAGGCAGCAGCTGCATTCACAGTCTTGCTAATCACGACTGCTGCTTATATTTAAACATATAAATTATGGCTTAAAAGATGATGGGGATCTTTTTTAAGTGCATACAAGCACCCATGGTGGAGGAATATATACACTTGTAACTAGGGAATGAAGAATTGTGTGGTGTATTTAGTGAGATATTCTTTCAGTACTTCATGTTCAATAGGATGGATCTGCTAGTCAGGTTTTACAAGTGGATTTGGAGACTGAAGTCTCAAAGGCTGTGTACACATTTCTTTCAGCACAGAGCAGTCAAGAAAAAAAGCTAAAGGCATGAGAAAGTAGTGAGAAAAGTTGATGTTGAAAGGAAGCAATTTGGAGAGCAGAGAAGACAACAATGGACATACAGTATAAAGACACTATGGCTGAGCTGCATGGAGGTACATCTGTCTGAGGGCTTTTTAAGTAAGAAGATTTAAAGTTAATATGGTGGTTTATGCAGAGCTGAAAGAAATGTAGTTAGTGGGCAGGAATTTGCAAGGTGGAGTCTTAATATTTGCATTTAGGATGGCCTGTAGATTGGATGCCAATGCTCCTTTAAACAGGCAGAGCAGTTACAGTAGGAAATCAAAGAAAAAGTGCGCCTTCCATAGTCATTATATAAATGAGCAAAGACTTGTTATTTGTTCAATACAACTGGGGAATAAACTATACGCTGTATGTAATGGTTCATAATCAGTACGTTTCCTTTAATATAGTGTAGGCGTGGCTGCCCACTTAAAAGTCTTTTGGGGGAATGTAATCAAAGGCGCAAAGAGAAAATCAATTTGCACAAACAAGACTAAAAATGTGCATTTCGCAATGTAATATTGTTCCTTAAACGGTAATTGCATTGTAAATATTAATGCCACATTGCACACTTAACAAGTGCTTGAAGATGTCGTATTCTTTTAGAGCAAACATAACTTTTTCAGTAAGAACTTTTATTGCATTCACTGCGCACTAAACAGTTTCCAGGTACGCAAAAGTTATATTAAGTTCGCACAGTGGAAAATTTGTTCGCTCAGAGGCATAACTTTTCTTACATATCCCCATCGGTTTTTTTAAATATTTCCTATTGTGAGCCTCACTACTTTATGTAGAGCCTGTTGAGTAGGTGCACAAGTAGATTAAACTTCCCAGTTAGCCAGTAGGACTTATTTACAGCTCCTGCACTATACACTTGTGCTTGTTGCACATTTGATAACACATCTAGTGTGTAAGGCACAGGCTGCAGCTGTCTGCACTCAAGGGGAATGCTGTCTAAAGCAAGGCTTCACTTTCCATATGCATTCACAAAGCAGCAAAGTTGGGGAAGTCCAAGGGGAGCCCACATCCATCTTATGTTTCCCCCCTTCCAAAGCAGGCCCAGGTTGCTAGGCACTTATAGCCTGGAGCAATTCTTTGTGTTTCATACCAGTGTTGCACATTGCAGCACTGTGTGAAGAACATGGGGAGCACTGCTTGTGGGAACTGCTGTCTTACACCACTTGGGTCTTCAGTCTGATTCAAGCTAGGACTTTTTCTGCTCTCCCTGTGTCTGTGTAGGTTCCCTTCAGATGCACTGATTACCTCTAATATTGCAAAAATTTAAACTCTGGTTTTCAATGTATGGGTGTAATAGTGATTGTAAGCTTCACTAGGGCAGGGACTCGTGTAGAATGGGCAGTCTCTGTAAAGCCCTGGGTAACACACATGTTGGTGCTATATTTAAAAAAAAATATATAATAATAATAATAGGATACAGTGGCAGCAATGAAGTATGTATAAAAGTACTAGCCATGGGGTTAGGACAGGCACAGATGTGTAAGTTTAAGTGAATTCAGCTGTAAGCAAAGATACCAAATGTTTAGTAGCGTATTATGTACAATGACTTCTGTTCTGTACATGAAGACAGCAGTGGGAACCCTAGAGTGGGCAGTGTATACAATGGTATTATTATTATGATGATGATGATGACGGCTTACTGTTAATTGTTCATGGAGTTCATGATGCAAATACATCATTTTTTAAATAGAAAAAGACTGTTTTCAGATATTTTTCAATGTGCAGCTAAATCATTTTACTGTATGCAAGCTACATTTTTAATACTAGTCCTTAAGACATAGCTCACCAGTTGTGCAACTTTAATTTTAAAAATGTGAAGTTAAAGACATTTATATATATTACTTTTGAGTTCCTGGATATTTGCTTTTGCAGTATATATTTACAGGGGCCATAAATTACCATACTTAAATGAACTATGTTAGGCTCTTCTACAGCCAAAAATACACTGAGAGGATTGCGGCAATGAAAATAGCTAGTGTGCCACTGCTGTTGTGTTCAGTAACTGAAGCCTATTTTTAACGAAATGCAGTTCAGAACTATAGCTAATTTAAAGACCAAAAAGTTGTATTAGCTGCAACCTGTCAGTGGTTTAAGGAGGACAATTGTAATGGTACCCTTGAAGTGTTGGCAATTGTAATGGTGAAGGATTGATGAATAGCACACTACTTAAATGAGTAATATTTAGGCACCAGGAGTTCTTTTAAGTAAAACATAATTATACTTATTTATAGCACCTAAATGTTGGACATATGAAGCAGTGACAACCCTGGCAGTAGACACAAACACGCACACATATATATCTATATTATTTTCAAGTTTTAAAGTAATAAATATATTGCAATTAAGGTTTAAAAATATTAAAAAGCTCTTTAAAATATTATGGTCAGTGGACATCTGGTGCTTAAAGGAATTGTTCAGTGTAAAAAACAAAAAAACTGGGTAAATAGAATGTGCAAAATAAAAAAATGTTTTCCAATAGCCAAAAATGTAATGTTTAAATGCTGGAGTGACTGGATGTCATAATAGCATAATAGCCAGAACACTACTTCCTGCTTTGAAGCTCTCTTAGGGTAAGGGCACAAGCAAAGATTCAGAGATTTTGTTGCCCGGTGACAAATTTCCTCTTCTTTCCGAAAAGCCTTCCCACCATCTAGAATCTAAATTGCCAGGCGGGATTGCACTTGGAGCGCTTCGTTTACCAGAGTCGCCCAAAGTTTCCTCATGAGGCAACTTCAGATGACTTCAGAAAATGAAGCACTCCAAATGCCATCCCGCCAGCGATTAGATTGTAGCCGGCGGGAAGGCTTTTTCGGTGAGATTAGTCGCCCGAAGAAGTGTCGATTTGTCGCTGGGTGACTAAATCTTCCCGAATCTTAGCTTGTGCCCTTACCATTAGTTTCTGAGATAGACATTATGATCACTGTTAATTTGTGGAAGTGTACAGCAAACATTTGTTCAATCATTGTGGCCTCAAGACTTTTTACTCATAAAACCAAACAATTTTCCGTAGCAGTTTGTCCTTGTAATCAATATTTCAGATAATTTCCATGATATTGTGTTGTTGACACCCAGTTAGCAGTTAGGCCAAACTGCACATGCAAAATGGTCAAGTGTTATGGTGTAGTGCACTTTTATAACTTGGAACAGTTTAATCTGAAACCTATGGTAGGGTGGGCACAGACATGCCACGTGATTTAGTAAGGATTAAAGTGGTTGTTCACCTTTAAATAAATTTTGAGTATGGTGTAGAGATTGATATTCTGAGACAATTTGCAATTCATTATCAATTTTTATTAATTGTGTTTTTTGAGTTATTTAGCTTTTCATTCAGCAGCTCTCCAGTTTGCAGCAGTCTGGTTGCTAAGGTCTAAATTATCCTAGCAACCATGCATTGATTGGAGACTAGAATATGAACAGGAGAGGGCCTGAATAATAAAATGTAGCAATAACAATTAATTTGTAGCCTTACGGAGCATTTGTTTTTTTGTATGGGGTCAGAGAACAAGGCAAATAATGAAAAAACTATAAAAATAGATAATGAAGTGGCTATTCTATAACATACTAGAAGTTAACTTAAAGGTGAACCACCCCTTTAATGTAATGTTTGCTTTTATGCATGTTATCATTAAATGCAAGCTGCTACTTGGTTACTATAAGTGATAGACCTGGAGCAAACATTGCTACTTTTATTTTTTTATTACCTCAGCAGCCAAACGCTGGCGAATTTTAGCTAGCGTTACTTCAGCTGGGCGAGCATTTCCTAGCAAATTTTCGCTAATGTTCATTTCTGCTTAGCAAAACTTTACTAGCACTCTTGTAAAAGTTGTATGGACGTCTTTAATAGTAATGTTGGTGCAAATACTTGAAGTGGCCTCTTTTTCAAACACATGTCTAATAAGCCATAATAAAGACAGAAGAGATCCTCTTATACCCTAGACACGAGGCCACCCTTAAACAAATGTAGCATGCCCCTCAAATTAGTTTTAAAAAAATTCTAGCTTAGTTTTATCAGTTTGCCTGGTCTGAGGTGGCGAAGTAAACTGTGGCGAAAGTAACGTTCAGTAAAATTGGAACTTTAATGAATTTTGCAGAGTAACGACCATTTGTCAGAGGGAAAAGTCCCCTGGCGATATGGTGCGAACAAACGCTACCGATGGTCTGATTTGCTAGCTAATTGTCCTCTACTCCCTTTAGTGAATCTGCTCCATAGTGTATAATCTATGTTCAAGTCTATAGGCCAGATTCTTGTAGCTTGTAAATGATTCCATCAAAGATGAATCCATATTGGTGGCAAAACAATCCTGATGAGTATATTTAAATATTTTTTTATTAGACTATAAGTACAGGTATGGAAAATGTTATCCACAATGCTCATGACCTGGATAACAGATCTTTCTATAATTTGGATATTTATACCTCAAGTCTATTATAAAATTATACAAGCATTATATAAACTCAATAGGCTGCTGTTGCTTCGAATAAGGATTAATTAGCTTAGCTGAGATCAAGTACAAGGCACTGTTTTATTATTACTGAGAAAAGGAATACCTTTTTTAAAATTTTGATTATTTGGATAAAATAGAGTCTATAGGAGATGACCTTTCTGTAATTTGGGGATTTCTAGATAAAAGATATCTCTTTAATACATCCCATACCTATATGTTGTTGCTGCAATAGGACTCAGTATAGACACAATACAGTATATGGCGTCTCAGTTATGCCTCCTTCTGAGGATTAGTTTGAGTCTGTTTTATATCTTACTGTAGAGCAATTGAAAAATGCAGAATGCCTCTGACACAATTAGACTTATTCTAAAGCATCTGGTAATCAACATGTTTAGTTGCAGGCAGCCTTAAATTATACTTATGCATTGGTTTTACTATAGTACCATAGTTAGTATAGCAAATGACCAAAGGATTAATGCCAGTCACCCTGAACACATGGTTAACTCCTTTATAATTGCATGTCTCAGCCTCAAGTGAATAATCGTAGAGTAAAAAGAAGTGCTACCCTTGACATGGGACATGGTCTAATACAGTTCAGCATTTTACAGCTTATTTGAGAATGTGGTGGTGTGAATTGTATCATTTCTGTTATGGTAATGATTGAGACACTGTAAATTGCATTAATTTGCTGTTCATTAGGTGTTTGTCTGTTATGTGTGTAGGTGCATCATGCAAAAGGGAACCGTAACAACTCCAAAGGCAGTTGTTAATTCAAGGTTTTCTTGCATCAGTGTGCACTGTTCTATGCACTGTGCGCCTTATACTGCAAAGTATGTGCACAACGCCAGACTGGGGGGTCCAAGGCATAGGGAAAAAGAGTATGTCACACACAGGTAGCATAGGGCAGGCAGAGTATGGCACATACAGGAGCATAAGGAAGGCAGAGTATGGCACACACAGGGAGCATAAGGAAGGCAGAGTATGGCACACACAGGGAGCATAGGGAAGGCAGAGTAAGGCATACACAGAGAGCATAGGGAAGGCAGAGTATGGCATACACAGAGAGCATAGGGAAGGCAGAGAATGGCATACAGAGGGAGCATAGGGTAGGCAGAGTATGGCACACACAGGAAGAATAGAGCAGGAGACAGGGAAAACTATCAGGACTTTAAGATGGACAGTTCATACTGTGCTACATACAGTGACACAATGCTGGTGCCTCTCCAGCAGTTTGTCGGAGGTGTGAACAGGTGAACAATCTGGGCAGTTTCAGTCTGTGTCTGAGGTAAGAACAGTACAAGACTTTAGCGGTGTGAACTGTTAACAATAGAGGTGTTACAGGTGTGACCAATGCAGGAGTTTACAGTCTGAATTTAAAGGGGAACTATTGTGAAAATGAAAATATAATATAAGCTTCAGCATTCTGAAATAAGAAACTTTCTAAATACAATCAATTAAAAATGCTGTACTGTTTCTAAAATAATCAAGTTCATCTTCACTGTTCCTCTCTCAGCATCTGTTTTTCTTCATTCTGTCTTCATTCAGGAATTGGGTGTCAGATATTCATTGACAGTTAGATTCAATATATCTTATAGGGCTGCTCATTTTGCCTAGAAGATGTTTTAGAGCTCATTCTATTAAAGTCACCAGACATGATGTCTTTCTACATGCAGAATTTGTGCAAAAGGCAATTATTTTGTTAGATTTTGTTTGTACTGTCAGTTATTTGAATGACCTCTAATACATCTGCTAGGAAAGGAAGCCGCCCCTATACAATATATTGGATCTAACTGTCAATGACCATCTGACACCCAACAGCTGCAAGAAGACAGAATTAAGAGAAACAGATGCTGAGAAAGGGATAGTGAAGATAAACTTGATTATTTCAGAAATGATGCAGAATAATAATAAAATTCATTGTATTTACAAAGTTTCTTATTTCAGTATGAATATTATTCTAAATTTTAATTTTCGCGATAGTACCCCTTTAAGGTGTAAACCTTAAGCTCAGTGCCGATGCCATTTAAATTCACAGCAGGCAGACTTTAATGTGGGAGGCCACACAAGGGGGGTCGCTAGCCAGATGTGGCCTGCAGGCCGCCAGTTGGTCAGCACTGCTTTAAGTGATACTTTTAATACTAGGTTTTTACCCTGGCAGAATCACTCCTGATTTGGGCCTTTAGTTCTATACTATGATCATAGTTACAATATACATTGACAGTTACTGTACCTCTACCATGTCAAGTTCTGTTTATGTTTCTCATTGTCAATGGACTATCTCAGTCCTATGTTAGATGTTATGATGAATAGAGTTTAAAAAATCACTGTAAGGTGCCATGTAGGAAGAGCCATTGTGGGTAAATGAGATACAAATAGAATTTGTCTGATTTGGATTTAAAACATTTGTTAATGTCCTAAGTTCTCCTCTTCTAACAATTGACAAGATTTAGCTACGTAAAATAATGGCAATATGTTTATGAAAATATTCTGGATATTACTTTCTATCATTTAAACTGCTTTGAGATGGAGTTTAAAGAACATGACACAATATAAACAAACATTTTATATTATTTAGTATGTCAGTATACCATGTAGAGTGGGATAAGCTGATTAAAGTTAAAACACAGGACACCTTGGAAAAATGTATACTGATCACATAAACTTAAGTTAGAACTGCATTCCCTTTGGCTATATGTTTTATTTAGTTTACATTTATTCACATTGTGGCTTAATAAGCAGGTGAGTATCAGCAGGAAGGAATAAGTGGGTGTTTCTTTTATTCAGGACAGAAAAGACAGAGTTAGCATTCAGAAAATACATGGCAAAATCTGCAGAGGTATAACAAGACAAACTAAAATAGAACAGGCAATGTCTACTGCCGATAAAATGCAAATAAGGGGATTTGGCGAGAACATTTGAAAAAATGAACATTTACAACAGCTATATAGAGCAAGGATAAAAAGTTGCACACCCTTGGAAATTGGTTGCCAAAAGATTTCATAAAACTTTGAATGGGTTTAGTATATATACGATACACCAAGCCCAAACAGTATGCATTCTAAATGGCACAGATGAATTTTAATGAATTGTACATTTAATTTAAAAAATTAGTCATGTTAATGAAAACTCTGATGCAGGTATAATTTATGGTCAGCAATTCAGGTGTCATGCCACAACTTCACACACTTTCAAATGCAGTAGAGGGCATTGTTTAGTAAGGTACTAACTGCACAAGAGAGGGTGATGTTCCACCTGATACCCAAGCCTGTTTTGCCATCAAACGTCACTATTCTTTTCAAATGTATTAATTAGGAAGGCATTAAAGTTCTGCATGTCATTATATACATGCATCTGCTAAATTGTTAATACTTAAACTTATTAGCCTTTATGCTCTCAAGCAAGCTTGCACCTATGTGTTATATGCATACTAGCAGTAGGCGGAGAGGATGCAGCCAGTAGTACTGCAATGTGTGCATCCTATTATTATAAATATAATATTATCTATCCTATCACAAGTCATTTGTGAGTGTTGGAGGAAACTGGAGAAAAGTCTGTCTGGAATCAAATCTAGGATCCAAGTGCTGCAAGGTGTCAATGCTAAACATTGCTCCGCTGTGTTGCCACATTGTTTTCTTCTAGTAAAGACTGTTGTGGCTGCAATCTTTGTTGGACCAATACATTGCTTGTTGCATCTTCTTACAACATTTGTAGTCAGATTGGGTGCACGCAAATGATGCTTCTGAATGCCACTTATTCCCCTTTGCTTTAAATGGATGTGATTATTGTCAGGCTAGCCAGACCAAAAAGCAATTCTGTTGTGAGCATGATCTGCCTGTCACTCTAATGACCCCACATCATTTTTCTGCATCACTTTCAGCCATATCCTTCTAAAACTGACTCTCTCTTAAACTGTGAAGCTGTTCGTCAATATTTATCTTTTCCTGAAGAAATAGCAAAAGTCACTTGGGAAACCCAGGCTAAAGCATTCCTTATCATCTGTTTCAGGAAACCTTGCATCACACTTTAAGAGACATTGCCATTCATTAGTTTTCTCCAGTATAAGTATGAAATTTGGGGACTCTTGGGACTTGAGGGCCACTGAAATGAAATGGTCGTTATAATTGTACTATATATACCCCTCTAATCGCTGCCATGGCTTACAGTATTGGTGCAAAACTCAGCTGGTAGTCTATTATTTATACAGATTTTTGACCATTTATGTTTTTTAGAACTTTTGCAACCAGTTTATTTGTCAACTTAGATGGCATAGACACACATTAGCTACTTCCTGGCTGTTTGCTATTGTATTTTGGTGCATAGTTTCACCCATGTTTGTGAAACCAGTTATCCATAAAGCATTCCGTTATAAGCAAATAATTCTAATTTCTAAAAATGTTTTACCCTTTCTCTGTAATAATTAAACAGTGTATTTTACTTGATCCCAACTAAAATGTAATTAATCCTTATTGGAGGCAAAACAATCCTATTGGGGTTATTTAATGTTTAAATAATTTTTTTAGTAAAATTATAGAGATCCAATTTATGGAAAGATCCCTTTTCTGGAAAACCCCAAGTCCTGAGCATTCTGTAGTATTCTGTACTAGCTTACCTATACTAATTTATGGAGCTTTCTTTTGATAAGCACTAGTGCTGCATGAAAGTACTGGCAATCGAATTGGCTTTGCGTGTGTGTAAAACAGGCTGTTATGATGCTTGATCTGATACAAGGTTCTAAATGTGTCTGTAATTCTAAATGTGTTACACAGTCTAAAACATCAATTATTTTTCTATGCCAGAGCATATTGCATGTTGCTGCAACTCTTTTGAAAGGTTGTGCCGCATATGTTGCAGATTATTGTGCGTTTCAGTTTGGAGAACATCAACTCTAATATTAGTGAAGAGTGAAGCACTGGAGTGTTGTGTGGGTGTCTTCTTGTAAAGATGCTGCAGGATTGATGACTCATGCCAGGAAGGATCTATAATAAGTACATATGCTAGCCTTCTGCTCATTGTTGTAGCAGCTCATACGCTTACTATATGGTAGTGGTAGACAATAAGCAGCAAATGTGAAATAATAGGGTGTTGAATGATAGTTAACGATCATTTTAATACATCCTTTTGTTGCTGTTAACTGATTGTGTTACTTTTTTTTTCCACCTCAAGGAATCTGGTTCTTTAGCTTGTGATTGTGACTCAGACTATCGGCATTCAGTTAACAGGTGGACGGCAAACATTTTCATGAAAAAGTTAACGTTTTCGTTGGAAAGCATTCCCCATAAAAGACATGTAGTCTGTAGACATGTAGTCAATGACTTGACTAAAAATCAGTTCATGAGAGGCAGATACATTGTTTCTACTGAATATTTATATCACCAGCAAGGGACTTTGCTGATTAAGACATTCAGAAAAAGGGAGCCAAGGGTAATCACTAAAAATAAAAGGAAACTTGATTGAATGAATAGATCAGAATTCAGAAGTAAAGAAAGAGAAAAAATAGGAAAGGCCTCCATGTGAACCAGGTTAAGAGAACAATTACTATAATATATATATTAGGAAATCTCACAGAATCATAGACAGTATTGTATTGTAGAAGGAAACCCCTGTTCATTCAAGAGGGGTAAAACAATTAAAGATAGAATTTCCAGCAGTATTAGAAAAAAGTAAAGAAGCAATGGAAAAATGACATGACATGTCCTAGTACAGCTGTGGGCACTCTACTAGTACAGGTATGGGACCTGTTATCCAGAATGCTCGGGACCTGGGCTTTTCTGGATAATGGATCTTTCCATAATTTGGATCTTCATACTTAAGTCTACTAGAAAATCATGTAAACTTTAAATAAACCCAATAAGCTGATATTGCTTCCTATAACGATTAATTATTAATTTGGATCAAGTGCAAGGTATTGTTTTATTATTAAAGAGAAAAAGGAAATAATTTTTAAAAATTTTGATTATTTTATTATAATAGAGTCTATGGGAGACGGCCTTTACATAATTCAGAGCTTTCCGGATAATGGATCCCATAACTGTATTATTAAATGGCAGCACTGTACAAATACTTTACAGGGAACACAAATAAAATGCATTGAGTGGGTTGAATTTGGTCTGAAATGTTCACATGGTCATGTGTATACTGGCCATACTGAATGACTAATCCAGGTAAGAATCAGTGAGTACAAAAACATGAAAAAAATATGTAAACCAGAGGATAAACTAAAACAGCAGGAGAGGGAGACAATTTAAATTCTGCTTGCTAAATGATTTTTTAATATATACCAGCTTTCCAGTGAAGGTGGCAGGTTTTTGAAAATATAGACATTTTGACAAATATTATACACATGCTCACCAAGAGCCAAAATCGATTAATAATGATCATAATTGATAGATAAAAAATTAAAAAGAAAAAACCTACTTTGCAGAAGAACCATTTTTATATGAAAACATAAGTTTCTCCAAAGGGACAAACAAAATATTGATCTTTATTTTTTATTTTGTATATATATGAAATGTATATATTGACTTCTACATCCATAATGGAGGCTTGTGCTTCAAACTCTCAGCGGTTATTAGGCCGAATTATGTATTTAAGTCTTAGTTTTACAATTTGTGCAGTTTCTGATATGGCTATCCTTTAATTATCTTTACAATTGACAAATATGTGTGCCCTTTATGTACTCAAGCAGGAACCTCTCCTTTTGTCTGCCTCCTGTAACTTCCACAAGGCTGGCCGGAAGGTATCATTTCCTACTCTAGCATCACACTTATTTTAGTACAATTGTATGTTACATAGCATGCTACAGAAATCCCTATGGACAACATTAGCATGTGTAAAATATGCTGCATTATATTGTGCTCTGTATTGCATCATACATAGTGAAAAAGAACACTACAAAGCCAATAAAAGTCTACCCATTTATGGCTAAAAATACAGTACAGGTAAAAGATCCCTCATCTGGAAACCTGTTATCCTGAAATCTATGAATTACCGAAAGGCCATCTCCCATACATTTAATTTTAAACAAATAATTGTAATTTTTTAATGGCATTTCCCTTTTCCCCTTTCTTTATTAATAAAACAGACCCTTGTGCCTGATCCTAACTAAACTGCATGAATCCATATTGGTGGCAAAATAATCCTATTGGGTTTAGTTAATGTTTAGATGATTTCTTTGAGCAGATAAAGGTGACCCAAATTAGGAAAAGATGCCTTATCCAGAAAACCCCCAAGCATTCTGGATAATACATCCATTACCTATACTGTGTATAATTGTGAATTGTTACCTGTGCTATATTGGTTTCTATATTTATAAAACACCAACACTACCCACTAAACAGAAGGAAAATTGACACTGCAAATTAAAGGGATGATTTGTAATATACACAATCACAGTAACTTTATGTTGCAGGACTACATTATGGGCAATGGATACACAAGCCATATGGAATACATGGGGATCTCACAATCAGGCCGCACCCATTTGGACACGCTGAAGTTATCCGATACGCAACAATAGTGAGTGGAATCATCTCCGGGAAACAGGAAAAGCAGCCACTTCCTACAGAGGAAATGTAGGGAGGTCAAGCATTTCTCGCCAGTAGAACAGTACATGCAGGCTTGTTCAATAGAACACATACTTTCCATCCCTTTCTATAGTAAACATATACCAGGATCCTGTGAACTCGGAGCTTGAGATTTGAGGTATGCTTAAATACTATTACTGCTAATATTCCATAATAGTACGTATTCACTGTATAGATTTTAGGTTAAAACTAGTGTAATGGGATGGTATAAGACTGTTGCTTGTTTTATTGCATGTATAGTTGGTTTCTCTTTTAAATTAAAAGATAAACAGTTTTTCTACAAACCGTTTATTATAAAGAATCCTTTATGTTGCAAAAGAAGCTCCAAAGGTAAGTATAGGACTGTGCTATCAAACATCAGAGAGGTGTATGTAAATGAAGAAAACAAGACTTACTCTAACAATATTTTGCAAAATCCTGAGTTTCTATTAGATTTCTGTCTTGGAAAGGGATCTATGCCAGGGATGTATCAATACATTATCAGAACCATGAGCTGTTTCTGTTTGGTCCTAGGAATCAGGATCCATAGCATTCTGACTAATGCACAATTTCAGTATATGTAAAAATATAATTTTTTTCCTCTGGTTTGTGTGACTTGGGGTGCAGATATAGATTTTGCTTTAGGTGCCTCAGATTTCTACTTACACCACTACTGTGTGTCTTTAAGGCCCAGTTACATACAGGTATATGTACTTTCTGTGCCTTACAGTTTTGCTTTTTTCTCACTCTACACTTTTGGGATAAAGGATGTAGGTTTGTACAGTCAGAAATGTATTTTAGGAGTAACTGAGCTCCATCTGGCAGCGTGGTATTGGCTAATGATTTCATTACCAGCCATATATTATTACAGAAAGGGATAGGTGGATAGGTTTGCTAGTAGGAGTAAAGTACATATCAGTTGGCAGTCATGTTGCTTGCTACAAGTGTTAGTTAGACTTGTCACATTTTCTGGAAAAAAACATCTTTGCTGGTTCGGTGGCTTCCCTAGTGTATTTATGTTTGTGGCAAGCGGTAGTAAAATCTACAGTACATAAAATGTTTTGATATATTTATAGTAGAAACTCCCCATTTATATTGTAAGTGAATTGTTACTGTATAGCCTAATTAAGAAGTATATTTATTAGTATTATTAATTAGAACTACTACTAAGTCCAGCCAGAACCAAAACTGATTCTTCTTATAAGATGATCCCTGGACAATATAGTGGGTTTAGGATCCCTTGGTTGGGCTAGAGGTATACGAATATAGTGATCTATTTAGGTAGCTCTTTTTATATACATGTTTTATAGTTGAGTTTTGTGACAAGTTTATTGTACCTTGTATATGCATTCCCATACTCTACAAATGAAAGAAAATATTGGATGTGAGATAGCTTATAGTAACATACAATTTACAAATGTAACTCCTGTGGTGCTCATCAGGAAACTGTAAAATGCACAAGGGCAAAGCATAAGGGGGAGGTGGCATAAAACCAGTTAGGGTACAGTATGAGCATTCCTCAATGGCTGTTCATGGGCACAGAGAGATTGCATGTAAGCAACAGCTGAAACACAGCAAGGCAAATGTTAGTCCAGATTAAACACTGCTGTAGGCCACTTTTCGAAGACACAATTAACAGAATCAATGACTAATACATACTACGCCTACTGCTACTGAAAACCATGCCCCAAGCATGCAGCATAAAGATAACATATTATTATATAATATATTACATAATATTATGTTGTGGTTATTTGCATAGAATCTGTTTTGTACTTTATACTGACAAAAACAACAGTTCGATATAGAATGTTCCTACTGGTGAGAAGTGTATTTTAAGCACCTTCTACTGTGCAAGCTGGCTTACAGGTAAAAAAAAAAGGTAACATCTCTAGTTGTATCTTTTCCATGGAGTATATTTTATAATAATAAGGAATTTGTGTCATTGTGACAGTTGTTTCCCAAGCCAGGTTTTCTTTATACAGCCTATAGAACATTGAGTTGGCATTGAGAATCCACAATCATATATCTTAGTCATGTTCTGTATCACTGCCACTCATTATTCTATGTCTCACACCTCCGGAGAAAGGAGTGTCTCTATTCAAATCCCTAATAAATGCAGCTGCCAGTCTTGTACACCTCACCAATTTCTGTTTGTCTGCTATGCTACTCTAAGAGTCCTTACACTGGCTTTTGTTATGTGTGTGATGTCACTTCCTTACATTGGGGACATTTATAAATAATAATTAAAATCTATATAGGTTTAAAATAGAGAAATTATACCAAAAGAAAACACAATTAATGCCATACCTGTGGCATTGTATTGCTGTATTGTTGGATATGTGATATTGGAACTGTAAGATCATATATGGAATAATGTTGAAAAATATTAATATTAGTAGTTACTAAGAAATTCCACAAGTATATAAAATCACTAGACTGTATGACATGACTTACCAGAAAGAAAGTAAGTGTGCTTTGGATACCTTACCATACCTCATACAGGGGGGTTGAGCACTCTATCCCCAAAAGTGTTATTGCACCTTTTCCACAACTCATGTGCTTCGAGGGGTGAAAATTTGCTTTTTAAATGTGTTTTCTGGGTAGTATTTTTTGCTTCCTCTGTCCCTGTTTTGTTATAAGGTGACCTGTAAAACCCTTATATTTTGAAGTAGATAGCACATAATTCTTTAATAATACTTCAAGTAGGAGACATGTGATACAATCAATACCATTAGTAATCCATCATAATGAATTTGGCGACAACTATTGATTAATTCCAGTCTGTGTGAATGTGCATTGTGTGTAACATGGTTTCCAAGATATTTAATTTTTCACATTTTTAATCTGAAGACAGAACAGTGTTTTCTGGTATGAATCAAATCATTTTATTATGATGATTGACCCCTTAATATTTATAGGGCAGCATGATAATTAGTGTAGGTCTGATTCCACAGGAGCTCACAGAGCAGCTTACCATACATTATATAGATATAATAGTATTTTAACATGATACACAGTAGAAAAAATTATATCAAAGATATTGTGCAACATGATTCATGTGAAAATCTACTTTGGGTTGGTTTAGCAACTCAAAGATTTTTCTTTGTTCCCATGTGAATTTTCATGCTTGTCTCAGCGGCAGTAGATTGTTGCAGTGGCTAGCTAGTTCCTTGATCTTTCCATCTTGATCAGTATCTTTTTTTTCCATGGACTTTACTAACAAGACAAGATGTGAATCATATGCTTCCGTCTCAAGAGTATTTTATTGATCTCCAACAGCATACATTTTCTTTGTCTTTTATATGTATTGTACAACACAGCACTAAGTAGGATTTACTTCACTCAAAGAAGCTGCAGAAGCTCTTATTGGGTATGATTTGAAGAGCCCATATAAATGTACTATACAAATATGGGTGGCTTGCTCCATCATATATTCTTAGATTTTTCACTTTTTGATATCAGAAAGTGACCAAAATATATTGTATAGCATTGTTTTTTGGAATAATCTAACTTCTAGAGTTCTTGGAGTTGTCTTTCTACAGGGTTGGAAATTACCCCAAGTAGAAGTTCAACACACTCTAGTGCTGTTGAGGCAGTGATATATTCATCTACCTCCCAAAACACTCTAGTCTATATATACTGTATCCAATACAGCTAACCTAAGCAAGAACTGTGGTATAATGCAAGATGCCAGTGTTCCTCTTTTCCTTAGGTTGACTATGTGGGGTTGAATGCTAAAGAGGATGATGTGATGATGACAATTACAAAGCTTTAGAAGGAGGCAATATAATTCAAGGGGATTGACAAATGGGATCCTGGTAGTTGTATAGCTCTGCAGCAGCTGTACAAGAACGGTTCTCTTGATATATCTGGTTTGTGTGTCTGAAGGAAGAGCTTATTGTAGGGATTCCTATGAATCACCTAGAAAGAAGGAATGATATTGGCAATTGAGCCTAAGCTTCTGCCTTTATTTGAGGCCTTAACAGTCTTGTAACATTACAGTTTGGTTCAGCAATGCATAGGTACAAGTACATCACCAATTAGTTGCATTTGTGGAGGTTGAGACAGCTGTACTTCTTGCTGTTAGTGACCACAATACAGTATGCAAAAAAAGAAGCTCTAGTGGGCACTCTATAAATGTTATTGCTAGTTTGGGGTGGTGCCTCTTGTGCATAGAAATTGTAGTTGTAAGACAAATTTCTGCCTGTGAAAATCCATATATCATATAGCGAACATATGCATCTGTTTCATAAAAAGAATTGGATTCACTTTTCAGGACAGGAATTAACAACTGTGTTTTGGCACAGATGCTGACAATGAACAACCATTATCAGAGGTGGCTTGTTTGTAACTTCACACACATTTACAACTTTAACGATAGATGCGTGTGTTGGTTTTTGAATATCCAATGTTTTCTGTTTTCATGTATATAATAGTTTTTGTCTGTATTATTCTTTTTGAATGTGATTGTGTACTGACCAGAGTCCCTGTGGATTTAAAACACAATCCACAGGATGTTTAACAATATGACTGCAGCAATCAGGAACTTCACTAGAGAATAACAGCACTTGTTATATAATGCCACACTATCTGTGGTCTACACTATCCTCCAATTGTAATAATATTCTTTCATCTTTAGGCCCAAGCTCGCAGCCTATAGCACGGCAACCCTGGAAGATCATTTTATCATTTTTATTATTAACTGATCATTTATTTATACAATTCCAGCACTGTACATAGGGGAATGACAGTAAAATACATAACAAAGCAACTTGCAGTGCTTCTAATTGTTTTTATCATTATAGTTTATTTATAAAGGAACAACAGTTTCTGCACGTCTGTACAAAAAAACAAACATTAAAGCACATAATGCAGTATCAGAATGTCTGAAGACTTTTTTTATTTATCTTTGCAATGTAGAAATTTGTCTGTCCAGCAAAATAGCTGCCACTGTAGTTAAGAATGAATGAAGCACCATCTGGTTGTTTTTGAGTTGACTAGAGGTAGGGTCTATGGTATCAGGCTACAGTATAGCATTGGCTACATTTCAGACAAGGCAGGGCCCACGATTAAGACTGTGAAGATCTCTGTGCAGAATTGTGCAGTCACCCTGAACATAATTATGTGAGGAAGTGCTGTACAAGCCTTTCAGCATAAAACAATTTATTTTATGTATGTTAGACACAGTTTTGATGCAAACCTCTCTCTTGCTCAGATTGGTCCATAGTTGAGTCCAATATGGGATTCCATATGAAAGACTAGTAGCTGGCTACACTTTAAGGGACTCGTTTAAACGTATACTATACCCCCAGAATAAAAATGTAACCACCAGTTTATATCATATTTAGTGACCTATTAAAGAATCTTACCAAGCTGGTATATAGATATCAGTAAATATTATATTTCATATCTTTTACCTTGAGCCCCCATTTTATGATATTCTCTGTGCTGCCTCAGAGATCACCTAACCAGAAACAATGCAGCTCTAACTGTCACAGGAAAACATGTGGGCGGTTTGTCCATTAATTGGCTCATGTATGTATGTATGTATGTGTGTATGTGTGCCCTTGGTTTGTTTGTGTGTATATTGAATCATATGGTCTTGAGGGTGGCACTTAGTACTTACAATGGCAATTTTCTATTAAGGATTAGCCATTGATACATACTATTATGTATCAATCAAGAAGTATCGTCTTACAAAAATTAGTTATTTAGATGAAGCAGGATTTTACATACCAGCTGTTTTATGTGATGTATTTTATAGAGGCCTACATTGTTTGGGGATAGAGTTTTCCTTTAACTAGATCTAGGTGTTATGTAACTGGGTTGCAAAACATCAGATATCCGGCGAATAAGATCCACACTCTCATGTCTTAAAAATAATAAAAAATTATTGTTCAATCACAGACTGACGTTTCGGCCCCCCTCTGGGGTCTTCCTCAAGTATATATATGTAGGGACCTATAGGATATCCTATCCCTATAGAGTTAATCCCCTACCTTTCTATCTAGTTTCTCTTATCCCTTGTTATTGGGCCAAGCCTTTCTAACTGGTTAAGTGTAACATCTTCACCTATTGGACAAAGAGTGTAATGACACTCCCCTGCCACACTGCTATATAGTGTTGTGCCGGGAGTGGCCTCTTCCTCTTTGGCTCCTGTTGTCTGTGCTGCTAGGGGTTTCCCATTGAGCTTGGGATCACCAAGGCCCCAGTAAAGCCATTTACCCCAAAGGGACCTGTACTTTTGGTGCTGAAGTCGGGAACCAGGCTCTCCCGTGAATGAGGATTGGCTATCATTAGGGAAGATCTGTAATAGCAGTTGTGTGCTCCATCAAGGAGAATAGCAGGGAGTAGCCTCCCAAAGGCTTCTAAGTTTGCCTTTAGTGTAGGGAACTCAGAGATAGGGAATTCAGGTTAGCAAAGGACTGCCTGGTCTCTACCTGATTGATCCTGTTTCACACTGGTGACTGGTCTTTGAGAGTGAGATATTCTGCCTACTATTTGACTATGGGAGTGACATCTGTGCATGCTTCATCATCATCATCATCATCATCATGCTATCCTTCCTCCTCTGTGATATGCTAAGTCCTGTTACAGCTCCTGCGTGAGTAAACCTGTGCTCAGTTGCCTTTGCATATTTGTGTTTCCAATAAACCATCTCACCTGTTTCACTATTTAAGAACCTCCTGGTGTCCAATTTATCTATTTTAACACTAATTAGCCTGTTAGTTGTAGTTTTACACCATCTTAAAGGGGACGCTTCCATTTAGCGAAGGCTCCGCCCTGAGTGTAGTTTCGCAGTGTAACCCATGCTCACTACTTAGCTGGACACCCTTAACTCCTAATTGGCAGGATAGCCCAAAAAAGCGTTGCATATATATTTTTTTGCAAACACTCCCTTTGTTAATAGTGAATAGTAATAATGAATAAGATAAGTATGTGTCTGCCTGAGGAGATGATGGATGTTGGATGGATGAATAATGTACCTGCATTTCTCTGCTTTAATAAAAAAAAATCTAAAATATAATTTGCTTTATAAAAAAACAAACAGTGTTTAATTCACAGATGTGTGTGGTAAAATTCCAGAATCCAAAATGAGTAATGCCATACCTCTCACTGGTGGTCCACATCTCCTTTCATGACCATCAAAGGTCAATTCAACAACAGAAAAAGCTTAAAGGGATCCTGTCATCGGAAAACATGTTATTTTCAAAATGCAGACACCTAGCACACCATGTTAAAAGCAGATTACTCTTTCTATTGTGACTTCATGTGCATTAATGTTTTGGTGGGCTCAATCCATGTTGGCATATAACATGGTGTGCTGTTTGACTTCGTTAGGTTTTTTATACTGTTAACGCGACAGAAGTTTATAAGGAAAAAAAAATTCATAGATAAAGCTTGAACTGAAATGGCAATTTTCTTATGCACAGATTTCCTGTCACTTAGCCTACTGAATGGCACTTCAGTCAGCCTGTCAGAACCCAAAATGGCTGAGCAGAGCACAATAGCTTTCAGTGAAGTGAATAGCTGTTTCATCATGCTGCTTACTGTGGGCCCTCTGAGACCCAGTGCTTAACATGACAATGCCCACCAACTCCTGGCCTCTTTAACATAAAACTAACTTCAGTGCTAGTCTTTCTCACTCTAGTGGATACCAGCCAGATAATTGAGCCACATATGTCTCTTGCAACAAATAAACTTCTTTATTTACTCCCAGGTAGGCATCTTCTGGTGGTATCAGTAGTAATTCACTTGAATAGCATATGAAGCATAACAGAGCACAGCTTGTGAGTTATGAAAGAGCATGCAGAGTTAACCACAATCTTGTGAATGAATCCCTCGCTGGAGGTGATTTACCACCTTTTGCTAATCCTATTCCCAATATTGGCAATCCTGAAGGTGGTGTGTTGCTCCTTGGCACCATATCCCGAGCTCATCCTACACTTGTGATTTGATCACCGTGGGGTCCTAACGCCACCAAACTCCTCTATGGAGCAAAGAGCTGCTGAGCTAATTTACCCTGAATCTATCTTTTTCTCCTAGAGCAACTAACTAGCAGCCTGCCCAGACTCAATCCTATACCCACCTATTCACTAGGTGGAATCAAGGAAAAGAGCCCTGAGCGTGTGTGCTCTCCCTTTTATTTACCTTAATGCTGCCACCTACTAGGAAAACACAGAATTGTATCAGTTTTACCATCAAAGGAAATAAACACCCAGGGGTTACAGAGGGGAAGCTGCCTGAGAAAAATACAGCTAACTCTCAGGGTTTCTACAAGTGCTGTGCCCACACCTTAATGTTTTTAGGGACCAGCATTATGATATTCATTACACTACAATTTATATGATTGTACTTTCCAACAATGGGCATTTTAAGGAATTGGTGGGCAGGGGTAGAAACAATTGTCGGATACGGTATCTAAAAATTTTGCACACTGCTCTGTGGGTAAGTGCCTTCAGGATTTGCACTCCAAAATGGAAATGAAGGACCTGACCTTTCCCAATGTATGCTGTGATGGGCTCTACAGTACTCTTATCATGAAAGACTGTCTGGTGAGTCCCATAAGTATCTCTCACCCCTACCAGTATCCTAACTGACACATCATTCAGCTGAGGCCACCTTCTGCACCTTGTGTCGGACTGCACCTAGACACAAGTGCTTTTAGGATAAGCACTCATACTGTATAGCTTTCCATTTTCTGGGTTCTTGCCAATCACGTTAGAGCTCAGCTCTCAAGTCGTATGTATTTAGCATTCTCCTCTCAGCATGAGGCATTAAGGGACTTTATGTAAATTTTAGCCTTGTAACCACACTATAGCCTATGTATCCACGCTGCTTATTGTTCATTGAGGTGCTTGTGCCTATACATGACCATCTGCATGCTCTGATAAATTCAACATAATTGCAAACATTAACACAAAAGAAAACTGGAATTAACAGCTCATTGACACAAGAGAACCCTGGAATTAACACCAGATTTCATATGCCACTAACTCTAGGGTTCCCTTAGCAGACTGACTGAACACAGTGGATAATTTAAGTCTGCATTGATGAACCTCATGGAAGTTGTGGTACACCCACAATAATGCTAAAATTTGAGGAAACCTGACTGACGACGGCTGTTGGAGGATGCTGGGAGTTGTAGTTTAACATAAGCAGATGTTCCAGAGGTTGGACAGCATGGATTTAAATAGGTTTTTTGTGTTTAGATTGGGGCATTGTGTAGTCTTCATGGCTTATCTGGGACCATCACTTCTCTAACCCTGGTCCTGTCTGAGAGTTGCCCACATATGACCCATATCTGCTATTAAATATTCAGTGCTCCCCTTTAGGTTCTCTGACTTGCCTGCACTTGTGATTCATCCTTACTGCCACCCAAATCCCTAGGCCAAGGCTCTATGCTCATATCTCATCACAGGACTGCTCTATTCAAACTGAGAATCTCCAACATGATACACACAGTCCATGCAAACAGATGTACACACAACCACCCAACATTGCTATAATAATGCCCGTATAGTGCACTTCCCTATATAGTACAAGCTTTTCATTCCCTACCAATACAGTCTTCTTCCTCCATCCCCTCAGCAATTCACTCAATGTTCTCTCTAAACACACAAATAAGCTCCTGACACCCTTGTACACATCTTTCCTGCCTACACAATCAGCTCCCAATAAGAACACACCATTTGGACATTCACACAGTTCCTAGAACACATTCCCTTCTTTTCCCTTCATAGCAATGTTTTCTTAAGTCACATACATTCTAATACATACACCCCCTCTCTGCTAGCACATGCAACCTCTCCCCCTTCTGCGCAGCAACATTTTTCCTCAACCCCCTGACGCATACACACATCATCACACTCACTCTCAGTCTAACTGATATCTGCATCACATTTTCACTCCACTCTCACTTTTGATATCTTTTACCATCTCCTTTTAAACACACACCTGCCCCCATTCCTGGCATCACCTTTACTTTCTCTTTCCCCATCTCTCGCTCTTTTTTCTCACAATCCCTATATCCTTATTACCATGGTGATGCCGCTCTGAGCCTCTTCCTGATACCGGAGAGAAGGTAAAAAGAGAGAAGAGAATGAGAGAGAGGTAAGCAGAGAGCAAGCGACGGGTAGAAACAAGAAGGGGTAAGAAAAAGGGGAGAAACATGGAAGGCTGAAGGAAAGTACTGCTAAAATGTTGCATGAGAGTACCCATAGACAAGAGAAGACATGCATGTGTGATATAGCTTGAGTTTCTGTGCTGAGTTCTAAAGGGAAGCAGTTAATATGTGGCAATAGAGAGAATCATGGCAAGATATGGAATAGCAGGCAGAAGCAGAAAGATCTGAGCGCACCAGATGCTTCTCCTTCTGTCGCACTATGTGGTATATTCTGCATGTGACACTGAGATATGAAGCACAAACTTGTCCTAATTTGTGTCTCTTGTGGTCCTTTACACGCTTGTGCAACTGTAAAAACGTGTGTATGAGAGCATCTTGGCAGCGATTTCTTTTCATCTGAGTGGGAAGGAATAGTATGTGGCAGTCTTATCTGTGCATGAGGAGGTGTGCAATGCACTCTTTTATCCAATGCTGCATTTTATTTGCACACCAACGCGCAATTTTAACTGCAAGTATAAAAATTATTTCATCAGTAGATGTTGGTCCACTAAGCTGCTATTATAAAGCATATTTATTCATCCAGCTTTTAGTATAACAAAAAATATGTATTGAGAAATCTATCCCATTAAGGCACAAATAATCATATAATAATTGTTTAATTCAAAGGGAATATATACTTTATTAATAATTGCTGGGGACCTGGGGAAATCCAGATAAAGGGGCTGTACACTTTTTTTATATGCAAATAGTGTTAACTTTCTGTATGTTTTAAAAGTAGCTACGACATTGCTCTTTGCAGTTATGTCCTTCTCAATAGAGTTGCATCAATGTGTGCAATTTGTTTAACAATAGATAGCATTGTATTGGATTGGATTACTGAGCATGGTTCAGTCTCTCTATCTATCTATCTATCTATCTATCTATCTATCTATCTATCTATCTATCTATCTATCTATCTATCTATCTATCTATCTATCTATCTATCTATCTATCAACACTCAAGTGTTATGGCACACCAGGAAATTAATCGCCAGCGATAAATCTCTGCTTAGGTGATTAATCTTTTTCCCACCCGCAATAATGTGAATCGCTGGTGGTAAAACCCATGTGTCACTTTAGTCTTCTAAAATCTTTTGAAGTTGCCAAGAGGAAACTTCAAGAGATTTTGGGTGACTGAAGCGACATATGGGTTTTACCACCAGCGATTCCCATTATTGCAGATGGGAAAGCTTTTATAAGAGATTAGTTGTCTGCAAAAGCAGAGATTTATTACTGGTATGCCATAGCCCTAAGGCTAAGGGTAAGGGCACACCTGGAGATTCGGGGAGATTTAGTCGCCCTGTGACTAATCGGCTCTTCTTTGGGGCAACTGATCTCTCGAACTGCTTCCACGTGTCTTCCGTCTGCTTCAATGAAAAAATGCACTTGCTGCGCTTCGATTGACGCAGGCGTTTTTGCATTGAAATAGACGCAAGACATGGGGAAGCAGTTTAGGGAGATTAGTCACCCAAAAGAAGAGGCGATTAGTCGCCAGGTGACTAAATCTCCCCGAATTGCCAGGTGTGCCCTTACCCTAATGGCACATGAGGCCTCCTTATAAAAATCTGCCCACCTTGTTAGGTTAACCCCCACAATACTTCACTGTACCATACCTCCCAACATTTGAAAAATGGAAAGAGGGACAAAAACATCAGCCATGCCATGTACGTGGCAAATTTTGTTTAACCACTCCTATTTTATGGCCACACCCTTAATTACCATGTTCAGTTTACAAAATGTGGCAGGTTATGAAAGTTTGAACACATTTCTGGGAGTTTTAGGACCATGTTTTATGTGTTATAATAGTTTTGCGAATGAAAGTGAAACTGCCCTTTAAACTGCTAGTCTCACTTCTCCCAAGAGACTTGTTTATCTTAAATAGTTAAAATTGTATCTTTGCTCATCTTACATTGTTACAAATGTGCTTAAGTGCAGCTGCTCAGTTTTCTGGGCTCTCTGACAAAAACCCTCTTATTTTAATTACATTTCAGAAATGTTGTATTTTTCTCTAGCATTAGTGCAGGAGATCAAAATGAAACTCCAGACTTTTTAATAAAAAATTGGGACTGCAAGCTGAGCTGTCAAAATCAGGACTGTCCTGCAGAAAACAGAACAATTGGAAGGTTTGCTGTACTGAAGGCACTGATCAGCTATTTCAAGCAATTGTCTCAAACTCATAGCCATAGTTGAATTGAAGTGGCTTGAGAACAAAAATGTGAATGTCCTATAATTGCCCAGTCAAAGCCCTGATCTCAGTACAGCTGAGCATCTATTGAACTATATTAAATCTAATGTGCACAAGTCATCCAAAAAACTAAACAACCTGGAAATAATCAGCTTGGCATAATGGAGCAAAATTAATCGCAAACAGTGTTTTCTTCAGTGCATACAAATAAATATATAGAGGGAGAGATTTGTTATTCAGTAGAAGAAAAAAATGAGTCAAAGGCAAGGTATTATAAATGAATGTAAATATGCAGAGAAGGAAGGTTCATGTTTCTGCATGACCGGTAAAACTATCAGATAATGTAGCTGACTTATAAACATGATATATTTTCCCTTAAAGGGGACCTGTCCCCCGACATAAAATCTATATAATAAAAGTCCTTTTTAAAATAAACATGAAAACCAAATGATTTTTTTCATTAAAACGTTAATTTAAAAAGCCCTTTAAAAGTCTCAGCTGTCAATCATGTATTGCCTGTCCCGCCTCTATAACTTAGGCTCTGAAAGAAGGTCTTTAGGAGAAAGTATGGAGTATTATATGAAAAATAAAAAAAGCAAAAATAACCCTGCAGTTCCCCTAATACTTTCTTGTCCTGAACATAGGACAGTTTGTGGAGTTTTCAGACACAAAAGATCAGCCTTATCTTGTTTTGCTTTTCTAATCATAGCCTTTCCCATAACCCCATTAACTGAATAAGGAATACTCAACTGTACAAAGATATGCTATATGCTGGATATTTGTTTCTCTTCCATGACAAAGGGTCACCTCTATCTGAATAATTCTTTGACAAATAACTTTGACAACAAACTGGCAGATGTGACCTAACATAAGATTAAAATGAAATTGTAGAAACTTCACAGTGTGTCTTTCGCAGTTGTTAGGTGAATCAGTGACAACAGGAAAATATTTAAGTTGAAGTGTAGAAAAATTCCAAAGTATGCTTTGTAATTATGTTAAATGTACATTTCAGCATGCAGTATGATTACAATGTCTCAGAAAGGCCAACACATTGAATGCACCATAAATCATAGGTCTTTGAATACCATTGACATATTATTATTTGAGTTCAGTCTTCTACTTATCCTTCCCAGTCCAACACTACATAAGTCCTTGTTGAGTCTAAAAACTCAGTGAAAAGCAACTGACATAAAAAAGAACCATGCAGATTGCAAGTAATCATGTAGTAACCATGCAGATGGCAGTGGCACACTAACTTATCTCAATTATTTGGTATAACCATGCTTTGGCAATTATCAAGGCCTATATAATGTGTATTTACATTGTACTGTAGCAGATATAGCCAATGGCATTAAAAATATTTTTTTGTTATGTAAAATCTTCTGTGGCAATTACTATTAAACAAGTGCAAAGTGCCCATTAGGCTTCAGATTTGCAACGTACCCCTTTATTTTTCTGACATGTTATTGTTCTAGCCTATGCAAATAAAATACACAAATGCATACTTTATGTCACTTGTAAGACTGTAAAGCTTACTTGTTTATTAATGACCTGGAGGTGGGCATTGAAAGTACTGTTTCTATTTTTGCAGATGATACTAAATTGTGCAGAACTATAGGTTCCATGCAGGATGCTGCCACTTTGCAAAGTGATCTGTCTAAACTGGAAAACTGGGCAGCAAACTGGAAAATGAGGTTCAACGTTGATAAATGCAAGGTTATGCACTTTGGCAAAAATAATATAAATGCAAGTTATACACTAAATGGCAGTGTGTTGGGAGTTTCCTTAAATGAAAAGGATCTAGGGGTCTTTGTAGATAACACGTTGTCTAATTCTGGGCAGTGTCATTCTGTGGCTACTAAAGCAAATAAAGTTCTGTCTTGCATAAAAAAGGGCATTAACTCAAGGGATGAAAATATAATTATGCCTCTTTATAGGTCCTTGGTGAGGCCTCATCTGGAGTATGCAGTTCAGTTTTGGACTCCAGTCCTTAAGAGGGATATAAATGAGCTGGAGAGAGTGCAGAGACGTGCAACTAAATTGGTTAGAGGGACGGAAGACTTAAATTATGAGGGTAGACTGTCAAGGTTGGGGTTGTTTTCTCTGGAAAAAAGGCGCTTGCGAGGGGACATGATTACACTTTACAAGTACATTAGAGGACATTATAGACAAATGGCAGGGGACCTTTTTACCCATAAAGTGGATCACCGTACCAGAGGCCACCCCTTTAGACTAGAAGAAAAGAACTTTCATTTGAAGCAACGTAGAGGGTTCTTCACAGTCAGGACAGTGAGGTTGTGGAATGCACTGCCGGGTGATGTTGTGATGGCTGATTCAGTTAATGCCTTTAAGAATGGCTTGGATGATTTTTTGGACAGACATAATATCCAAGGCTATTGTGATACTAAACTCTATAGTTAGTATAGGTATGGGTATAAAGAATTTTAATTAAAAGTAGGGAGGGGTGTGTGTATGGATGATGGGTTTTCATTTGGAGGGGTTGAACTTGATGGACTTTGTCTTTTTTTAACCCAATTTAACTATGTAACTATGTAACTATGAAACAGCAAGGAATGTATTAGCTCTGGTTTGCTGTCAAGCTGCAGGTTCTGTCACAGTATGTAAGAACCAGTCTTCCTGAGCCCCTGAGCTTCCTCTGTGTAAATGTGGAACAGGAGGTATGTGATGGAAGCTAGAAATAAAATATTTCAGGTCTTTAGAGCCAGGTACTTAAAGGAGAACTAAAGCGTAACTAAATAAGTAGGCAAAAATGTTTATTATGTACCGTATGTATCATTATGTTTTGGGCTTCTGTACCAGCCCAAGGCAACCACAGCCCTTTAGCAGTAAAGATATGTCTTCAATGACACAGTAGCTCCCCATCTTCTTTTCTGCTGATTCACTGCACATGCTCTGTGCTGCTGTCACTTACTGAGATTAGGGACCCACTCACAATATACAGTACACATAGAATAGAAATGTCACAATATAATTCTGATTAGTAATTAATACAGATAATTACTACATGGCAGCAGAGAAACCAGTGCAACTAGCATCAGTATTTAATAAATAGCCCTGTAGCATCAGCTTATATTACAGACCAAACCTCATTTTCTGCTTGATAATTTGTGATAACCCCTACGCTTAGCTTCTCAACAGCTGCTCAGAACCCACTGAGCATGTGAATGTCACAGACACTTTCCAAGATGGTGACCCCCCTGTGACAAGTTTGAAATCCTGGATCATTGCTGCTATTGTAAAACTGAAACTTTAGGCTGGTGCAATAAGTTCAGTATATAAAATATGCCATTTTAGCCATATTCATTTTTAGGGTTTAGTTCTCCTTTAAGTGCAATGTAGGTAGCCTAAAGACAAAAAGAGGAGATAAGATAATCACTCGATTCTAGGCTAAAAGGAGGAAATGCATCAGAAGCAGAGGAAGGTCATCCGAAACCAAACAAATGTACCTTAAGAACAACAATAGTTTAAAACACAAAAAAAGAAATGGCAGATTTGTTCAGTGGTTCAATAGAAAAACCCAATGGCACCCGGGTCTGCTGAAACACTTCAAGTGTTTATTGTGCAGAGCGGACCCCTTTGTCAAGCATGCTTGACAAAGGGGTCCGCCCCGAAAAGTTGCACCGCACTCCGCAATAAACACTTGAAGTGTTTCAGCAGACCTGTGTGCCATTGGGTTTTTCTATTGGACTACTGTTAGGAGGTGGCCGAACCTCCACCTCTGAGCACCAGGCATCTCTGTACCGCCTATTGGGTAGGGTGTGTGAGTTCCTACACCGTTTGTAGATCAGTGGGACACATAGAATTCATGTCTCCTATTGAAAATAAGACCAAACTTTTTAAAGATAAAATAATTTTTATGCCTTGATAAAACTCTGTATGAAGGTAAAAACTGCTTGTATGGCTGCTGAATCTTCTTCTAAGATCCTTATAACACTTTACCTTTCCACCAATAAGTTTAAAAAGCATTCACTGAAATTACCTTTATACTCCAACAATTTCTTCCTCAGAAAATGAGCACCTAGAAAACCCACTGCCGCTAGGGTTTCCTCTCCTTGTTATTATTACAACTTAGGTCATTTAACCCAGGGAAAGCAAAAAGAATAGCACTACCCTAACTACTGTTGCTTTATTATGCCCTTAGGGTGTTACAGTAATAAGATCACTTGAAAAGACTAAAAAAGAAAAAGATTGCTGTGTCAAAAGCACATAACCTCAGGATATTGTAATAATATGAATAGTTAATTGCATGATCAGCTGGTTGATAAATTACATATCTTGCATGAATAGAGGTGAAGCATTAATGAATTTATATTCAACCATTTCAAGATATGTAATCTAAAATCTGGTTGATCTTGGAGGAAATGAGGTAGGCTTTCTTCTCTCTCCCTGTTACACAGTCAAAGTTCTTCCACCTGCTTCATCTTTATCGTTTCACTACTTTGCAGTTCACTTCATTTGGCTATTTTCTGTATCATTTGACATATGTCAAATTATACAGACCAACCTCTCATTTTTACAACAATGCTATTTTATTTCTTATTTAATTGCTCAGACGCCTGTAATGCCTATCGGCGTGCCAGGCCCCAGATACTTCTGCACATGCATGTCTCTGACATGCACCATCCCACAATTCTGTGATGTGCAGTGTTTCTTCAGATGTATGTATCATAACCTTTGTACAGATTTTTATGCCAGGGCATCATTTCCTTGTGTCAACCTTGGGTTTGTTATTATTAAAGCTATGGGGGAGTATGCTGTGGCAGTAGGGTAATAGGGACGTGCTCAGTTCCATGACACCATAATTCAATTAAACAAAATATTTGCCCCAAAACCCATAATTGGTAAATAATACAAAATTTTAATTCAATATTACTTCATGGCATATTAAAAATGAGTACATACTGACCCCATATAACCCACCTTACACGTTTGTACCCTCCAGTACTCAATCACAGGTGTTCATGCCTTTTGTATTTAAAAAGTCAGTTTAACCAATATTTATTTTCTCAAGTTGGATTTTGTTATCAAATCCTGCTCACACCTTTGTTTATTGTGTGCCTTTGCCTCCTGACCTAACCTCTAGCTTGATCCTGACTGCAACTCATCCATGTCTATCTCTGGAAAGTTCCAAGGCCCCAAAAGATTGTTGGTGAAGACCAGTTCCAGCATGGAACTCTGTTCATAAGAGAGCTGGTTTATTCAGCTGCCTCACAGATTTAATTATTAACAGACTGTTAACACACCTTCCCTCATAAATGGTGACTTAAAAATTCCCATTAACAATACCTGCTGACTCTAAGCTCCTTTAGGTGACATCATCCCTTGTATCTCAGTACTCTGATTCCTTTACTCATTCTGGAGGTAACTCCCTAGAACTTATATTCTCTAGATTATGTTTCCACATTCACCAGCACTGGCCACTTTCCTTGTCAAATTGTATCCCGCTACCCCATCCCACCTCCTCAAGTTAGGGTCATGAGCCCCTCAGCAAAATACATTTTCAGGCCCCCTACACAATTTTGTGTGTTTTGTGGATGTGCTGTAGGTAACCCGCAACCACCCCTTGTGGGCCCTATTTTCCCTTGCCCCCTCCTCCACAGGATCTGCCCCCCCCCCATAGTTACATCACTATCCTAGATACACACATATCATGACTTACAAAATCTAGATAAAAAGCATTTTGCATTTAATTATCTACTCTAACATCTCTACCAACTACTGTCCTAATTTATCTAATTTACAACACACAAACCTCTGCCCTTAATGAGCTTTCTTCTACCAAGTTACAACCCACAACAACAACTCTAACCTTGGCATACAACCTAAACCAGAGCTTTCCAAAGATGGTCACAAACTCTTGAGTGCTGCTGACGAAGTTTTAGTCAGAACTAGAATTTTGCAGGTATAAATCTAGTCCATGTTTCTATATTACCAGCCATTTTTTCTCAAAACAAGCCTACTTTAATACACTCATAATGTCTTTAGTGGAGTAATTGCCTTCCTTACTCTTTCTTTTGGATTTCTTTAAAGCTCTGTCCTATGTCCATTTTATCATTCTGTTTGAATGCTTTCTCCCTTGGCCAGTATGTCAATTCAAATGGTTTCCACTACCAGGTCTATGATGATGACACTTAAATAAATATATTTCTTTTTGGATGTACATTTTTTTGTCTAGGACAGAAACTGTCTTTTTACCATCATGCTACTCATCTTTTACCCATCAAACATAACATCCCAGATGTTAACTATATAACAAATACTAACTATCTAACCAGGGCTAGTGCCTTGGGGTTGCCAACAATATAAAAACAGTATAAATGTAAATATAAATAATATAATATAAATATATAATATAAATAATATAGTATGAAAACAATATGCAACAAAAATTCTAAAAAAAAAAATCTCTCTTAACATCACATATTGACCCATCTCTATTTATCAACCTACCCCACTGAAAACTATAGTCCATAATACATGCAGTTTTCAGGCACATACACCTCATCGCTCTTCTTCTGCTATGCCATTTCATAGACTGGCTCTAGACTTCATTTTTTCTGAAGTTGACCAAAGTTTCCACACAAGGCAACAGTGGGTGACTTCAGAAAAAGCAAAGGTTTTCCCACCAGTGATTTACATTATTATACGGTGGGAAAACATTTTTGGGAGATTAGTCACCATCAGTAGAGAAGATTTATAGACTAATTGGTCTTTGCTGGAGTATACTGTATACATATTTATATATATGCTGGAGCACTCTAGGTTGCGGAGAGCAAACCATTGATTATGTGACAATATGTGTATATAAAAGCATTTAGCCTTACTTTGGACCTTAGTTTGCCAAAGGGCAAGGTCAACCTGAAATTGCCTACAAATATTAAGGGAGCCAATAAACACTGTTCCCTGCTGCTGTATAAATATAAGTATATTAAAGACTGAATTAAATTTTCATCATGGCACAAATAATATAACAAAGGGTGTAGCCCAGCAAAATTCCATATGCCAAACAGTATAAAAATATTTCTCTTTGAAGATCAGAAATGAGGCAAGGAAACAATCCAAATGAACAGATGATTCTAAAGGCATCCAGGATATGCAAAGATGCCAAGAGGATATGCAATAATATTCATGGAAAATCTCTAAAGACTGAAGAAAGAAATAGGAGGATGTTCCTGCATTAGAGACCCACAGAAGGTGGGTTGCCAAGTACCTAACTGGCTGATTATCTAACTGGCTGATCTGTCAGAGATATAAATATAAGATCCATTCAGTGTATCAAATATGTATAGCTCTGAGAGATCAACCTGTTATTGTATTCCATTGCTCAGAACTGAAAATAAAGTCAGCTAATGGTCTCCACTGGTATGTGTGTGAGAACAACAACTAGTAAAAAAATGCAAGCGGGTTGTACTTCTCCAAGGATACATACAAATTACTCACCAAAAGAGTGAGTACTTGTTATCCACAAAGGTGGCAATAGGATATAAGCAGATTAAAATGGAATTGTAAAAATGCCTTACAACACGGTAATTGGTAAAACAAAAGCCACAAAACCCCTGGCAGAGCAATCACTTAGCTGCTGCTGGATTGGTATAATGCTGGATATATTAACACTGAATATAAATGTATTCATTTGGTTTACAGTGATTTGGGTAATGCACTGCCTTCGTGAAATGAGAACTATAGATACAAACCGCCATATTATTTAGCTTTATTTATATAAAGCTATTTATATGTGGTTGTTTTTTTGCCTAAATAACCCCAAATCTATCTGTTAGCATGAGCAGGGTGGTCCAAACATTAATCATACATACAGTGTTTACATTCTTGATATAAGCTTTAAAACCAGTTATGGTTGAGATTCAGGATAAATGGTAATTTAATTTTCTAGGAATTCCCAGTAGTCTTTTCTAAAGTTGAAGATTTGATATGAATATCTACTCCACTCTCCACCCACCGGAGTGGTAAGATTTATTTTTTTCTGTTGTTTTTAAAGCAGAATGTATAAGCTTTAGCATAGTTGCTTTATAAAAGTAAGTTATGGTAAATAGATCTTGGAGTTAAGTTGTGGCCTGGGCTTTTCCCATGTCCACACAAGCCCCACCCATGAGCCAAATGTTTCACCTGTTTCTTTTTCCAACTACTTTCCTCTATTCATAGTTGTAAACTTTATGTCAGGGTATATGTGCATGTTTTACAATCCTTCCATTGGCATTTATTCCAGTATATAATGGCCCAGTGCCACTCATTCTGTGTTCCCCTGTATATTGTTGTTATAGGGTTGATGTTGGCATGGGTTCAGCAAGAATGCAATTTATGCAGTCTATCAGAGGAGTCTTCTCACTTGCCACTATGCAGTTAATGTTGAACATAGTAATCTTATGGCATAAGCGGACATAAAAAAATAGAAAGTCACCTTAGGATTTGCTGATTTGTAATTTGCATGTAATTAGTACAAATCAATCTTTTTAATGGAAATTGTCCAATATATTTGCATTCAATCACAACAAAATGAATCATCCTTAAAGGGGACTAAAACAAATTACAGGCAAATAATTTCACAAGGCTACAATACAGGCTGAAAGATACACAGCATAATGACAATAAGTAAGGTAACAGCCAGCTTGCTATCCCCTGCAGTTTCATATCCCACTGAGTCTTTCACAAGCTTAAGGCCACTAGGCAAACAATTTTAAGGGCTTGTAGCACAAGCTGAAACATGCAACGACCCGATGGACACTAAGATACAGGGAACAGCATTGCAGGTTCAGCTCTTCTGTCATGGGTATGTTGTACTGCAGGGCTGGTTGAGCAGCCCTGTGTCCCAGATACAGAATCACTTGCAGTTTTCTTTTTATTACTTACTGTTGAGCCATTTTATATTGCTTTACAAGTACATAAAAAAGCATGTCTTCTAATGTCACTTGTGTGCATTTTGTATTTCATTACTATTAACGGATTCGCTTGTATGGTGCCCAACCACTCCCACCATGTCATGTTACATTTATTGTTGGTCATTTCACCAGCAGAGGGCTTACTCAGTTCTTTTATAATAAGCAAACGGAAATATCCGTTTTATATATTTTGGATTTGATATTTTATTTGCTGATTTTAATAAAGCAATACAAATCTATAAGGAACTTAAATCTTTAAACCTTGCTTTTCAATTTTATTAATGCTTGGAAATTTTTTTTATTCTATATCGAAACCTCTATGCTATTTGTTTTCCTTATATGATAAAATGAAAATGAAAGCAATGAAATTGCAGGTTGCTATGGGCAACTTCTCTTATGCAATTTAGTACCTATGATAGTACATTAGTCTCACTGACAGCAAGGTGGCATTGTGCCAAATTGCCACATTAGCAGAATAAATGGTAGAATGGTTGCTTAACTTTACTAAATGCATTATATAATCTATTTTTCTTCAGAAATCTTAACCAGTCATTATAATGCTTTATGTCAGATTTTTTTTTACAGCTCATACAGCTTTGGTAACAGTTTTTGGGAGGCTTATATGAAGGCTATTTTTACCTATATGTGGACCTTGCTAAGTAAAGGAAGAATTATAGAGGTGTATATAGTGCATCAAAATAAAATAATACATATCCAGCTCAAAGTCCAGTAGCTTGTATTGAATAGTAGGTAGTAGGTTTGGATAGTAGACAGCAGAATACAATTGAGTAGCAGATTATAACTGGATATTGTGCACTGCAATGTATTTAACTAGAGCCAGCCCATGTTCCTTAATCTCAACTACTTTCTATCTTAACATTTAAAGATTTATACTCGCTTTAAAGATTGGAACTCAGTTATAAGTGACAATTCTATGTTTCGATACTTTTAGTTTGAGTAAGATAATATTTTGGAAGCATGAGTGACCATGTTTGCACCTGCTATATTTTTTTTCTTTGATTCTTAGGCTCTGTCAGCTTGTGGCTCAAGGCCTTTTTTGCCATGAACTCCAACATATGTCCACTTGCAACTGTATTTCCTCTGTCAATGCTGTGTATGTCTCTATTCTGACTATATATGCATTTATGTAAAGCTGTTAGAATTACACCAACTTATTGCTTTGTGTTCCTGTTTTACTATGTTTTTGGTTTTGTGCAGGGTCTTAAACCTTTCATGCGGTATATACAGTATATCTAGCCTCCTATTGAGTTTGTGTTTCTATTTATAATGCAAAAGAGCCATAATGTAAGATGGCATTTAGTCTCATGAAGTCCAGCTCACGATGTGAATAAAGAAAACAACTTTATCCATATTATAATCAACCACTGCTTGAAGAGATATACCATGTTCTCCTCCATACCAATAACATATGTTCTGTCTGCTTAATCTGGAATTGATCCAAGGACAGAGATTTCAGCCAAGTTTGCTGCATGATTTGTGTCACTTTAATAATTGACCCCTTTCTGTTTCTACATTGCATTGTTTATTGTTTCTTCTGGTTGCCTGTACAGGTCCATACATCAAAGCCAAACCACATACGTACTGGCTTCTTTCATCTTTCAACATTCTCTCCCAATTCTTCTGACCTACACAATACGCTTCTCAGCTGTCCTCACCAAGAATTGCCATGGGAGGATGCTCGCAGTGTGCTCCATAGTTTATGTGCAATGCTGATGCTAGGTCCAAATGGGACATGACCACTGACATCATTTTTGAGTGAAAAGGCTATACTCTACCTTGCCACATTGTCAGTTTAAGGTTTCACCAAAAGATTGCAACACTGCTGTTATTGTGAGTGATAGACTATTGCAATGGGTTAGTGGTGGTTAGAGGTCCAACATTTAAATAAAGTTATGGGGATATTGTATGTACAAATGTGTAAATGGGACAGTCGCTTTACACAAAATGACACCAGAAATATTTATATCTTAAGCTGGCATTAATGGTGTGTTGGAGGTGGACAGGAACCTGTTAAGCAGCATAAAGTCTGCTGGTGCTGCTGCTAAGTAATGAGTAGGAGGCTGGCACAACTCAGTTTGTTTGTAAATGGGAGGGCTGGCAGCTTGACTAAAGTGTCATTGTTTTTAATGGAAAGAAGGTAGTCTTGTAAAGAAATCTGCAGATAATAGGGAATAGCAATACTGTCACTGTGGGCGACTCTTTTGTACAAATACCTATACTTTTTGAACAATAATCCACGAGCGTGGTGGTATGTAGTAAATTATTACTTGATATCAGGTTGCTGCCTTGTGTATCATAGATAAGAATCCCAATAACAGACTCACTCATGAACTTCATAATATTGTGGAAAAATTGTGAAATTTCCTGTCTATGTTTTAAGTTTTGTTTTAGGTGTCTCAAGACATACCAAGGGAAAAGGGACCGAAATGTTGAAAAAAATTTTTTACCGTTTTTTCTCCATATTATGAAGTCCAGAAGTATGTCTGTTACTGGCATTCTATACTTTATGTATAGATAACTGTTGCCACATGGGGAAGGCAAGGAGTGGCTTATTGATACTATCATTGTGTGGGTGCCTCTTCTGTTACTATACAGTATACTGACTTGTACAGTTTATGTCAATATAACTGCTTCTGAATGGTAAAAAGCAGCAGACACTGATTAGAGTGCCATCCACGCCATATATTGGTTAGCAGTGTGCATGAGATACGCAACAGTCACTGTGTGCATACCTTTACTGTCCTGTATAACTAAAAGTATATTTTCTCTGACTTTCAGGAACCAAAGTCCAAACGGCTGTGAGCGGGATCTGCAAGAGGTACACAGCTGTGTGTGTCTCTCTGTGGACTTTATATTTCCTCTGTTGGTGTTTCCGTGTTTTATTTTGGCTCAGGAGAGTGGCTTCATGGTCAGTGGGTCAAGTCACATGTTGTTATTCTGTCACGTGTCAGTGGAAAGTAATGATAAGTAGCAAAGGTGAGCGCAGTCCCATTTCTCAGATACATAAGGATATAGGTCCTGCTTAATAAAGTGTAGTTAGATTGTCATGTGCTGCTATAGTGGTAGGTGCAGATTCTGTCCATTTTTTCAGCTGCTGCTACATTAGGTCAATAGATATAACATAGCATGAATCTTGCAACATGCAGTTTCAAATAGTATATATAGTATAGTACCATCAAATTTCAGGAGCCTGTATAAATTGTAGTTCATCACATTTCTGTCGTAATGTTTACTTTAATGAAAGGGCATTTTTAACTTAATCACTTAACCTAGTGCAATCTATTTCTGCAAATACTGCTAACAGCTAATACTGTGGGCCCCTAGGCTAGGCTGCAGTTGGAAACCATTGGTCTAAATACACAAATAGTGGGGGACCTATAGTCAATTTTGCAGATGGAGGCTGGGCATAGCATAAAAAATAATGTGCCATCTGAATGCATCTTTCAAAAAACTATAATAAATGAAAAGTGAATTCCAGTTAGGGCTTTGGAACATTGAAGCACCCATGATTTCTGTTCAATATTGCAACTTTATTCCATTTCAGCAGCAGGAAGCAATTCTCAGAGATTAATCCCACTAATGTGCCTATAATATTATAAAAATAAAGATCATTTTTTACCTCTATGGGAACCTAAATTCTATGAGCCTCAGTTCACAGACAGTTGCTGCATCATTAACAGATCCAATCATGGCAAGTGAACTTGATCAAAATACTTGTGAAGGAAAAGGAGGTTCGCCCCCATATTTAGTTGATTTCTATGTGTGCTGCTCCAGAAACTTTCTCTTTTAAAATACCAAAACTCTGATTGCACCCATCACTGTCCTTAAATGTGGCCCGCAATAAACATGCAAAAGATAATAAAGCCTTTTAAGTTACACCCCTGAGAAACATTAATGCAAAAAGAAAAACACAGAACCTCTAAGCCATTATAACAACCATAAAAGCTATTTGCCAGCATCCGCTACCAAGTACTGTGTTATTGCAGTGAGGTTTGGGATGCAAAACTACCCAAAAGGGACAGCAAGCTTCAAAGAGTATATGTGCCTCTATCTTTAAAAATGAGTTTGATGTTAGGGGAACAACTCCCTTGTAGTAGGTGGATATAAGAACTAGGCTGCTTAAATCTGCTGCTTTCTGTTTAAACCCCCCCCCCCTATGCATGTCCAGTCACAACACAATGTCTAACATGTTAAACTGCTGGGTATTTGCAGGATGAGAGTAAAGTGCAGGAAAGGGCACTAACTTAAGAAAAAAAATTAGGGATATACTCTTCTTGCTGAATGATAACACCTGTGCTACCATTGACAGATGCAGAGGAAAATGCCTGTAGAAAACCAGCAACTACTATGGCATGTAAGAAAACAAATGTTTTAGTTAATGGGGCGATTGGTAGATCCCATAATTATCATGTACTGTAAGTATTACCACAGTATTCTATAAGCCCCTTGTATTACTCCTAAAATAAAGGCATAAGGTAACAATAAAATAACCCCAGGATAGGGCAGTTAGCTGATTATTTTAAAAGCAAGCTAAAAGACAAAAACACATACATCGAAAACTGTGCTTCTGAGTGTCAGCTGTTTGAAAACTATGGGACCAGGAGGAAAAGATGGGAGGGGGGGGCTACATTCTTACCTGCAGTTCTGCATAATTCTGGAACTGTAGCAGTGGGATTGTTGAAATTATATTTTTATAAACTCTGTTGTTACAAAGTAAAAAGGGCCTGACTAAAACGCTGAATCATAAAGAAAGATTTGAATGCAAAAAGTCCAAAAACCTCCCTGCCTCAGAAAAGTATAAGAGCACCAAATAGTGTCCCTTGCATAACATATACAAATAGATATATGCTAATAAATTCTGCTTAATGTAAATGAAACCCCCAGGAAGCTCTAAATGCTTTTACAGAACTTTCAGCCCACTGGGTAACACTGTGATTTGCTCTAGATGAAGACAGATGTATCTAAACTGGACCTACTTGCTACAGCTTTGTTTTCCATGTTACTATGATGTACAGCCCTAGTGAACAAACTTTAGGAGCATAGCTTAAAAAATTCATTAAAGGAACAGCAACACCTAAAAATCAAAGGGGCAAATTTACTTACCTTTCGAAGTTGCACTTCGCCAGGCGTAGATTCGCCAGGGCTGTGCAAATTCATGAAGATCCGAAGTTGTGCACAAGTTGTGCGAAGTTGCGCTAGCTATCAGCGGTTCGAAGTTACGATCGGAAATTTGCATACAGCGCAAAATAGAAGTTTGAATGGACGTGTATGCTGCAGCAAATAATAACACTGCACAAGCCCAGGGAAACTTAATAAAATTATATAGAGGTGTTCTAATGCCCTACACATGTGCCCACAGTATAGTTTAGGTGCCATATGTTAACAAAAAAAAATTGATCTTTTTCAGCCTATCACCCTATAAAAAGTAAAAAAACGCCAGTGTTTTTTGGGACTTAGAAAAATCTACTCTATTGCACTTCGCCTGGTCTGACCTGGCGAAATAAACTCTGGCGAAAGCGGTAACGTTCAGAAAAAAAAACTTAGTAAATTTGCGTAATGCTAGTCTATCTACTTCGTTAGTGAATTTTCGCCTGGGACACATTTAGTAAATTGGCAAAGTGGCAAAATGCCAGTTAATGAATTTGCCCCAAAGGGTTTTAAAAGAATGACAATATAATGTACTGTTGCCCTTTACTGGTAATACTGGTGTGTTTGCTGCAGAAACACAACTATAGTTTATATAAACAATCTTCGGTGTAGCTATGGGGGCAGTAGACAACAGAAAAGTTCTGAAGAATGCTATTGTATGCTACTGTGCTTATCTGTAATCTGCTGAGTATCCTGTGCCTTTTCTCCTTTTTCAGCTTTGAATGAAAAAGGAGTAGATTGGCCTGTGTATTGGTGACATTTGGAGGTCTGTCCAAGCTGCATATTTTATCTGTGGTGATCTTCCTTAGCCTATGGGTAGATTGTTACCAGATAAGGAAGTGAGAAGAGCCATAGCTATTCCTCGCTTCTTGTCAGGTTCACTCATTGGTGCTGTCGCCACAATCTTGGACTTCTTCCTTAGACCCCAAAATGTACTTCTCTTGTTGCTCACCTCAAGCAGGGGCGGAACTACCTGGGGGAGCAGGGGGTGCGAGCGGGCCAGGGGCCGCACCCCCTCAGGGCCCCCTGGCAGTCCGCACGCCGCATGTTCAGCGGCCAGTTCCGGGTTTACGGAGGCGGACGGGGGCCCGGCTGCACGTCCTGCGCCAGGGCCCGCCCCCCTCTAGTTCCGTTTTTGACCTCAAGGTGGCCACATCATGAAAAAATCCAGCATCCAGATGTTTCAGTGTATGGCCATCTTAGCACAAGGTTAAACCCCTTCATCCAAAAGAAACCTATCTATGCTGGTGGCATGAAAATTTCCAGCACTAAATGAATAGAAAAGCATGGTGCTAGGGATCACCAGCAGTGAAAGGGTTAAAGTTATTTTTGAAAATAATGGACATCCTGAATACAAATGCAATTCAAAAAAAAGCAGCAGTATTCTTCTCCAGTCATCACTCTACAATACTAAGGGGCAGATTTATCAAAGGTCGAGGTGAAGTTTCGAAGTGAAAAACTTCAAATTTCGAGCTATGTTCAGGCCCGGATTTATAAACTTGCCGCCCCTAGGCCGGCTCTACTCATAGCCCCCCCTGCCGGTGCCGTCCCCTTCGCTTCCCCTGTCCAGCACTGTTACCTCCACTTCCGGTTTCCCCCTGTCCAGCGATGTCCCCTTGCCTTCCAGGTCCTTCCGCTTTCTGTGCGTGCGCATAGCTTAACACTCTGGAACAGCACTGTGCCGTCCCCTTCGCTTCCCCCTGTCCAGCACTGTCGCCTCCACTTCGGCTTCCCCCTGTCCAGCGATGTCCCTCCCCTTCCAAGTGCCGTCCTCTTCCCCCTCAGTGTGTACGCGCACATGCGCACATCTTAACACTTGGGAACAGCACTGGAGACTGATTGAGTCTCCAGTGCTAGTTACTGATGCGGCTGGGCCGCCCCTGAAATTGCGCCGCCCTAGGCCCTGGCCTATGTGGCCTTGCCTCAAATCTGGGCCTGGCTATGTTTTGTGTACTTCAACTTGGGAATAGTCATACTTTGATTTGAATTTGAAAAAACTTCGAAAGGTCGAATTTTTTTGAAGTACTGTCTCTTTAAAACTTCGACCATTCGCCACCTAAAAGCTGCTGAAGTGCTGTTTTAGCCTATGGGGGACCTCCTACAACCTGTATGGAGGCAGTTGGGGGAGTTTGGGCGATTGAAGGTCGAAGTTAAAAAAAACGATCGAAGTACGATCTAAGTACGAACGTACGATTCGAAGTAAGCCAAATTCAGCCCACTTCAACCTCCAAAAAACTTCGACCTCCATTCGATTGGTCGTTTTTTAATTTGAAGTTCGAAGTTTTTTTTTTAACTTCGACCTTTGATAAATATGCCCCTTAGTGTAGTCAGGACAAGCACTGGAGAGAATAGTAATGAAAAATAACTTTGAAATCAAATCACTTGTGCCAGTACTGGTTTCAGCCTAGGGAATTCTTTAGTGCCTGTGTTTCAGCTGAAAAGCTTCAAAGCTGGTGTTTTCAGGCATTTCAAATGTCAATACTGGATCATTGACCAGCAACATCTTTGTAAGAATTACTTTTTCTTTGAAAGCATTTTAGATAAATTTTGTTTTGCAGTCTCCCAAACATTTTTTTCAGTTGAATTGTTTGCAAATAGTACATCAGTAATAATAGTAATACTATTAAAATACCACTTTTCTAAGATTTAAGCTTAATCTTTAATTATCCATCCTCTTATATGTCCCAGGAGCTGCTTACTGGTGATTAGAAGGTCAACAAAAAGTCAGTCCTCTTTAAAACCCACAACCAAGCTTACCTGGTGCGTTGTCATTATAATATAATAATATAAACCCACACTGCCCCTCTCTGATGTCACCGAAGGGGGCTGGGCAAGAGTGAGTATATAAATAAGCATGCTCCCAGGGCTTTTAACAATGTCAACTAATGTAACAAATTGTAGCATGTTAAAAAAAATTTAAACAAATAAAAAACAATTGCAAAACATCAGAATTTCCGGGGAACTTAACTGAAAAAATATTTGGAAGATGAAGTACTCCTTTTAGGCATTTTCTTTTGCTAAAGAGACAGTAGGTCCCGTAACAGAGGAAGTTCACTTACTAAGATTATACAGACTGTATAGTTTGTATCCTGTGCATAGTTTGTGATCATAAAAGTAAACTATGCAGCACCTAATTGCATCCAGGGCTGACCTCATATTAAATCATAGCACTAAAAGATACACATATTGTACCCGTATTCTGAAAATAGTCATTGCCTTTTCGCAAATGTTTTAATAGCAGGAGTTATAAAGTGGTATACTGTGTTTTTTTCTTGCCATTCCTGCTGCCTGTTTGTTCTGAATTGTTATAGTGTAGCAGGATGACACAGTATGGTGTAACTACATGAAATATGTAATTCTCAATTCACATGGGACCATTCTGTTCAGGGAAGCTCCGATTTCCCTTTCATAACATGTAGCTTAGATTAGTGGGATCTTCTTACTGTATAAATAAACCACTGGAGATTACTCCAGTCCTCATTTGGGGTGTCAGACCACCACGTGTTCTATAGTTTGCCTAGTGACTTGCTATCCTAATGAGAGCTGAGCACTGATGGTACAATAGAAAGCTTTAAATAATGCAGAAGTACTCGCATTACCAATACAACAACTTCTCACATCTCCTGTATGCAGAAATGCTCTACAGTAGGATGATAGTTTATTCCAACTGTTTATTCCAACAGAACAAGGTTAAGTTTAAGTAGTGATTTAGGAAGTGTTGTATAATATGGCAACAGCAGACACAAAAATATATATAACTATTATACATGGTAAACTGTAAGTAAATCACATAGGCAACAGTACAAGGTACATTATATTCAGGAACTTTGTCATTTGTAGGACAATTTGCTGTGGGAGACAAAATACACTGCATGCCATTGCCCTTAGAGCTATATTCTAATTCATATTCACAACTGTTTGTTGTAAATGTTAATGAAAGTTTCAAAAATGATCCAGTGTGGTAAACAAGAGTTGATCACTATTTTGCTTTAATTGGCATAGTGCAGTACCCCAAATCCTTTGTGAAAGATTTGGCCGAATACCAAACTGAATCCAAACCCTAATTTGCATATGCAAATCAGTGAGGGGGAGGGAAAAAGAGAACCCCGCACGAAAAATGTTTTACTTCCTTGTTTTGTGACGAAAAGTCACGTGATTTTAAGGATTCGGTTTGGCCAGGCACAAGGATTCGGCCGAGTCAGAATCCTGCTGAAAATGTCCGAATCCTGGCCGAATACCGAACCGAATCCTGGATTCGGTGCTTCCCTAATAACTACTATGAATTGTTGCATGTACATAGCCACTATTTTCCCAGCATGCCTTCTAATCAATTATTAAAGGTAAATCTATTCCCTTCTAAACTATAGACATAGCAAACACATCCAGGGCCGGATTTACATAGTGGGCGCCCCTAGGCCCACTGCCATTTGTCGCCCCTCTCCCTTCCAGGGGGACAGGTGCAATGGGGATTGGCGCATGGGAAATTTAAAAAATGATTATATGTCCAGCGCATCCCCAGTGTTTTTGAACCAATGTGGGTGTGGTTGGGCAGCATGCCGCCCCCCTAAAATCCTGCCGCCCTAGGCCCGGGCCTAGGTGGCCTTTCCACAAATCTGGGCCTGAACACATCACAGTGGTGGATTTATTCCTAGTGATAAAACTCCCCATAGACACGACGATTCTTCTTTGGTGAATGACCGATTCCAGTGCAGTCCGACCAATCCATCAAATTATCGTGCGGTTAGCGGGATTCGAATGATCGTACATCTAACAATTTTTTGGCCGACATCTGTCAGAAAATTGATCGGGCAGGTTTAAAAATCTTTATCGGTCCCAGTGCAATCTATCTATTTTTGCAGGGCCAAGCAGCAGTAACGTAACTAGAGGGGGGCGGGCCCTGGAGTGGGATGCGCAGCCGGGGCCCCCGCCCCCCTCCATACGCCCGGAATCGCCTGGAAACGGTTGCATGGTAGCTGCTGGGAGGGACAATTGTGTAAATTGGTTAACACAGTATGATAAATAAACCCCCTTAGTGTACAGTTCTGTAAACAGTAGTTTGGGCAGTCTGCCATTTTAGCCAAATACATGGGCCAATAAGTTTCCAATTTGGTCTGGAGTGGACTGAAATGTTTTGATTTTTTTTTCTCTCATCCAAAAACTTTTTACAGCAATTGAAGAGTTTGTTTTTACCGAAATGCATGGAAAATTGTCTATGGTCCATGAAAAGAACCAAAACGTGATTTGAGTACCATTTGGTTTATTAAAAAAATTATGTTCTGATAATGACAAATAACGTTCACATTCCTTTGGTATTCATGGACTACTTTAAAGTGTTTGTTCACCTTCGAGCAAACGTTCAGTATAATGTCGAGAGTGATATTCTGAGACAATATGCAATTGGTATTCATTTTTCATTATTTTTAGTTTTTGAGTTATTTGGCTTTTTATTTAACAGCTCTCCAGTTTGCAATTTCAGAAAGTCCCCTAGCAAGTCCAAAGTACCCTAGCAACCATGCATTGATATGAAGAGACTGGAATATGAATAGGAGAGGGTCTTAATAGAAAGTAATAAAAAGTAGCAATAAAAACACATTTGTAGTCTTAGCGAGCAATTGTTTTTAGATGTGGTTAGTGACCCCAATTTAAAAGCTAGAAAGACTCAGAAGAAAAAAGCCAATAATTCAAAAACTATAAAAAATAAATAATGAAGACCAGTTGGAAAGTTGTTTAGAATTAGCCATTCTATAACATACGAAATGTTAACTTGAAGGTGAACCACCCCTTTAAATGCTTTGGAATCTATTGAAATAGAATATAATCCTGTTTCAGACATGGGTTCTGTTTATGTATTCTCTAGTCCTATCCATATGAAGACTTAATTAAAAGACTCATTGCTGGTTATTTACTTGTACATTAGTGATGTGTAAAACCTGAGCCGCATCTGACCTGCACCCGCCCAAGCACGACTTCCAGGTTCCTTTTATAGACCCACACCGGCCCGCCGATGATGTCAAAAAAGGGATGGGGCGAACTGGTGCACGGCTATAAAAGCGGAAGCCAGAAGTTGGAAGCTGGCAGTGTAAAGTGGAAGGTGGGGAGAGCAGGTAGAAGAGCTTGACCCGGACGTGCCCTCCACCCGCAAATGGGGGGGGCCCGAACCCGACCCACCTGCAGCTCCCGTGGGTCTTGGGTCGACCCGCACATCACTATTGTACATCTATTTAGAACAGTACTATTGACACATGAAAAATGTAGCCCCTTAAGATACTAACCTCATCAAACCTAGATTGGGTTTTGGAGAGTGCCTGCTTATGTTGTGTTCTCCCTTGAAGGGAATTTTTTTTCTCACGCCTAGGTGCACTTTATTTTCTTTGGGTATTGTGAGCACTTCAGTTTAACCCTTACACTCTGCAGTCTTAACAATTTTCAATTAAATATGGCACCACGCTGGGTGTTTTTCTTTTGTCTTACAATCTAGATGTACTGTGACTCAGCTAAAAAAGCAGGCTCTTAATTAAAATGTGTTTAGCAGCTTCCACCCTACCCTCCCTTCCTCATGCATACACCTTATCCAGTACCTTAAATCACCCTCCTTGCTTCCATTTTTCTCTGAAAAGTATTCTTTCCTCAAAAGACCATGTTGCCAGTAAATTCAGTTCCAAGATATATTAAGCAGTTTACTTCACAAATTTGTGGTGACAAACTCCACTGACAATGCAAACTATTCTGTCAGCTCAGTATAAGTCGGCAGACTAACATTCTAAGACTTATTGAGACTGATTTCAGTAATAGTGCTTACTTTTGTCTTGCATGTTGCCTGTCCCCTAACCACCAATCACATAGGCAAGCTCCTACAGCCTAGTGCTAGCCTCAACTCATTATTTTAGCTTCTGCATGAATGTGCCAAGTGTGTGGCTAGTTAGATCCTTGCAGTTTATTCAAACCAAACAGAGACATAAACCTCAGTGTCTCAGCCTCCAGGTCAACTGCTTAAGTGTCCCATCACCGCTTTGCTTTTATTCGATATGTTTTCCTCAACTGACAACATAATTTTTCACCTGGAACTGAGCCCACTCACCCAGAGTCTGTAATTTTGCTTTCATTCATATTCTTTCATACTGGAATATGCAGTTTATTATAAATGAATGTACCATCACCACTTTCTTAAAAGTGGGCAATGCTAAATTATAATTTGCAATGCAATAACAGTTTAAGGAAGATTATTTTATTGAAAAAGACAAATTTTTATTCTTATTTGTGCAGATTGTTTTGCTTCTTGTGACTTTTATTACATTCCCCCATTAATATGCAGTCACAATGGATTTCACAATGTTTCCTTATACTAAGGGGCAGATTTATCATGGGTCAAATAGTAAATTCTAATTCTGATTTTTGAGGGTCAGAATTCACATATTCAAATGTAAATTGGAATGTGAGATTTATCACATCTCGACCATGGAAACAGTCCTAATTTGAATATTCCTCACCTAAAACCTGCTGAGTTAATGTACAAGTCAATGGCAGATGTTAATAGCCTTCCTGACATTCAAGATTTTTTTCTTGGGTTTGTAACCATTAGATCAGATATTATACATTCAAATTTTTTCTTAAATAACCTCCCAGTTGAATTGTGAGTATATTCGAATTAAAGAAAATTCACATGAAATCAAAATTCAACCTTTTAAAAAATGGGCCTCTAAGTGGCAGGTTTATTAAGGGTCGAACAGTAAATTCGAATTTTTAAAAAAGAATTTGGTGTCAAAATTCACACATTCGAACTTTAATCTCACTTTTTCAAATGTTAATTCAAATGTCAGATTTATCACATCTCGACCATGGAAACATACTAATTCGAATATTCGCCACCTAAAACCTGCTGAGTTCATGTACAAGTCAATGGCAGAGGGCTGTTGAGCCATTTGGAGTTGTTAATGACCTTCCTGACATTCAAGTTTTTTTTGGAGGAAAAACTCGATTTGAATTCAAATTTTCATGTCGGAAATATTTGATTGAATATTAGGCATTCAATATTTTATTTAAAGGTTAAACTATACACATATAGAATATTTTGACAAGATCTCCCCTTTAACCTAGAAAATAAGTAAAACAGGGATGCACCGAAATCCTTTATTTTATTTGCCTAATTGCCTTTTGATAAATAGGTGGCTGTTGTTGTACTGCTCAGAATGGCACTTGATTCTGGGAATTTTAGTACCACTACATCTATTTGAAGCCACAGGTCAATAAGCCCTGATATAGGTCACACTGCTGCCCTGTTAATATGCACCCACTTGACCTCTTTTAAATATTACTGCTTTAACTGTAATCCCACTTCTGAGATACTGGTTGTCCTTTCGCTAACCACCTGTCACTTGGCTTTTATGCAATGCTTTGAGCACCCACCACCCCCAGTTGCTGCCAAGCTGCTTTGTTACTGCCTCCAAAATGTAGCCAGACATTCTGCATACAGCCAGATATTCCTTCCTATCACCTCATGGATTAAAATGTGCAGCTCCTAGTGTTCATCTCAGCTTCTTTCAGCACAAGCTATTGCTTCTTATAGTGTTGTGCTGGCTTCAGTCATTCTCCTCCTTCTCAACACTTTATAATAAATCTATACCTGCTCTCTTCTGCATGAAGTATGTTCCTATTCCATTGATATAAATTCTATCTCCCTTTCTGAAGGATGAAATCCATCTCTCTATCTATTTGCACATATAATATGCAAACTGTTTCCTTAAAACTGTTCTGTCTATCTATTTTAGATATTAGCTATCCCTGCTATATTGAACATGCAATCTATCCCTACTTGCTAGTGCAAGGAATCTGTCCTAGTTTATGCACCCCTTTTACCTATTCTTGCAGTAAATCATCATTTATAGAACTTGCATTTTCACTTTATAGAGCATGCAATCACTTCCTACCTCATAGTTCTTGCATTTTATATCCTCTTTATGCATCCCCGCTTCCTAGTGTCTGCATGCTGAACATCTGATCTTCTTGATGCCTGTATGCTTTATATCCACCCAACCTAATGCCTGCATCCTACAAATCTGACATTCTTAGTACCTGCATGTTGTATATCCACCCTTGTTACTGTCTGCATATTTTATAAGCACCATGCCTAGTGCATGCATGGCATATATCCATCCTGCATGGCATATAACCAACCAACCTAGTGCCTTCAAACGTTATATCCATATTTCTTAGTACCTGCATGTTGTATAACCACTCAGCCTAGATCCTGCATGTTGTATAAATGTTGTATAAATTGCACAGCCTCCTGCACAGGATATTTGCATGTATGTCTATAGCAGTGGTCCCCAATAAGTGGCTCATGAGCAACCTGTTGCTCACCAACCCCTTGGATGTTGCTCACAGTGTCCTCAAAGCAGGTGCTTATTTTTCAATTCCTGGCTCGGAGTCAAGTTTTGGCTGCATAAAAACCAGGATTATGGCCAAACAAAGCCTCCTGTACAAATCACACAGGACTAACAAACAACCAATTATATCCTTTATTTGCCACCCCCAGGACCTTATTTCATGCATGTGTTGCACCCCAACTCTTTTTATATTTGAATGTGGCTCACAGGTAAAAAAAAGGTTGGGGACCCCTGTTATATAGGATGTATAAGCACCCAACCCAGTGGTTGTATCATGAATAGCAGATCTGTCAAGCGGAATATTTGCATGGTGTCACACCTGTGATAATGAAATCAGAATTCCACCTTACAATTCCTAATTGTATAACCAGTTGAGGTGTCTCTATTCATAAATGTGAAATTGTAATACAAATAAGTGAGAAAAAAGAGAGACTTATTCCCTAAGTAGTACTGTATATTAAGTACTCTATGGTGTATAACCACCTAACCCATGCAACAAATCATGTACCTTAGTTCTGTTCCCTCTATTTTCCATTACTAGTGCCTCAGTCTGTTCACCGTCTGCATTTTATTGCTGAATTTAATTGCTTGCGAATTCTTTCATATACAGTTTCCCCATTTTCTAGCTAAAGGTGGCCATACAGGATAAGATCCGCTCATTTGTCGAGGTCGCCAAACAATCGTATTTTTCCCTGATATGCCCACCAACGGCAGGGCGATATCGGGTTTATAATGAAGACACTGGGCGCGGACAGAATGAGAGCCGCATCAACTAGGCGATGCAGTCCTCGATCGGCAGAAAAACCAAACCTCCCTGATCGATATCTTGGCCAAATTTCGATCTGGAAGACGTATCAGAAGACCTCATACATTGGCAGATGAACTGCCGAATTGGTATAAAGGACCAATATCGGCAGCTTTGATCTGCCTGTGCATGGCCACCTTTATGCAACATATTTCCACCTTCTAGTACATCATCCATAAGGAGACTGGCACACTGTTTTTCTGAGAGTCACATAACTATATGTGACATATAGTAGCTTTCTATACACTTCCCAGATGTCCCTTCACACACACATACATTTATACATGTTGCATTTAAGTTTTCTGACAACCTACCGTAAATACATGCAGATCAGTAAATAATAATTGCTGCAGTGCAGGTGTGAGAAACATTTTATTTGGATGCATTGAAGTATTAGTGGGCACGTTTTTAAAATACAGAGAGAGTTTATGTCACCATTGCAAGCTAATGACTTTCTGTGGCCCTAAATATGTGGACCTCCGATGACGAGCTGAACATTGCTAAATATTTTAAGGTCCTAGAGGTAAAAGGGTTCAGTAAAGCTTTACAGTTACCTAGGAATTAGAAAAAAACAAAATGGCTTTGGCTGGGGAGTCCTCTCCTGTTACTAGCAGTACTTTCAGGCTAATAATGCCCTTAGCTAACACACACTATTTGTCATTCCAGGCACACACAGTCTGTGCATTGCAGCTCATGCAGTGCTCTTCTCTAAGTTCATGTGCATGCTACTGCTGTTACTACTTCTCTCCCCATTCTTGCAGTTATTGGCTAAGCAGTCTTTTCCCACTTCTAGCGTGTATAGTCTTATCCCACTCCCACTATCCCCTAGCACATGCAGCCTGTTCCCATTCCTAGCACATGCACTCTATTCCAGCTCTAGCACATGCTTTCTATCCCCATTTCTAGCACATCTATATGACTCTGTCTCTTTCCTATGACACCTAAGCAGCATGAGATAAGGGGACAATCACTTCTCCCCTATTGTATCAGTAGAGGTTTGTTCCCTCCCCTCACTAATCTAATGCAGGCTATCCTCTCTCGCCCACACTCCCCCTTCTTCTATTACATGCAGGTTCTCTTCTCACCCCCCTCTCTCCCCCTCTCTCTATTAGATGCAGTCTCTCCGCTCCTCCCCCTCTCCTGCTCATGTTGTGTCTCCGGTTCCTGAGCTCCCGGAGCGGCCCGGACCCCCCCCACCCAGCCCCCCTCAGGGGCCCCCGAGGGACCACGGGGCTCCCGGCACCCCTCGCCTCCCCGGGGGAGACCCGAAGAGCCCGGAATCAGAGAGCCAGTCCCCCATCAGAGGAAGAGACACCCCCACAAGGTTCAGAAGCACCAACTTTGGATATCCCCCTGATTCCGGCAGAGAACCCCAAGGCACAGAAAAACTCGCCCCAGACAGAGATATCAGCGCCCAGATTAAAGAGCGTGAGCTTCCCACCAGCCCTGATAGAAACCACCACATCGAAGACAGAAGCATCCCGATCAGAGACACATACCCTACCATCGGAGGCAGAGATACCCCTAGTAGAGACAGGGGGTCCCCCGTCAGTGACAGAGTCTCTGTCAGGTCTGCCAGCGATCTCAAGATCAGAGACAGAGAGCTCACTGTCAGTGACAGAGACCCCCACGGCTCAGACAGAGACCCCCCCGGCCGGCGGATGGAAGAGACAGCGGGGAACGCGGTGATCATCAGGATCGGCATCCCGGACCTGCAGCAAACGGTAACCAGCTCCTGTCTGTCCACATGTCTGTCTGCATGTAGTGTCTGTGTGTGTTTAAATAGCATGCTACCGCTGCAATAGCTAGCTTTCAATAGCTGCACCTGTCTGCTTCTCTCTCTCTCTCTCTCTCTCTCTCTCTGCTAGTATATATGCATATATATATATGCTATGTGGATTCATGCTACATGAGGATAAGAGCCATCTTATTACATGCTGTGGCTATTAATAATCAATACATCCCATACATATATGATCCATATATCATCTATCTGTCTATCTATCTATCTATCTATCTATCTATCTATCTATCTATCTATCTATCTATCTATCTATCATCTATCTATCATCTATCTATCTATCTATCTATCTATCTATCTATCTATCTATCATCTATCTATCTATCTATCTATCTATCTATCTATCTATCTATCTATCTATCTATCTATCTATCTATTATTCAATTACCCTTCAGTATATGCACTGTTATTTAAATACAGCTATAGATGTATATGCACATATTTATACATAGAAGAAAATGTTTTAGTATGCATGTTCACACAGAGTATATAGTCTTCTGCCATTATATTACACACATTCAGATGTATTCAGATGTGTTCAGATCACACACACACACACTATGTAGAATACAAACTACCTGCAAAACTGCTTCATTAGCCGGTAATCTGAACAGCTTGACAACATACATATGGCTGTTTCATGTGAATGGTAGGTTCTGCATTGGACTTTTTGGACCCCATTCAGTAGGGAAGACACAGAGACACAGAGAAAAAGACTACTATATATTTGAGGTTAGATGGAGCTCACATTACTCTATGCACAGCCCTCATTACATTCAGCCATTACCTAAATAATATGTCTGATTAAAAATGTGCAGTACATACAGTAAGCCAGTATACACATATCTTCTCTGTATCTGTGTGTGTATACATATATACTCACACATGTACATGTGTGCTTTAGCATACCTGTGTTTGTGGTAAGTTTGATGGATGGTGCCTTGGTGGGTCTTCTTTATTGCTGTAATGTGGATCCATCTCTTATTGACTGTTGTGTGGGCTGATAGATACTATAGCATAGATGTGTAAGTGGAGGTGGTCAGTATGACTCATATTGATTTAGAATTGAATACAACTTTTACAGTGTTACAGGCACAGCTTCTCTGGAAAGGAATTTTTTGGATTGAGTGGGGTGGAGGAGGTACTGCCAGCTGGTCTCGTTGGTTGGGAGGGGTGGGCATTTCAACTTGAAGGTATTTAGCTTTATATCTGGGGACAATATCTGTTTGCTTTCCTAGATCCCTTGAAAGCCTACATAGGTCAATTAGAGTGAGGTTTTGGGAGAACACAGTTTTTCCTCTCAAAGATATTATTGGAACCATGGCTGAATTGTTTGTGCATCTATGTTTTCCTTTTTTGGTACCCCCTTTTTATGAGCTGCGGGGGGGGGGGCTGAACAGAATACTTACAAAGTACAGAGATGGAGTACTAAAAGCAAAAATCCAAACCATTGTACCATCCCAACAAACCAACCAGGACACTGATAATGTGTAAAACATAACTGTGATTACTAATGCTGAAATAATTTAAGCAAACATCAAAATCCATGCTGATCAAAAGAAAATGTGGTATACAATCAAAAATAAAACGGGTGTATTATAAGAACAAAAGGAGTTATGTAATAAAGGGCACCATAGCAACTAATGAGTAGGAAACATTTACTAGTCACCTGTAGGGCCTTTAATTACACATGGGGGAGCCCATAATACTCTTCTAGTATAGTTAAAGGAAAAATTCAATACATTTCTAAAAAGGGCTTCCCTTTTCCCTACCTCCCATAAAAGAAACTTGCACTCACATTATTATATGTAAAATGTGAAAGGCAATCTATCCCATTTTTATACATGGGGCAGAGTGCAAAATTAAAAAATCAGTCACAGTATTGGGCCCCCTAAGACACAAGGCGCAGATTGCAGCAAAGACTCAGATGTTTGGGGATTCAGTTTCAAGGGGCACAAAAAAACTGTAGAACCTGTAGTTCTTCTAGGTGCTGTAAATTATTTATCGGAGATTGAGTTCCAGGGGGCACAGGAAAAGACCCCTGTAGTTCTTCTAGGTGCTGTTGAAATTATTGATTTAACATACTTAGTATTCTTATGTATACTAATCTACTCTCCTACCTAAATGAATGGTTTATTTAGTAAACGCAGATGTCTGCCCATTATGAATTTCTTTCTGTGTAGGTAGTAGTGATTCATAGAAGTGATAAGAAGTCAGCACTCACCAGAAAGGCACAGTATAGTGAGTCAACCCAATGTTGGCAATACCTGACTATTGTGCACAATTCATTTGTTATATTATAGTTACTGACCTTGATGGATGCTTCAGTCAGAAACATCATTAGCTGCTAATTTACTGGAGATTGCAGAAACTGATATTAAGTACAACATGTACATGTGTAGCTTCAACTACACAGTATGGTAAACACAGTGCCAGGCGATTAGCAGACAAGTAGTCAGCACGACAATCACTTTCTTCCTTAAGCAGGTGCATGTTCGCCAATGGCCACTTTCCACTGGCAGTACAGTTAGGAATGTCAGAACAGCACCAAATATACAGTAGTTTTCGGTAAAAAAAAAGCCTTTATTGGTACAATGGCATTACAGCACTGTTTCAGGCCATGCAACCTTTTATCAAGCTTGATAAAAGGCTGCAAGGCCTGAAACGTTGCTGTAATGCCCTTGTACAAATAAAAGCTTTTTTTTTTACCCAGAACTATATTTGGTGCTGTTCTAACATTCCAAACACAGTGCCAGGACCAGAACTAGGGGTAAGCAGAAGAGGCAAGTGCCTAGGGCACAACATTTAAGGGGGCACCAGACACATATCTCTTCCAACTACTTACTAGGGATGCACCGAATCCACTATTTTGGATTCGGCCGAACCCCCGAATCCTTCGTGAAAGATTCGGCCGAATACCGAACTGAATCTGAACCCTAATTTACATATGCAAATTAGGGGTTGAAAGGGGAAAATATTTTTTACTTCCTTGTTTTGTGCCAAAAAGTCACGCGATTTCCCTCCTCGCCCCTAATTTGCATATGCAAATTAGGATTCGGATTCGGTTCGGCCGGGCAGAAGGATTCGGCCGAATCCGAATCCTGCTGAAAAAGGCCGAATCCCGAACCGAATCCTGGATTCGGTGCATCCCTACTACTTACCCCTAGTCCAGGTCCTATTCTGTTGTGTTGCCAAGGGTGCCCGGCCGACTTTGCCCGGCTCTGCACATAGCATGAAGTAGTTGGCCATGATGAACATTTGTACAGTTGCTAGTTGTTTCTGAATGTTGTTAGCTGCTTATGGTTTAGATGGAGGAACCTGAAACATATAAATGAATTGCACACAGTATGCTAGTGCCTATATACTGTGAATGCAAATGATAGCGGCTCGCTCTGTAGATATTTTCAAGGTGCAGTCACTCTCATCGCTCTAATAAGCGATGCGCTATTTATGAGATACAGTATTTATTTTGTTTAGAGGCACTGTACCTCAGAACATGGGAGGAATGCCTTTTCTGCCCGTTGGAGCTAATAACCATATTTGCGATAACTGAAGCACAGTAGAATAATGTGACTTACCCAAGGTCACACAGGCCTAGCTTCTCATGCAGGCAGATGTTTCTGTTTAAGGTGATTAAGCCCTATCTTTTATACCAATGATAAGTTTAAAAAAGTAGATTTTTTTTCCCTTTTTGCTGTCACTGTGCAATTTTATGTTATTGAGTTTAATTTAAAACTTTGTGAAAAAAGTTCCAGAATTTCACAAAGCAGGGTTCAGATCAGGGTTGGACTCGGGCTGTCTCAAGGGCCCCCCTGCCCCTGCCTCAAAGCCCCCTACAGGCCCCCCACCGCTGCCACAACTGGCATCCCACAGGCCCAATCCAATTCTGGTTCAGATTACAGGAGGCAGGGCATCTTAAATTTAAAGGTATACTTCTGCCACGTCATCATCTTCTTCCTTTTTGTGGATCCTTTGTACAGCCCTGTGCCAAGGTACACACACACACAGTTGAGAAAAATGCCAGCCTTTTGACTCGCAGGTGACTCTTCTGCCTACCCCTAGTTCCAGCCCTGTTTAGGAGACAAAAGAAGATGGTGAGTTACTGTCCCTACAGTAGTACCCTGGGTCAGCTTTCAGCAATTTGGAATATTTGCCTGGGGTCTCAGGTAAGCTATTATAATCACTGGGGGGGGGGTGCCTAAAAAACTGCCACCCCCCCAGTGATCAAGTCTTTCCAACGCTAAAATGTATATAGTTTACAGTTGATCTTTTTTGTAATTGTTGTTATCTAGTTGCACTTTTATTCTGCCTTTGTCAATCCCGATATATAAAGGTGGTGCTCACCTTCGAGTTAACTTTTAGAATAGTGTAAAGAGTGATATTATGAGACAATATGCAACTGGTTTTAATTTTTTTTTATTTATTGTGGTTTTTCAGTTATTTAACAACTCTCCAATTTGCAATTTTAGCAGTCTGGTTGCTGTGGTCCAATTTACCATAGCAACCATGTATTGATGGCCTGAATAGAAATATGAGAATTACAGAGCATTTGTTTTTATCTGGGGTCAGTGACCAACATTTGAAGGCTAGAAAGAGTCAGAAGAAAAAGGCAAATAATTCAAAAACTATAAAAAAATAAAAAATGAAGACCAGTTGAAAAGTTGTTTAGAATTAGCCATTCTATACCATACTAAAAGTTTACTTAAAAGTGTTGGCAGACAGGCAGATTAGTCACCTAGCGACAAATCTCCCCTACTCCGGGCAACTAATCTCCCCAAATGCCTTCCCACCGGCAAGAATACGAATCGCCGGCGGATGGCATACATTTCTGAAGTTGCCTCACGACTTGCTCGTGAGGCAACTTTGAAAAACGAAGCGCTCAGAGGGCCATCCTGCCGGCTATTTAAATTCTTGCCAGTGGGGAGGCAGTCTGTCTCTGCCCTAAAGGTGAACCACCACTTTAAAATGCTAGCTGTAGCTCGCTTTACTGAAACTTGGTATCCTGCAAACAGAATAATCAGGAGTATGTTTGTATAGTTTTTATTGTTTTGTATTCCTTATCTTCCTTGTTAGGCTCTCTCCTATTTGTTCTAGTGACAGTTGTTCAGGCCTCTGTCTGGTTTCTATGGTAAGTGGGACCCTAGAAGCTAAATTACAGTTTAAATTCTAAAGTGAAGGAAATAAAAAGTTAAGGCGGCCATATAGTATATGGGCAGATATAAGATGCCAATCGAGCCCTCTGACTGACTCACCTGATGTTATCTGGCTGAAAATCAGTGATATGTCAATTGGACAGGTTTGATTTTCCTGTCGGATTGAGGACCACATCAGCTAGTTGTTGCGGCTCCAACAGCTCCTATTCCCACCTTAGTTGGACATATTGGGGTAAAGATATGCTAAAGAAAGATACACAAAAGAGCAGATCTTATAGTGTATGGTCAGCTTTAGTTAACATTAATAATATAAATTAAATAAATAATCTACAATTGTGGATGTGATCAAAATGTATGTATATTTGTATCTATATAGAGCTACTTATTCACAAAGCACTGTATAGCAGAATAATAACTTAATAGAACAAATGGGGGTTGTTACAATAATAAATATAAATAAATACAAATAGCATACTGTCAAAGAGACAAGAGGATGGAGGTCCCTGTCCCATTGAGCTTACAATCTAAATGTGACAAAGAAAACTCTCAGTACTTGGCTGGTATGATTTGATTAACTAGCTGTAAATCATTTATTGTAACAGATGCCATTTTGGATCTCAGAAGAGATCTTGGGGTTAGATGGTCATACATGAGTAGGTTTAAACTGCTGGTTCAGCCCCTTCATGCTTATATCTATGGGGCCCACCAATACGCCTGGTTAATAAATTGCAGAAAAACAATCAAATAACAATCATGCAGGTTTGGAAACCCTGTTGGAAGAGAAGTCCTTTGGCATGTTTATGCAGTCCCTGTCTGACAGGATCTCCATAGGCCTCAACGGATGATCTGATGATTGGATGAGTATGATTTGGCCCAGCATTTGGGTGACTGAATTGGACCCAACTCCACTCAACTAATGAGTGGATCTTCAGGGCAGCTTAACTTTGGTATTCTTTGCCTAGAATTGTCTTAGAAGTAAGGATGCTATTTTAATTGCAGGACATTTCCATTTATCAAAGAGAATCAGGGCGACCCATGCCAATGAATATAGGGACCTAAATAGGGTTCTGGCTTATATGTAAATAATGCCCTGATCTAAAATGATTAAAATATAATTAAAATTCATGACCAGTATGGTAGAGAGTAAATGATCTGCCAGGTAGGAAACAATGCCTGCATTAAAAATTGTTCTACTAAACAATTTGTAACAAGTTAGTAATATAATACAGGTATAGGATCCCTTATCCGGAAACCGATATCCAGAAAGCTTAATTTAATGTTTAAATAAATTTCTAGTAGGCTTTAGGCATGAAGACCCAAATTACGGAAAGTTCCGTTATCCGGAAACCCCCAGGCCTCGAGCATTCTGGATAACAGGTCCCATACCTGTATCTAATGTTGTATATACTGTATATACTCGAGTATAAGCCGAGTTTTTCAGCATCCAAAATGTGCTGAAAAAGTCTACCTCGGCTTATACTCAAGTCAGTGGGCAGTAGCTGAGATTGCAGTCACTTTTAATCATTTCTATACCAACAGTTCGCTTGGGGAGAGACTACAATATCACACAGCACCCTCTGTTGGTTATATGAAAGAATAACAGTGCGCCCTCTGTTGGTTATATGAAAGAATAACAGTGACTGCAATATCACACAGCGCCATCTGTTGGTTATATGAAAGAATAACAGTGATGCCAATATCACACAGCACCTTCTGTTGGTTATAGGAAGGATTAACAGTGATGGCAATATCACACAGCACCCTCTGCACATGGTAGTGGGACAGTGGGACAATACATACAGTAATCCTTTTGGCAGTTCTCCAGTCACCATTAACTTTGCAAAGAAGTCCGGTTGATCGCTGGGGGGGGTCGATTTGGTGGAATGTGCGCTGCTGGGAGACAGGGCTGTAGTTGTGTCTAGGCTTATACTCGAGTCAATACGTTTTCCCAGTTTTCGTAGGTAAAATTAGATACCTCGGCTTATACTCTGGTCGGCTTATACTCGAGTATATACGGTAAGTCCATTTTTATGGTCATTGAGAGGAAAGCTTGCAAAGTAAACCCAATAGGGTGTTGTTCACCAGAAAAAAAAGGCCTTTACCCTTATAGGAGTTACTATACCACTTGTTCTAAAATATAAATATATTAATATAAAGTAAAAAGGCATGGACACTAGTGCTTTTATTCAGGTCATGGTGACTTCTAATCTCTCCAAAAAATCAGGGTGCACATTTTTTCTATGAATCATGTGGCATAAATGACATCACTGTGCTCCACTGATAACTGATAGCATCTCTAAGCACTATTTATAAAGATACATTTTACAGGCTACCTGTGGTTTTTATTTATTATGGCTCTTATATGATGCTATAATTTTATAGACATATTAAATTGTGTTTTACTTCAACAAAATGTTTTCTGAATCTTTTACATTTTATTATCTTTTTAGTTTTTTTGTAATGCAATGGAACGTTTCTATATATGTAGTAATTGTATGGACTTATCACTTTGCAAGTGCTAAGTAGCTATTTTTGGGTAATTAGATTCCTGTATGAAACCATGGCAGACAGTGTCGGACTGGCCCACCGGGATACCAGGAAAACTCCCGGTGGGCCCAGGTGTCAGTAGGCCCTCATGCTGCTAAACATTTGGCCTATTTCATGGCTATTCCCTATTTATATAAGAACAAAGAGGCCAAATAGATGGAATAATAGATTATAGTATGTAAAGAAAAGAGACTAGGAGAATAGATTTTGAGTGAGGAGAGGAAGAATATTAGTACTGAGAGTGGCCCCCATGGTCTAAGGTTTTTTGGTGGGCCCCTAATCTAAGGCTTTTGGATGGGCCCCTGGTGTCCCAGTCCGACACTGATGGCAGATGCTTCGGGTCACATATGCAGTTTACCTGCACTGTAAAAGCCTTGTTATATACCGTATATACCCGCATATAAGCCGAGTTTTTCAGCATCCAAAATGTGCTGAAAAAGTCTACCTCGGCTTATACGTGGGTCAGCGGTACCCGACCTGAGTAGCTGAGATTGCAGTCACTTTTAATCATTCCTATACCAACAGTTCACTTGGGGAGAGGCTGCAATATCCCACAATGCCCTCTGTTGGTTATATGAAAGAATAACAGTGCGCCCTCTGTTGGTTATATGAAAGATTAACAGTGACTGCAATATCACACAGCGCCATCTGTTGGTTGTATGAAAGAATAACAGGGACTGCAATATCACACAGTGCCATCTGTTGGTTGTATGAAAGAATAACAGAGACTGCAATATCACACAGCACCATCTGTTGGTTGTATGAAAGAATAACAGGGACTGCAATATCACACAGTGCCATCTGTTGGTTGTATAAAAGAATAACCGGGACTGCAATATCACACAGCGCCCTCTGTTGGTTATATGAAAGATTAACAGTGACTGCAATATCACACAGCACCCTCTGTTGGTTATATGAAAGATTAATAGTGACTGCAATATCACACAACGCCATCTGTTGGTTGTATGAAAGAATAACAGTGACTGCAATATCACACAGCACCCTCTGTTGGTTATATGAAAGATTAACAGTGACTGCAATATCACACAGCGCCATCTGTTGGTTGTATGAAAGAATAACAGTGACTGCAATATCACACAGCACCCTCTGTTGGTTATATGAAAGATTAACAGTGACTGCAATATCACACAGCGCCATCTGTTGGTTGTATGAAAGAATAACAGTGACTGCAATATCACACAGCACCCTCTGTTGGTTATATGAAAGATTAACAGTGACTGCAATATCACACAGTGCCCTCTGTTGGTTATATGAAAGAATAACAGTGACTGCAATATCACACAGCGCCCTCTGTTGGTTATACAAAAGATTAACAGTGATGGCAATATCAAACAGCACCCTCTGCACATGGTAGTGGGACAGTGGGACAATGCACACAGTAATCCGTTTGGCAATTCTCTGTCACCATCAGCTTTGCAAAGAAGTCCGGTTGATCGCTGGGGGGGTCGCTTTGGCAGAATGTGCGCTGCTGGGAGACAGGGCTGTAGTTGTGTCTAGGCTTATACGCGAGTCAATAAGTTTTCCCAGTTTTTGTAGGTAAAATTAGGTACCTCGGCTTATACACGGGTCGGCTTATACACGAGTATATACGGTACTGTTCTATCACGTTAATGGTTAACATCAATAATATCTCTGATTATTTGGTTAGCAAAACTGATAATTGCAAAATCCCAGCCTGTAGAGAAAGCAGGTACAATTCTGTAAGGATCCATTATTAAAAAAAAGGAGAAGTGGGGCACTTTACTTGAAACACTATAATAATAATATTTAAAATTAAAAATTAAAGCAGATGATATTGAATAGTGGCTGGTAGACTGAAAGGGTTACACCTTGTTCCTGAAACACCAGCTATTGAGTTTACAGTTAAAGGACATGTAAACCTACTCCACAAAAATGTTATCAGTGAACAGCCTCTTTGAAATCTTTAGAAACCTGCCACTCTGGAATTTGCTTTGGCTGTTGATTTATGAGCATGCTCAGATGTTCTCAGCTTAGATCACTAAACACACCCTCCAGTCTAACAGCCAATGAATAGATAGCATTGCTGGTTCCCATAGAAACTCTAGCTGTCTGATCCTATTTCTTTTCTCCTAACCACCTCTACTGAACTCAGCTTAGCCATTACAGTGGTAAACCCCAGCAGTACTTTTTATCAGAGTATGTTGTGCCAGTTTAAGGGCTAGTCCACACAAGGAGATTCGGGGAGATTTTGTTGCCTCGTCTTTTGAGCGACTATCTCCCCGAACTGCCTCAGCGTTTTTGCCCATAGGCTACAATGAAAAGTCGCCTGCGCTAATACACACGCAGTGATGCGTTTTCTATAGTCGCCCAAAGTTGACAGTAACACCGACAAATATTTTAAAGTAATGAAAATATCATTTACTGTTGCCCTGCACTGATGAAACTGATGTGTTTGCTTCAGAAACACTACTATAGTTCATATAAACAAGCTGCTTGTGTAGCAATGGCTGAAATAGAAAAAAAGGCTATATGACACAGGTTAAATAGTGGATAACAGATAGCACCATTATGTTCTCCAGAGCTTATCTGCTGTCTGCTGTGTAACTTGAGCCTTTTCTCCTTTGAATGGCTGCCCCCATTGCTACGCAGCAGCTTATTTATATAAACAGTAGTAGTGTTTCTGAAGCAAACACAACAGTTTTAGCAGTGCAGGTCAACTCTGCATTATATTTCTATTACTTTAAAATGCTTTAATTTTTTGATGTTACTGTTCCTTTAAGCCTGCATTCTGCATTGCATGAACTTTACAGCATATATGTCCCAATGTTACTGATGATGTTTCAGAGAGGAAATGGCTGCCGGGTGAAAGCTGCTATTTGTTTTAGGAAAATTTGATGGTGCTTGCAAATGGAGGTGGTATATACAGTACAAATGATGAGGCTTGGGTGGGGGAGATATGCCCAACTTATATACATGGTAGGAAAATGTAGGCAAGGTGCTTCAGACTCTGGCTGATAACCTGACATTCCCAACCCATCATTATTTATAAATGCAGTACATACTCCCATTGGTTGCGAATAATGTTTATGCTCTTATTTACTAAATGGTTTTCTAAATTAAAGAGGCCACTTTTTGTATTTCCAGAAAGGAGAAGGGAAACATTTAAAGAATGTAAAAAACTTAAGGCAGGGTATATGCATTTATGAGTATTACTTAAATGTAATAAATATTAACTTTATGGGGCCGATTCACTAAATTCGGGTGAAGGGTTAGAATAAAAAAAACTTCGAATTTCGAAGTTTTTTTGGGCTACTTCGACCATCGAATGGGCTACTTCGACTTTCGACTACGACCTTCGACTTCGAATCGAACGATTCGAACTAAAAATCGTTCGACTATTTGACCATTCGATAGTCGAAGTACTGTCCCTTTAAAAAAAACTTCGACCCCCTACTTCGGCAGATAAAACCTACCGAAGTCAATGTTAGCCTATGGGGAAGGTCCCCATAGGCTTGCCTGTGATTTTTTGATCGAAGGATTTTCCTTCGATCGTTGGATTTAAATCCTTCGAATCGTTCGATTCGAAGGATTTAATCGTTCAATCGAACGAAAAATCCTTCGATCGTTCGATCGCAGGATTTGCGCTAAATCGTTTGACTTCGATATTCGAAGTCGTACGATTTTAGTTCACAGTCGAATATCGAGGGTTAATTAACCCTCGATATTCGACCCATAGTGAATCGGCCTCCCCATGTACTCATATGAAAAACTCCAAAGTTCCAGTGTGCACGTGTTTTAATATTGTCCCTATCTTTATGTGGCTGGGGTCCCAGTGGGATCTCATTAACAGCCCACTAGATCGATGACTAACAGACTAGTAGTGATCGGTCAGACAGAACCGTCCCTCACTCCTGCAGAGAAAATCACTAACATCTTCACACGGTATGGGCTACTGAAAATAAAAACATTGGGCAAGCTATATAAAAGTTCATAATGGTGTCCTTTTCTGGTGTACAAATATTTATTTAGCAGTATTCGCTAAGAAATTATGCACAAAGTTATTATTTTTGGTATTCAATATATTGTTATAATTTCAGAAATGCAACTATGATTTCGCATTGCTCAGATTTTTATTTTGGTCACATGTGTGGATGGCCAGATTTGTCTGATATAGAAATACAGTTGGCTCTCGCACACCCAATTAATTAATGCGATGTCTGGTGCTCAGTGGTAGAGGTTCGGCCACCTCACAAATCATTCAAATAGAAAATTATCCATGGCACACAGGCTGCTGCAAGCAAGGAACCCCTTGCACGTTTATTGCGGAAGTGAGCAACGTTTCGGGGTCACACCCCCTAAGTTAAATATCCAATATGGAAGTACTAACCACTGCAGGACTTAGGGTAGAACTACACGGACAACTTCTATGCGTTTTTGGCAGCAACAGCGTCTGCATCCGACAGTCGCATTGTGTCGGATGAGCGCTGTGACACTATCCGACATTACTATTGCTTACCTTATTCTCCGTCGCATCCAATTTGATGCCTACGTTTTAGAGCAGTGCATCGGATCTGCCGTGAAAAGCATAGAAGTTGTCCGTGTAGTTCTACCCTAAGTGCAAGATTCAATTGATGAAAAAACTTCTCAAAACATTCAAATTTCAAATTCATTCCAGCCCTAAACTATGCTGCTGTAGAAGTGCTTATAGAGAGGTGTACCCAGGCCCGGACTGGCCATCTGTGGGTTCAGGCAAATGCCCGGTGGGCCGCTTGCTTTAAAATATAAACAGGCTGCTCACTTAAAAATGCAAATGAGGTATAGTTCAGTGTGAAAATAAAAACGGGGTAAATAGATAGGAGGTACAAAATAAAAAATGTTTCTAATATAGTTAGTTTGCCAAAATGTAATATATAAAGGCTGGAGTGAACAAATGTCTAATAAAACAGCCAGAATCCAACTTCCTGCTTTTTAGCTCTATAACTCGGTGAGTTAGTCAGCGACTTGAAGGGAGGCCACATGGTACATTTCTGTTCAGTGAGTTTCAAAATGATCCTCAGCATTCAGCTCAGATTCAAAAGCAACAGACATGACCCATGTGGCCCCCCTCAAGTCTCTGATTGGTTACTGCCTGGTAGCCAAGGTAACCAGCCAGTGTAAACCAAGAGAGCTGAAAAGCAGGAAGTAGTGTTCTGACTGACATGTTATACATCAAATCACTCAAGCCTTTATACATTACATTTTTGCCTAACTAACTATATTAGAAACATTTTTTATTTTGCACAGCCTATCTGTTTACCCAGTTTTTATTTTTACACTGAACAATTCCTTTAATATGGAAATGAGCCGCTAGCTTTAGAAATGTAAATTAGCTGTCAGTAACAGACACCCACAGCTAAACTAAGCCGATGCCTGTATTTGTTAGCACACATACAGGTGCTATGGGACGGGACCACTAACTCTGCTATCTACCCAATCTCCACACAGTATGGCTAATCCAACCCTTTACCTATCTAAGATCCAACAAGCAGTGCAGCTTTGCCTGCCCCTTAGGCTTAGCCTTAGTACCCAATTGGAAAAGAGCAGACTGTTCCATTATTTTTGGGGTCCATGCTGTATGGGGCGAGTTCTTGCTGGGTTGATGCAGTTGCATTTTGCTGATCTGGCTTCACAATCACACAGGCATGGAACTGGGGCCACATTTTTGAGACAGGCTAGATTCTGTGGTTGAAAAAAATGCTGCTTTTTTTTATAAGAGTGACTGAGGGAATATACTGTAAGCATAGGGCTACTAATCCAATGAAAAGAATAGCCATGATAGAAACTAAGGTGAGATACTTGGGGCAAGGGCCAGTTTCAGCACAATGCTGGGGATTCTATGCTAATGGACCCCGCTTGGTCCAGGAAATAAAGCTCTATTTATTAATAAACAATACTTCTAGTTAACCTTGTTAACCTTGGGATTAAAAATATTTATATGCGCGTGAATACATGGGCTGCTTTGATACCTTTGCCTGGGCTGCTTTTTGCTCCCAGTCCCGCACTGGGTGTACCCTATACAATTCTAGTTATACATTTTTTTGCTAATGTACAAACAGGTGCTGTATTTCCTAGCAGCCTTGTTTCTCAATGTACAGTCTCAGTTCTGGGGCAAAAAGATAGTAGTCCATTGGGATTTTATTAGAGCACATCAAAGGCCTTTTACCTGGCATAGGGGTTCTAAATGTTGGTTTCATTATTTTCATATCTCAAATAATCCTGGAATGCATATTTGGGGGTGGGCGAGGAGTTTGAGTTTTCCCAGTAATGTGTACTCAACCCCATCAACACCAGGTTGTGTTCCAGGAACACAAAATATATCTTTTATGTACTACATGCCAGTGCCAGATGAGGGGAAGCAAAAAAAGGATCATAGTGATTTGAGTTATAATGCTATCAGAGAGAGAAATGCTTCAAGTAGAAACAATATATACCGTTCAAGCACATCTCGAATGCACACTCAGTGCAGGACATGGCAAAGCAAGGTGCACTGTCAGGGCCAATTACGCCAAACATGTGTCGGCACTGTCAGGACCAGACTGGCAATCTATGAGTTCTTGCAAATACCAGAAGGGCTGCTGTAAGATGCCATAGAAAGTCATTAGAAAGTGGGCTTCTTAAAGTGCCAAACAAATCACAGAACCGCCTTAAATGTACACACTGGTGGGAAACAGCAGCTGGAACAGTTTCACCTGATCATCATTACATTGTCACTAATTACACATCCCACAATAAAACATATATTACTAATAATTCATCACAAACCCACGTTAAAAATTAGACACACTATATCCCATAGTCATTATATCAATCTAGTAACAATTCATTCTGCAAAAACATGTCTATATCTATTTACTTAAACATTCCAGTGGCCTAAGCCTATAATGTTATTCATGTTACATATGTATCACTAAATTGAGAAAATACTTATCACAATGTGTCAATCTCCATACTTTAAATAGGCTGTTAAAACAATATATAACTTTTATTTATAGTTACTGGAAAGTTCTATAATTCCCCTATTCCCCCTGTCAACACCTCAAAACCCTCTCTGTATTCGGCCCATATTGAAACACTGCAATTGACCTCAGTCAAATCCTCATGCAATTCTCTTAATCCGATTACTTTTATTTTACCATTACTGTTATTTTATTCATAAAGTGCGATGCATTAACTTAATCATTATATGGCTCACTGTTGACACTAGCAAGCATCTTATATACATTATAACCTATACGATGTATGTAGCTCCTGTGTTGCTTATGTCTAGACCATAATAACCACAATGTATGTTGTACTATTGGGTGCAGTGCATTAACTTAATAAATATATAGCTCACTGGTGACACTAACAAGCATCCTATGTTCATCAAAACGCTATATGTAGCTCGTGTGTCTAAACCGTAGCAACCACGATGTATGTTGATCTATTGGGGTTGGGCATAGTGTGTCTCACAAGTGTCACTATATCTAAGGGGTTTTACACACCAACTGGTGTTGTTTCTAATGTGTTATTAAATATTTTATATCCAAAAATTGCAAAAAAAAAAAAGAAGAAAAAAAGCATCCCGTCAAAGGAACACAAAATGTGAAATATCCCATTCCAATATCCCAAGTGTCTATTTACTCAATGAAAAAGCTAAATATTAAAACTATGGCTTTTTTATCGCTTTTTATCCCAATAATTATGCATGTCCCAGATGAACCTGATTAATTTCTCCTTAAAAACCCAATACTTAAAAATGATGTTTAATAAATAGCCCTCCTACAGTTAGCAAGCTATTTATTTATTTAGCAATGGTCCTTTTTGCCAATAGGGACAACATTGGTTAATCTTTAAATAATTTTGTATTGCAGTATCATTTAATTAAAATAAAATACACAGATTTAGCCAAAAGCATATATACCGTATATATTTTCTTGGTATACATTGCCTCAGACTGACTTGCCACATCCCTGCTCATCTTTTCCCATAGCTATAACATTGTTTTATAATCACCATTTTGCCTAGTATGCATGGTCTGATGCCATTGTGAGCATGGCTAAGCTAACAGAACCATAAATAACAGAACCATAAATAAAATACTTTACAGTTGTTATGACAACTTCCAGTGCTTTTACATAGCCTGTCTACATAGACACCATTAAACTATGCCAACATTGGAATTCCCATGATTGGTACACAGCACAATTAGGCAGATTAATTTTACGCTATAGTGGTTTTAAAATCATATTTTATTTAGATGTTTATATTTTATTGAGTGTGTATATTGATTACTGTGGGAGCCAAATTATTGTACCAAGCTGTAATGGTAGTTACCTCTCAGTAAAATGTTAAAGAGACTATGGGATCTAAAAATATTTTTTTTTAATTTGTTCCAGCAAAGCATATAATTTGAAACTTTTTTCATGTATGTGGCCATCTTTAGGGTTTAAGTATTCAGAATTATCCACCAAAAAAAGTAGTAACCCCACACTATCTTAATAGTTTATTTAATCCAAATTCATTTAAAACAATTGCTACCATTTAGGTGTATCAATTAGTGAAAGTGCTTAGTGCTTCTTATACCGTGCATTAATATGTCATTAAATAATTGTTAACACACAATCCCACTTAAGGATTAGTTTCAGTTACCAGTTAAACTCACAAATTCATTAGTTAAAGTGCCCTGCACTGGTGATACTGATGTGTTTGCTTCAGAAACACTAGTATACTTCAAATTCACTTTTAAATTATTCAAGTTACCATCCTTATGAAGTGAAGAAATCACTCTGGACCGGTGAATGTCTGAGATTGAGACATAACTGTTCTTCTTTTTCAAGGAGTAATCCAAAGATTTAAAGTTATGATTAAAAGAAAGGGGGAACTCAGGCACGTTGGTTAAGAAGGCCTATGATAGAGCCCTATTTACCAAACAATCACAACTGTTAAGAATGAAAGAAAAACCTGCAGGAGAAGATACAGTGAAATTTATTACGAAATAGTAAACGATGAAAGGCTGGCACATACCGGACCACACTCCAAAAGTTAGATGTAGTAAAAAACGTGTTTATTATAGCAAAAACATCTTGTTGTGATGTTTTTGCTATAATAAACAAGTTTTTTACTACATCTAACTTTTGGAGTGTGGTCCGGTAAATTGCAACTTGATTCCCCTCATGAAAGAAATGAGAATATCCACTTATGTTTTCCCTATATATTGACTATTTATAATCCCTATATATTGACTATTTATAATTAAATCCCTGGGTATAGTTTATGAATTAAAAAACAATCAACGGGTATGACAGCCACAATGCCTCAATATGGACTGTCATACTGATATAATTCTATATAACACTTTCCCATAGAATGGGATGATAGAATCAATGTTGGTAACTCCCCCCAGTTAGTGACGTGATGGTGAGTGACATGGCAAGGAGTTCCTCTAGAAAAAAACTTCATTTAGGAGATTTTGGTACAGCTCCACCTCTACTCTATGTATAGTCTTATATGGAAGCACTAGCACTAACTATTGAATTTGGGAGTTTAATTGGTGACTGTAACTAATACTTAAGTGGTTTTAATTAACTTGTAAATTAATTGATATGAGTATGAGTGTTAACAATTATGTAATGACATATAAATGCACGTTATAAGAAGCACTAAGCAATTTCACTAATTGATACACCTTAATGGTAGCAATTGTTTTAAATTAATTTGCATTAAATAAACTATTCAGATAGTGTGGGGTTACTACGTTTTTTTGGAGGAACTACAAGAACAATCCCTGTTTTTTTGGTATTCAGATAGGTGTTAGTACACTATTGGGGAAATATTCTTGTACATATTTCTCTGAGCTTTTTTTGATAGAGCATACTGAGATTGAAATTAAAGGTGTGCTTTGTTACTTGAGTGTTTAATGTTATATCTTTTTTGTGTGCTAAGATCTAGAAATTGATCTTTTCAGTTCAATGTGCCTGGCCGTTGAGAATTATTTACTTACCTATAATGCTAAAATTGGACCCTGGAATGTTAGTTCTCATGACCCCCAGTATTGAATGCATTATATATCTTTTACTCTTAACACACTGGCTTTGCCACTAGCACAAGCACATAGTTAAAGGACCAGTAACATAAAAAAATTAAATTGTTTTAAAGTAAAAAAAATAATGCAATGTTGCCCTGCACTGGTACAACTGGTGTGTTTGCTTTAGAAACACTACTATTCTTTATATAAATAAGCTGCTGTGTAGCAATGGGGGCAGCCATTCAAAGGAGAAAAGGCTCACGTTACAAAGCAGATAGCAGATAAGCTCTGTAGAACATAATGTGATCTGTTATCCATTATTTATCCTCTGCCATATAGCCTTTTTTCAATTTCCACCATTGCTACTCAGCAGCTTGTTTATATGAACTATAGTAGTGTTTCTGAAGCAAACGGATCAGTTTTACCAGTGCATGGCAACACTACATGATATTTTCTTACTGTTACTGTTCCTTTAAGGATGACCTAGCCATGATTGACCCAGCTGACACTTTTAGGGATCAAATGATGTGCACCAGTGCCATGTTATTCCAATACATTTCTAGGTGATTTAAAATCCCTCAGTGATAAGATGACTTAGTTGTGTGTTTCCATTCCATTTGTAGTAAGGCAAGTGTGTTTCTAAGTTCTAATGTTTGGCAGTCCTGTATTAACCTTAATATTTATCCATGGGACCATATCAATTATATATGTACTTAAGAAAAACCTCTTTACTATAATAACAATAATAAAATTCTTTGGTGATATTGGCTAGACAAGGCAGTGGCCTGTCTAAGCACCAAACAGAGCAAGGGTGAATACTGAAGGGGAACTTTAACTGTTCTATCTGTTTCACATGTGATCATTTGTATTATTTTTTTTTATTTCTTGTATTTATATTGTATTTTATCTAGTTATATATTTATATGCTCACCCAAACTTTTTTTTTTTTTGTACAATTACAGCATAAACTCCAATACAGTGAGTCACTGGCAGGTTTCACTTGCTCTAATAGTCTGACTCCAGCATGAGAGCTATTTGCAATGCACTAGTGACAAACAGCATGGTTGAGTTGTTTGCAGTACGCTGATGCATGTTAGGTTGGATAAGCAAAGTAATATTAATACCTAGAAAAGAAAAACAATAAGAACCTATTTCTCATTATTATTATTATTATTATTATTAGGCTTAGTGGATTTTTGCTAATACAGGTATGGGGCCTGTTATCCAGAATGCTCGGGGAACTGGAGTTTTCTGGATAATGGATCTTTTCGTAATTTGGGTCTTCTTGCCTTAAGTCTACTAGAAATTCATTTAAACATTAAATAAACCCAATAGGCTGGTTTTGCTTCCAATAAAGATTAATTATATCTTATTTAGTTGGGATTAAGTACAAGCTACTGTTTTATTATTACGGAGAAAAAGGAAATCATTTTTAAAAATATGATTATTTGGATAAAAAAAAAAAAGAGTCTATGGGAGACAGCCATTCCGTATTTCGGAGCTTTCTGGATATCGGGTTTCCATATCGGGTGTATTGCATTGTACAATTGTACAATTTTACAATCGTAATAGTTTCCCATTATGAGTCTACTGTATATTTTTTGACAGAAGCTTATAGATAATGTAGAAGATCCTGTAGTTAGTCCCGTAAGGAAGTTCTGTGACTTAGAGGCTGATTCATTAACTTTTTTCAATGGTTTTTTTTTGGTTACATGTTTTTGATTCAATTTGTGTTTTTATAAAGATAACTAGAAAACTAGTTGATGTGTAGGCTTTAGAAATCAGGAAAACATGAACATGATCACAATAGAGACAATAAAATTCATAAATTAGTCTCTTATGTGAAATTGTAAAATACCACTAAAGGCAATTGACAGGTCTGAAAGTATTAATCAGTCATTGGCAGAAATCTGTCTGTTAGTCTAGAGCAGGACAGAAGCAGTAACCTAACTAGAGGGGGGTGGGCCCTGGTGCGGAACGTGCAGCCGGGCCCCCCTCTGCGCGATATTTTTACGTGGAATCCAGTGGCGCACAAATGCCTGGGGGCCCTGAGGGGGTGCGGGGCCCTGGCCCAATAACACCACCTGCTCCCTCGGTAGTTACGCCACTGGACAGAAAGCTTGTGTATTGTTTGAGCATGTTAAAAGACTTCATCCAGCAGGAGAGACCAATAGATTGAAATATAGTGAAAATATAGTAATTGTTCTTTTTGGTTTTGACTATTCCAGTAGTAATATGTTTCTGTTTGCCAATATATATAAATTTTGTTTTCTTACTTTTTATTGCAATGGTTTGTACAGTATCTATTTCACATCTGCATTGTGGTATTAGCACACCCTTTATATGCAGCTTTAATGTGTACTTAATATATCCTTTAAGGAATATTTACTGTCCCCAGGAATCCATAAAGGGATTCTGTAATGGGAAAAACATGTTTTTTTCCGAAATGCATCTGTTAATAGTGCTGCTCCAGCACAATTCTGCACTGAACTCCATTTTTCAAAAGAGCAAACAGATTTTTTTACATTTCATTTTGGAATCTGACATAGGATTAGACATATTGTTAGTTTCCCAGGAGCCCCCAGTCATGTGATTTATGCTCTGATAAACTTCAGTAATTTGCAGTGCAGTTTACTGCTGCTGTACAAGTTGGAGAGATATCATCCCCTACCTTTCTCCCCAGCAGCCTAACAGGATATATAGAGAAATACAGGAGATGGGTGCTTACACACCAATATTACAAGTAATAAAATATATATTTGTTGGTTCAGAGATAACATTTTAGATGGTAGAGTGAATTATTTATGGTGTAAACAATGTAATTTAGAAATAAAAACTACACCAACAAAAAAAAAATAGAAAGGAAATAGAAATTAAAATGTGCTACATATCTAGCTCTGCTTGTGAAGTGGATTCTCCAATTTACTGTATGTTCCCTGAGAAAATGGTGTAGAAATCGTGACTATCACTCTCATTTCTGATATCTTACATATTCTGTCTTTTCCTCTTTGTTTGACTGTTTTCTATTTCTGAGAATATTTCACCAATGTAAAATATAAAATGTCTTTAATAATTATGGAAATGAGCTCAGGGAGCTTATTTGCCAGACTTGGTGTACTGGTGCACATGACAATAAGGATGATATTGTTATTATAAAATATAGCATTTTTCTAATCTAGCTGAAAAGGGAACTCATTGATAGACTGATAGAGATAGATATTAGTTTACAATTCTTTGCTGAGGCAAAACAGAGCATGTGCATTCCAGCAATCTAAGAAATGTGGAGATTAAGTCACTCCAGAATATCTTGAAGCTGTATTTCATTCTAATGAATGTCAATCATCTCTACTTATGACACACCTGGGCATATTTATTGAAGGGTGAAACTAGAACTAACCACAGAGAACTCTGTTGTCATTTGAATGAGATTTATAGGGACATGTTTATCAAAGGAGGAAAGTCAGAGTAAATATATACTTGAAAATGCCATGCCAATTAAGAGTGGTCACAATTGTAATTTGGTGGATTGTGGTGAGTTCTAGTTAGAGGTGATTCTGCACTGTGTGTGTGTGCTGCCCTGAAACACCTTTCAGTTGCCTTTCTTACCTTTCCAGCATCAAATGGGGACTACATGGGCCTCATCAGTAGTGCAGAGAGTGCAATTATATTCTACTATACTCTGCACTAGTAAGGCCAAAGTTCATGTAGTAACTGGAATGGCTTTTGGCCACAACTTATCTCATGAAGCTTACGTGCTCTAGTTTGAGTCTTTGATAACCATTCACTTATATGTGAAATATCACAGCAAAAACACAAAATTCCCTGTTTCAACTTGACTAGGCATCAGTGTGCTCCAAGATCTAAACATAACAGGACCCATTTTCATCCACAAGTGCAGTTTTGGTCCCTGCACTCTCCCCACGGTCAGTTATGCGTAAATCCACTTTCATTAAAGGATGTGGCGATTTGTCACCGCAACTTTTTTTAAAGCCACCATCACAGCAACTGATCTTGATGATTAGCAGCCATAGGTTAGTGTGCAAGTAGCTGTGAAGAATCTCAGGGCATTTGCAGTATGGCATTCATTTGCCATGATTTGTTTCTAAAGTTGCGGCGACGAATCACCACGGATGTCTTTGCCCTAAAGATACCTGCATCACAATGCACTCCTCACACTTCCCTCTATTTCCCTTCTTGCCTTCTGTTCTGAAGAGTTGCTGTGCATATTGAAACAGGAAAACCATAGAGCTACTGCCACCTCCAGACCAGGTGGTAGCTCCAAGGTTCCCTCAACACCTTGTGTCATGGTTGAGTTCCACTGAAAGGCATTTGTCATATGCAAATAAAACACAAAAAGTGGCATTCACAGCAAAAAAATATCTGTGATGATAGTCCTGTCATGTGTGAATGGGTTCTGCTTCTATATTGAGTCTGGAGAAGTAGGGTTGTGCTTGAGAAATCAGGAAGGTAAGTCCTGTCAGAACAAAGTGATGTAAGTTACCAGACACAGAGCTGCTTGTCATGGGGAATGGCATTCTATCTTTATGTCCAAAAGAAAACCATTGAGATGATCCTTAGTTGCCTTGAATTTTTGTCTTTGCTTATTCTTGGGATGGAGTTATGTACAATTTTTGTCATTTGTAATTCAAAAGAACATAAAATATCAATTTATTTAAATTAAAAGTACTGTACATTTATTTATTTGTTTCTGGTTAAAGACCTGTGCACACTGAGGGGCAGATTTATTAAGGGTCAAATAGTAAATTCAAAGTCTAATTTTCATATTTTTTTGTGCCAAAATTCATACATTCAAATTTTAATCCCCCTATGCAAATGTTAGACTTATCATACCTCAACCATGGCAACAGTCCTAATTCGAATATTCGCCACCTTAAACCTGCCTCCGTCAATGGAAGAGGTCAATTGAGCCATTTAAAGATGTTATTATCCTTCCTGACATTCAAGTTTATTTTCAAGGAAAAACTTGATTTGTACGATTCCATTCAAATTTTTCTTAAATAACCTCCCAGTCATATTGTGAGTATATTCTAATGAAAATTCACATTAATTCGATATTCAAAGAAGATATGAAGAAAACATGCATGACAATTCTTAATTTTAATTCAATTTTTCTCCTTATTGCATTAGGGACTTTACAAACCAAAATTTGATATTAAATTCAGTTCTAAAGCACACTGTGCATCTGCCCACCATAGATAGGCCCAAATCTGGCAAGCTGGAATGAATGTGAGAGCTGGGGTCATGCTTACTTATGTAGACAGACATCCAAAGATTCTTGGAAGCCAATATGCAAATATTAACCTAGTAATTTTTGGGGATGATTTATGTTTTATTTCTCTTTATATTTCTCTAAATGCTAAGTTAATATATAAATCACAATGACAAACAAACCATATGTTGTGTATCCAAAGGCAGCATTGTTTTTTCAGCACATACGGATTCTCTTTGACTACCATGATTATGTATAAAGCTCTTCCTTATATATGTTAAAATGCTCATATTTATAAAGTTTAACTGGTTTATCCAAAACGGAAACACTGAAAAAAGTCAGTAAATTATCCAAATTCAAATCAAGCATTACTAATTGTGATAGTATAGTGTAATCATACAGTAATGCTGAAGTGGAGATGGATCTACTGTACTTTCAATTCAAGCTTTAAGTAAGGGTTGGGAAATCCTGTTAGAAAACTTTGCCATGATTATTTTCACAGTACCAGGAGAATGATGACTTTCTGACCTATAGAAAATAGATGCGAGATGGTCTATAAATATGTTAACAGCCGAAACATGCTGTTAACAAGGATGTTAGTTCCAGTGGCACAGATCTCAGTCAACTGAAAGTAAGACCATCAAAGGGATTCTTTGTGTCACATTGATTAGACGCCAGGTCCCACTGGCAAAGCAGCTTCCTGCTCGATATTACAAATCTACAGGGAACTTATGAAAACCATAACATTTTCCATAAAAGCTACTGTAGCAAACATCCGGGAATACTCCATTCATATAATTTTATATTTCAGTTTTTCAGGAGATTTAACAAATATCTTATTGTTTTCAGGAAGTACAATATACAATGGGTCATGGGCACTGGATAGTAAGTAACTTACAATTTAAGAATACTCTTTCCTAAAGTTTTTTTAATCTATTATAATTAATATTTAGGAGAGGGGGCATGATATATTTACACAATTTTGCAAGGTACTGTGATGAGCAGGCTAGCCCAAAACCACAGGACCAGTTTGGGTTGATATCTGAGCATTCACAGTGAGTGTGGGCCAGAATAGGCATTTGCAATAGACAGTACCTTTAGTTAAGGTTGGGCTCCATTTCCTTGACTACTGATTGGTGGAAGGCTAATGTTGGGCAGTGCCTGCATACCTCTGACTTTATCACCAGTGCGGACAGGTCAGGTACAGGTTGTTTCACTTTTCTGTCTCTGATATTTTACTAGAAATAAAAATTTACTTTAACTTTAAAGTTTAATGTTTCTGGTGTTTCAGTTGGGCAGGTCAGATATCCAGCTGCAGATTCTGAAGTGATACAATTTGCTACATTAGTTAATACATTTCTCAGCAGCATCTGTGTAATATTAGCAGCTATTGTATCAATTATAACAGTTCATTTATTGAATCTCTGGGATTCAGCACAGCAGGGCCAAAAATAAGAAATGTATCAAATTATGTATAGATTTAGAACATTTTACAGAGCCTGTGACCCCCCATTCCAGAGCCCCTTTAGAAAGACATAATAAGGTTAAAAATAAAACGTTAATCCTCAGTATTATAAAAACGGTTCTGATTCAAATTCTATATTAGCTTGGTATCTATAACCAAGGTGCATCTTGGCACTCTTCTTACCTTTCAAATCAATCATTCACTGTCCCTTTTGCTAACAAAACCTAATCTCCAGTTCCACTTAGGGGCATATTTATCAAAGGTGGAATTGAAAATTTGAATTTTTAAATTTAAATTCTGAGTTTATTTTAGTGTAATTCAATTAGGGAATAGTCCAAATTAAATTCGAATTTTGAAAATCTATCATGTACTGTGCCTTTAAGAATTTGAATTTGACTATTCGCCATCTAAAACCTGCAGAATTGGTGTTTTAGCCTATAGGGGACCTCTTATAATCAATTTGGAGTTGTTTGGTGTACTTTTGAAAACCACATTTAAAAAAAAAAAAAACTCGAATCAAATTCAATTACAGTTTGCAGGTCGATCCTATTCACCCGAATGTAAAATCTTTACATTTTTTTTAAAAAAATTTTTTGGTTGTTTTTTCCCAAATTTTAAGTTTTTATAAACTCCCATAAACTCTAAATTTGACCCTTGATAAATATGCCCCGTACTGAAGGGGTGCTGCACGGCTCTGTACTTGGTCTGTTGTTGTTCTCCCTGTACACTCTGTCTTTGAGAGATCTCATCCTCTCATTTGGATTTAATTATCATCTGTATGCTGATGATATCCAAATATAATTATCCATCCCTTCATTAACACCCAAAACTGAGACTCATTTCTCTAACTGCCTCCTAGCTACTGTATCTCCAAATAGATGAACTCAAACTATTGATTACATGCTCATTAACCCTGTCAACTCAGCACACTGTCTTTGGGTCCCAATTCTACAGCGAGGTAAATTTGACTATATGTTTTCGAATGTTATCGCTGCGAATATTTTTCCACCAAAATATTCGCAGCAACTAATTTTAGTAAACAGCGATGCACTCAGATGTAATTGTGATCAATTGCTGTAACTACGTTAACGAACCAGCTTACGTTAGTGGTAATTTTAGTGAGTTGCGAATTTTCTGGCAACAAATTAAGTTCAAATATTTATGCTATAAAATAGTCTTGTTTTATGGCGGTTATTATGGCAATTTTTGCTGTGACATTTATGGGCAGAAATGCATCTTTAAAACTCATAAACTTTATTGACTGATGATTATACCATAGAACAACTTTACCAGAGTAACACTAATCAAACATGTCTGTATCATATAAATTGATACTTCATCCATTTAGTCACAAACCCTTCTGCCAATAGAATAATATGAACAAGAAATCATACCAGACAATCTCTTTGCATCATATAAATGAAATGAAAACCAAAATCCCCGCCAATAGGATCATAAAGTTACAGAAATCAAATATATACAGCCAATAGACACCTGTCATTTCACACAAGAAATCCCAATGTTTGATTGGTTATAAGTAGCCTTGGCATATAGTGAATCTTTGACAGGAGTATCACTAGGAGTGAAGAGACAGTAGTGAGTAAGTGAGAGAGAGAGTTGGAGATGGCAAGTATGTCAAGCCCTGACTACCAAGATATCGAACCCTGACTACCAAGCCAAAACACCCTGTCAGCAATAGCTACAGATCTCTCTCCTGTCAGCAATGGCTACAGCAAAGAATGATGGGTAACAAAAAAGTATTATGGGATATTTCCTGTTCCCTTGCGAATTTTCTGACGGAAAAAAATATTTACCGCCACTATATAGATGGTGATAGAATTTTGCAAATATTTTGGAGTTAATTATGTCTTTTGCACATTTTGCTGTTTAGTAAACCGGCCATTAATGTGTATGTAGCGCAATTTTCAGCAAAATGCGATAACTGGCGAACACATATTCTTGCGCTAGAAAATTCGCAAGTTTTATTTACCGTAGGTTAGTAAACTGCTGAAAACATATTCAGTGATAAATTTGTCTATATTTTGTGCTCATATTTTACTGCACTAAACGGACCCCTCCTCTCTCTCTTTCTCTGCAACAGTATTTTGCACCGAGAAAAAAATTCAGCAACCTTTATTCCTTATTTAACACAATAGTACAGTTTCTTTCAATGTTTAACCAGACTTCTTTTTCTGTTATGACTCAACTGAAAAGGCTTACCTGCTGAGAAACAAAGACTAAGCAAACAGGACATTGAGCTCACAGTAGCTTTTTGTCAAAAAAAGACTAAAAATGGCCCTTATAGCCTTTGTATAAGAACTAGTACAGTACAACAACAAAAAAGATATTTGCAGTTTTTAGAATGCTGGTCAGAATTTCCATCATACTCACAGCATGGGAACATTACGGCGGCAAGAACTGTATTGCCTCACATAACATTTGTGTTCACCACTCCAGCAGCCAAATGCAATACTTTGTATATTATAAGATAATCCTTCTTCATACTTCATACATTCTACATCTTGCCTTTGTTTTATTCATATTAAAACAAAGTGCTATCTTTACATTCTGTGCCTTATTTTTCCAAATAAGGCCTAACCAATCTATCAGAATGTATTTCTTAGCTATCCTACTGAATTTGACTGCTTGTTCTGAATTAGAATTTTGCACAAAGCTTCTCCTTGAGTTAAATTGAGGTATATGTCCCTCTATACCTCAATGGCTCTTGTTTGTTTTTTATCCCACATCCTGGCTCATCTCTTCAGCAGGCTTGACTGCTATGTGAGCTCTGCTGGAAACCTCTGGCGAAATTCTTATAACGCTTTCTCATTTCTTCCACTGTAAATGCCTCATTCTACTTTCCTAATCTCTTGACTAAACATATTTTCTGACTAAGAACAGTTTATTCTTTAATAAAAATATTGATTTTATATCAATATATAAGAATTGTAGTATTCATAGCATATGTAAATGGGTACATTTTTATATAAATGCATAATTACAGAGGACACTAAGGGGCCGATTCACTAACTTTGAGTGAAGGATTTGAAGGTAAAAAACTTCGAATTTCGAAGTTTTTTTTGGGTAGCTTTGACCATCGAATGGGCTACTTCGACTACGACTTCGAATCGAAGGATTCGAACTAAAAAACGTTTGACTATTCGACCATTCGATAGTCGAAGTACTGTCTCTTTAAAAAAAACTTTGACCCCCTAGTTCGCCATCTAAAAGCTACCGAAGTCAATGTTAGCCTATGGGGAAGGTCCCCATAGGCTTGGCTAACTTTTTTTGATCAAAGGATATTCCTTCGATCGTTGGATTAAAATCCTTTGAATCGTTCGATTCGAAGGATTTTATCGTTCGATCGAAGGAATTATCGAACTATCTGCGCTAAATCCTTCAACTTCGATATTCGAAGTCGAAGGATTTTAATTCCTAGTCGAATATCGAGGGTTAATTAACCCTCGATATTCGACCCTTAGTGAATCGGCCCCTAAGGGACATATTTACTAAAACTCGTTTTCCTATCATCTTTTCATTAAAGCAAATCCAACCAAACTCCCATCCATGATCTGTCTTAATTTACTAACAATTCAGATCGAAAAGTGTCTGTGCACAAAAAGTCTATGCGACAATTCGAATTGTGCGACACTTTGAATTTATCAGATTATTGAATGAAAACCAGCACCAAACTGTCCGAAACTTTTGAGAATCATGAAGGCAAAAACATGTTCCAATTTTTAAAGGGACCATCTGCCATTGACTTTTACATTATTTTGACAGGTTTTAGATGGAGATTCAAATTTTTTATCGGACTTATATCCTGAAAAAATCTAGTTCTAGTTTTTCTTGGAAAATGTAAAATTTTTCCCTTTAAAAGTCCAACTAGAAAAATTCGGAGCTTACTAAATAACCCCTTAAAAGACAGTTATGACTAAAAACATCAGTGGATGAGGAAAGTACATTGACACTGTCCAGATAAAACTACAATAGCACTGAGATGCATGAAAGCATTATGCTAAGGCTTTTTTAGGTCTATGTCACGCATGGTATGAAAACACTGGTGGTGAAAATGCCAATCTGCTCTTATCTGTCACAAGCTTTTGAAGACATTGCCAGTCAGTGCTTATGTAGGACATATTGTATTATTTCAGTCTGAGCCCCATGTAGGTATTGACACGGTCACACGGACAGATCAGGGCAAATTACATTTTTGCCAACAGAGAAAACACCATGTGTGAGATTGTCCCAAAGGCATTAGGGGGCGTAAGTGCGAGATTGTGCAACTTTTTGCTCATAACAGAGCACTTGCCTATCAGGACTCATGTAGGACACCGAATAAAGTGCAAGGTACTGGGTGGGTAAGGGTAGGGAGAGGGGACACCTGCATATTTGTGTAGTATATTCTAGTTAGCCATGATGTGCTATTATGAGTAAGGAAGTATGCATTTTCTTCTCTTTTCCAAAGTAAGACATTATTAACTTTAATAGTTTAATAATAAAGGGATAGTTAATTTTAAAATAACGTTTTAGTATAATAATTATTAATAATAATTAGCAATATTTATAAGGCTACTTGTAATATGTTGATATAATGAAGTTGGTCTTCATATTTTATTTATTGCGTTTATAGTGTTTTTTTAAAATTATAAATCCAGTTTATAATTTATATGATTGCTCTGGTCCCATTTAACTTAGCAAAAAGCCAATTTCTTGAATGACAGATTAACAGAAAGCTAAACAGCGGAAGTAACTAGCATCACAGGGCAACATTTTTTTTTGTTTCAGGGGTCAGTCACCTGTAACATTCTACTTGAAGATTAACTAATCCTTTAAACAGATTGTATAATGAAAAGGATACTTATAAAAAAGAAAACAAACTGCCTCGGTTGACGGACGGGCCAGGATTACCAAGTGTCAGAATTACATTAAAATCATTTTATATGCAACTCCTTATTGGAGATTGCTGTATAATATAAAGTAGGATTTTTTTTACATTTGACTGACTGCGCCATGTACAAGTACTCAGTGCCGAACTTGGTCCTATTCCATTTATTTATTAATGAAGATAGATGTGGAAAGCAAAGTTTCCATCTTGGTAGGTAACATTAAATTGTGTGGCTAATTAACATTAGGATGATATTTTCAGAACTGGGCAAGTATATATCAGATGAATTTCAATGTAGTAAAATTACAGGCTGCTCCTTTTAGAATTAAAGCGTCTGTAAATGGATGAAATGTAATAAACTGGAGAAGTTAGCTGCAGTTAATGACATACTGGTAATAATTTTCAGCATTTACCTGTTGCCTAAAAATATCTTCCCCAACCAAAGGTGCAGGCTAATAGAGACCCCATTGTGGTGGGAGATACCATTAGTTTTTTTTTTTCAACTGCCCTGCCAGCGCTAGGCCATCCACAACGGGAGGGAGCTCCTGCTTCGAACAGCCATGTTGGGTCACATGCATGCACATAATGAGCGAATGCCGCAACTTGCTAATTATGCTCATGTTCATTACAAATTGTGGGCATTTCTATAAGGATCAAGGACACCAAGTTTAGCTGCCTTTACTAAGGTCAAAATTGCCCTAGAAAAAGATTTGGATAGGAATGTTAGCAAAATATACCCTGAGAAGTGGCAGAATATGGTAAGCACAGGAAATAGGTTTACCATTTTTCATATATACAGTAAAGTGAGGGCATTGGCCTTAGCAAAGACATTCTTCACAGACCCTGTAGCAAGAGTTACATCTTATTCTGTCTAAGATAAATTGTGGAGTATAATTGTACAGTCTGTCTCAAGCAAAATAAATAGACAATTCATATAATTTACCTCCAGTATGTTTAAATATCTTATATTCTACTAAGTCAAGTTAAGGTGTATTACTTTTACAAAGCCAGTCAGTGTGCAAAAGCACACTGCCACTCTCTCACCATTCTTTATATCCTATGCTTCTTTCATACAATCCTACAAGTGGATCATAATTCCCACTGACTATAGTAGGAAGCACCATGAACAATTTTTGGCTTTGATTGCCTCAGGAAAATGTTTGTCAAATAGAAAGCAGCCAAATATATTAAGCTTTACAAAATGTTGAACATATGCCGCTGTTCTACTAAACTGTTCACCAAAAATCTACTTAAAGATCACCACCTTGGTGCTGGTGGGAGCATATTGTTGTATAGATGCTTTTTACTTGATTGACACAGCACTGTGTCCTTTTTAGTGCCTTACGTACAAGACACCCTGGTTCATCATCTGCACCTGTATTTCGAGTGTAGATGACAGCTAGGTCTCCACAACCCTACATGACACATGTACTTCAGAAAATACTACAATAACATGTATGAAGGTGTTTATTTACATGAATATTTCCGCCCTCACTCCACCCGCACCCAACTTCCGGGTTCCTTCTATAGCCCTGCGTCGACCAGCCCCACGAGGCGAGCAGGCACACTTCTATAAAAATTGAAGTCCGAAGTCGGAAGCCGGCATTGTAGGAAGGGGGGTGTGAGGTCGGCCTGAACCCGCCCGACCTGCAGGTATCGGGTCGACCCGCACATCACAATAAAGCACCATTACACACCAATGCCAATAATTCAAGTCAGCAAGGTATTCAGACTACTAAACTCCTGAAATCACCAAATGTGAAAACACTCCAAGCACTTTGCACTTTCTTTCAAGTAATCAACCAGCTATGTTTGAACCACAGGAACTGTATGTCACCAGTTCTATGCTGGTGACATACAGAAGGAGAAATTATTTCTAGTAACAGTACTAGTTTCTTTATCAAAAGATCCCATACCTGTTAGGCACTTCAAGCAATAATTTTTTGGAGGTTAAAAATGTAAAGCAACAGCAACCAGTCTTTGGTATTACTTTTGCTATCAGCATATACTGTATTTACTTTATGTTTTTGGAGTCATTTTAACTACTATCCTTTTCTGCATCTTTTTTTATTTAGCTATTTTCATTTCCAACTTTAATAGCCATTCTAATTTTTTGGCCTTCTTTTTTACTTGTAACTTTTTGTCATCCACTGTTCTCCCTCTCTTTTGTGCTCTCTTTTGTGCTCTCCTTTGTGCTACTTTTCCTCTTGTTCTTAAATGTATACCTTTCCCATTATTTGTAGCTTTTTTTAACTTCTTAATTGTCCCAATCCCATTTTCATGTATGTTTATCTCTTTTTTTCTGCTACTTTATCACTTGGGTAGTTATTTTTAGGTTACAATTCAATCTTATTTCTGTGTGGATTGGGATTTGTGTCGTGTACTTTGCTGTGCTGTATTTGGTAAGGGGAGTATGGGGAAGATGTGTGCTTGATAAGCCTTAAAATCAGAGAAAGGCATGGCACAACAAAAGCTATTAGCAAGAGCTGCCAAAAATGTATTGCCTGGGGCTGCCACTTATGTAGACACATGGATATAGGTGTAATTGTCCACCAAACACAGCAAAGTGTTGCACACAAGAAACCTTAATGTGTTGCACAGTCTTGGATCTGGACAGAGTTATAGGAAATTTTAGTTTTGGTATTTGTATGTTGTCCCCATGATCCCAACCAATATCTCTATATATAATGGATATCTGCTGAGAGATTATCAGTATTTTTCCTGGGGGGGGTGGTCAGCAAGCACAGAGACAGGCGATTATTCATGGTTTACATTTAATCTGTGCAATCAGATACAGTATGTCTGTGTAAAAAAGAGCATTTTAAATTCATTCTGGAAGTTAGTTAGACAGTGTTTATGCACCTTCTAACATAAGTCCATGGAAATTAAATAATGTCCAAAAATAGTTATTATAGTTTCCCTTTAAAACTTCACTAGCAGAAGTGAGTGCAGTATTAGCTAATGGCTTTCAGTGTATGCTTAGATTTATACTTGTATAACAACTGGAGAACAGCAGGTTGGATTATAAATAAAAGAGACCTACATAATGTATTTTGCTTCAACACCCCTGCAAAATGTCTTGGTGAATGTGTTCTATATATTTATTGTCCCAAAATATATCTATATAGAGTACAAGCATAAACAGTATATCTTGTGCAATTTTACATTCAGGATAAATATTTATGTTAATGTGGACTATGGACTATGGACTATATGTGAATGGAAAAAAAAGAAAATTTTTATACTTTTCAATAAATCTAAACCTGTATGTGCATGAGAAACAGCTGAGGTTTCTTTGAATAGATACATTAATATACAGTATGTACTGTACATCTAAATATGCTCTAACATACGTAGGAAGATGATTTTTGCTACTTTTCCTAAGAATGAAGCATATTATGCAAATCTTTATATGATGACGTATAATGTATGTGAATGGATTTACGCATGGTCTCTTTTTCATGTAAGATGGTGACGTCTGCTTGTAATTCTGTAAGCACACATCTGTTTTTGTGCACCCTCAGGTGGGATGAGCCATTCTTTAAGTATAACAGACCTGCAAGTTTAAGTCATATGTGCAGGATGAAGCATACCGTGTAGAAATTCTGGTGGATATCTTTTTGGTATCTTAGCCTCTGTAGATGCATCTATTTCAGGAGTGATTGATGGATGGGGGTGGGAAGAGAGCAGCGAATTCTTCCTCCTGTTCTCTGTGTGTTACAGAGGCGTGTGAATATGAAGTATGTCATTAAGTCATAATAAAGAGTGTATACCGTGACACACGCTGCTTGCTACAGGAGTATTGTGCTGGTGAGGCTGCTGTTTCCTCAGGTGTGTGGGCGTTTGGAAACCTTGCTAATCTGGGGAAAACTGAGATTCTTGGTTCTGAAATTGGAGATGGTGCAGAGGCTAAATTTTATTGACAGGACATACAGGGATATATTGTACAAGGTAAAGATTAAAAACATATTGAGCATAAAAACTGGTTTTAAAACAATTTACACTGAAAAAATAAGCATTGACATGGAAGACTAAGAAAAAATTAACACGATCAAAGCTATTAGGGCTCATATATAATCTAATCCAGAAGTGCCCATACTTTACTAATGCAAGGTCTTCTTTTAGTGAAGTTGTCCCATTATGATCTACATCCATAAAACCATTGTTAGCATTCTGTTCCTCGGAAAATATTACTTAAATATTGATTGATGAGAAAATGTAAATTAGTATATTTAACAAACCACTATTTCTTAAGTGACCTTAACATAATAACAATCTGAATGAAAAACATGAAATAGGAGGGCGATTTTAGACAAGCTGTTTGTTGTCTTGAGATCTACTGCTCACAAACCAAAGGTCTACTGCAGGGGTCAGCAACCTTTACTATCAAAAGAGCAATTTTGCCCCCGCTTCCACGAAAGAAAAATAGTCTGGAGCCGCAAAATATAACACCGCTTATAAACTTTTAAAAGTTTTAACCTTTTTTTAATTTTAACTGTTACAACAACAAAAGTGCAATGTATAGGCCTACTTTGAAATGTATTAAACACTGAATAGCCCTATTAAATGCTATAGACGTCATTAAAATATATGTCACATCCACATCTATAGCCCTCGCACCTGCTGCAGCTGGATTCTGGAGGCTTGTCTTTTGTCTTGAGTGTGTGACCGCGGTAAGGACCAGGCATAATGAATCATCTTGCTGCGGCTCGGTCTTGCCTGGGATGTCTATTCAACCCTCGCACCTGCTGGCGGCTCCTTGAGCTGTATAGACGACGCTGAGCCGCAGCAAGCAGGATAAAGAGCTGCATGAGGCTCCGGAGCCGCAGGTTGCCTACCCCTGGTCTACTGGTAGATCCTGATCTACCCCCCCCAGAAGCCCACCCAATGGCCTTCAGGCATGCAAACTTTTCTGCAGTTCCCTCCATGATGAGATGCCATTGCATCCCCTGTAGGCACCAAGGGGAAGTGGGTCCGGGTGCAATCCCCCTAGTAATAATTCCACTGACGATCTGTTATAGAAAGTAAACCATCCCCACTGTGAATTAGTGTGATATTGACACATGATGTGCAATTGTGGTGGATGCAACTTAGAGTAGATCTGCTTTTACGATCAAATTCTGTGGACAAATGTTGCATTGTGGGGAAATAACAATTTGTGTGATAAGTCCACTTAACATTATGCACAGCATTCATAAATGAGCCTTATTGTAATGAGAATTGAAGTCCTAAAGTAATAAGGCAAGGATTGAAGTGTACACACATATATCAGGCAATAGCAGGGTTGAGAGTGAATAATTGTGTCAGATAATGAATTAATGGAAGAAGTTACAAGGAAAAAAGGAATACTAAGCAGTAGGAAGAGATATTACAACCATAGGATCCATTTGGGGAATTGTTATATAAAGCGACAGAGAAAGGTAAATGGAGAGATTATGTAGAACAATAAGAAGAATTAAAAAGTCATTCAGATGGAGCAGTGTGAATAATCCTGTGGAACAGCAGGAGCTTTCATTTTAACACTTAACATCTTGTGATGTACTAGCTTCATTTTAAAATGAATTTTAAAATATGTTTTGTTAGCCAACAACTTTTTGTTGTTCAGAATGTGTCAGGTACATTGTGTTTGTACCTAGGAAAACATGAAGTGTAAATTTATAATCTTAATTTGTAACGTTTTTTGCTACAAGGAGACACCATGTTGCTGGCATAGGAGTAGAAAAATCTTTTCTCTATATTGCATACTGAGAAGCTGAGTGGTCTCAACTATGGAAAATCTAAAGGGTAGCTCCTCAAACCTTTACCTTACTCCAGTCAGAATAGCCAGGATTTACCCGGGGACAAATGGAATTGCTTCCGGGGATGTCCCATTCGCAAAATCTTTGAAATCACATTTATTAAATTTGGGCTGGTAATGGACTGAATCCTTTGTAATGAGAAATTAACCAGTATAATAAGGGACACATATTGCAATTTTCAGCAGACTATGCAACCATGGATTGAATATAGGTCCCAGAGCATCACTCCCAGACACCTACCGACCTTACAGTGATGGACTCAAAGAGTATAAGTATGCAACACCTTTATAAACATAAGATGTCAGGGCAAATGATGTAAAAAAACATTCTAGTGAGGTAATTGTTTAATGTAATGTTTATTTCAGTTATGTTTTGATTTATGTTTTATTTTTATTTAAATTGTAACTTACACGTTATTATTGCAAAATTGTCAGAAGACTGTATAGCTATAGGATCAACCTCATGTAATGTATATGTAATACTATTTTATATTATGAAGATCTGCAAACAAATTTGAATATTGTGACAAGAAACGATGTAAATGGAAAACAGGTCAGTTCAGTTGCAACGGATATGCATTTTCTGGTACAATTAGCTAGCAGCAAGGGATTGGTTATTATTATTATTATTACATAATAATATGCAGTGCTGCAACAAAGACTGCAAAAAAAAACAAAATAATTGTGTATTATAATAAATAAAGGACCCCTTGTTGGAAGTAACCTCGAAGTTCCATGACCTGTATAAAAGCATTTTATATGGCCATGAAACTCCTCTGTGACTTATAATATCCTTATATCTTACAATAAGGGGTCCTTTATTCACTATATATACATTCCCCTGCTGCCACCACAATACTAGGTTAGAGCAGTGATATAGGAGACAAGTAGGCATTTGTAGTGACAAACATATGACAATTAACTTCCAGTGGTGATGTTCAGGAAAACACAATTAATGTCCCTTATTTTATTGTACAGGAATGGGATCCATTATCCGGAAACCAATTATCCAGAAAGCTACAAATTATGGAATGGTCATCTGCCATAGACGCCATTATATTATATGCAGATTTGTAAAAATGATTTTTTTTCTCTGCAATAATAAAAAAAGTAACTTGTACTTGATCCAAACTAAGATATAATTAATCCTTATTGGATTCAAATCAAGCCTATTTGGTTTAGTTAATGTTACATGATCTTCTAGTAAATTTAAGGTACAAAGATACAAATTACAGTAAGATCCGTTATCCGGAAAACCCCAGGCCCCGAGCATCCTGGATAACGGGTCTCATACCTGTATTTCCAGAATCTGCTAGAGCATCCCTCTTACATTGTAAGCTAACATCTCTGGAGTATTGGTCATCGTTTTATTGTATGGCGTATTCTACGGCTCGGCAGGCTAAAGGTGGCCATACACGGGCCGATAAAAGCTGCCGACAGACCGTGTCGGCAGCTTATTGGCCCGTGTATGGGGCCCCCCGACGGGCTTCACCGATCGAGATCTGGCCGAAAGTCGGCCAGATCTCGATCGGATGGGACAGAAAATCCCGTCGGATCGCGGCCGCATCTATTCGTTGATGCGGTCCCGCAATCCGACCGCCCGTTAAGGCCTCGTTAGGATCCGATCGTTGGGCCCTAGGGCCCACGATCGGATCGGCCCGATATTGCCCACCTCAAGGTGGGCATATCGGAGGGAGATCCGCTCGTTTGGCGACATCGCCAAACGAGCGGATCTATCAGTGTATGGCCACCTTTAGTTAGTAATAGTTATTAGGTGTTTTAACTAAGTCAACTGTTCCTTGGGTTCCTGTAGATTATTGATTGTACCATTAGTACAGTTCTTAAGAGATGACATGAGATGGTTACATAAGATATTTGATGATATGAGTTTGGAGAGAGCAGCTTGGGTTAATATTGTTATTGGAGTGGTCAACATAGTATAGATGTAAAAGATTTTTGTGAGATTTGCTGTCAAAAGACTGGAAGTGGAGCAATCAGAATGATTTTTTTAGTGTAGTATATGATAGCGTAGCACCTACACCATCACCAAACTGATTCAAGGTTTCGATTTCTACAAAAGGGAATGCTCTTTTAATGTAAATCGAGAGGTCAGGTAGAATCTAAGAACAGTAAGTTTACAGTTTTAATATTGCATCTGATGTTACATAATAAAATAGTCTGTCATCTCTTATTGAAATAGCTGATCCAATCCAAAATAACACTTGGATCATTACCAGGACGTGTATTCTTTATATTAATTACAGTGTGTGTAAACCTGAATTCTTATATATTTTTAGAAAGCGGTCATATCTCCCTCAAGTACTTAAACTGGAACACATTTCAAATAACAATACCATGGTTTTTTTTGCACAGTAGATCTTGCCAGACAAAATCAGTTGCCTTTTATGAGGAGGTTAGCAGAAACCTAGACAGTGGTGTTGCAGTGGATGTCATCTACTTAGAATTTGCTAAAGTATTTGATACAGAACCACACAGAAGGTTACTCGTTAATAAAGGAATATTGGCCTGGAACATAATATTTGTACTTGGAAAGAGAACATTTTCTAATTGGACCGATGATGTTAGCTGAGTACCTTGGGGATCTGTCCTTATTCCTATGCTTTATAATGTTTTCATAAATGATCTTTACATTGACATTGTAACTATAGTCCATGGTGGTTATGTAATAACAGGCACAAAGTTTGCTGCAAGTCAAATCACCTATAGCAACCAATCAACAAATAATAATTACTGGTCACCTTTTATCTTATTGGTGCTATGGGTTACTGCGCGCACACACACACACACACACACACACACACACACACACACACACACACACACACACACACACACACACACACACTCTCTCTCTCTCTCTCCCCAATCCAGCAGAATTTTACTGCCTGGGTGCTGTCATATATAGTGCAGATAGTCGTGTTCCAAGGAATGACGCACTCCAGGACTTCATAATGAGATCAAGCAAAGTGAAGTTTATTTGTCAACGTTTCGGTCCAGTCTGGACCTTTCTCAAGACATAAGTTATCTCATTATGAAGTCCTGGAGTGCGTTATTGCTTGGAACACGACTATATATATATATATATATATATATATATATATATATATATATATATATATATAATAGATCCGGACAGCATGAGTGCACACTGGGATTTAATTAAAACACTGATGTTTATTAAGTTACATTAAAACTGGTCAACGTTTCGGTCCGCCTCTAGGACCATTATCAAGATGGTCTTGATAATGGTCCTAGAGGCGGACCGAAACGTTGACCAGTTTTAATGTAACTTAATAAACATCAGTGTTTTAACTAAATCCCAGTGTGCACTCATGCTGTCCGGATCTGTTATGCTTTTTCTCATATGAATGGCTGAATGGCACCTGGGTGTCTTGCTGATTCCAGTGATTTTATATATATATATATTATATATATATATATATATATATATATATATATATATATATAGAGGTGTGAAGGATCAGCACTCTCCTATTAGTTCAGTGAATGAAGTGTTAGTTTAGGATCTAATGTTGTGTATTCAATAAAACAACACTTCATTCACTAAACTAATGGGAGAGTGCTGATCCTTCACACCACTATCTACAATATTGATCGTGCACCCCTGCTCTAACAAGAAAAGAGTGCGGACACCAGCAACCATTTTTATATATATATATATATATATATATATATATATATATATATATATATATATATATATATATATATATATATATATATATATATATATATATATATAAAACAAACAAGGGAAAGTTGTGGTCACCACTAATTTCTAAAACCATTAGGTGGGGGTGCAATGAGGCTGTGACCACAAAATACATATAGACAAATACAAGAGTCCTCTGCACTCAACCCATTATCAATATATTTAAGACAGAGATATTTTGTGCATACTGCTACTAAAAAATGCCTTACCCTGTAAACAAACAGGGATTGTTTGTCCATATATTGCAATATATTTAAGCTGGCCAACTACGTCAAAGTCATCCCATATCTGGCCAGTCCTATGCTCAATTTTCATCTAAATTCATTAAGAATTCTATTGCTTCATTATACATTTTACAAAGAGACTAGGTTTTACCTGCAACTTACTTGCTGCTTTCAAAGTAAAACTCCCAAACTTGGCTGCCATTTTATTAGACACCAGTGGGATCACCTGACTATAGCTGGGAAGGGTGGGAGCTACAACATGGAGCTGGTCACTGCTCCTGTATAACTATAACAAACAAGGGAAAGTTGTGCTCACCACTAATTTCTAAAACCATTAGGCGGGGGTGCAATGAGGCTGTGACCACAAAATACATATAATCCATTATCAATATATTTAAGACAGAGACATTATCTTAAATATATTGATAATGGGTTGAGTGCAGAGGACTCTTGTATTTGTCTATACACACACACACACACACACACACACACACACACCACACACATTTTTAATTGTTACAGGCAATGGCCTGATATCCAGCATATTGATACTCACTCAAATCCTTTCTGTTTGCGTGTCAAAGAGTTCAGAATTGCCCCTAAATTTACTTGAATTGTAATTGACTGAATCCTGCCTTGTCAAACACTGCCCAAAATGTGCCAGTGAACAGTTTGAGCAGTTATCATTTCACCGGTGAGTGCACAGGCATGGTCCAGGGGATTATCATTCAAGTCAAGGGAAGTGCACTTTTGTTTCTGCCCTAAAATTGATTTTAGATATTTGCCCAGCAACAAACTGGATGGGGGTTAGGAGGTTACATGAAAGGAACTTTGATTTCTTGGTGTATGTATGTATTTGCTTAATTTAGTAATTTTTGGCAGGACCTATTTTGACTGAAACGTAGAAGGAAAGTAATGGTAATTACAGACCTGTGAGGTTGACATCTGCACTATGAAAACTGATGGAAACAAGAGAAAAGGGAGGAAAAAAGTTGCATGACTTATGAGTAATGATTATTATTATTATTATTATTATTATTATTAATTACCAGAGCATACCCAAGGCAGCAGGAATAGAAATGTTTGACAGCATAACTGAATGTGGGATGTACTGTAGCTGTGAATTGTCTTTATTTAACTACATCTGAAACTCTTCCTCACATATCGTTTTTTAGGGAATAATATTCTTGGTGCTGTAAATCTATTCAAATGCATCAGTTAATAGTCCTGCTCCAGGAGACTTTTGCACTGAAATCCGTTTCTCAAAAGAGCAAACAGATTTTTAATTTGGAAATCTAACAATGGGCTAGACATATTGTCAGTTTCCCAGCTGCCCACAGTCATGTGACTTGTGCTCTGATAAACTTCTGTCACTCTTTACTGCTATACTGCAAGTTGGAGTGATACCACCCCTCCCTTTACCCCCCCCCCCAGCAGTCTAACAACAGAATAATGGGAAGGTAACAAGATAGCAGCTCCCTGACACAAGATAACAGCTGCCTGGTAGCTCTAAGAACAGCAATCAATAGTAAAATCAAAATGATTTAAATCAAGCAGGCAGCCTCAATTTTGTGGCAAGCTTTGTCACATCCCAAAATCTTGTTTATTTGCCAGAATGGGGGACCTGGTGCCCATGCACAGGCTACACAATTTTGGCAATGAGGAGGGAGGGCATTCATGAGTGCAGAACGGAAAATGAAAAAAGTAGGCAATAAATGATTGACTGCTAATATTTTTAAATACTTTATAACAGGTATGGGTGCTTTATTTAAAAAAATTATTTTGGTCTCATATATATTATATATTTGAAAAGGACTTCTATTATACAGATATTTATGTCTGGGTGACATGTCCTCTTTAAAAAGTAGTTTTTGCCAAAGAAAAATCAAATCGGTATATACAGTTACTGTATGTAGTTATTTTGCCTGGAAAAAAACCCAACTGTACCCCAACTTCAACCCATCTGTGTATCCTCCAGCATTACATTGTATATTATATACTACACATATACACATATATATGTTTAGGAAATGAAAGTAGGTGTCAAATGAATGGAATACCTTAATTTCATGCACTTCCCCATGATAAAATAACATTCTTGAACTAAAAATTGCAAGGTTTTAGGAGATAGGCCTGATCTGCAAAGATCATCCCACTACTCACATTGCATTCCACTGAGACTGAGCTTGTCCTGATGAAGAATAGAATTTTGTCCAGAGACCGCTCCATCAGTGCACACTTTATTTAGATGTTCAAAACCACATGGCATAATTGATGTTAATGTAATAATAATACAGGTATGGGACCTGTTATCCAGAATGATCTGGACCTGGGGTTTTTCCAGATAACATATATCTCTGGCATTGAGGGCCTGGGTGCAACTACCCTATTAAGGGAGATAAAGTTATCAAATATTTCCAGAACATGCACACCAGACTTTTCCGTGTAGGATGAATATAGAAAAATTAGGTTTTTAATTATTCATCATTTTGTAGCAAATTGTATCTGGTATCCGTAACCATTTTGGTCCATTCTGAGGTGGGAGATTTATATCATCGGGCTTTAGCTTTCAGGTCCTGAGGTGAAAGGTACATTGTGCAGACCTTTAACCAAACCTGGGGTTTTATTTTTTTGCTTATTTACAGTCACTACTGATGATTGTATGTTATGGTGGAGAGTGGCATGGTATTTATCCATAGCTACTTAATGGGTTGTATTACGTACTTGTTGATTATTTTGTATTATCTACAAATTCTCGATCAGCACCATTTAAATGGATATTTTCTATAGTTGGCATAGTTCTGGTATTTGTATGTATGTATTTATGTATATTTTTATTTGTAAAGCGCTTCTCGAGGGCAAAGCACTGTACAGCAAAACAATAAATTAGTAGTGACAAACAAGGGGTCATTGGAATAAAAAGTAACAATAAGTGCATTATTAGAATACAATTCACATAAATATAATTACAATACAGATTAAGTGCTCACTGTCAAGGAAACAAAAGGCTAGAGGACCGTACCCCGTAGGGCTTACAGTCTAAATGGGACGGTAACATACAGACACAATTCAGAGGGGTATTAAGGTGCTGTGGGTTACAGTTTGTTACACTGTTATATAAGTGCCAGTTCAGGTGTTATCCAGGTGCTCCAAGAGGTAGTCTTTGAGTTTTGTTTTAAACACACTTAAGGAGGATTCTCTCCTGAGAGATTCAGGAATAGCATTCCAAATGTAAGGAGTCGCAAGAGAGAAGGGTTTGATACGGGAAACAGCAGTAGTAGTAGTGGGGGGTACAACCAAGCGGTTGCTCTGAGAGGAGCAGAGGTTTCGGGCAGGAACATATAGAGAAACAAGAGATGAGATGTAGTTAGGTGAAGAGGAATGAAGGGCTTTGAAGGTTATGAGGAGGAGTTTATAAGTTATTCTTTGTTTTATAGGAAGCCATGATAAGGACTTCAGCAGCGGAGGGGCCTGTACCCTTTTGGGTGAGAGGAGGATAATTCTGGCAGCAGTGTTTAATACAGACTGTAGAGGGGAGAGATGGGAGTTGGGGAGGCCAGTTAGTAGAAGGTTACAGTAATCTAGTCTAGTATGTGATTATATTCACTTACCAGGTTATCTGGATCAGACAAATCCTTAAGGGAAATGAGACTGGGCCTGAAAGACTGAGCTAAGGCTGGAAGGTCAATGTCACGTGTATTCCGAACTAAGACAGTGGGGGAAGAAGCAGGTGGGCACTTAAACTTAAGTTTAAACTTAAACCGGATTTCAGAAGACACCACTTATAACTGTAATCCAACCAGTGAACTACCAACACCAAAATGTGTCTGTAATCCCAAATGGAGACATAAGATTTCACTATAAACTTGCATGGCTGTCTAACTGATACTGTGACTGGGGGTTGTGAAATTCAGGGCACAAACCAAGAAACAAATTTATTTTGAGCCTGAAATGAAAAAAAATCTTACATGAAGTTTTCACTTACATACACATTTCAAATGTTTACACAAGGTCTAATAACCAGTCTAATAATCAATAGTTAGTAGTTTCTGATCACTTGCGTGAAAGCAATTATCTCATCAGTTGCTGTGATTAGCATACCTGGTGCAAACGTTGTGACTTTTATTAGATCACACCATTGCGTCTTTTTAATTTTCCAGTTCATTTTTGTGCTGAAATATAGGTTACAGAACATGTAGAGTTTTTTTCAACAGAACATTTGCAGCTTCAGGTTTCTATGGCAACTGAGTGAGTGGCAGGTTTAGAAACTATGGAAAGTCTGTTGGACTAGCAGCATGAAACAGAAATTGCTATACTAATGGGGTAGAGATAAAGCCTACGGGAAGCAGAGGAAAAAATCAAGGCAATATTTGCTCTTTAATTTGAGAGATGTATGCATTAATAGACAACCGTTACTTGTAATAATTATATATCAAGGATTTTAACCACTATTGCTTACAGTCTACGGGGCTATGGAAATAAACCTATAGGCAGGTATAAGACAAGATGTATGTGTACCAGACAACAACCCCATAATTATGTATACATTGAACATTCCGCTGCTCTCTTGTTACTAATTGCACACCTACACTGTTACGTGAATGCTCTGTGCATGCGATTCAAAGGGTTAGAGGAATATAGAAGCAGCTCTTACCTTCCATAAAATGGCTGGATCATGCATAAGAAGTGGAAGCAGGGAGGTCTATGTGGATAGTGTAGCATAACAGGGAATCAGTTGAGGAAAATACTGCAATATTAATGAAATGGAAAATGCTCACAATAGGCTTTAGTAGTTATGTATTTACAAAAGAGCATACTGTAGAATTTGTTTTCCATATATGAAAGCTACTGTTTTTGGGCTTGTCAATGAAAACAGCTTTACCTGCAGTTTCCACATGTTGGGGGTAATTTAATAAATAGTTAATTAATTTTATTATTTAGTAGCATTTATTGGTAACCTGCTATGGTTTACTGCACCTTTGTGCCTTAAGTTTTCCCTTTAATATTTTTTTGGAAATACTGAATGAGAGTCCGTTGTATTTAAAAGCACATAAATCTTTTTTTCAATATTAAATATGGAGTAATATAGCTTTGTAAGGGCAGCACTCCCCCTTAGGAACATGCCTCGGGTGCACGGCAATAAAGTATACAAGCAAAAAGAAGACCAGCATCACCGAGATAACTTGTGAAATGCTCAAACTTGTATTGTGAAATTACATGCAAGCTGACGTGACGTTTCAGTCCCCATAGGGAGAAAGGTCCCTTTGTGGACCGAAACGTCACGTCGGCTTGCATGTAATTTCACAATACAAGTTTGAGCATTTCACAAGTTATCTCGGTGTTGCTGGTCTTCTTTTTGCTTATATATATATATATATATATATATATATATATATATATATATATATATATAAGCAAAAAGGTAAAATAACGTGTAACATAGGCCTTAACTTATTTACAACCATTTCAATTAGAGTTGCCATACATTGCTGTATTTTAGAGTTTTCTGGATAACTGATTTCTGTATAATAGATCTTATACCTATAATTAATGGATTGGGCTTACTTATCAAGCAGAATATAGCTGGAGATAGGGTTGCCATCTGTGTGGTTTTGAACTGGGCATCAACACTTTAAAACATTGAGAAAACTGGATAGAAATCCAGCCGGTTGCATCTAAGGGGCCCGTTTACTAAGGGTCGAAGTGAATTTCAAAGTGAATTATTGAATTCAAAAACTTTCGAAGTAATTTTTGGGTACTTCAATCGAATAGGCCAAAATTCGATTTGATTTGAAAAAACTTTGAATATTTGACTATTCGAAAATCGAACCTGTCTCTTTAAAAAAACTTTGACACTTCGCCACCTTAAACCTGCTGAATTGTTATGTTAGCCTATAGGGACCTCCTAGAACCTATAGGCAGTATTTGGCTGTTTTTTTTGAAAATCGATCGGTCGATTAAATTGTTCAAATTGTTTGATTCAAATGATTTCTACGATCGATTGAACAATTTGAATTCGATCGAAAACGGCTAAATTCACTCAAAAAAAATACTTAGATTATCGAATTTCTACAATTCGATGGTAAAATATCGAAGTTTTACCACTTTGAATTCCGACCCTTAGTAAATGTGCCCCTAAGTGATGCAATAGCCTCACCCTGGTGTCATAACTCCACCTACATCATTGTGCCCACCTCTAATTTCCATATGCTCCAGAAACAGGTTCTAGCTTAACTAGACGTGGCGTTTTTGCAGCGTTTTTACGCTGCGTTTTTAAAAAAGAATAGCCAGGCATAAATATGCCACTGAAACCACATGCGACCGTCAACATGCTTTTTCATGTGTTTTTCAGCACGTAGGATTCTTTTCCCAACATGCACTTCTAATTGTTCTCATTGAGAATTTGGACGCCATATTTAAAATACGCTGCATATTTACACAAAGTGTGGTTTCAGAAGTGCAGATCCTATTGAGTCTATTGATTTGGTAGTTTCTTGACGTATTGGCGTTTCTGCTAAAAAACGAAAATACTGGAGTCGTGTATCGGATTTCAGCTTGCAAGTGCCCTGTGTGAATTGCCATAGTGCGTTTTCCGTTAGTTTCAGTGGTAGTGCAGTTTATGCGTATTTACGCCTGGCTGTTATTTTTTTAAAAACGCCACGTCTGGCCTTGCCATAAGAATTATACTGCTGTGTGTTTTCACTCACATTTCACTCACAGTTCCCATGTTATTTCTCCCTGCTCTCCAAGCTGTAAAGAAAAAAAGAAAAAAAAAGTCCGACCAAACTAGAATCCACAATGTAAGCTTATTTATTATCGAAAAAGAACGATTTAATCCGATCAGGGACAAGTTTTTTCCCTGAATCACTCCATTTTTTTGGGCTTTTTCCCGAAAATAATTTTTCAGAAACATTCAAATAGGATAGGGAATTCTCCCATTGACATATACAACCACGGTAGGTCTGAGATGCTGGATTCTGACTTTTTCTATCCTCGGGGTATAATAAATCTAAATAAAAATTCAGATTTTATACAAAAAAAACCTCAAATTTTTCGAGTTTTTGGCATTCGGACTAATAAATAGCACCCTAAGTGTTATAAACCCTCTACAACTATGGTAAGATAGAGATAAAAAGCTACTAATAATTATAATCATCTGTATGAGGGATTGAATGTTCTTTCCTTGTTTATGTGGATTCCCTCTGAGGGTTGCATTTTATTCCTGCAGTCCAAAACCATGCTGATTGGCTTGATATCTTCTGATGAAAACCTATGCAATGCATGTTTGTCTGTGACTTTGATACAGAAACTAGGTTGTTAGCACTGCTCATGTGGGGGTTTGACGTAAACAAACATTCTGTAAAGAGCTGCATAATATTTTATTGGTTTATTTATAAAGAAATTATATTAATGACCCTTCTTAACTAACTGGGCAATGACTTACTTTCTTAGCACCTACCCTCCATCTTAGGATGAACGGTCCTGTTCCCAACATACATCATGTCATAATCTAGAATCTAGAGGACACTACAAACATCTCTAAAAAAAGAACATTCTAACATGTCATTTCACAGAAAAGCAGAAGCGACCTGGACCTGTAAAACAGAATTCTAATGTGATGAATTTTGCTTGGTTAGACTGCTCAGTGTATTGAGCCTAGGATGACTCCTGGATCGTAGTATTCTCCAGCAGCATGACCTTAAGCATGCAGCAATGATTGAGCAGAGTTTCATACTGCCCTGAACCTCCTTGTAGCTTGCCATTTGATGCATTAAGAAATGATGTAGAAAAACGAAAGGGATTTTAATGTGACTTCTAATAAAATATTTATCTTTTAATCTTTACTGGAGAACCCTGTACAAACTAAAAAAAAATCACTGAGGATTTTGTTTGATGTCAATGTCAGTGATCAAGCAGTCCCAACTTAATCCCTGGGCAGAATTTTTTCTTTTATATCTGTAATATCTGTTTTTCAGTACATGTTCTTACTGTTCTTGTGCCATGGAAAGGCTATTTGATGCAAGTAGGGTAATGTTGATTATACACTAATTTGTGTATATTCTTTTGAAACAGACATGGCTATATTATAAGATTTCACAGAAGATCACTGGTTTTAATTGAGAACACTATTCTGTTGCCACAGGCAAATGTGTAGATTGCCATCTTTCTGCGATTTATTGTCCCTTATTCTTAGCATGTCTATTAGTAACAAGTAACTTCCATGGTGTTTATTTCTGCTGTTCATTGTAGATAGCATACTTTGGCTGTTCTCATTTCAGTGCAATGTAATAACTATAGTTTGTCTCTTTCTGGTGATCTCTAGAAGTGCCTCCGGCTGAACCCTGATGCCCCAGTGTGGGTGGCCAAGCAGCGGATCCTGTGTACGCTAAATCATAGTCTAAAGGACGTTCTGAATTATGGGCTCTTCCAGCCTGCTTTCAATGGGAGAGCTAGCAAATTTCTGGATGAGGAACGGCTTTTGCGGGAATACCCACCGTCTTTGGCAACACCTGTTCCTTACCTGGAGGTATTTCTACTCATTAATCCAGATAGCAAGATAAATTATGTTTCTTATATAAAATGTTCAGAACTGTATATGCAGTTTAGAATAGTTGCAGATCCAAAAACTTCTCATTGCTAAAGCTCTTTGTTTGATCCTGACTCTGGCGATTCATTTATTGGGGTGCACCATATCCTTACCAGGAAAAAATTGTTGTATGAAACTATTCTTAACAGGGATGCACAGAATTCTGAATTTGGTTCATTATTCACCCAGCATTTGGCCTTTTTCAGCAGGACTTTTTCAGGAAAATTCTTGTCCCTGACAGAACCAAATCCTTAAACTCGTGACTTTTAGTAACACAAACAAAAAAGTAAAAATGTTTCTAACCAGGCGTGTTTTTCCCCTTTCTACCCCTGTTTGGAATATGCAAATTAGAAGTTGAGTTGTGCATCTTTCACAAAAGGTTTGACCAAATCCCAAAATAGTGGATTCAGCGTATGCCTTATTCTAATTCTCTCTACATCTGACTCATAAGAGTTGTCTTACTTGCGTACATTCTAGGTTATATTAGCCAATACATGGACAGCAACATATTTACAGCAACAGTATCCTGTTTCAGATATGTTGATCATTCTCTAAACCCCCTCAAACCTGGCATAACCTATTGCACTCAATGGTACACGGTTAGTTTAAGAATAATTTCTAGCTTGAAAAGTGATTCTGGAAAGTATAAAAAGCACTGTCATTCATCTCAATGTTTACCTGTGTTTTCTCTAGCTATTTTCACTCCAGAATTTTATAACCCACTACACATTACACAGTATGATAAAATATATTACATAGCTTTCTTACAAGAGTAAATGTGAATTTAGACCTTGTACTGTGGCAAACAATTGGCAATGTGTACAGTATAATTAATGTTTTTTAATATACCTCTTTAAACATATCCTGTAAAGTTCTGTTGTGAAAGGTTTGCTATAGCAGTTGACAAAGCTATGAAATGTTATTTAATTTTCTCAGTTTCGGTACAAGAGGAGAGTTTACACACAGACACTGCTGGATGACAAACAGTTTGCCAAACTTCATACAAAGGTAAGCAGAAAGAAAGAACATATTTAAATTAGTGTGAAAACTACTGTTTTAACAGCACCGGTGTCGGCACCCTATATCCAGAACCCAAGCTAAGCTCCCTGGTCTCAGCTCTCACTTCTGCCTTTAACCGACGCCTTTCACCTCAGAGAGGAGCCATCGAATGCTGCCAGGTCTTAATTGAGAGAGGAGCTAAGCAAGGGGGACGATTGTCTCAACAGGATACTGGAAGGAAGAAAACCACCAGGAACAGGCAGGCCGGGCCAGCACAAGCAGAGAATCATCAGACAGGCTGGAATCGGATTAGAGAGCGTACAATAGTCGGAGAACAGGCAAAGGATCAGGATTGGAGAGATCAGAGTCACAGACAGGCAGGGTCAGGATCTGAAAAGTCAGCATAATCAGGCAGGCAAAGGTCAGGATTGGAGAAATCCGGATAGTCAGGCAAAGCAAGGGTCAATATACAGAAGATCAATTGACAGGATTCAATATACTAAAGCACCTGCACCAGGAACATCTAATTGAACCTAACAACAGGCAGTGTGCTGATATCTGAAGTCCCCTTTAATACATTTTGAATTTTGCGCCATGCGTGATACGGCGGACACCCCCGCATGCCAAAGGGCGCACCACTGGACCACTAGGGTAAGCGACTGTTATTACAACTGGTATGTCGCCCTCTGCTGAAGGCAACAGCTGATGGCTAGCTGGAGTAATCTACAGTATTTAAGGCAACACTGGGTGACCTTGTTGATCATATGGTCCCAGCCTGTAGTGGCTGTGCCAGTCTGGCATGCAGCAAGGACATCTCTGAGCTGTCACAACTGTGTGATGTCAGTGCAGTTGCACTAATGACTAACAGAGGCCCACTAGACACCACAGAATTCTGTATGTGATATTAGCATGCCCATGCCATGCAAAACAAACTTTAAAGCTACACTGATACCAATGTTACTTGCCAATTAACTACTCAACTTTATTGACGATCACTCTGCGTAGGTCCTCCTGGTACTTGTTTGTTGGTCTGTCCCTGCTTGTATGTTGACTGCCCTGTTTGCTGATCTGATCCTTGTGTTGAAACTTGCCAGCTTAAACCTTTCTAGTATCCTGCCTTTGTATTATTTAATGTTGAGAGTCATAGTGCCATTTAATGCTATATACCAGTGTGTGATTTAAAGAATTAGTACAGGTATGGGACCCGTTTCCAGAAATCTCTGAATTATGGAAAGGCCATCTTCGATAGACTCAATTTTATCTAAATAATCCAAATGTTTCAAATGTTATTACCTTTTTTTCTCTGTAATAATAGAACAGCACCTTTTACATGATCCAAACTAAGAAATAATTAATTCCAATTGGAAGCAGAATCATTTTATTGGGTTTATTTATGGGTTTATTTGTCCAAATCCTAAATTTTCTATTTCCTGAAAACCACACCTCAATGACTTTTCCTCCTATTTATCAAGCATGAAAATTTCCTGTGTGGGAATAATGATAATAAAAATGTAAAAACATCCGAATCCTATGTTTTTTTGGATTTGGTGCTCGATAACTTAGAGTTTTTCAGATTATTGCCTGAAAACTATGACATTTTTGGATTATTGAAAGAAACCCAGCTCAGATCAGGATATCTTCAAAATATCAACGGGATATCTGCCATTGACGTCCAAAAAAATTGTGTTTTTTCCCTTTAAAAGTTTGACCAGAAGAAATCTGATTTTAATAAATAACCCCCACAATGATGTGGGCCACTTTGCACATGTGGGCCCCAGCACTACAAGGCACAAGTGCAAACTATATTGCCTCCACTACCTATGGGGCCCTGTCCTTACTGCCTCCCCTATGGCTCACCTGTGCCTCTTGACACAGTGCTGCTCTTTCAGTCTGCTGTGAAGAGTGCAGCATTTCTGGGGGCACAAGTTAGAGGAGCACTAAGGGACACTTGCGCCTCTGGGAAAAGTAAACGACCCCTATTGTTATGCTGTGTGTATAAAATCATGATCTACTCCCCTGTTGTTTATGTAAACTGGCTGCATGGTTAATGTTGTATATAATCATATGAAATTAATCTGGAATCTTCATTGCACAATTAAACAACAGTTTGACATTAAACGCTAAATGTGTGCAATGGACAGGTTTGTTTTTAAATGATTAGGCATTGTATTAAAGCGTGTTTTGATTGCTACATATATTTGTCAGCATAATTACAATGATCATATTCCAAAAATCATTGATCAGGGGTCTTTTCGTGTTTCTTATTGCCTTTCTGGTTGCTATTCCAGACAACCTGAAAACCAAAACCAGGTCTCCTATCTATTAAAAATATTACTTTTTTTATATTCTCTAGAAAGTGTCTAAATTTAGGGACATTCGCTATAAATATTCAATGAAGCTGAGCTGTGACAGTGGATTCACACTTTGTTTTTTTCCATTTACCAATCTTAAATTGTCCTGTCCTCTTTTTCTCTCTTTTAGGGTAATCTAAAAAAGTTCATGGAGTACATTCAATTACAGAATGTTGAAAAGGTGGCAAGACTGCTAGAGAGAGGTCTAGATCCCAACTATCAGGATCCAGACACGGGAGGTGAGTAAACCCATATGTAAAGATGTGTACTTCTTCTCATGTCCAGCAGCATTTTGGGGCATATAGGTGATCACATGAACACAAAAGTAGACAAAAAAGCAACGTTTCGGGCCACACTGGGCCCTTTATCAAGCCTCTTGCTTGATAAAGGGCCATCATCTACACAGTATGCTGCAGTTTCTTGAACTCCATATTTTATATACTAAACTTATTGCACCAGCCTAAAGTTTCAGCTTTTCAATAGCAGCAATGATCCAGGACTTCAAACTTATCACAGGGGGTCACCATCTTGAAAAGTGTCTGTGACATTCACATGCTCAGTGGACTCTGAGCAGCTGTCGAGAAGCTAATCTTAGGGGTCATCTCAAATTACCAAGCAGCAAATTAGGTGTGCCTGTAATATAAGTTGATGCTACAGGGCTGAATTTTAAATTCTAATGCTAGTTGCACTAGTCTGTGCTGCCATGTAGTAATTATCCGTATTAATTACCAATCAGCCTTATATTGCGACCTTTATATTCTATGTGTACTGTATTTGTGAGTGGGTCCTTAAGATCAGTAAGTGACAGCAGCACAGAGCGTGTGCAGTGAATCAGCAGAACAGAAGATGGGGAACTAAAGGGGCATTTCAGAGGCACAGATATTCCCTGCTAAATGGATGTAGTTGCCTTGGGCTGGTATAGAAGCCCAAAACATAATTTACAACCAGGGCCGGGCCAAGCCGACTGGGTGCCCTAGGCAACCCGGCCGGGCCAGCTCGCTACTTACTGTGTGCGTACCTGAACATGCTCGCAGTGAAGGCGGGAGGTGAGGGTGGGCAAGGGGAAGCAAGGGGGAGGAGGAGGGCTAGGGGGAGGAGGGAGGGGTGGGTGAAGGAGAGGGCAGGAGGGAGGGCAGTGAATGTGGACTACGGGTAGGCAAGCACCCCCTAATTGTTGTGCTCTAGGCAGTTGCCTCTTCTGCCTACCCCTAGCTCCTGCCCTGTGTACAACATTTCTAGCCTACTTCTTTATTTAAGCTTTACTTCTCCTTCAAAAAATATGGATATGAGCCTTTTGTAGCTGTTATCCTTAAGTGTGCATTACCCAGGCTGTTCACAACATCTGCCATATCAATTTTTAACTAATTTCAGAAGCAATTGACTGATATTTGATTAAATTTTGATTGATTTAGTTCTGGGTTTAATATTTTTTCCCTTGAAGCAGGTAGCTTTGATTTAGTATTTAATATTTAGATCAGTAGTTTTGTTCTTGATTTTCATTTATAATTCAGTAGTTCTGTTTCACTGTTCCTCATCTAGGTCAAACAATTTGATTCAGTGTTTAACATTTCTCGAGCTGTCACTGTGCCATCCTCTTGGGCACAAGAAGGCCAGGTCTAAGTGCCTTGGTATAATGCTGTTTTTGGGAACCTGACATTGCACAGTGTACCTGAATAATTTGGTTCAATTGTTCCCATCATTAGTTATGATTTTATATTTTTAGCTGATCTAAAAGGTTATGCACAACAAGCCACTATGGAAACAGAATCTATCATCTTGTATGACACTTCATAAGTTATAGTCACTCTATTGCATCTACTAATATGTTTTAGCGGGCCTTATATGGCCAACATTTACCCCTAACAAAGGATGCTAAAGCTAATAGGCATCGGTATTGTTTACAGACTAACTGATGTGACAGTATGGAAAGCTGGATGGAGCTGATACGTCAAAAACTTCAGAATCTTTGGTGTCCACTTGCAATTTGCATCAGTGTTGTTTAATGAACAAGGACATTAACTATACATGGAAAAATACAGCTTGTTGATTTGTTTTGTTGACAGCATATTGCATTAAATTTGCTCCATGTGTCAAACCCTTATGCCAACAGTTTCAACAAGTGCAAAAGTTAGCTTAGATGTTACTGTATCTTCCTGGATGCTTGGCAAGGAATCGGCCATAAACGCAGAAACAGAAGGTTCATACAATACATAGTGCAAAGTGCTTTATGTATGTATTAAGAGACATTCGGGCCCCAAAAGATATGATCAACGTTTGTGTGAACCCACTGAACATTATTGGCACAGAAAATTGATGCTTCAGATTTTTTTTTACCAAGCTATAATGCCTTCCCTATCCCTTGGGAAAAAATATTGAGCATTTAGTGAACATCTACATGAGGTCAACTTGAATTGATTTCTTCCTAAATGGAAAATGCAGTATGTTAAGTAGAGTTGATATTGTATGTTGTTGAATACCAGGTGTCTAGGGCTCTATAAAAGAGAAATTATTCCATAAACCCTTATCTTTCTAATTTGGTCAAAACAATTACATTATGCAATAATTACGGATACCACAACAGTATCTCTTGTCTTTGCAGTTTTTAAAATTTATTGGAATATCTTGGTGCTTTTTTAAAAAATTTTATATGGCTTGTGATGAAAAGTGCTGCTGAGAAATTTTTGAACTGACAATACCTTTGTTTGTATAATTGAATAATACGATACTCATGCTATTAATGCTCATGTACATTATACATATCTAAACATCTGCAGGATTCTGATAGAGACACATGTTAGGATTTACCAATTTCATTTCTTGCTCCCAGGGGTGATCCTGGCCCCTCCGATGCCTGAGGCAGCAGCAGTTGCTGCTGCCCCCCCCCTGGAAATTCGCTCTTAAAGTACCAGGAGCAGCATTTTTGCTGCCCCTGGTACCTAGTGGGGCGCTGCCGCCTGAGGCAACAGCCTCAACTCGCCTCATTGGCGAAGCACCCCTGCTTGCTCCCTTCTTGCTAATATTTTAATTATTTTTCTTCAATTGATCTGATTCTCAAAATCTCAAAGGAGTGACAAAATATACAATGATGCTTTTTGCTTGATAAAAACCTCAATGGTTGTTGTGGTGTGTCCTGTCAACAATGACATCTCAATCCTTTATCATCATCATTCTCAAAATATTGTTTTATAATACTGTACTTTATAACTAATAGGCTTATTTCTACTCTCAAAGATGCCTAGCCTCATCTTTTCTATGTCAAGTCTCATCTACAATTTGCAGAACAATCAATCTAAATCCCTCCAGAGACAATAAACATACCGAGAAGACTTTATTACTCTATGTATTTAGTGTAATTGGTAAAGGCAGACCCATTCAAAACCAACCTCAAGGTCATTAATTGGAGCCCATACCTGAACCCTGAGGTATTCCACTTGTTATATGTGACTTTCATAATGGCTTCCATTATCAAATCTCTGTGGTCTATATTGCAACCAGTTTTCCTACCCAAAGCAACATTTTATCCACTTAATGACATTGTTTGACAGTGTGTAAAATGCATCTGTATTTCAAATGATGTATTGTAGGATTATATAGTTATTAAGTTATTTTAGATTACTCTGTCTTTTGTTGATTCTTTTTTAGAGATCATTTGTCGTTGTATTGGTCAAGTACAGTTAAGATGGCGTTTAGGTATTTTACATAACAGTTTAGTCTCTGTTATGTGTATATCTATAGATTAAAGATAATATTTCACATATATATTGTTGCATAACATTAGAGGTAATTTTTTTATGCATAATGAAAGAAATTAAATTTTAAGCAGTTTTCCAATATACAAATATTACAGATTTTCAATGGTTAGGTATTTGTAAATGTAACTGCTGTTGAAACAATTTTGCAAGACAACTGATTAAAAATCAAAGCGGTAGAAATTAACAGATTAAAATACACTGCAGTTACATTTACAAATAACTTCTAAAACCATTTTAGATTTGTATTTAATGTATCTTGGAAAGTTGCTTAGAATGATATTTTCTTATGTTATGCAAAAAAAAAAGAGGCAGCAGTGATACTTGGGCTGGCCATACAGATATATTTTTGTATGTATGAGAAAATGGTGAAAGTGCTAAGCTTTACTGAGATCAATTTTCGGTCAATTTTATGTAAATTACAGTAAGAATTTCTGTAACGATGAATGTATCAACTAAACGTGAACATAATAAGTATATGCAAAAATATTATTAGTTCATGCTCTCTGATCAAGCAGATTATACCTATATTTTCAAGTACAAAGTACTGGAAGAGAAAACTGGCAATATATGGTTAAAGCACACCATAACATTCCTTTAATAGTAATCTTATGCTTGTAATAAATTGTAATTGGTCTTGGAGATCTTACCTCCCAACAGCATATGGAGGGGAAAACCTTAAAAGACGTGTGTTTTGATGAGGATACATTTTTCCCAGGGAATTGCAGCTGCAAAGTGAGGTGCCCACCTGTTCAAAATATCATTTCAGTTTCTTCCTTTAAAATTTTTGGCCTGAAAAGAAAATTATTAAGATGGTATTATCCAATTTTTAACATGGTATCAATGACTATAGCTTGTTTTCCTATTTTTATTAATCATGAAAAATGAATGTTTTTTGCTGTTGCTTAATCTAAGCAGGAAAAACAGGGAAACTGAAGCTACACCACTGTTTGGTCCTTGCAGTGTAGATAATTCATTTACCAGGGAACAGATAACCCCCCTACACAATGGATGTGTGTTTATGTGTGTACTGGTAAGCGGGTACCAATAGGTCTGAGATTTTCCAAATTTTTTTTTAACTGAGAATAGTTCAAAAAATGAGTTGTGTTTAGTTTATTATGTTTCCTTTACTATTTCTTGTTTCTTCTCTTGTACTTCACTAGCTACCTTTGGTAGTTGGTTTGGAAGCTTTCTTTATATCCATTAGCAGCGTTATATTGACATTGTGGATAGTGATATCATTATTGTTTGTAGAGTGAAAGACAAGCATTTATAAGCTTTTGCTCTTATAGTGAAAGATGTTGCCATAGTTGAGTACATGCAAGTTACTCTTCATTTACAGGATTAAATGATGTCGTCATATAGCTCTAGATTACGTGCTCACTGCCCTTTTAGATATTTGTATTGTCTGGATATACCACTATACATTTATCAGTTTTCTTTAAATTTATTTAATAAAATAAAATTAATGAATTAATAAATTAATAAAATTAAATTAATGAATGAATTAATGAATTAATAAAATAGTTTTAAATATTAAACCCATGTAGCATTTGTTTATGTGCTTTGGAGAGCATGCTGGTTTTATATTGAAGTTGAACTGCCCTGATTTATGGCAAGTTATATTTGTTAATGTGGACATCAAAGGTCTTGGTTACACAACATTACTGGGAATTTTCGAGTCTCTAATCACTTATAATTCATTGCTTATGTATTTTAATTATAACAGTACATGTATGTTGTTTGCTTACTCTTGTTATTGATATTCAGATCAATTATATCCATGTTTAATATTCATAACAATTATGCATGTCAGAATGATGCATTTTTAATTAATGAGTATCAATTTTGCATCATCCAGTTTGCGTGAATATTGTTCCTTGAGTGAAAGCTGGGAAGATTATAGCTTTACCACTATTTTTATTCAATTAATCTGTCACTTTGGAATGTATTAAATGGATACTAATATCTATTAATAATAATAATAATATATAATAAGGATTTCTGACCAATAGCAATGTGACAGTTAAGATTATATATCCATATATCTGTAACTTTTTATGAAGAAAGGGAAGAAATGTTTACTGATTGAAAAATACTGGGTAACTGCACTAACTAAACAAAGCTGTGCCTCTTTCCTGTTTTTAACATACTGGATTACATTATCTATTCATTATTTTTGTCAAAGTTCAAGGACTGGCATCAGTTTAGTGTTTTCTGTCTTGTATAGATAAATATGATTTTAAAAATCCTATAGAATGAATAGAACATGGGTGAGATTTTCTGTGGTGAGTTCTAATCTCACATTTTGATAAATCTGCCCTTTGAAATGTCTGTCTTGACTGCTGATAGTTGTCATTGATGCAATTTGTATATAATTACTATTATGTTTACAATATATTCAATGGAATAATGATCATGAATTTCTACCACCATTTTCTTGCTGATACTGGGAGGCAAATGTATCAAGGGTCGAATATCGAGGGTTAACTAACCCTCGATATTCGACTGGGGAATTAAAATCCTTCGACTTCGAATATCGAAGTCGAAGGATTTTGCGCAAATAGTTCGATCGAACGATCGAAGGAATAATCGCTCGATTGAACGATTAAATCCTTTGACTCAAACGATTATCCTTCGACCAAAAAAGGTTAGCCAAGCCTATGGGGACCTTCCCAATAGGCTAACATTGACTTCGGTAGGTTTTAGGTGGCGAACTAAGGGGTCGAAGTTTTTTCTTAAAGAGACAATACTTCGACTATCGAATGGTCTAATAGTCAAACAGTTTTTAGTTCGAATCATGCGATTCGAAGTCGAAGGTCGAAGTAGCCCATTAGATGGTCGAAGTAGCCAAAAAAACACTTAGAAATTCGAAGTATTTTTTCTTCTATTCCTTCACTCAAACTTAATGAATGGGCCCCCAAGTGTCCTAATCCAGTGTGACAGTGCATGACATGTGTAGAATGGTTAGAACTGTAATAAATAGGGTATGCACTGCCTGCATTACAAATAGGTGTCTTATTACCAGTGACCGTGCACTACAAATGTATTTCTTAAATGGCAAGCAAATAATGAGAATATTAAACATAGCAGGTTGCTCTTTTTCAGGCTCATAGTATTGTAATGCAAATTAGGGCCTCTAGAATTACTTAAAAGCTTGTGTCTATAACTGCTTTGTTACCATAGCAAACCATAAAAAACAATAGTGAATGATAACAGACAACTATGAATAATAGTATGACAAGGGTTCATAAAAAATTTAAGGACTCATCTGAGAACCCGAATACTGTATGCAGAGTGCAAAAAAATGCCACAATGTCATTTTTTGCATTTTGCAGACTGTGTTTAGGGGCGTGGGTAAACAGCTGCAGGCCTCTGTGCTCCATTTTGCTGCACAAAGACCTGCGACTCCCTTAGCTAATACTCTTCCGACTGTGTTAGTCAGAGCTGGGCAGATTGGGGAGGTACGTAGGCATCAAGTCTCTATTATGTGAGTCATGTCTAATATGAATTTTGAAGACATAAATCCTATAAATCAAATCTGGAAAATGCATGCAATTTATGCATGAAGCCCTCTCTAGAAAATGCAAGATAGATTCTACTCTGATTACACAATAGCTGCTGCCTCTAGTAGAACAGATACAGTATATATCTCCCTCAAGTTTGTTGGATCACTTTTCTCTTCTCCTCTCCCTTAGGTAGTACCCCCATAACCCAGACTGACTGTGGAGGCTAAGTACCGTTTGGCCTTATAATTACACAGTAGCCATTTTAAAAAACACGAAATACTGGTAGCTATATACTGGCACTGCCCCTCTCACAACTGTTTGGGATGCCTCTAAAGTATCAAGTTTAAATAGGGGGAAGGGGAGCTTCAAAAAACAGAATGGAAAAAAAATAGGCTTACAACCAATACCTATGAAAAGATCTATGGGTTTACATGCTAATCTCAGCTTTCTTGACAATAAAGCACATACTGTATTTGTTTCAGGCCTTAATAGTGATTAAAAAACACAACTTCTGGCTTTATACCAGGAAGTGAAGTTCCGCTAATATCATCCTCCACAGACTTTTTACAAATCTTTACATTTCTCACCAAGAAAGTACTCCAGAGTAGTGATCGGCGAATCTGTCCGATTTCGCTGAAAAATTCATAAAACTCTGGAGAAATTTGGGAAATGGCGAAACATTCACGAAACACATTGAAGACAATGGGCATCAAAATTCTTTTGATACACAACAACTTTGACGCGAGTGACAATTTTTATACGCGCGACTCTTTTGTTTGAATGCATTAAAGTCAATGGACATCAAAATAATTTTGACGCAAGAGACAAATTTAATATGCGCTACTCTTTTGTCAAAATGCATTAAAGTCAATGGGTATCCAAATAATTTTGACGCTTAACAATTTTTTTCCACTGTGAATTTACGGAGCAGTTTCGTAGTTTACCTTGCTGACCCTAGAGACACCCTAGTCACATTTTTCTAAATTTGTTAAGTCAGTGATTTTTGCAACTGACCCTGAATGAGTCAATTTAGAGTGGGTCCTTCAATATAAATATCCTGGAGTAATAATATACTGTGACCTAGATTTGTACTTCTCTTCTAACCTTGACTCCACTTTCTGCTTCCCCTCTCCCAACACCTGATAATGTGGACCAAGTTCCTCTTAACAATTTAGGGTTAAACTAATATAAAAAAAAAGTTTCCCAGTTTCCTCCATAGTTTTCATTCCTAAGAACTATTTTAAAAAGCTAAATTAAATCCTGATCCCATTTAAACGGAACAATAAAAAAAAAAAATCTAGAATTTTTTTCAGCTGAGATTATTGCCAATTCTCAAAGTACACTCCAGATACTATCAGACTTAAAGCAATAGGACTCAAACCTGTTGACCTTTCAAACCTAATGACTTGTCAAATGTGGTGAAGCAGCATAGTTTTCTTATGATCATATGATAATGTTCTGCCCTGGACTGCATATTACCACAAGTTTAAGCGAGACTCTGATACCACAAGAAAAATGTTGCTGTGTTCTGAATTGGTACCTCACCTCTACCTATTTTGCTGCAATCCACCTGTTTAAGTTTACCTATAAGATCAGAGGTTTGCTAAATTTGACAAGGTCTGGGTTAATGGTGTGATTTGGTTATAAAAAATTCCCTTGGTTCCACTTCTTCCATCACTAAGAATGAACAGACGCCTATAAAGATTTTACATGTATTGAATTATCTCACAGATATATTTCTGTCTGTCACTGCTACCACTATATTTGATGTACTGACTATTTATATTTATTTTGTAGATTTATTTGTTATAATTAAATAAAAACATACCTTTAAAGAAAACAAAAAGAAATGAAAGGAAAATACAAATCAGAATATTTTTATGGTTTGTGTTTGAAAGTCAGGAACTTGGTGCTGTTTTGCTATTTCTCTCCAGTTATCTCATATATTAAGATAATGTACCTATTGATGATGGCCCACTAATAACCCTGTGTCATCTGTCTCCGACAGAATGTCCTCTAACCCTTGCAGCCCAGTTGGAGGGTGGAGCAGAGCTGGTAAAATTTTTACGAAATGGGGGAGCACATCTTGACTTCAGGACTCGTGAGGGACTAACGGCTCTGCACAAAGCGGTTCATTACCGCAACCACGCCGTACTGATGGTGAGTGAAATCTAATGTAGTGTTAGGGCAATAGGTGAGAAAAAAAGCCCAGAGGTAACTGAGTATGGTAATACTTTTTGAGATTTATTCTTTCCATGCCCTTTTAATTGTACTTGTCTGTTTACATCTTTGGAGATGCTTGTTAATTCTGCAGTATATACCTATACATTTTCTTTATCCTGATTCAGACCCTCTTGGATTTGGGTGCTTCACCTGACTACAAGGACAGCCGTGGCTTGACACCACTCTATCACAGTGCTATGGTTGGGGGTGATCCTTACTGTTGTGAACTGCTACTCCGAGACTATGCCAGCCTCGGGTGTGAGGATGAAAACGGCTGGCAGGAGATTCACCAGGTGTGTTCTGTGATTTGGGGCCTTAACAAAGGAGGAAAGCAGAGAACAATCAGAGGGGGACAAGGGTAGTGTCATGGCATTGTATAGGACTTCTCAGATGAGCCAAGTAGAGATAAAAAAAAAATTAAATTAGCATTAAAGGGATACTGTCATGGGAAAAAATTTTCAGTTAATAGTGCTGCTCCAGCAGAATTCTGCATTGAAATCCATTTCTCAAAAGAGCAAACAGATTGTTTTATATTCAATTTTGAAATCTGACATGGGGCTAGACATTTTGTCAATTTCCCAGCTGCCCCCAGTCATGTGACTTGTGCTCTGATAAACTTCAATCACTCTTTACTGCTGTACTGCAAGTTGGAGTGATATCACCCCCCTCCCTTTTCCCCCCAGCAGCCAAACAAAAGAACAATGGGAAGGTAACCAGATAACAGCTCCCTAACACAAGATAACAGCTGCCTGGTAGATCTAAGAACAGCACTCAATAGTAAAAACACATGTCCCACTGAGATACATTCAGTTACATAGAGAAGGAAAAACAGCAGCCTGCCAGAAAGCATTTCGCTCCTAAAGGGCAGGCACAAGTCACATGACCAGGGGCAGCTGGGAAATTGACAAAATGTCTAGCCCCATGTCAGATTTCAAAATTGAATATAAAAAAATCTGTTTGCTCTTTTTAGAAATGGATTTCAGTGCAGAATTCTGCTGGAGCAGCACTATTAACTGATTCATTTTGAAAAATTTGTTTCCCATGACAGTATCCCTTTAAATACATTTACAAGAGCATGTCCCTCTTGTGGACTAAGAACCAAAACAATTAGCTGTAAGGGGCAACTTAAAAAGCTTACATGAAAGAATGGGTATACGTTCTAACATAATACAAAAAAAAAGTGACAAGAAGAAAGACACACAACCACAGAATGGAGCAGCCTTCAAACATAGACCAGTAGTGAGGTCAACATAATGGCACTCTACTCATGGAATTTTGGTTTCCTTGTATTTATTTGTTCCTACCTCTTTTTTCCCTGATATCCATTTTCTTGTTTTTTTCCCTGCTGCTTTTTATTTTTACGTTTTTTTTTTTCTGGCACTGCCTTTGGTCTATCACTGGTTTCCGTTCATGTTTTTATGGCGATCTCTCTCATTTTATTATGCTTTATATTATGTTTGGCTCTTATTCACTTTCTCGTAATCACTTACTACCTATCCTGTTTTGCCTGTTTATGACTTCAATTTGCTTTTTGTGACCTTTGGTTCTATGGCTATTCACACTTTATTTGTCTATATTTTCATTCTGGCATTTGCTTAATACTTCTATAACCTCTTTCAATTTGTCCTGGTTCTTTGTCTTTAATCATAATTTCTTTCCATGATTTACATATCTTTGCCACATCTCTGACCTGGACTCTTTCTGTCTGTTTCTCCCAACTTTCTGTCTCTATTGGCTTTCCTTGTTCCTCCCCTGTGGCTCTTTCTTAGCACCTTTGCTTTCTCTGATTCTCAGGCTTGTCGGTATGGACATGTTCAACATTTGGAGCATCTTCTGTTTTATGGAGCTGATATGAGATCACAGAATGCATCAGGGAACAGCGCTCTGCACCTTTGTGCACTCTACAATCAGGTGACACAACTATGCATAGACAGCTGGGTCAGACAAGGAAGTATCAACACATTACAATGTGTTTCTAAATGTTCTGAAAAATAAGCACATGGATTTCAGATTTAGATTGGCGGGCAAGGTAGAATTTATTGAGAAGTACAGTAATTATATAACAGTAAAAGAGAGAAACTGAAAATATTTCAGGGAAAAGGAACTAAGGACATTAACAAAACAACATGTGAGATACAAGGATATACATCAAGCGACATTCAATTGGTACCTGTGGGAAATAGATGTCAGTTATAACCTGTAGACAGTGCATAGCATTATTAAGCATAACTAGTTAGAGATCCAGGACTTGTTAGCAGTCTGCATATAAATTAATTGCAAGGAAATATGCATTTTCTAAATAGTGATGGTGAGGTGATGGCAAGGTGAATCTGTGTCTAGTCTGCATGCTAGCTGATGTTCCTGACCTAAATTTTCACCTCCCAACAGGAGAGCTGTGCTCGGGTTCTTCTTTTTCGTGGGGCATGTAAAGAGATTCGGAATTTCAACAACCAGACTGCATTCCAGGTACAGTAATGAAACTTGAAATAAGACCACATACGTGTTGCTTTAACAACAGCTAACTATGCCATCTAATCTCAGCTAACACTTGAAAGAAACACGTGGAGGCTCATTTATTGGAGGTCGGATTTTAGTGGTTTTAGAGGTTTTTGAAACCACAACTCAACTCACAAACACTACGACCACAATTGTCATTGAATTTATTAAAAGATCCAAATATAGAAAGTAGGAACGTAAAGAAAAAGCCCTGAACGATTTGCTAAAAAATACCCTGAAGTCCTCTTAAAATGTGAGGTTTTTGGACAATTTCTAGTGGAGAAAATATCTGAAAAACTTTAAAAGTCCGAAATTGTTTTAAAGTGCACAATAGGATCAGCTCAGCTCCCATTGAATTAGAGGTTTTCATGTTTTTTAAACTTGATAAAACTTTAAATTTAGAGTTTTTAAGAAACATAATTTTTTGTGAAAAAAAAAAAAATTCTATATGTTAGTAAATGGGTCTCTTAGACTTCAGATAAACTAAATACAACTTCACCACACAACCTATCAATGTTCCATGCAACATGAACCTCTAGATATATTCCTGCACTTCCACATATGCCATACTTCCCATGGCTGCACAGCCTCTCTAACAAATCCTTGTGCATTAGCTCAACCCTCTTCCTAATGACCTGTGTAAGTGCCAGAATCTGGAAGACCAGTAAGTGCCAGTATCTGGAAGAATAAATAATAAATCACTACTATTGCATTCAGGCCCAGATTTGTGGTGATTTTGTGGCAGAGTTCCCCAACGTTATGGTGCATGGGCATGCGCTTGAGAGGGGGGGGGGGTTGGGTTGCAAATGGATGGCAGGTGCTCGGACCATGAGGCCTCAGAGTGACGCAGACAGAAATCCGGCCCTGATTGCATTCACCAACTTTCTGGAGTGCTCTGGATTCTTTACTCTGTAGCTATATTGCAGCTTACCATGGTCTATGCATAGAAGGTGTGCATGTTTAGCTAGGTTGCCAGATAAGTAGACCTTTGAGAAATATGTTTACCCAAATGGTGAGCCAAATCGAGCTGACCTTATTGTTTTGTGTGTGGGCCTGCAATAAGATTGCATCTAATGAGAACAAGATCAGGTCCTATTGTTATAGGATTTGACAGCTTTCTCTATCAATATCTGAACACACTCCAGTCAAATGCAGATTAGTAAATCCATGTTTCTTGCCCTATACACAAACTAATTAGGTGCCAAGTTAGTCAGGTGTGGCCTAGTCATCAACCAAAAATTGCCCACCTGCAGATGACACTAGCTCATCTGGTTGCAACCTAACTACAATAACTCAAGAAAACTGAATTGAGTTTTTAGTGACTTTCTATTACCATGTTTGAATTTTCAAATAATCTCCTTTTTGCCACCAGCCTAAAGTTGTAGAAAATCCAAATGCAGTTTAGATGATGTGTTACGATAAAAACATACTGGCACGATTCAGGTTCCTGTACAGATCATATAATTTCTGTGCTAGCAAGCCTTAATTAATTCTTCACTTGAAGATACAGGGGGTTCTGTTTAAATTCTTCTATTAAAATGTACAAGGGCTTTGCAAGCCTGCTGATTATGTGTGTACTAACGCAAAATAAACATTGAATTTTTGGTTTACCAGCCTTATAAAAATATTTTACCAACCTCAAATGTGACAATTGCAGTGGCTAGTAATATCACGTGCTTGTGAAGGAATTGGATAGTGATATAGAGACAATCACAAGTATAACTTTCAGGTCATTTATTCCAGTTACAGCCATGTTTCTCTTCTTCCATTATCTCCCTGTATGTCCTACCATAAAACGCTTTATTTCTTGTCCCATTGGTAAAGCAACTTTTGCCAATTCAAAAAAGTACACATGCATTTCTCCATATGCAGCCCTTTTCTAGCAAGAGAACTCTAATTGACCCCCAGCTGGATCGATTCCTATGCTAGAAGCAATATATCATGTGTATATACCACGTACTAAAGCAGAATACATTTCCGAAAAAACTCAGTGTACTTGCTATCAGCTATTCATGTAGTGTAGGGATGATAATAATTTCATGATGTATACAGCATGTGTAAGCAAAGATTTCAGAATGCTTTGACACTTGATGAAGGGCGTGGGCCCGAAACATGTTGTGTAACTCAGTTTCCCAATAAAGAACTTTGCAGACAAGTTGCTGCCCTGGATTTGTTCCACAACTACTGAATACATTGGCTTAATAACTTGTAAATGCATTTAGAAACACACAGCTTAAATCAGGGCCTTCCAAACTATGAGAGGGGAAGAACAGCAATTAGCATAGGATTTGGGTAAATTAAAAATGTTTGTTCTGTTTCCTCTTGGGCCACTATAGCAGGGTGGCTGTTCTGGTAATAATGTATGGACCTCTATTGCACTGCAAGGGTGGGTTTGATGCCAAAAACACATCTGGCTTTTTGGAAAATTATTTCCAGATAGTTTAGGATGTTAATAAACTTATATACTGCCTTGGGGCCCACCGCCAAGCTCCCGTGCCCACCATCCCAGATGCAAAGTGCCCTCTAGCCCCCCTCTCCAGAGCTGCAACCCCCCTCTGGCTCCGCGCCTTCTTCTTTTTCTTTCAGCCACACTGGGGGCCAGGGAAGAAGTTTGGAAGCCACTTCCAGCTTCCACGCAAGGACCAGACCAGTCCGACACTGTTGCTAGTTGCTCATGCCCTACTGTTTCTAAATACATAGATCTTCACTTCTTCTACAGTGCTTCAGTGTTTCTAATTCAAATTGCTATATAGTCATAACTGAAGTTGCTTTATAGCTTGTACCTATGCTTTTCATTGGTAGAATGGCTAGTGTCTATATCATTGCTGAAACTTGCTGTGCTTATTATACCTCTACAGTATATACCTTCACTGAATGTCATGCAATTCTTATGCCTTTTGGCAACTCTTTCTGTATACTGTATGTATCCCTATATATTCTGCTATTTCTGCAGTCTTACTGATAATCTACATCTCCTGCTGAACTTGCTAAACTGCTGTGTAGCCATGGGCAGCCATTCAAGTTGAATAAGGCAAAAAGGCAGATGCTTACTCAGCAGATAGTGAATAAACTATCTAGAATACAATTGTTTTACTTCTTACACAGAAAGATAAACAGAGGTGACAGTGCTCTAGGATTACACAATATAATATAAAATATTTTTTACCATGAAATTGTTTATTTGTAAGTGTTTGATCAACAAATAAAAACAAAAACATGAAGTTACTAGTCCTATAAAATATTATTGATCTTTCAGTGGATGATAAAATGTTTAACGATTCTATTAAAAAATGCAGACGACAGTTTCTGACCTCATTTAAACTGTTACCTAATTTAAAGTACTAATTCAGTGAGCCCAGTTGTTTCTGACCATATGCAGGAATTGAATTATAATGGGAGTGGCAAAGAGCCACTTGTCCACATGTCCCAGTGATGAAAAGATTATCTACGTCTATTTTGATGGTCCCTTAATCTGGATTATTGTTAGTTTGGTGTTTGCACTTCCCCCTCTCAAACACACAGCCATCTGTTAGCATGTCTTACATACCTGTATGCCCATTTGTGTGTATACATGAAGACATAGTGCATGGTATTATTTATATGTCTTTTAGCACAGTAAATAAGTATTTCATTGTATCTAGTAAAGCAGAGCAAATATGTGTTTGAATGAAATGAGCATCTGAGATCATCTTTGATTAAGTCAAAAATCTAATAGCACACAGAATTGAGCTGTCCCATCATCGCCTTCATCACTCATTCTTCATTTACATTCCTCTGTTAAATAGCAATCCCAGCAGCCTCATTCAGGTTATGTTATGAGTGTAACACTTCATTGCTTTCATTGCTTTCTTGTTGGTTGTACACTTCTCTGCCTTTGCCCTTGCTAACTATTGGCCTGCCTTCCAGTAAAAACTTTATACCACATTCTTATTTATACCAGATAATTAAAATGTATTATATTTCCTGTACTTTAATATTTGTTAATGAAAACATCTAAATGTGATAGCTTACTACAGCATTGCCATATCGCAAAAGGAAGTTTTTGAATAGCTGAAATCCATATCTTCTAATTGTATTGCAATTTAATGATTTTAAACAGAAAAATAGGCCCAAGGTTTGATTGTGTCCACAGATCCCAGCCGGCTCCCACTTGTATCCCTCCAAGTCCGCAAATTCTGTTACTGAAATAAAAGAGCCAGCGCCAAAGGCACGGGAGACAGACAAACAGGCAAATAGGGTAATATAAACTATATTACCCTATTTGCCTGTTTGTCTGTCTCCCGTGCCTTTGGCGCTGGCTCTTTTATTTCAGTAACAGAATTTGCAATTTAATGATGCCATTTTAGCAAGTAATTGTAGCTGGTTACACCAATTTTTACAGCAGATCATGGAAGAATTTCTCTTTTTCTGTATCTGAGCTTTGTCTGTATAAATTAGGACCACGTGTCTCCCCAGCCCCCCTTAAGACTGATGAAATGTAACCACACCAATGGGATTGCCTTCAGTAGTTGTCATCATCTCCAGTAGTATTGGCCTCCGTAGTTGTCAATATAATCTATATGTCAGCTAGTGAGACAGCTCATTCTGTACCTTGAAATCTATTTGGCATGATTCTGTTGGAGCAGTCATGTCACATCAAGGCAAATGATTCCCAGCTATTTGATGACCATCTGTAACTGAAGTATCCTCCCAAGTGTAGACAGTGGAATTGAATCTAGAAAATAATCATTGCCTCTTTTGTGACTACAAATAAAATTATAACTTCATAGAAAGCTGTTAACTTGGTGCCTGTCCCCACTATTTTTTCTTTTTTATTTGCTTTCTGGACCACAGATGTGCTTAGGAAAACTGACTACAATGCCCACCCTTCCATTTGTGAAAGTCTAGAACAGGACAGTGATTGGTCTCATTCAACTTCAAGAAGAATTACAGTAATAAAGCAGTGTCCAACCACTGCGAAACAAAGCCACCGATAATCACTGCAAGGGGAGAGAGCTGCTGCAGTATTTTAGGTACTACAGGAGGAATAGTATCTGCCAGACTGTGGAATGCAATCATAACATAGATTTAAACACAGCAAGCTGTTGTAATCCCTTCTAGCATTGTTACTTATAACGGGAATTGCCAAAAGATGAAACATGAATTAACTATTGCCTACCATAATATTTAGAAAACCACCAATGCTCTGAAAAATTCCACTGTTATGCATTTAAGATTCCCAGGCTTAAGCATTGGCCTCAAGGAGGATTCATTTGATGGGTAAGTTCAAGAAGTCCAATTAAGGCAGTGAATTCTGGACTTTTTCAGGGCAAACCCCCATCAGAGAAACAATATTTGACCAGGTCCCCCTTGGGGAAGAGTGGTATCATCAAGGGGCATACTTATCATTAGAGTTTACCACAGAAAAACTCACTCACTTTTTAACCATTCCTATGGGAATTCACAATTTGATAAATATGCTTTTAAAAATCACATAGGAATGAATAGAAAGTTTTTATTCAGTAAATGCTTGATAAATCTGCCCCCAAGTTTAGAATTGTAAATGGGGTCTAAAGCACCAAAAGTAAACGTTTCCTTCATAGTATTTGCTAGTTTTGAGTATGAGTAAAAAGTACACAGTTAATGCATGACAAAATAAGATGATCAACCTACAGCATAGCCAAATAACTAAGAATATTAATGATATAATATATTTTTTCAGTAGCAATGTGTGCAAAGTGCAGTGCTAATGTGGTGGTGTCAGAACTTTCAGCATCATCAAAAGGGTTTATGCATTATTCCACTTGCACAAGTAGCTATAATTACCACCTGCTTGAGCTGTTGTAAAGTACAAGGTAAGCATGTACTAAAATGTTCTGCACCGTGTACCTAAAACTAAGAACAATCTGACTCCACAGCTCTGGTTCTGGGGCCTGATTGAGGTAGGTTGAAGTGTAGCCAATAATTTTTTTCTTTTTAATTTGTTCTGTTTTGGTTAACTGATAAGGCCTACTTCCCAGGGGACCCATTGACGTAGTGGACTAATATTTGGGCCACCTGGTCAGTAGGGCCCTTCTAACTAACAAGTATTAGACACCATGATTTCTGATGGTGGCCCTAGTAAGTAATCTTTAATAGTGATCTGTTTTTTTCCCAACTCTATGGGAGTTATTTATTAAAGTATTATTTTTTCTGGTCAGACTTTTAAAAGGGAAAAACACAATTTTTTTGTAGAAAAAAAAACTAAAATGTTTTAAGATTTATTAAACCCCTATTGTGTTGAAAGTTCAAATAAAAAATTACTCAAGTCAGACCTGCTGAGTTGATTTAGAAGTCAATGGCAGATGTACCATTAACATTTTGAAGATATCCTGATCTGCACCGGGTTTCGTTCAATAATCTGAGATTTCGTGGTTTTGGGCGTCCAATCAAAAAAGTCACAGGTTTCGTAACAAATTCGAAAAAATTGTATGATTTGGATGTTTTCACGATTTCATGGAGTCTTTCCCGCACAAGAAATATTCGTGAAATTTCAAATTTTGATAAATAACCCACTTAGAGCTGTAGAAATACCTCAAATAAACTGGACTTGCTGTGTTTTTTCCTTGAAGATTTTTCACCAGTCATCCAACTTCAGAATAATTCATCTCAATTCAGAATAACTGTAAATCCTCTGGAATGTTGCTCCTATCAGCATAAACTGTTTATCATAATCCGCAAGGATTGAAGTTAGGTGTTGATTGTATTACATTGAGAAAGCCAGTTGGATGACCTGGATGAATGTGAGTCTTCACAACCCCCTTAGATTTTGAACAAGCTTTCAACACCAACTTATTGATTTGATGGACAGTGGTGCTCTGCTTACCACCATTATTCCAAGCCAACCACAGATGTCATTTCTTGTAATTGAACAGCAGAAATTTAGCAAAGGGACCTGATGAACAAGTGTGTTGTTTACTAGCAGGAAGCAGTTAAAAAAACTGTGGCACCATTGAAATGCAACCACACATTTGTCAGTATTCATCAGATGCAATTTTTGCAGTGCAGTGTGAATATTTGGAAATACATCTTGGTACACTATATTATAACTGCACAACTGGACAGTCCAACTTTGCGTTGTAACTGGAATTCTGATACTGAGTAATGTAACTGGGAACTTTACAAGGCAGAGTAGTGTAACAGGACTACATGGGATGTGAATACATATTTTTTTGTCTAAGCTTTCAGTGTTCATATATACTTGCATGCAAAGAGGGTGGAGGTTGCCATCTCATGCTTTAGCACCAGAAAGGCTAAGATTATCCCTGCATAGCAAAGTGAGATAATGATATAATAAATAAGAAGGTAATACAAAGGCATTGCTTTACTGGGGATTACCTAGTTACTTAGGAGAATCTGTTTAGAATGCAACTATTCTCTATCTGCACTATATAACACAACTGTAGTTTGTATATTCATCACGTATATACAGTACTTAAGATTGTTTTCAATGCAACCCATATTTCTTGTTGTTGGTTGTATTGAATTTTCATGTTCTCTTTCAAAATAACATTTGACAGCTCTTTCTATTTTTCTTCTTCTTGTATTTTCATCTTCCCATTCTTTCGCTTCCCATAGAAGCTGAAAACAGTATGTGCTTTGATCTATTCCACAATAAGAGCTCACAGTGAGAAACAGGATTATTGTGACCTAAAACCTGAAATGTAGGATTGTACTTGTGAGATGGAGACCCCTCACCTCCTCTTCTTAGATGACCCCATTATCTTGGTTTCTGTGTTGAAATTCTCCAATATATGATATTGTAACATTGCTAATGCTTTTGCCGCTTTGCTGTATTGTAGTGTGATTTATTTGGTTTATTACTGTGTAATTGCCTGCTCATGTTGTACTGTGATTCGATGTGTGCTAAACTAAGTATTCCCCTGTGAGGTATTTATACTGAATGTTATATAGCACCAGTACTCCTTCAAGATAAGTGTAGATAACATTAATTGCCAACTGTACTATAAAACAGAATACTGATAAAGTAACCACTGGGGCATCATTTAGAGAAAATAAATAATTAGGTTTTAGAGAAAATAAATAATAATTTTTTAGAGACAATAAAAAAAAAAAACAAGTGTACACTATCATGTATTCTACACCTCTGTTCACCTGCTAAAATATATACACTATATAAGCTTTATGAAAGAGGTGTTATACATAAAAGCTATGTGGCCTAGCTGCAGCAAAATCCATTATCTCTATCACACCTGGTGATATTCCTTCAAGGATCACAGTGCGTATTATTGTTCTTTTTGCCCCTGTTCATCCTCAAGAACTCTGCCAAGATAATATTAGCCCTTTCCAGTACTAGGGTATGTCTCTAAATCAACCTTCCTCCTCTTCACAAATCTAAAATACCATTTTAGGTAATAAGTAGGATGTTACTTGATTGCCTTAATGGGAGTACAATTGCCAGTTATTTGGCTACCTTTCACTTTTCAAAGCACATGATTACTTTCTTCCTGTGAAGATCTTAACCAGCTGCTATTAAAAGGATGTATGGTTCCATAGAAAGTTACCATAGAGTGGGCTGGTCAGGGGCTGTTTAGGCTGGTAGGGGGCTGTTTGGGCCTCTGCGCACTTGGAATGGCAGGGCCAATTTTGATTCCCAGTCCAGGCCTGACATGCGGTTACCCTCACCACCCAGAAGGATTCAGCCAAATCCAAATCCTGCTGAAAAAGGCCGAACCCTGGCCGAATCCCAAACTGAATCCTGGATTCGGTACATCCCTATCAGAAAGGTCTATATGAATACACCAGTAAACCCTCAAAGCAATTCCTTCTATTGTGTATACATGGGCTTCTGTATCAGACTTCCTGTTTCCAGCATAAACCTCCAGGGCTAGGGCTTGAACATGCTCAGTTTGCTCCTCTCTCCCTCACCCCTCCCCTTTCCCCCTCCCTCCTCCCCTCCCTGTTGTAATCTGAGCCCAGAGCTGTGAATGAGCAGGGAGAGACTCAGGCAGGAAGTGATGTAACACCAAGCTAATATGGCATCTGCTATCCTAAACAAAGAGAGAGAGCTTCTAGAGCTGTTTACTCAGGTATGGTAAAGCATTCTGCAGAATAAATATAGTCTTATAGCTTGCACTATTGGGGCTAATCTATTGGCAATATACTGCTTCGGTAGCTTCCCTTCTCCTTTAAAACAGTTTTTGTTTGCCTTTGTATTTAATCATGTATGTTTGCGTAAATACCTATTTATTGTATAGAACCATGGGCATAACTACAGGGGAAGCCAGCCATATGTTTGCAGGGGGGGGGCAGGAGTGAAGAGGGCTCAGTGAGGCTCTAAGTAATGAGCAATTTCAAAATATCATAGTAGAAAAAGTCAACCAATAGTTTGAGGCCCTAGACTGAATTTGCTGTGGGCACGATTACATCTAGCAATGCGAAGGTACAGAGCTGTGGAATATGTTGGCATTTTATAAAGTGTATGTGTTATTAATAATAAAAATAATAATAATTATAGGGCTAGGTGTTCTGCCTAAAAAACCCATTTGCTGTGGTCTTAGCATTTCCTAGAACCTAAACGTATGTGTTTCAAGGACAGAAAATCCCATGCATATCTGGTAGACTGCTCAGAATGTAGTGACTTTTCTGTACAAAGTTAATGCTTATATCTGTTACAAATACTGAATTCTATTTCTGGTTTTCACATTCAGAGCATCAGCTCAAACAAAGCAAATGGATGACCTCTAAAGGTAGAAGTAACACACTGCAAGAGCAAATTAACTGGTTCTAAGAAATGATTTTATGAGGATAGATTGATTTAAAGGGAAATAAAAGACAGTTTTATAATGCAATAGAAAAAGTGCTATGTACAGTAAGAACCCTTTACTGGCCTTCCCTCCACTTCTGACAATAAACGTTGAAGTCCAGCAGAATACAATCTTCTTATTGGACTTGGCTGTTGCTCTTGTGAGGCAAAGCAGTACAGCTGTGCCAGACAAGTAAGAACTATGGGGCATATTTACTAAAGGGTGAAAGTGAAAATTTGGAGTAGTTTCACCAAAAATAAATATTCCCCTCAACATCACCAATTTGCTAAAAGGAGAATACACCAAGTTTTTGAGAATTAACTTTGCATTGGTGAAAATTCTCTTTGGATTGGCATAAATTTACCTCTCTTCTCCAGGTGAACTTTCTCCAGTTCACTAAGAGCACAAGAGTGTATTTTCGCCCAGAGAAATTTCTCCAGGTTCAGGCTGACCAAATACCAGTATAGAGATAGAACAGCCACTTTTAAATCTCATTATCAACATGGCCCTTTCCATGCTAATTTTCTTCATGGTGAAAATTCTCTAGAGAAATTCCTCTTCCACAAGGTCAAGGTGATATGACCACGCTAGCTTGAGAACAGAATCCATCCAAGTCAGGACGGTTCTCTGGTGCCAGAGGCCTTAACGTGAACTTCCATTATTTGGTAAAATAATTACCCTGTTATATAGAATATAGAATGGTAAGGCTTGTCTAGAATTGCTCCAGAAAATTGTTGATGCTCCTGGTCATATGACAGTCCTGCCTCATACAGATCCTCCATGGCAATTGCACAACCAGCTTGTATGCTATTGAATTCAGGATTCTATAACTGCAGACCTGATTGAAATAATAAGGATATAATGGCAGTTTTCTGGCAGAGACTGTCAGATCGACTTAGGAGCAATTTAGTAGCAAGAGACTTGCCCTAACAGTTAGATGATCCAATTTCTCTGTACATCTAGGTGGATGATTGCAAGCAGGAGAAAAAACATGAAAGGATTTTTCAATACTTCTATATAATGTCTAGCTATCTTCCACAAATTGTCTGAAATTGTATAAGGATCTAAGTGGCTGTCTTGGTCTGGATGTGCTCTAAAGTCTTAGATACCCATCCTCTAAGTCCAGCAAGTTCTGGAAAGATTGAGGAAAACGTCTTTGCACATTAAACTTGAAAATGGTTTCCAACTTCCTTCTCCTAAAGGTACTCCTAAGCATAGCACAAATATGGTATTGGCAACTGTGGATTGATAGCTATTCATTTAGCTTGGAAGAGTGGCACCTCAGCATAATACTGTCTACCCGATCATGAGAATTTGAAAAAAATATTCAGCTTCTAACAAAGCTATTGAATTATTAAATTAGTCTGTCTGATAGCTCTACCTTCAAATTGAATTTGTTGCCTCGTGTAACACCTATTCTTCTTTAAAGGCATGCTCTGATAACTTAAACTCTGCTGGTTTCTTCACAACCTTGGACCCATAAAGCCATGGACTTTATTGTTGACTTTATTGTCAGCTTACTCTTTTTCTATTCGTCACACTTTCATATGAGTAACCAATGACATTACTAAAAAAATATTTTCTATACATGCTTACTTGAACCCTATTGTTTTCTCAGTGAGAGTCAACTGCACTGTCTTTTGAGATTGTCTCAGATAGAGGCTTATAACATGGCCAAACAATATTTGTAAAAGTGTCTTAGTCATATGACCATCTTCCATGGGTAATGTTTGCTCACAGCATCGAAATGTTTGTACAGTTTGTATAGATTGCACCCTGAATCCTGTCTTTTTCCTACTTGATGCTTATAATTAACAATGTTGCCCATATATCTTCCATCTGGTCTGTTACTAAGAACATTTTGCTGAAACCTTGCCTAGCAAACCTTTTGTTGACAAAAAAAAGTGACCACGTTCTTCAAAGTTGTTAAAGAGAGGCTCTGTATCAAGGACATTCATCTTATGGTACCTCCTCTTAAAGAAAAAAGAAAGCCTTGATCACTGGAGGTTCCAAAGGCATCTCACACTGTCATTGTAATCTCTTACCTGATACCCTGGGTCTGTGCTAATCAATCCAATTTTCTCTTTAAATGCACATGTATTAATGTTTTCCACATTTTTCTTGTTACATCTGTGATGTCCAATCAATTCTCTTCCAATTTGCAGCTTCTGCTCCTATTACTTCAGATTGTTCAGAGGGATGCTACAATATATTATGCATTGTAGAAGCTTTGATCCCAAATGTTGCTGGGATCTCTCTTATCTATTACAAGCTTTCTTCAGAAAGTTCCCTATTAAGCAACAAGGGTCATATAGAACTTTGTCTCTAGTGCATCAAGCATGGCATCTAGATGGGCCTTTCCAATCCTTATTTCAATCTCTGTCTTAGAAAATGCAGCCCTAGCTTGGGCAACTTCAGCCTTAGAGCACACACTAGCTGCTGCCAACACTTATGCTTGAAACAGCCAAAGATCTGGACAAATGGCTTGTAACAAATCTAACTTCCAGCTCTTGGATATCCATGCTATCTCTGCTGTACTGAACCTGTAGTGTCTGTAGACTTCAGGGCTGCTCATGCCATGAGGCAAGGTGAGATCCTTGCCTCAAGCTGCAGCGAGCAGGCAGTTACAAGGGGTGGCAAAAAGAGCTGAATTTCCTAGTTTTAACCCGGAATATCGACTTTGCTAGTGCAGAGATTGATGTTGCCCTCATTGTACTAGTGGTGCTGCCCCCCTTTGACCCGCTCCAATTTTTAAGCATGCCTCTGTCAGCAACAGCCCCAGAATTGCCCCTGGTAGACTTGCACAGATTAATGAAACAATTGTGCATGAAGGCATTCCCTTTTCACTATACTGGCCTTGCTTAATATCCTTCTAAATTATACTCTCGGACCACAAAGTTATGTTAAAAGTATTAAATTACGGTATAAAAATGGTGTGAAACTGTAAATACAAATTCATAAAGAAAATACAATTTGGCATTTGAAGAAATGACAGCAGAATTATGAACATGGCTAATCTAATATAAGCAGCATCTCACAATCTGGATGTGCAATGGACCCTATAAACTAACTAGGATAGCATTGAATATTGTGTAGGAATTATTGTCAGATTTGAGACAAGTATGTTGAATACTGAACTGGGGAATCTGGAAGGACAAATCTTGTTTTCTTATGAATAACTTTAAAACTGCTGAAATGAATGAATGTATATTTAAAAAGCTTCTTAGAGTTAAAACTTCTTTCATTATGCACAATATTTTGTCCACCTCTTATATTTTCAGCTTCCAAATGCTTTCTTTTCATTATGTAATTTTTCCTCTCTTGGTGTCTCTTCAGGTTGCCATTATTGCAGGAAATTTTGAACTTGCAGAAATAATCAAAACTCACAAAGAATCTGACATTGGTAAGTTGCTAAATCATAAGCAAAATGATATGAGGAAGGAATACATACAGACTGTGTTAGACTTCTGAAAGCAAACCCTACAGCTTTTGGGAGTTGTTAATCACTGTGCTCCTCATATTCTATTTCCTTTATTTGACACTTCTACTTGTTTCCTCTTCTTTCTTTAAGTTTGCCATTCATTACTTTTTCATCTTTCTCATTCTTAAAGTGCCTTTTCGGGAGACTCCAAGTTACACAAAGCGCAGACGTGTTGTGAGCTCTGTGGGTCTCTCATCTCCACGCTTCCTGCAACGCTCTGCCAGTGACAACAACCTCAACTCAGATGGAGCTCACTATTCCCCCGTGCCCTCGCTCCGTGGACTGCCCACACAGTTGCTTTCCCAGGCACCAGAGGTCTCCAGGATAGTAGCAATAGGGGACAGCAGTCTTGCGAGCACTACTAGCTCCCGTAGCACACACAGCCGATCCCCATCACTGCACCGTGCCAGAGAGGAAAGAGATATTGACACCCATACCCTTCGAAGAGGACGAGGAAAGAGCAGGTAACTGCACATATGCCTATTTTATGACAATAATACATACATTTTGCATTGGGGACAAACAGTTAAACTGATGGTTAGCAACAGTGGGATAAAGGACATATGTGTGACTGAATTAACAGTACGGTACCTAGCAGATAACACCCCGTGAGACCTGACTGACCAGTGACTGCAGGTAACTTTGGAACTAATACAGTGGGATTACAGTAGAGGAAATTTGTTTGGATATTTATTTAGGATTTTTGCTTTAAAATGTTTGTCTTGGTAATGCTGTTTGTACATAAATTGGCTAAAGGATCTGTTTATCATTCTGTGTATAACTATCAGATCTTTGCTTTTGTTTCCTTACTGTTAAAATCGAATTGCTGATTGGTTGCTATGGGCAACATCACTGGTAATTAGTGAAATTCCGGGTTCACTACATGTGACAAACACATACAGCATGGTTTATTCATTTTAATGTGGAATACAAAGCATCCAGATATTATCTGTTGGTGGTCAGTTTTATTATTAGCTGTGCCTGTGTAAGCTAGTAGTAATATATATAAACTATACTGTAGATGGTATTTATGGTTCAACAGCAACAGTTAGAAAGTGTAGTTGTAGATACCATTACCATTCGACCAGAGGTAATGTCAAAAATCAAATACATGTTTTTAAGAAATTGGCAACATGGGAGCCTCTTTTTCTGTTGAAAATCAGTCCGTAGCATAGTGGATAGGAGATCCTCTAACAATGTAGCAGTAGTATGAGTGAAAAATGCATGTGATTTTGCCCTCCCAAAGCAGAAACAAGGTATCACAGAAAAAATGCATATAAAGTCTAATGTAGTTCACTCCAAAAATGACGTGCAACAAAAGAATTTTGCAGCACAACAAATGACCAATTTTTCACAGTTTTTTGAATTTTTGTGCAGTTTTGCCAAAGAATTTTCTGAATTTTGCTGCAAAGCAAAACAGGACAGCTTCGTTCTTCACTACTGGTAATGTTTCACTCCACTTCTTACACAGCATAATCAATAGACCCCTAAATGTTATACGTTTCTCATTTATAAATGTGAAGGACATGTAAACCCTAATGGGACTAAGTTATGCAAGTCCTTGATGGCAAATAATTTAGGGGTACATGTGAATAATAAGCCCTAGCAAGCAAAGCCAGTTAGTAGTAGGAAGGGCCAGCAAGTTATTATCCTATGTTAAAAGTAGTGTAGATTCCCCTCTACAAAGCACTGAAAGGCCCCATATAGAATCCCCAGTTGAGTTTCCAGGGCTCAGAAAGGCCATTACTGGATGATTAGAGGGATTTAGCTGCTGAAGATTATGGAAGGTTCCAGTTAGGAAACTGGCTAAATTGAGATGGTTTACATTGGAGAAGTGGTCTTAATTATAAGTACAAATATATAGAAAAAAAACATAAAATAAACTCACTGATGCTTTATTCAACTGCAAAAGGTGCATACGTCTTAAAATTCTAGTTCTCATAGGGTTGTACTAACAGATACATTAGATAGTTGGAGACGGCGTAGGGTTCAGTTATTTCTGGGAGTTCAGATAGTGTTTATGCATGTTTTATACATAATACCAACTGAATGAGCTCATGTCAAAAAGAAGGGGTACTTTTACTTTTTAAACATCCATAACAGATTATATTGTATATTTATATTAGTGACATTTACCCTTTAAATAACTATTCACATCAGCTATTCACCCTCTATAATTCCAATGCTGTTGTTGTAAACTTGACCTTGGCATTCTTCCTTGGTTTATCATTTAAACACACATTCGTTATTACTTTTTGCTGTCCAGCACTCCAGATGTTGTGCAATAAATGCTATCATACACACAACAATTTACTATCACTGTGATCAGTTATACACCTTAAATACCAATTAGCTGGAGTATTTCCTACCCCAGTGAAAAAGAAATCTGCATCAAGGAGCACATAGTCTTATTCCACAGATGGCATCCATAGTCTGTTGGAGGACTTTTCGGTCTTAAAAGGACAGTATCCTGGGTCCACAACCCCTTTTGGACTACACAGAGCCAAACACTGCTACACAGCACACAGGACACGATTACAAATTTAACCACTGCTTTATTCCTCTGATCACCAGAGGCTTTCTATTCAGGCCCACATTACACACATCATCGTTCTTTTACTTTAACATCACAAATACATTTCAATTCCATAGAACCAGTTTTTCCTTGGGGAGGGACACCTTCTTTTAATTTCCTTTAGGACTTTGGATCCCACCTAACGGCCATGTGGTCCAGTATATGCTACACCCGTATCCCTCCACTCTCCAATAGTGGTCTGATACCTTCAGGTTGACACCCCTCCACTCTTCCAGGGTAGCCCCTTTTTATCCAAATCCTGGCCTGAAGCCTTGGTGTCCTTCCTACCTAGTCCTAAACTCCCACTGGTTCCCTAACTTCCTCCTTGATGGGGCCACAACTGCCATTACTAAATACCCTCACTGCCTCGCGCACCTAGTGTTCACTCACTTTTTAATCTTTACTGTTCTAACTTTTCCTTGTCTAAGCCGATGGGTCCTCACCCTGCCAGGAGATGTTATTCCGGCCACACCTTCCTATCAGGTTGCTTCACTTGGGCAGTGCACCTTCTTTTATACCCCTCTGTGTCGCACAGTGGCCTCTGGTGTCCGGGGTACTACACTTAAAATTAGATTACACAAATTACAGCCAACAAATTTCACACACATGCACATTTTGTAACACAAAAAGATTACAACATTCCCGCACACAACACTCTTCATCACTTTCCACCCCCTAACAAGTCCACTGACTCATCTCTGAAAACCTACAAATATGTGAATATGTTTAAATTGCACATTAAACTGATTGTGTTATAATATTGGCTTTGAGATCTGTGCTGCCAAGACAGCTGCAGAAGGAGCAGAAATAAAAGCAATCATAAATGCACTGAATATTCAGTCTTTTTTTGGCCACTGAATATGAGAAGTATACTGTAAATCATGTGGCGATTACTGGGCACAACCTACTGAGAAAACTATCTATTCTAACTATACATAAAGGACAAGGAAAGGTTAATACATTGGAGGTTGATGCAATTAATACTGAACAGGAGGGAGCATGAAAAAAGATAGCAATTTAATACCCAGGGGGTTGCTAATACCTTAGTACCCCCTATTGTAATAGCCCTTCCTCCTTCTTTTACATAGTTACATAGAATTTATAGCTGTCGGAATGTTGTACATTCCCCTATCCTGTATATGTTAACTTTTGTGTGAAAAGCTTAGCAACTGAATATATATATATATATATATATATATATATATATATAGAGAGAGAGAGAGAGAGAGAGAGAGAGAGAGAGAGAGAGAGAGAGAGAGAGAGAGCGAGAGAGAGAGAGAGAGAGAGAAGTGAAGAAGCTCACACTCACAGGACTTATCAAAATCAAAAATGGTGTTTATTTCAATATAAGTAACTATCAGTTACTTATATTGAAATAAACACCATTTTTGATTTTGATAAGTCCTGTGAGTGCGAGCTTCTTCACTTCTCTACTTAATTTTTGGGCGAATTGTACCCAGGCAGCGATGACTTTTTGACGTGCTGTGCCGGCTTCCTGATTATCTTATATATATATATATATATATATATATATATATATATATATATATATATATATATATATACATATATATATGAATAAAAATTCTGTCCAGACTGTCCAGAATTTTTTCCAATGGGCAATAAATCAGTCATAAATAGCAAGCCATGGGTAACAGATCATGTAATCATGACTCCTTTGTGCATTGCATGCACTCAGGGTCGGACTGGGCCAGCAGGACACCAGGTAAAAACCCGTTGGGCTCCGCTGGCTCATATCTGCTCCAGCGTGGATGTCAGAGCTGCTTCCTTCCTGAGGGGACAGAGGAAGATTTGCCCTAGGGGGACCCGTGGGGGTAGCAGATAGGGTTGCCACCTTTTCCGGAAAAAAATACCGGCCTTCCTATATATTTATCTTTTTTTCCCTATTAATAACATTGGGATAAACCATAATTTATACCGACCAGGTGGCAATCCTACTAGTGTAGGGGGGGCGGGGGCCCTTGTGGGGGTTGCAGGCCCAAGATATGGCAGCCCTGGTGGGTTCTCATAAGTATCTTCTTTTACATATTCACTTGAGGAAAGATCACTGGTGTCTGAAAAATGTAGTGCAAGCATTTGTCTACATAAAAGCATGATTTAATTTACTGTTTAAATCTCTGCAGTAAATTTTGATTGCTAAATGCAAAGAGTTCACGTAACAGCTTACTTCAGAGTCTCTCTCTCTCTCAGTATCTTCCAAGAGTTTGCTGTCAGAGGCTACTCTCTACAATCTGTTAGAGATTAACGTCAGTGAACCTTTTTTACAAGCTTAGTAGGACATTCCTACACAACCTACACAAGTGTCCCACTCTGTGTCTTAAATTGAGGAATGTTGGGGATGCTATAGAAAAATATCTTATTAAAATTATAATCTACTATAAGGTTGAATTTACCAGTATATTTGTGCAAATCTAAGTGCACATGCCCCTAAGAGAACTAAAACTTATCTAAATAAGTAGGCAAGAAATGTTGTACATTATGTTTTTGGGTCTGTACCAGTCCAAGGAAACCACAGTCCTTTAAGCTGGCCATAGACGCAAAGATCTGATCGAACGAAATTCGTACGATTTTCGGAACATGTGTGGAAAGTCCCGTCATTTTTCGTCCGGAGGAGATCGGTCGTTTGGTCGATCGGACAGGTTAGAAAATTTCTGTCGGCTGCCGATAATATCTCTGAGTGTATTGCCGATCGTACGATTTTCAGTGGGAGACTGTCACTAGCTTTGGTTGGACATAGATATCGTACGATTGCTGTCAGGGGCAGAAAATTGCTGATCTGTTCTTTTACTAATCTGACTGGTAAGACTTTGATCTGAATGGTTAGTGACGGGTTGGGAGATGGGAAAGTCCAATCGTACGATGATTCGTACGATTGAATCTTTGCATCTATGGCCAGCTTTAGCACTAAAATCTGTGCCTCCAAAGATACCCCAGTAGCCTCCCAGCCTATACAGTACACATAGAATATAAATGTCACAATATAAGGCTGATTAGTAATTAATACAGATAATTACTACATAGCAGCACAGAAACCAGTACAATTAGCATCAGCATTTTATAATCAGCCCTGTTGCATCAGCTTATATTACAGGCCAACCTAATTTTCCGCTGGATAATTTGTGATGACCCCTAAGATTAGCTTCTCAACAGCTGCTCAGTATCCACTGAGCATGTGAGTGTCACAGACACTTTCCAAGATGGTGACCCCCTGTGAAAAGTTTGAAGTCCTGGATCCTTGCTGCTATTGAGAAACTGAAAGTTTAGGCTGATGCCATAAATTCAGTATATAAAAAATAGCATTTTAGCTACATTCATTTTTAGGGTTTAGTTCTCCTTTAAAGCTTAGCAAGCAGGTAACCACCAGAGTTTCAAAACAAGCAGGCAGTCCCACTGGAATACTTTTGTAGATGGATGCAGAGACATTTAGAAATACAGCGTTAGCATAGAAGATTGTTAATGAATAAAATATGAATATGACTTAGTATTTGGAGTTTTTGTGTTGAAGGTTGTATAGAGATGAATGGCGGTACAGTGAGAAAAAAAGTTGTGCGCAGAAACTTGATGTAAATGTAAAGAATACAGTTTTCAATTACAAGGCAGTGTTTCTTGTGAAACGAATAGGAGGTGGCAGTAGTACTTGAAGTCATTGTATTGTTGTATTGATGCCTGTTAAGAATATTTCTGTTAAGGAAATACGGCAGTGTGCAAATGGAGGATAAACATAAACAAATATGGAATTTTTTCTCATGAAATCTTTTTAAAATGTTTTTATTTTAGTTTTTGGTGCAAGCAAAATAACATAAATATAGTTTATATGAACAAAAAGAAGAGAAGAAGGGGGGGTGATTTAATTAATTGCTGAACACTTAAATGTATTGTCTGTAAGGGGTATTGTTCTGTCTCATGGACAAGTGGGTTGTTTAGAAGGAATTCTGTGTCATACCAAGTGGTATTTCGGAATACACATGTTGTCAAGTGTTTAGTTGGTTGGGATAAAGAGGTGATACAAATGTTGAAGAATTTTTTTAGTGTTTTGTTCCTTGTTTGTTTGTTGGTTGTCCAATGTCCTTACCTGCATCAGTTAGTTGATATATTGCCTGTTTAGCAAAGAGCAGTGGTTCTAATAAAGGAACGACTGTTTGTGTAAGAAGAGGTATTTTTTATAAGGTTTTTGTTGATAATATTGTTAGTTTCTCAATTGTTTTGTAAACAAAGAGATTGCCACGTTTGACGCATTGAATTATATGGAGACAAATCAAATCTCCAGCAGATTAAATGCCATGTAGGTGATTTTGTGTTTTTAAGAGGAGTGTGAAGGAGATGGTTCATGCGAAGGCCTTCTGTCAGAGCCTGATCTAAAGTAATCGTGTTGAAAAACAGTTTTTTTAGATATTTAACAAAATCGCATTTACAAAAAACCCAAATCACATTTATAGCTGTTAGCATCTATCCTCTTTCAAAGTTATTTACGTTTTAGTAGTCTATAAAGAAAGAATTGTTCAGTGTACCTTCCTAAAAAAGCAATACGTTTTCCGAACGAAAGAGGTGTGATTACCAAAATAATGTGTTATAGAAATGAAAAGAAGTAAAACCCCTCTCTATTCAATTGACCACCAATTAAAGAAAATTCAAGTATTAGTGCAGCAGTGTCAGAGTTTATTAACAGTTTCGTTAAAGGTTACTAACCCAGTGTTGCTTCAATTATTGGGCAGCCATTACTGGGTTATCCAATAAAGTGCTATGTGCTAGGTGCTAATAATTCATCAGCAATTAAAAATCATGTAACAGGATTAATTAATATTGTGCTATAAAGTGCTAGTGCTTCAAATGAAATTAAGAAGTTAACTTAAATAACCAGGATTAAATTGACCCAGGTGAGATTAAAGTTAATTCATTATTATATATCACACATTAAAATCCATTCATTATAGAAGATTGTAAATAACTGATTAACTGTTAAAAGTAAACTTTACTAAATTCATTAAAATTGCTGCAAATCAATTAAGGTAATCTTTGAGGACTGCATAAAAATTGGTGAGTAATAATTAATCCATACACCCCCGTTAAAGTTATAGGGTGTTAAAAAACGTTTGCATAAAATTATTCAAAGGAGACCAGCATTGAAAGAGAAAGGAGGAATAGGAAAATTGTTAGAGGTGGAGAAGTCCCAAGTTCTAGCTGCCTGTATTTATCACAAAAAGTGCTTCCCAGTGTGCCAGGCTGGGAAGCACTTTTTGTGAAGTCTCCTGGGCGCTTTCCTTATTTTTACTATTGCAAAATAATTTCCTATTGATTTTAAACCTTTGCGACCAGATTGATTCTTCTTTTAAAATCTTACCTGTTATCCAATGGCACTGTGGGATTTGTAGTTTTATAGGGAAGATTAGCTCTCCGAATTATAAGATAGCAAGGTAAAATCGAGACTACAGTCCCCAGTGACCTACTTTCTCCTCCGTGTGGGGTCCCAGACTTAGAAAAATACAGGCAGCTAGAACTTGGGACTTCTCCACCTCTAACAATTTTCCTATTCCTCCTTTCTCTTTCAATGCTGGTCTCCTTTGAATAATTTTATGCAAACGTTTTTTAACACCCTATAACTTTAACGGGGGTGTATAGATTAATTATTACTCACCAATTTTTATGCAGTCCTCAAAGATTACCTTAATTGATTTGCAGCAATTTTAATGAATTTAGTAAAGTTTACTTTTAACAGTTAATCAGTTATTTACAATCTTCTATAATGAATGGATTTTAATGTGTGATATATAATAATGAATTAACTTTAATCTCACCTGGGTCAATTTAATCCTGGTTATTTAAGTTAACTTCTTAATTTCATTTGAAGCACTAGCACTTTATAGCACAATATTAATTAATCCTGTTACATGATTTTTAATTGCTGATGAATTACTAGCACCTAGCACATAGCACTTTATTGGATAACCCAGTAATGGCTGCCCAATAATTGAAGCAACACTGGGTTAGTAACCTTTAACGAAACTGTTAATAAACTCTGACACTGCTGCACTAATACTTGAATTTTCTTTAATTGGTTTTAGTAGTCTAGTCATGTAACAAGTATACAGCAGTATTTGGTGACATCTCCACAAATGTTGAGGGGGTTTTGGTGGTGTTATGTACATTAAGCCACCTTAAATTAAAAAGGTCCTTTATGTTTTGATAAAAAAATTTGCAAATACATATAATTTAATATGTATTTTTTATTTTTAGTCACATTTTGAAATTATCTTAGTGCTTGCTCATAGATAATGTGACAGAAATGAGCAAAATCAATTAAGGAATGAGAACAAAAGATACAAGTCAAGAGAGCCTTTGTGTATTGACTGGGGCAACAGTACTGACAGGACAGTTAATGGGAAGATGTTTATTAATTTGTTGCATGACAATTTTATGTCACAGGTTGTTGAAGAGCCTAACAGAAATCATGCTATACTGGATCTAGTGATCTCTAATAACACAGAACATATCGCAAAAGTAATTGAACCACTGGGTAATAGTGACCATAATGTGATCTCATTTAAAGTTTGGTTCAAAAAACAAATATATACTGGGGCAACAAAACCCCTGAATTTCAGAAAAGCTAATTTTACCTCTTTAAGGGCTGCATTCAGAGCATATATTGGGGCATTTTGTTTTCTGCTAAAAACACAGAACGGAACAGAAACTGGTTGTTATTTAAAATTATATTAAGTTGTTACTATTCTCAATTTATTCTCTTAAGAAGTAAACATTGAAGCATTAAGGAATACCCTATGTGGCTTAATACATAAGTAAAGAAGCAAAATGCATGTAAAAACAAGTCTGTGGGACAGAAGCTGCATTTAATAAATATAAACACTATAATAAGGGGCAGATGTATCAAGGGTCGAATATCGAGGGTTAATTAACCCTCGATATTCGACTGCCGAATTAAAATCCTCTGTTCGAACGATCGAAGGAATAATCGTTCCATCGGACGATTCGAAGGATTTTAATCCATCGGCCGAAGGATTATCCTTCGATCAGAAAATTGTTAGCAAGCTTATGGGGACCTACCTTGCCTCGTTAGGTTTTAGGTGGCGAACTAGGGGGTTGAAGAAATTTTTAAAGAGACAGTACTTCGATTATAGAATGGTCAAATATTCGAACGTTTTTTAGTTCGAATCGTTCGATTCGAAGTCGAAGGTCGTAGTCGAAGTAGCCAATTCGATGGTCGAAGTAGCCAAAAAAACATTCGAAATGGAAACTATTTTTCCTCTATTCCTTCACTCGAACTTAGTGAATGGGCCCCTAAATGTTGTAAAACAGCAAAGATAGAAAATGAGGAGCGCATTTCGGTAGAGGCTAAGACTAAACCCAAAAATTTTTTTAAGTGTATTAATAGTAAAAATATGCAGGTGGAGACTATGGCTCCTTTAAATAATTGTACCAAGCAAATGTGCTGAATGTGATTCAGAGTTCCAAGACCCACCGTCACCTTATAGCTGTACTGTTGGCCCCCATTCCAATTAGAAGAAAGGTGCAGTTAAAATATTTGGAAAGGGTTTTTTTTACAGTGAGAGCTGTGAATTTATGGAATTTCCTAACTGAATCTGTTGTACTGGCTGATAAATAAGATAGCTTTAAGAAGGGGTTGGATGTTTTTTTAGCAAGTGAGGGAAAACAGGGTTATGGAAGATAGCTCCTAGTAAAAGTTGATCCCAGGACTGGTCTGATTGCCATCTTGGGGGGAAATTTACTAAAGGGCGAAGTGATGTAATTTCGGCACTTCGCCGATTTACAACAGTAGCTGGCGTAATTAGGAAAATTTTCAGTCTGGCGAAAGAGCGTTACTATGCAAATTCACTAAGTTTTTGATTTTACTGACCGTTACCTCTATCGCCAGACTTGCCTTCACCACCTCAGACCAGGCAAAGTGCAATAGAGTAGATAGGAGTTCCTCAAAAAAAAAAAGTTGAACATTTTTCTAAGTCCCAAAAAACGCTAGCGTTTTTTCCTATTTAAAGGGTGATAGACTGAAAAAGATCGTAATTTTTTACCCTCCTTCCCCCCTACATTTGATAACATATGGCCTCTAAACTATACTGTGAGCACATTTGTAGGGCAATATAACTATATTTTATACTTTAACTGCATGCCGTACGCTAATTAGCCAATGCTAGCGTAACTTCGAACTGCTGATCGTAATTTCGCTGGCATAATTTTGCCAGTGTTCGGTACCCTGTGCGCAACTTTGGATCTTCGAGAATCAGTGTTGTTCAGGCAACTTTACGCCTGGCAAAGTGTTGCGATGTGTGCGAAGCCATCGCTGGCGAATTTTCGCCGATTAGTGAATTGTCCCCTTGGAGTCAAGAAGGAATTTTTCCCCCCTGAGGCAAATTGCAGAGGCTTCAGAAGGGTTGTTTTTGCCTTCCTTTGGATCTACTAACAGGCTATATAGACATAATCTACTAACAGGCTATACAGACATTAAGATTGAATTTGATGGACATGTGTCTTTTTTCAAATTAACTTACTATGTTACAAACAACTTTGCATTTTGGCATAATCCAGTGTGTTTTAAATATATATATTTTATACATACCTGCAGTGTTAAGATATTGTTTCCCATTTAAGAGGCCCCTTTGATTAAAATCATAAATTGTGTAAAAACTTACATTACTATAAAATATAGAAAGTGTGACATGTTGTTAATTTATAATATTTAATATTTACAGCAATATCTATTTTTCTTTACTACTTAACTACTTAAAACATGTTTCCTTAAAATGTGATGTATTGTACAGAGTAAAGCAAAAAACTGTATATTGAGTTTAGTTGTGAGAGAGCTTTAGCCACCCATGCCTGAGCTGTTTGTGCTACAGAAGTCCCTGCCCTGAGTGGAGCAACCAGTGAAATATCATCCTTAGGTTTGCTTTGAAGGTAAAATGTTGCCTATATATTGCTACTGAAAACAAAGTATCTTCTGGAGAATGTCTCTTAATCAGTCAAACATTGTCTAGTGAAGGTACCTTGGCTGCTCCACTTATTTTATTTCAAGCATGTGCAGGCGTTAAACATCCTCCTTAATTTGTTGAGATGTTTCTTTCATTGGCTTAGCATTTCTATTATCCTTTACACCAGGGAATACTGTAAAGCCTGCACTGTCTTGTTCCTTTCAAATTGCAGCTTGACATCTGTCCAAAAAGCTAGTTGCTGCTTAGAAACTTCTTCTGTGTGGTCAAAAATATATTTATCTGGCCCTTCAATTACATTGCTTTTGTGCCAACACTAGCATAGTCATTAGAAAGCAAAAGGGAAATGTAACAGCTTCCATATCTTGCATTCATGGCATCGAGTCCTGAGGCTATATTGAGATTGAGTGGCTTTTTCTCTGAACCATTTCAAACATTTACCTCTATTTGTTTTGGTTGCATCCTCTGACTTTATGGTAGGTCACAAAACTCCTCTAATGGAATCTTTCCAGACATGCAGTCAGAATGTAGTATACACACACTACTGCAATGTCCTCACAGTCTCAGAGTGAGTGACCACCTAGAGGTCTCTCTAGTAGGATGGTCTCTTTCTCTGTCACAAGCTTGCATTAATATTCAGCTCCCAACACACTCTCCTTCTCTCTGCAGTAATTCAAAATCTGTCAGCCAGCAGAGAGAGGAGGGAGAGAATGAAATTGCGAGAAAGTCACAGTATTGTGTGAGAGGAAGTGATGATGATAGATAGATAGATAGATAGATAGATAGATAGATAGATAGATAGATAGATAGATAGATACTGTAGATGCTGTAGATATGGCAGGTGTGCAAAAAAAGTGTTAGTAAAAAATAGAGCTAGAGTAGCTGAACTGGAAGGAAATAAAAGTCAAACTGTGAATTAATGAAGAAGGACATATGGGGGGGTATTAAACTAGTGTTTGACTATATGACTACAGAGTATCTTGATTCTAATACACATACATGAAAGCAGAGACTGAGGGTAGAAAAGCATCAGAAAGATTTAGGCCGATACAGAAGTGAAGACAGAGAGCCTAAGAGCAAGAAATGAAAGATAAGGGAGAACAAAATGGAAATTCAGTATAGCAAATGAGGATAAGAGAAATAAATCAGGTGTGGAAAGAATGAGGTAAAAGGAGAACTGAGAAGGTAGCCAGGAGTGATAAATCAACAGTTGAGATGATGCAGGGGAGAGAAAATGAGAGGATATGGTAGAAAACAGGAGAGAGGAATGGAAAGAGTCAAAGATTAGTCAGGGAAGAAAAGCAGTAAAGGAGAGAGAGGCCAGAGCGATAAGGCCATTGATAGAGGGTGGGGGTTGCTTATTGATGAAGCTGAAGATTAGAAAGTGGTGGGGGGGAGGGAGGTGGAGGTTAGTGGATCTGGGAAATGAGTAGAGAGATCCAGGGGGAAAGAGAAGCATGAATGGACACCCCCTCCTTCACTTGTCCTCCCTCCTCACTCTCCCCCTCCTCTTCTGCTGACAGTTTAACTGAAACGGCAAAAGAACAGGAAGAACTGCATACAGCCGTGCTTTCCCTTCTTCTCCTCTCCATTTCTTTGCTGGTTCTTCATCGTCTTTATATCCATCATTGTCTTTACATTTGCAGCTTTTCACTTGCCTTTCCCATTATTGCCCTTTTTCTTCCCCTATATTCCACTGTATTTTTCTTCTACATCTTTTCACCTCTTTGTCACAGTATCCTCCAGAACCTCCCTCTTTCCTCTCCCTGGCCTCTTTATTCTAAACTTCTTTTGCACATACCTATTTTTCTCCTCCATATCACCTTGTTGATTTCTTGTTTCCTTTTTAAATCTGTTTTGTGGATTTACTCACCTGTGGCAAGAGGAAAGGTGATCTGAGGACCATTAGCTTACACAGGAGCCCTCACTCGGTCTCTCACTGGGCAGCTGATACTTTAACAATGATTTGGCAGCAGTGTTTCGGGACAAACATGGAGACTTCAAGGTCCCCATCAACTGCTAAATGCCACTGTCTTCCTCAGAGCTGAAATGTCTAAGAGACTGTGGGGGGGTAGTAAGCAGCTAGTCAAACAGATGGCATGTCCCATCCCAATCAGCACCATCACTTATGTGTTTGTTTACAGCCCAGGGCCACTGGATATGAGGAGTACTGGCCCTCGTGGCCCCAAAAGGAAGCTGTACAGTGCCGTCCCAGGAAGAACATTCATTGCAGTGAAATCATATGAACCTCAAGGACCTGGAGAGATCCAACTCAACAGAGGAGAGAGAGTGAAGGGTGAGTTTTACACATATAATTGTTCTTCCTATGGGTCATGGAGAACTGCAGATGAATAGACAGGAGAAGCACATCAGCAATGGGATACTATAGTCTGAGAGAAAATTAATAAAAATTAATAAAGCTTCAGTATAAGCCTTACATTTACATAATTTTAGGACCACGGGAGTTTGAACTTTATAACAGCAATCATTTGTATATGATAAAATATATACTCACATACCAACACATATTCATTTATTATACACAATTATCTCTAATGCCTTGGGAATCAAAATACCTTCAGTTTTACACAAAGAAGCAGTAAAACTGATGTAACATCACAACTACATAAAACAATCAGACTGATAGGTAAGTGTGGTATACAGTCTGGGCGTAGTATCATCATTTATTTATATAGCGCTGTCAAGATACGCAGTGCTTGTATGTTCCCCAAACTTATCTGAAGTGTGTCCTTGTTTTGGGGTTTACTCTCAAAAGTGCCTGTGACAGAGCTGCCTGTGGGATGTATGCTCATAAGACTGATTCTTAATGTAGAACATGTGTATTTTAGCATCTGATACTTGGGGTGTGTGTATTACAGAAAGCCCCACCTGTCATGTGTATGCATTTCAGAAGCCACCCATCCCTGAGCTGTTTGTGCTACAGAAGTCCCTGCCCTGAGTTGTGTGGTTATCAGGAAACCCTTGGCTTTGAGGTGTGTTTAGAACAGATGTACTACTGCCCCTGTGATGTGTATATATCAGAATCCTCTCCTCTCATGCGATTTGTGTTTAATGATGAGATCTATCAATGTGGGATATGTGTATTACAGAACATCTGAGGTGTGTGTTTCAGAAACCAAAATTCAGTTTATTAAGACAGCCTCTTGCCTCTGAGCTGCATGTACTGTCCAAAATGTAAACTGTTAAGCCCAATGGGCTTTTAGGGGTTGGATTTAGTAACCTGGTCTGAGCTTTCTGTGATGTGAGTTTATTAATCTATTTCCACAACACACTCCTCTGAGGTTTATTAGTTGAACAGGCCATGGTTTACATAACATAGGTGCAAATATTAAAGCCATGCTAAGACCTGTAATAAAAACCAATAACATAATTGCTGTCAAAGTTTCTACTAAACGTTACCTTTCTGGTTGATAGGGGTTACTGCAAGGCTGCTGACTTGCACCTCTGTTAGTAAATGAGCCCTTGAATGTTTATGTGCACTATGTGATGTTCTTATATGTGCTTTATTTGTTCAGTTTGTGATATGTGGCGCTTGTTCTTTTGGAGTGCTGAACTGAGCTGATCTCTTCACTGCTTGTGTTTATAATGCTGTGTGTGCGTGTGTCCTTCTCTCATATGGTTGTGTCTCATTGGCTGTTTTATTCTCCATGCTCCATTCCAGACACACTCGTTCATAATGTAGGTAACTATCATTCTGGCTACCTCATCAATTCTGTCTCTCTCTCATCCTATGTACCTTTCTGAATGTTTTCCCCTGTTTATCCTTTTTCCTTGTGTTATACTCCACCTCCCCTCCTCAGCACAGAGAGCATATTGATGTTATGAAAGAAGACCAGAGGCAAATTACAAGTGGATCATGGTGTCCTGGCAGCACTTTAACATCAGCAACTGTTACAAATAGCAGAAGTACAAAGTAGTGAGGGACTAAGACTAGTCCAACCACTGTACATTTGTGCAAACGCTCAACTGAAATCTGGCATTTTCCATGTCTCTCTCTTGTTCCTAGTCTGCATTGGCATTGCTGTATAATGTTTGTATGAGTCACTTTCTCACATAACTATGTACAGTATCTTCTGTGTGGAAGTATGCTTGTGTGGCAGCTTCATCCAGTGGCTCATAAAACAATATGTACAGGATAGGAAATTGCCTCACTGTACAGTTTTTGTCATCAGAACATCATTTTATCCTTGGCTTATTTGTATCCATCATTATGAGCTAGTTATAGTGTTTACTGTATCTAGTAGTAGACTGAAACTTTAGCTATAGATTTTAATGAATCTATGGACTTAGAATGATTGTTATGGACATTATTACGTTAGTGGACAATGTAATAAGGTGTAAATGTTTTGCCCAGCTTTAATAGCCAATTGCAACCAATTAGCTGGCAGATTTTCTGTTTGCAACATAAATACACATACCAGTACCTCTGACTAGATTATTACTTAAAGGAAAACTATACCCCCCCAAACAATGTAGGTCTCTATAAAAAGATATTGCATAAAACAGCTCATATGTAAAACCCTGCTTCATGTAAATAAACAATTTTCATAATAATATATTTTTCTAGTAGTATGTGCCATTGGGTAATCATACATAGAAAATTGCAGCACCCTGGGATCATACTATTCACTGTGCACACAAACATACCAACAAACCATACTTGTTAGGTCACATGAGCCAATTAACAGACAGAGTTCTGTCTTTTTCTTCAAAACTTCTTCCTGTTACAGTTAGAGCTGTAAAAAAATCTTTTCAAAATGAATCAGTTAATAGTGCTGCTCCAGCAGAATTCTGCACTGAAATCCATTTCTCAAAAGAGCAAGAGCAAACAGATTTTTTTATATTCAGTTTTGAAATCTGACATGGGGCTAGACATTTTGTCAATTTCCCAGCTGCCCCTGGTCATGTGACTTGTGCCTGCACTTTCTGCTTTCTGGCAGGCTGCTGTTTTTCCTTCTCAATGTAACTGAATGTGTCTCAGTGAGACATGGGTTTTTACTATTGAGTGTTGTTCTTAGATCTACCAGGCAGCTGTTATTTTGTGTTAGGGAGCTGCTGGTTACCTTCCCATTGTTCTTTTGTTTGGCTGCTGGGGGGGGGGGGGAGGGGGGGTGATATCACTCCAACTTGCAGTACAGCAGTAAAGAGTGATTGAAGTTTATCAGAGCACAAGTCTCATGACTTTCAAAATTGAATATAAAAAAATCTGTTTGCTCTTTTGAGAAATGGATTTCAGTGCAGAATTCTGCTGGATCAGCACTATTAACTGATTGGTTTTGGAAAAAAAAATTTCCCATGATAGTATCCCTTTAGGGCTATTCCACATGGGGAGATAGCGATGCGTTTGCGGTCGCGGCGACAGTTTTGTATGGGCGCCTATGTAAAAACGCCTGTGCTAACCACACGAGGCGATGCGCTTTTCAACAGTCGCCTGAAAAAGCCTGGCGAGGCATTTTCAGGCAACTGTTGAAAAGCGCATCGCCTCGTGTGGTTAGCACAGGCATTTTTACATAGGCGCCCATACAAAACTGTCGCCTGCGCCGGTCGCGGCGACTGTCGCGGCGCTTTGTCGCCGCGACCGCAAACGCGTCGCTATCTCCCCGTGTGGACTAGCCCTTTATCTTAAAGAAATGTTGCATCTGTCAACACACTACCCCTAGTGCTGGCTTACTCTGACTTCTACAAATATTTGAACATATCATTTGTGTCAAATATCGGAGAACTCAATAGGAAATTCCAAAATTACCACTTCAATGAAACATGTAGGCAGCCCTATATGAATGCGATATTCAGAAATTACTGTTTAGTCTCTCTCTTTAATCTGGGCTTAAACTCACTCCTACTGATCATGTATGTCTTTATTACCAATTAGAATGGTAGCTCCTCAGGGCAAGTCTTATTATAATTGTATAATATTGTCTTATCCAAGTTTGCTACTGTTCATCTGATTTGTTATTTATGGAATTATGAAGTGTGAATTAATTCGCAAAACTGTGGCGACAATTCGTTGGCGAAAAATTTGCCACAACAAAATTGGCGCTCACATAAAAATTATGTTAAAATGATTCTGATGCCCATTGACTTTAATGCATTTGGACCAAATAGTCACACAGGTTCAGAATTGATGCGCATCAACATTGTTTTTACACCCATTGACTTAAATGCATTTCCCTAATTTTACATTGTTTCATGAATTTTGCTGTAAATTCACACATTTTTAGGCGAAGCAAAACAGCACAGATTCGCCCATCACTATTTAGGAGAAATATGCTCCCAGAGATGTGAAAATGTGGTATACTTCAGAGCCCAGGGAGTGAAGTAACAGTGCCCATTTCCTCTTAGGGAAGGTCTCATCCAGACCAGATGCCAGTAAGAAGATAGAAAACTGTTTATACCAGAGATCCCAAGGCACTGCAGGTTCTCCTGGGTGCTGCACAAACTTTTCAGGGGGAAGCACAGAGGGTTCAGATATCCTTGTCACCATTGTTATATCACTAAAGCGTGCAGGCTGTTATCAATTTACCATCTTTATTTTTGCACACTCAGAGAGAGAGACTAGCTTCCCAGTCTCCTCCCACTATTCCCAAGGTTGCAATATTCTGACATCCTTCAAAAGCAAGTAACGTTATAAAATTTAACACAGCTTATGCAAATACATACCACTAGCTATATTTATTTTAGCATTAAGTTCTCCTAAATGTGAATAGCCAGCCTTCGAATTCTAAATAAATTGATGTCACAGTTGAATCATGCTGATCTGTCCCCATTTACTGTTTGCATGTGGATCCTGTTTTAAGATTGCAATGGAACATTTGGATTGGCAAGTATTAGTGGCAGTAACGGAACTTCCCGGCGTGGGGCATGGGTGCAGGCTATGCAGTCAGACCCACACCCCTCTGGAAACAGAGATCACGGTGGATTTGCAAACACAAACAGCGGATTGGCCCCTTGTATGTTAATAAACATCTTACTTTATTTACAGCAAGCTTCCCTTTTAATTGATTTATAGCTTTGTTTATCGATACAAGTGGGGGGCTTGTCAGAACATTGATTAATGTTATTCTGCTAGGCTGGATTTTCTTTATGGTTTTTTTTGCTTAAGTTTTGTGTTTTTTTCTGTATTTAACCTTTCTGTCCATTTAATCTTATAATCCACCTCACCTACATTTCACAATATTCCTGTGCCTATTGCTTAGAAAAATAATAACTGCATAACATGGCACTCTAATCATGCTTGCTGACTTTTATTTAACCCGTGTGGAGATTTTGGCTTTATTGAAGCTGAATCTTTATAGTGTCATTTTGTCCCATATTAAATATTTGGAAGTTGTGTTCTATCTACTATCTGCTGGTACTTTGCTCATTTAAATCAGCAGAGGTTGAAACAGCTGCCTGGGTCATTGATGTTTTTTGGGTGTTAAGAAGTAGATTTTGTTACTGTTTCAGACAACCTGTATCCAAGCATAGAGAATACTTGCAATTTGCAGTTCAACTTTTTCCATAATGGAATGCAATATGTTTCCCAAGTACAAAAAACGTTTGCAAAGACGATTGCGAATGTTAGTGTCCATGTTTGCTCAATTTGTGACTGATTAAAGACTTCAACAACTTCCTCGCAAAGTTTGCAGGCAAATTGTTCTTGCGAAAGTTTGCAATGTATGTAGTTAAATTTCGCAAACACAAACCATTTTTTGCAACAAAATATTTAACGAAACTGCAGAGCAGGTGTTAAAGGCTTGCAATACGCAATTAAGATTCATAATGCAAATCTTTATTGGCAAAGTTTTACTCTTTGCAAATTCTATTACATTTCCCCCATAGTCTTCTAACTTGAAATTGAGGAGCAATTTACAAACTTAGATGCTAAAAAAATGCAAGTACAGTAAGCAATTGCAAGCAGTTTTCATCTACTGAAAGTTAAAAATAAAACAAATGATCTGGTTGGTTACTATTTGCAACTGGCACTGTGCAAGTAAGTGCCTATGTTATTAAATGAGCTCTTCAGTCTTGCTGATAGAATGTTGACAGTAGTTTGATTGATGCTCAAGAATAGATAGAAGAAGAGTCAGAATAAAAATAGTGGTTTGTTTATGAAATCCATTCCTGTGCTATTATTCATTTACTGTTATAGTTTATTTATAAACGCCAACATATTTCACAAGACTGTGCTGTAGATTGTAGTAAAATATAAGTGGTATATCTATAATAAAGGATCACATGAAAGAAGCATAAACAATAGGAGGACAAGATAGGAGCTACACACACACAAATTGCATTTGAAATGGTGCTCTACCCATGTATTAGTTCACAGAGTGTGAAAACAGAAAAATAACATTTTGGGTGTACAAGCATAAGCATAAACAAGACATAAGGCCAGAGCCCCTTCAGGAGTGGAACAAATCGATGATTCAGTGAAGTGCTCACGGACAGGATTTTCAGCCCAACCAGATCTTTAGTCCACTGAGTAATGCCAGTTATATACAGTAACCCTGCACAATCCTGCCTGTCCTTTTAGAAATACTTTGATCAGTGCCTTCTCGTCATCCTCCCTGTCTGCACATCTAGGTTTGTACTTCTACAATTCAGGCCTGGACTGGGAGTCAATATAAGCCCTGCCATTCCAAGTACACAGAGGCCCAAACAGCCCCTACCAGCCCTGTATATGGTAACTTTTTATGGAACGATACAGCAGCCCCTCTGGCATTTGCCAGAACCCACAGATTGCGGTCGAGCCTATTCTACATGCAGGGTGAATTCCAGTTGGGTGGCCTACATAGAGTACTTGATACAAAAATACACAAAACATGTATATTGTATAATGAGAAGACTAAGAAGTCTGAAGAAAAAATAGATACGTTTATAGAAACATCAAATGAGAGATCAGAGGACTAAGGGAGGAACAAAACAAGAAGTCAAATGTGTTATGGTGTTATAGTATTTATTTAGCCAGCTCTTTTGTTTCCACTTACTACAAATTACTTACTGTTTGTGTCCTGGTGCTGCCCAATAACTCCCTTACTTTCACGTCAAACATTGCATTGCATATTGCTTAAAAGACAACTAAAGTCTAAAATAGAATAATGTTAGAAATGCTGTATTTTGTATACTAAATATAAACATGACACTGCACCAGAAGCTCAATTAAACAAATGATTTATGTTTTCAAATTTGGCCGCAGGGGGCTGTCATCTTGTAATTTTGTTAAAGGAAAACTATACCCCCAAAATGAGCCACCATTTCGTGATGGTCTGGGTGCTGCCTCAGAGATCACCTGACCAGAAATACTACAGCTCTGACTGTAACAGGAAGAAGTGTGGAAGCAAAAGACAGAACTCTGTCTGTTAATTGGCCTGTGACCTAACAAGTATAGTTTGTTTAAATTGGCTTGTGACCTAACAAGTATAGTTTGTTTGGTATGTTTGTGTGCACTGTGAATCATACGATCCCAGGCGGCGGCCCTTATTTTTTAAAATGGCAATTTTCTATTTATGATTTGGCACATACTACTAAAAAAGTATATTATTAAAAAATGGTTTATTTAAATGAAGCAGGGTTTTACATATGAGCTGTTTAATGCAATATCTTTTTATAGAGACCTACATTGTTTGAGGGGTATAGTCTTCCTTTAAACATCTTTGCAATCCCAAGACTACGCACATGCTCAGTGTGGTCTGGGCTTCAGTTGGAGAGGTTAAGCTTAGGGATCGTCATAAATGATTAAAACAGCACAGGTCAAATAATATCTGCCAGAAGCCAAAACAGCAAGACTAAACAGAATGTGGATAACAATCTACACAGTTGTTACAGGGAAACAAAAAAGCTGCTTGAGTTCTGGGACGTAAGGTGGGGGGGGGGCTCACCTGTCGTTTGAAAGTATGATTGTTTCCCTGCACTGCAGTTAGGGACCGTCTGAAGCTGCTGTCAGAGCAAGTAAAACGAAGGTTGAATTTCACTGCATACAGTCAGGTTTCTTATAAAAAACGGTAGACATTTTTTAACTAAGGTATATAGGACATAGGTTTCTCTTTCAATAAAGAAAGTAAAAATGGGGTTTAATTTTTTTGTTCCTTTACATACCCTTTAAGCTCATTGTGGGCAAACAAAATATGATGCTTTGCACCTGTATTTGATTTCATTTTGCATCCTAATTTAGTTAATATGAACTTGTATCTTTACAAACAACATACACAATGAAAGCTCTGGTGTGCAGAGTTTCAAAGCATGGGCCTGTAATACAGGCTACAGGTTGCTTATTTATATGGAGCATTAAATCTCTCATTTGGAATCTGGGCCCAAATGTTGCAGGTATATATGTGCCTGTGCCAAATGTTGTGTAAAACTTTTGTGAATTTTGTGCATTGGGGTTTTTTCCTTTTCTGCAGTGAGCATTTCAATACCCAATCTAGTGATGGGAATCTGCTGACTTTGGCCAGGATATATCATTTACTGTGTTTAAGATACAAAAAAAAGTAAATATCAGGTTCTGTCCTCTAACACAATCTATGGGAGTGGATTCATGAAAAAGGATAAAAGAGAACCTAATTGCTTTTCATGTGTGTTAAGCCAAACCTGCAAACATTTTAATGGGAAGGGCATGTACCCAGCTAAAAATTGATCCAACCAATGTACACAAAGTATAGGTTATACCTAGCTATTCATGGATAAAGTTCTTTTTTTACAAAAGTAACATTTATCCAACTTTGAATTGTTATTTTATATGCAATGCCTTATTTTAAAATTGACTTCTCAATAAGACATGAATGAGCTGCTGTATGAGTATGTCTGTATATATGGGCATGGTATTAGTAGTTAAGGAAGGGCACAAGTGTGAGAGAAATGTATTGTCATAATGTAATATAATGCATAAAGGATCTGTACTTTTAAATGGAATATTTTATATTCTGGATGATTAACTATCAGCTACAGCGTTCAGTTCTCATTTTCCCTGCCATACTCACTTATATCTTCCAAGTGCAGCATGTACTATATGTAGCCCAACTCTATTAATAAGCAAAGGAGAATTAAAAAGCAGTCTCCTTACTTCCCACTTCTGTTCCAGTGCTTTCCTAATCCAGGGATGTTCAACCTAAAGTCTTATATTTGTTGTTGAGCTATACTTTAAGTATTTGTCAAAAGCTGATGGATTCCACAGAATGCCACTTGTAATTCCACTTCAACAGCAGCTCAAGGACCCTGGTTGGACATCCTGGTTTTGTCTACTCCTATTCCTTACACCTGATTTCATTGTTCCTTTTTGTGTTGCCTTTTTTTTAAAAATTGCTGAATATCATGCAAGTGGGTAAATACCCAGTTAACTGGTAAGTGGCATGTACCTTACTTTTTCTCCCAATATTAATTCTTGCCTTTTTTCACAGTGTTGAGCATAGGTGAAGGGGGCTTCTGGGAAGGCTCCGTGAAGGGCAGAAGTGGCTGGTTTCCAGCAGACTATGTGGAGGAGGTTCAAATGAGACAGCCAGATCCAAGGCAAGGTAAGATAAACTAACCATAATCCATAAGTGTGTGAACATAATATATATTCTTGTGTGTAGCACTGGTTCCATGCATTAGTTTTTTAGGTCACTCATGGGATTTAGAGTTCAGTTGTAGAGAATAACATTATGAAGAAAAAACAATGGCTTGTTGATAGGGTTCTTGGTATAAATAGCAAAACTTTAGGAAAAGATTTGCAGACCTTAAAAAGTACAGCTTAAAAAAGAGAAGGTTACAAGTGTATACAATAGGCATATTCTACCGATTTACTCAAGATTTACTCAACTCTTAAAGGTTCCAACAAAATGCTATTACTCATGGCAATAGAAAAATAAATTAAAATATGAAAACTATTTTAATGCATACAGTATTTCATCTATAAATTATTTATTGGGCCCCATATTTTTCTCATTCCATCTAAAGCACAGTACACATTTGTTCTACCAGATTAAACATGTTCTATCCCAGTACTACACTTCTGTAGGCTAATTTAAAGTCACATACTTTACCATAGAAACCCGTGAAGATCGAACAAAGCGACTCTTCAGACATTACACAGTGGGATCCTATGACTCTTTCACATCACACAGGTAAGATAAGTGTACCATGTTCAGGCAGAAAGAATGGTCACAGTGTTGGACTGAGAGCCACTGTAAAGAAAGTATGGCAGACAGTGATAGAGCAAAAAAAAAAGACATAATAAGACATAATAAAGGATAAACTATTTGGATAAGTGGGCTGTAGCCCAAGGTTACTATATTGGCTCCTGGGACACACAGTAATTAGGCAATTGAATACAACAAGAAATAAAAGAAGAAATTAACAATATTGTGCACGCATTAATGACCTAGAAAGTAACATTACAGAGTGAGGACTAATACAGTATGTGAGAAAAATGACTTGCAATGTGATTTTTGCAGTGACTACGTCATCCAGGAGAAGGTAGCACGGTTGCAGAAGAGAGAACTGGAGGGATTTGGCTTTGTACTGCGAGGGGCAAAAGGTAAAGACTTTAAAGTCTCTAAAAATAAAGCACATAAAAAATAAAGCAAGATCTGTCTAAGAACCTAAAATCCAGCTATTTATCTAAAGTCAACAGACCGGTTAACAAAGGGTACTTTTTATTTGTGCTGCTTACAAAGTCATACAAAGTTTCAATGACTCAATTGAAGCTTGCTGCTATTGAACCCTTTCTAAGCAGAACTCATCATAGGACATCATTTATTCTGTAGCACTTATGTCTGCCAATGACAGGACTAGTGTCTGATACAACTAAGCATGTACCATGAAAAAGCAACAGGCACTCAAAGATTTCTGAGACAGGCATAGTAAAAGATCTGGAATCTTCAGTTTAGGAAAAAAAAGCTATGGAATGACATATAATAATATATATAATTATGCTTTCAGAAAACGAAACTAAAATAATTTCATGGTGATTAATGCCTAGTAGCAATATACATATATATTTATCATAAATGTCTGCTGATGATTGACATACAATTAATGATTTAAAGGAAGCAGTGCAAGAACATTCACACTCTCTGTACATTAGTGTAATTAAATGGCTGGTTGGCTGAACTAGGGTGTGAGTGTCAGACTGGAAGCTCATCCCTGATTATAAGCATTCCATTCCCGTGGAACAGGTAATTGCTGACTATAGATACTTTGCTGCCCCTCGTGCTACGTTAATTGGCTATTCCCTAGTAAGTATTGGTTACACCTAACCTATGGACTCTACTGACAATACTCTGTCTCTAGTGTCAGAGTGTTCCTGTAGTGTCTGGCAAGGTAAAATCTTTCTTCTGGGTGCTACAACGTAAAATGTGAATTCTTTATATTTATTAATTTAAAGTACTTTTATGCACTTTTGTCCTGGGTCTTGCTGAGCTCTGTATCACACACTGGTCCAAAAGGCAGGGCTGGCAGGTGCACGGCAGCCCAGTCCTTATCAATGGCCAAAGGGCAGGGTGTGTGTACTGGTCTACTTTGTAGACTAGACCTTGGATAGAGACTTTAGTGCAGGGATCACTAACCAGTGGCTCGTATGTTGGTTGTATGTTGTTTACCACCCATTTGAATGTTGTTCCCAGTGGCCTCAAAGCAGGAGCTTATTTTTTAATTCCTTGCTTGGAGGATACTTTTAGTTGCAACAGGTGCACTGCCAAACAGAACCTTCTGTAGGCTGCCAGTCCACATAGGAACTAACAAATACCCAATCACAGCCCTCCCCCCTTGGAGTTTTTCATGCTTGTGTTACTCCTGTCAGGCTTACCGGTGTGATCCAGGCGGAGAAGGAGCTGGAGCTGAAGATCTTGAACTCACAAGCGCCTCACACAACCGCTACCCACCTGGAGTGGAACAGGGAGCAGGGTTGTGGAGAGTAGCCAATGAGACTAACAAACGCAGTACAGAGGATGAGACAAGGCCGTAGTCAAGAAGTCCGAGGTCAGGGCAGGCAGAAAGGTTCGTAACGATAAGACAGGCAGAAGAGTCGAGGCAGGCAGCAGAAATCGTAGTCCAGGTTCAGGCAGGGTCACAACAGGCAATTCAAGAAGTAATAGATGCTAGGGTTTCAGTAATAAACCTAATAACCAGGCAATGCATGTCAGTCTGGATCTGGTTTAAATGCATGTCTTTTGGCGCCAAACTAGCGTCCTCACGCTGACGTCGCGGAACTGACGTCAGCGCGTCCGTCACAGGCGCTTCCGCCTACGTTCCTGCGCCCGCGACCGTCGCCACCGCGTCCGCAACCGTCGCCGGCGTCCGCATCACGCGCCGGCGCACATTACCGCGCCCGCGCCTGCGCCGAACGGAACGCATGCGTGTATTCTTACATTGCCCCCCATCAAGGAGCTGCCTCAGGACGCGACAACCAGCAGGCTTACCAGGATAGGTTCCATGAAATCTGTCCAACAACTCAGGATGGATGTTGGATGTTGGATGCCGGTTCCCAAGAATTTTCTTCCGGACCATAACCCTTCCAGCTCACCAGGTACTGGAGCCGTTTGCCTCTAAATCTGGAATCCAGAATCTCTTCCACCTCAAATTCCTCTTGACCGTCAACCACCACAGGAAGCGGTGGGGGAGCCGAACGCCCAGGAAATCGGAACATCGAGACCGGTTTTAAAAGAGCAGCATGAAATACAGAATGTATTTTCCAGGATGCTGGAAGCTTAAGCTGGAAGGCCACAGGATTGACTTGGCGGATGATAGAAAAAGGACCCAGGAAACGTTGACCCAACTTCCTACTGGGACAAGACAGCTTAAGGTTAACAGTCGATAACCACACACGGTCACCCACCTTGAACTCTGGGTCGCCTCTCCGCCTCCGATCAGCGTAAGTCTTGAAATTTTGTTGCGCCTTCCTCATGTTTTCTTGGAGCCTTTGGAAATTATTCGATAGAAAAGTTAATCTGTCCTTGACAGCAGGAACTAGAATATCTGAAACAATGGCAGAGGGAAAGGTTACTGGATGAAGACCATAATTTGCGAAAAAAGGGGACTGATTAATTGATGAGTGATGGGAATTATTATAAGCAAACTCCGCCAAAGGAAGAAGATTAATAGGACAATCATAAATGCGATGAGGGGGTAACTTGTCAGCCCCTTTCTTACTGAAAACGTCCAGAAACTCCCAATAAGCTTGAGGAAGAAGTTCATGAATTTCCGAAGTAGGGGATAAAAAACAGACCTTTTTTGCAGAAGAAATACAACGAGAAGAGCAGAAATTTGAAAGAAATTTTACTTCACCGGTCGCCCAATTGATGGATGGGTTGTGCTTCTGTAACCAAGGTAATCCCAAAATAACGGGGAACAAAGGAGAAGACACCACATCAAAGTTCATCATTTCAGCGTGCCCTTTATTCAACAACACAAAAAGAGAGACGGTCTCTTGCACCACAGGGCCTGAGGTAATCAGAGACCCGTCAGCCACCCGGAGAGCTACAGGATTCTTCTTGGCTTGGAGCGGAATCTGGAACCGTAGTGCTACTCTATTGTCCAGAAAGCATCCGCTGGCCCCAGAGTCAAGGATTGCTTGGAGTTCTACCCGTTGGTTTCCCCACTGTAAGGACAAAGAGACTGTCAGGAGCGGCACAGGAACATGACAGGGGGTAAAGTCTTTTTCAAGCAACTTCTTACCCGCTGGGCGGACCGGGCAACCCCGAAGCAAATGGCCCGCTTGACCACAGTAAAGACAGAGATTCAGTCTGCGGCGTCTGATGCGTTCCTCCGGAGATAAAGCAGACTTAATAGCACCGATCTGCATAGGCTCTGGGGCTGTACTGAAGACAGGCGGAGGCATGGCTGGAGAAAAGGTGGACGGCATCCGAACCGGAGGAGGAGCAGATGGTAACATCCAGGTCTGAGATGAAAGCCCCGCTTTCTCCGCCTTTTCTTCCTCTCTACGCTCTCGGAGTCTCTGATCGAGTTGGATAGCGAGGAGGATGAGGTCTTCCAAACTGTCCGGAATGCCAGTACGGGCCAATTCATTCTTCAACTCAGAAGAAAGTCCGAAGCGGTATTGGTTTTTTAGTGCGGCAGGGTTCCATTCTGTGTCATCTGCCAACTGCCGGAACTCCAACGTATAATCCTCAGCAGGACGGACCCCTTGCTTCAGGGCACGTAAGGCAGCCTCAGCAGTAGTGATTCTGTGGGGATCATCGAAAATGACCGCCATCGCGTCGAAAAAGGACTCCACCGAAGCCAAGACTGGACTATGGCGGTCCATGAGACGAAAGGCCCAGGTCTGTGGTTCTCCCGTGAGAAAAGAGATAATAACCCCGACCCGGGTTTGCTCAGTAGGATAAGTGTGGGGCTTTAGGGAGAACAGCAGCTTGCAGTTACTCCTGAAATTCCGAAACAGCTTCCAGTCTCCGGCAAACTTCTCTGGAAAAGCCACCTTGGGTTCAGAGATCTCCGACGTGATAACTTGAACCTCTGTTGGCGCAGGAGGAGTGGCAGCAGAAGTGGAAGGGAGAGCCGCTGGCGGATGAGATCTGATATGCTCCTGTAGCTGAGCATATCCGCTTTGCAGCTCCCGGACCGCTTGCGTCAGAGAGGATAGCTGTTGGGTTAGGACAGCAAACGGAGAGGCCCCTTCAGCTGGATCCATTCTTGGGCCTGGTTATACTGTCAGGCTTACCGGTGTGATCCAGGCGGAGAAGGAGCTGGAGCTGAAGATCTTGAACTCACAAGCGCCTCACACAACCGCTACCCACCTGGAGTGGAACAGGGAGCAGGGTTGTGGAGAGTAGCCAATGAGACTAACAAACGCAGTACAGAGGATGAGACAAGGCCAGAGTCAAGAAGTCCGAGGTCAGGGCAGGCAGAAAGGTTCGTAACGATAAGACAGGCAGAAGAGTCGAGGCAGGCAGCAGAAATCGTAGTCCAGGTTCAGGCAGGGTCACAACAGGCAATTCAAGAAGTAATAGATGCTAGGGTTTCAGTAATAAACCTAATAACCAGGCAATGCATGTCAGTCTGGATCTGGTTTAAATGCATGTCTTTTGGCGCCAAACTAGCGTCCTCACGCTGACGTCGTGGAACTGACGTCAGTGCGTCCGTCACAGGCGTTTCCGCCTACGTTCCTGCGCCCGCGACCGTCGCCGGCGTCCGCGTCACGCGCCGGCGCGCATTACCGCGCCTGCGCCGAACGGAACGCATGCGTGTATTCTTACAACTCCCAAACTCTTTTTACATTTAGATGTGGCTCACGGATAAGAAAGGTTGGGGACAAATGCAAGCACAGTGTGGAAAGTGCAGTTTCAGCTGTAACTGGCCATGTTTTTTACCCAAATGCAGCACTTATTCTTAAAATTCCAGCATTATTGCATTATAGTGTTTTTTCTGAGGTATCAAGACAAGTGCAAAACTAGCGCAATTGCACATGCATGATTTGATAATAAGAGAAAAGATTGCACAGAGCTCAGTGTCAAAACAATGGTCACACATAATTCTATAATTTTTTAGGGGCAAGTCTGCTGTGCCTATTAATAAAGTCCAGTGCCGACTTTGAAATTGCCACCTTCATGGTGGTGACAGTTGCATGGTTCTCCTACATCAGGAGGTGCACTTGTGCAATTCATCAGGACTGACCTGGTGACTTGGTGGGTGCAAATATATGCTAGTAGGGGTGTGTGTGTTTTAGACACACAAATCTTTAATGAATAACATCTATACATGCACTACATGTGTTCACCTTTGTGCAACCACAAATGTGTTTGCAATGAACCCCTTTGTTTCCATCCTACTTCCTTTTCTTGGCTATTTGGGTTATATTACACTGTATAAATGTAAACAAATGTAGGGGACATGAGGAATCCTTCCCCTGTTTGTCTGCCTGTGACATCATCCATTGCATGCTGGATAGCGATCTGATTGGCTGGGAACCCCAGTACATCCTTGGGAGAAAGGGTGTGCCTGACTTTGGAGCCAAATGCACGGGGTCTCCCAAGGGTAGAGCTGAGAGAGCCAGCGTGAGTAGCTGTAAGACTGTAAGGTACAGAGAAGAAGCTGCTGAATCTGGGGAGATTGAGCCCAGCCTGTCTCCTGCCAAGCTGCTGCAAACTCAGAAGAAGAAAGATGCCACTAGTGAGATTGATTCTGCTGCAGAGCTGTGTGTGATCTCCAGTGTGAATTCCTGGAGATCACACACAGCACCCCAATGAGTGAGCCACCCAAGGGAGGATACTGGCACGGATACAAGCGTGGGGCTCTATACTGAAGACAGGTTTTAACCATGCTGCTGACAACTTTAAAAGGGAGAGGTACTTTTGGGGAATAAGGTAGCGCTACCTGGGGAATAAGAGCTCTGGGGAAGGTAAAATCCTTTGAACTGTGTGGTTATTAACCCCTTCCGGAGGATTGGGACTGTGATATTTACCGGGACTGTTTAAAGCAACAGTTAATCACCTAATAATGGTTTAGGTAGAGTCCCACATGTCCCCAGTGTAGGAGTGAAGTGTGTATTAGTTGCCCAAGTGTTTACTACAGTTTATATAAAGTTTATATTTGTTTATTCCTAGTGGAACCCCCCTGAGGTGTGTTCCTCAGTGTTTGGGCACTGCGCTGTAATTCCCAGTTCCCAGTACTTTTCATATGCAAAAGGGACTCAGGGCCCCTGGATTGCCAAGGGTTATTTGCTATTTAAAGAGACAGTAACCAAATTAGTGTCATACAATATATAAATGCCATGTGTTTCGTGGTGACAAGGGAATATTTAGTGTTTTGGACATGCAATGGGAGCCATTGACCTATATTTTGTTAGTATAAACCATTCAAATAACACTGTGAAACTCTTATGTGCTTATGTAGCAGAGACACCAATTGAGGAGTTCACACCCACACCTGCCTTCCCTGCCCTGCAGTATCTGGAGTCTGTTGACGTGGATGGAGTGGCCTGGAGGGCTAGCCTTAGAACTGGGGACTTCTTGATAGAGGTATGTATCCTGTAACCATCACATCTTCATTCTCTTTAGAATTTTAGGTCCCCTATTTAGAAAAAAACTCTTTTTTTGTCCTAGACTATCCTTTTATATCCCAGATGTCCTTAACATATGTCTTCCTGCCTAATTTATTCAGTCTTATATCCCTCCAATGTTCCCTCTGTTACAATTTTGTAACTCTTTCTTTCTCTTTTTATTTACTTATTTTTATATTTAACAGGTGAATGGGGTAAATGTGGTGAAGGTTGGACACAAACAAGTGGTATCTCTAATTCGGCAAGGAGGTAGCCACTTAACCATGAAAGTTGTATCTGTAAGTCGAAAACCTGAGAGCGAGGAGTCTATGCGCAGAAGGGGTAAGTGTTCATGGATGGATAAGAATTAATTAGTGATAGAAACCATAAACTGTAACTTACATGAAGTGGGTGGGGGTCTTTACAGGTGTTTTAATGAGTTGTGACATGCATTCTGTACGTAGAAAGTAAAGAAAGCTGTAGCAATTGGAACAATGAACTGAAAAGAACTGCAAGGATCAAATAAAGTTTCTGATGGAGTAGTAAACTTATTGAACTTCTATATTCATAAATTACAGCCAGGGTTTAATTTTAGGAATTTTTCACTTCCCTCGCTTTAACCAGGGGTGCTCCTAGCTCCTTTGCTGCCTGAGGTGGCTTGCTGCTGTCACCTTCCCCCGCTCACCTTTTTTAGCGCCAGAAGGTGTCCAGGGGGAGCCAAGGTTCTAGCGCAGTGAGTGCAATTGAAAACAGGATATTCGGCTCTTAAAGTTACCAGGAGGTGCTTTTTTTCCGCCCATGGTAACCAGTGGGGCACTACCACCTGAGGTAAGTTTCTCCACTCCCCTCATTGGTGCAGTGCCCCGGCTGTAACTGATTTTCTGAATATCATATTATGTTATCTGTCAGGGTAATGATACACTGAGCTACCAGTAGCAGCTACTTGTCATGGCTACAAAATAAACAACAGTGATAACTGTCTCTGCTATGACACTATTGGGGGATGTAATATGTGTCAGTAGCGCAAAAATAATCCACCAACACCTTGTGTGCTTCATTTTTGACTAATGAAAGACAACAACTTCCTTGCAAAGTTTGAGACCTAATTGCTTTTGCAAATTTCACATTCGCAAACCATTTTTTTGTGACAAAATATTTACAAAACTCTCGAGCAGGTGCTAAAGGTTCCCAATGCACAATTAAGATTCACAATGCAATAAAAGCCAATCAACAAATATTTACATTGCAACAGGTGCATTTTTTTTTTTTTGCTCTTTGCGATTTTTATAACATTTCCCCCTATGTGTGTTTTAGCAGAGGCAATTTTCAGTATTGTCTATGGCAGGGTATTCTTTTGGCATTTTGTAGCCACAGCAAGTAGCTTCTACTAGTAGCTCCTTGTGTCATTGCCCTAACAATCTATTTTGTTTAGAAATAGAATACTGTGATTTCCAATGGAGAAGCATTTTCAGCCGATTTGTCACCCGCCATCATGCATATATATCATGGGCGACAAATCTCCCTTTCAGCAACTGCCCTAACTATTAATTTATACCAGCAAAGGAGTGTAATGTACATATGTACCACATTGTTATACTTAGGGTGTTAATCAATATCCAAAAAGTTCTCACTATTTTCTAAAAAAAATTTCGGATTTGCCACCAAAAACTGCAACTTTTTCAACTTTGACAACCAAAACCTGTGCACAGATCAGGATATCAAAGGGACATCTGCCACTGAATTCTGAACTCGGCAGGTCTGAGTTGGAGTACTTTTTTATTCAGACTTTTAACAACCACGGACTTTTAGCATTTGAAAAGATTGTGTTTTTCCCCTTTAAAAGTCCCTCCAGAAAAAATTGGACTTTGATAAATAACCCCCTTAGACCAAAAGTATAGTTTGTGCCCTTGAATATAAAACAAGCAAAGTCTCCTGCCAGTCTTGCATAGATTTGCTGCACACAGCTAACGATAAAGAAAACAAAAATATTACACATTTCCCAAATTTTTGGCGATATGGGAATGATTTGTTCATCACTAGATATTGCAAATGGAATACTATTCGGGGTCTCCTGTGGTGCACTTTCGGCCAAATATCGATCAGGGAAGCCCCCATACATGGGTCAATAAGCTGCCGACTCAGTCGTTTAACCTTTTAGCTTTTATTGGCCCGTGTATGGCTTTAAAACAATATAACTGATGCATTTCAATTACATGCTATATCAAGTCGCTTCCTGGTTCTCAGGATCCTAAATTGGGGCTTATCCGGCAATCTTTACTGGTACTACCCTATAATCATTCCAGTAGTAGTTATTAGTGAAAGGTGTAGGAGAAGCTCCATTTCTCGACTCCAGACTCCCATCAGGTACATGAGAGTATCACCTCATCCTACAGTTCCAGTTGTTACAGTTCCTGGATCCCCACCAGAACCAAAGCTTCAAATGCCTGAGCCGTTTTCAGGGGACAGGAAGCAGTTCTGCATTTTTATCAATGCCTGTCTTCTGCTTTTCTCTATGAATCCCTGTACGTAAGCTACTAAAGAAGTTAAAATGGGACTTATTATTTCCTTATTGTCAGGTGACAGTCCTGGGCATACTGGCTAATAGAGCTACTAGAGTCCTTTGCTCAATGATTCGCGTGGCTTCATTCAGGCAATGGCTCATTATATGATGACCACAGAGGTACTACCACAGCAGAGGCTGCATTAAGGTGTTTACAACAAGGTTGCAGGCCGGTTGAAGATAACATATCAGAGTTCCAGGGTAATGCTTCTAACACCAACTGCACTTAAAATGATACGGTCACTAAAAAAAATATTAATTAACTAAATATTAATGTACATTAAAAGTTCTCTATAGGTCATGTTAATGGCTTTTCACTGATATGGCTGCTTTTGTAAGTAATTGTTACTTAAAGTTCCTAAACTTGACTGCTTTGCCAACCTGACTGTTTCTAATGCTAACGGACTACTGCTGCACAAATATGGCAGTCCCCTCAGAGAGGAACATGGGGACTCTGGTCCAGTGAAGTATGAAACTGAACCATTAACAATAAAGTTATGTGAGCATACTGAAGTCTTGTCCTTTGACGTCTCTACTCCAATCTATCCAGTAATCTTGAGGTACTCCTAGTTGAGAATCCACAATCCTGCAATTAACTGGCAACCCAATGAGAGAATGTCAGTCCCATGTGTCAGAACCTGTTCCTCCTGTATCAAGGATCTTCCAGGTCTTTTGGGAGTTAGAGATGTTTTTAATTAGAAAGGGGCTGAGGTTCTGCCCCCTCATAGGATCTACGACTGGCCTATCAACCTACTTCCTGGTGCCAATATAATTTTTGGCAGGAAATATCCCTTGTCATAACTGGAGATTAAATTCTTAAAGGAGTATATTGATAAGAATCTCCAAAAAGATTTCATTAGTCCTTCAACATCTCCCACCGGCGCAGGAATCTTTTTTGTGGAAAAAAAGATGGTTCCCTTTGCCCATGCATTGACTACAGGGAGCTCAACAAAATTACATTTAAGAACCAATATCCTCTGCCTTTGGTCCCTGAGCTTTTTCAAACACTCCACTCAGAAAAAGTTAGATCTTCAAGGTGCTTAAAATTTGGTCCGAATAAAGGAAGGCTGCTTTCCGCACCCACTATGAACATTTCGAATATGACGCGTTTTGGACTTTGTAATGCTCCCACTACCTTTCAACACTTTGTAAATTATATACTTAGAAGTCTTATAGATAATCTTTTGTGGTTTATCTAGATTATAATTTAGTCCTCTCCTCTTCATTATTCGAGCTTTGTGACCATCTCAGAAAGGTATTCTCAAGACTTTGTATGCATCAGCTTTACGTGAAACTTGAGAAATGCAAATCTGAAAAATGTTCTATTCAATACTTGGGTTTCAGAATTTCCCTCAAAGGCATTTCTATGGACCCTCGTAAAATTTCTTATATCTTGGATTGACCTGTACTATCCTACCACAGGCGGTTCAAGGATTTATTAGCTTCGCTAATTTCTATTGAACATTTATTAAGAACTTTTCTTGAACTATTGCCCCAATTACATATCTCACAAGTACCTTAAAGACATTTTCTTGGTCTTCTGAGGCTCAGACTGAATTTGAAGATCTTAAAAGACAATTTACTTCTGCTCCTGATTTAATTCACCCAGGTATTTTCTCTCTTCCATTCATTGTTGAGATGAAGGCATCTGAAATCTCTATTGGAGCAATTATTTTTCAGAGAACTGGTTCTACTGCATTTTTTCATCCAGTGGCTTTTACTCCTGGAAACTTTAATCTTCTAAGAGAAATTATGATGTGGGCGACCCAAGAACTCCTAGCAATCAAATGTGCTTTTGAAGAATGGAGTAATTTTCTGGAAGGAGATTATCACCCCGTTTATGTGCTTTCTGATTATAAAAATCGGGAATATCTAAGATCAGCTAAAAGGCTTCTTCCAGGCAAGCAAGGTGTGCTTAATTTTTCCACAATTAATTTTCTTGTAAATTTCAGGCATGTTTCTAAGGATGGTAAGACGGATACCCTTTCTTGTATGTTTGAGGAATTTTAAAAACTTGTAGAAGTGGAAGAAACTATTCTAAAGTCTTTTCACTTCTTACTTTTGTTTTCTGGACTATTAACAAAGATTAAGAATGCTTCCAAGCATATTCAGTTTAAGGATGCCATTTCCCAAGATGCACTGTTTCTTTACAAAGACAAGATGCAATTTCCCAGAATGCATTTTTTCTTTACCAAGATCTTATAGCAGTGCTATGTGTATGGTGTGAGACAAGTAAATACCTTCTGTTTTCAGAATGCTTCACTTTGCATGTAATTGCTTGTGAAGGGCTTTTTGGCTCCTTTTAACCCATCTCACCCTAACCAGGTTTGGTTTTCTTTATTGCTACTCTACAAGTCCTACCCCTTCAAAAGCCATGTTCTGATATCTTTCACTGATGAGATCTAACAAGATCAAAACAGCAAGTTTGGATATATGGCTCTGAACCATTAGGCTGTATCTGTGCTATACAAGCAGCAGTTCTGGATGCATTGTTGGCCAATGGGACATAAAGGAGTGATTTGTATGTCTCCGCCCATGATGCCGTATGGGAGAATAAAAACTCTCACTTTTGGTATTTAGGCAGTGCTATGTGTATGTCATGAGATAAGTAAATACTTTCTGTTTTCAGAAGGCTTCACTTTGCAAGATCTTATCCTGAGTCCATTCGTATTGAGGTTAGAAGTTTGTTCATGTCCATATACTGACAGTCATTCTGGGATCTCTAAAACTATTGACTTAGCCAGATGTTTCTTTTTTTGGCCTAAACTTTCGAAGGATTGTGTGTCCTTTGTAAAGTCATGTGAGGTCTGTACAAAAATAAAGACTTTTATAATTGTCCTTTGGGTCTGTTGCGACCACTTCCTGTTCCTGAGCATCATTTTTAATCAATCTCCATGGACTTACCTATATCCTCTGTATTTAACACTATATTTGTGGTAGTAGACAAACTTTCTAAAGTGGCTCAATTCATTCCGGTAATGGCACTTCCTTTTGCTACTGCTGACATTTTCATCAAAGAGATTTTCAGTTTTCATGGCATACCTAGGGAAATAATTTCTGACCAAGGAACTCAGTTTACCTTTAAATTCTGGAAATCTCTTTGTCATGGATTAAATATTAAATTGTCTTTGTCAACTGCTTTTCATCCCCGGAGTCGGACTAATGGTTAGACGGAGATAACCAAACGGATTTTGGAACAATTTTTAAGATGTTTTTCTATGCATTTACAAGATAATTGGAGCACAATTTTACCTTTAGCAGAATTTTCTTTCAACAATTCTATTAATTCTACCACCAAGCAAAGTCCTTTTGTTTCTCTAGTTTCTGGTTTTCTAGTTGCTGATAGACTTTCCTTTCTAAATTCTTATTTTAAGATGCTTCAGAAGACCCTTCAAATAGCCCAACTTAGGTTCAAGATATTTTCTGATAGAAGACAAATTTTTCTGTGGGCGATTCAACACAGTACATCAATATGACTATTTCCTCTATAAAAATGTGCCTAAATGTTTAACGGTCAATTTCAAGGGAACCTGCTTTTAACATCCTTGCCCCTTGTTTACGCAAATCCCATCCTGAGAAACCTGGACTAATGCACGTCTGGAGAGAGCACATTTGGAGGGCGATGTAATGTGCATCCCTGTCCCAGAGACAAGGTGCAATCTACCTACTGTTGGCACTGCTTTTAAGACCCCTAATGCACTAAAATAATGGACTGGAGGGGAACTGTGTTGGTTGTTAGAAAGTGTTATTTTGTTCTAAAGACTGTTACTTTCTGGGGAGATGCTATGGGGTTAAATGACCCTCTTGAAGGCATAAAGCTTAAACTGTTCTTGACAGTTATCCTGGATCAGTGTTGCTTGCTCAAGCTGCTAGTGTTCATTCTTTTGATGAACTGCTGATGTTGCTGACTGTGCCAATACGCTAGTGCAGCTGGAGGAACCAGCAGGTACCTCAACATATTCTCTTTTCCTCATCTGATGTCCTTGTGCAGTGTGATAATTGAATTTCCAGGTCTTAGTGCTCATCTCTTGATAAGCATTCACTACTTTCTGAAGTAGCATTTAAATCCCTGTCTGGGAGTAAATATGTTCCCTTTCAGTCTCTCTTGTAAATTGATTTATTAGTGTAGCAGGGCAGATCAACAGAGCAAATATGAATATTTCAGGTATCCATACTCAGAATACTGGTATATTCAACAGCCAGACATTACAATGTATGTTTCAGGATTGTAAAGAAAGGCTAGAATATCTCCAAAGCCATTACTTTCAGCTGCATCTGGATAAACTAAATTACCCAAACAAAACATATGCTTCTATTGCCTTTTTTGACATATGCCATGACTTTTATAGGCTTTGCAAATACATTGGTCTAACACAATGCTAAAAAAAATCCAGTCCTTCTTATTGCAACACAGAAGTAAGCCAACAATAGTAGGTCATAGAAATATTATTTGGTTGCCTCAGTCAGTGTTAGTGGTTTATGACATAGCATTGTGTAAATCATTTGTATGTTTTTATAAAGAACTATTCCCAATATAGTACAGTAATAGGATATTCCAAAGAGAAATATTAATATTTCTCATGTATACTGCATAATTTTTTGGTATCTTGTTTATCACTTTTAGAACTCTTCTCAATAATGCTATGAACTGTTTTGTAAACTTAAATGATTTGATGGCAAAGGGGCAGCCAACAACACAAGCTACACCACTGGAAGAGTGTGTTGGCTAAACTATAAAGTACACCAAACCAAACAGTTTCTCCAATCTCTTACAGGGAATGTAATTAATATTAATAAAAAATGAAAAAGTGAATGCTAACCAGTTCAGCGATATCTTGCTTATCATTACCATTCTGAGCTGGTTTTTATTGAATCTAAATATGTTGTAGGATACGTTGAGAATATGGGTGACATTTTATGATTGAAGTACCTAAATCTATATTCCCACATTTAATTGTTGGTTTTCAGCATTAATTCACTGTTTTATTGAGGTGCTTTAGGTAAACGAATGTTGTACCTCAAGTACAAAGATTGCCACCATCATAGATCTTAAAGAATTTCTCCTAAACTGCAAGTTATTCTTTCTGTTAATTTCTCTTTATCCCTGCTTGGCTCAGACATTCTAGATTAGTGCTTTTTAAACATTCTCAGCATATACTAAAGTTTTGCATGTCTTCAAGAAAAAAGAGAGAATTTAGGAAACCCGGTTCCTTTCATGGCTCAGCTGAATGTACAAGTAAAACTAATCAGGGGCGGACTAGGTCAACAGGTCACTTTACTTTGTTACTTTGTTGACCATCTCTGATTTGTATTGCTCATATTAGCTAAGATACTATATGTATGTGGACTGGATTTTATCAAAATACTGATGTCATACACAGCAGTCCATGCAGCTCATAAGCAGGCATGGGGCTTTAGTGGGAGCATGAAGGGCCTCATCTTGCCACAGACCTTTTTTTAGACAGCCCTGGTTTGAATGTGATGTCTGTCCCAAATCAAGAGAACACACATATGGGGCAATGTAATATGTTTCCACACCTTTGCAAACTTAGCGACCATGTTTGCATACGTTTTGACTAATTGCAGACCTCAACAACTTTCTTGCAATGTTTGCGAACAAATGGCTTGTGTGAACATGCGCGGTGATGTGATAAAATTTCGAAATCTCAAATCGTTTTTTGCTACAAAATATTTAGCGAAACTCCAGAGCAGGTGTTAAAGCTAACCTTTCATTAGCTATAATGCTCAATGTATTATTCGCTAGAGAATTATATTACATTGCGAGCGACGTTAAACATTCGCAAAAGTGTCATTTTAAATAATGTCTGCGGCTTTAATTACATTCCACCCATAGTCTCATTTACTTCATAGTCATATTAATGCATACATAATGAGATGAAATTACAATGTCCCTACCCCGCCCCTGGCCACATACATATTACACATACTTATTACACATACTCCCAAACAAACATATACTGTGTTAAAAAATCCAAACATATTTCAGTATACATTTGCAAGCCAAGAATATATAAATACCTTTATTTTTAACATAAGAATATTTCTTTATTTTTTTGTGCCATTTATTTGTGCAATCACACCTTATCTAAAATCTAATACCAACCTTACTATAAAGTGCAGTAATTGTGCCTGATTGTACCTAATATAAGGTACTATTTTTGTGCATATAACCATAATTCACATTATCTATTTTTTATTTCCATCACTATGTTGTGCAATAAAGTGCATAACTGCTACCTCCTCTCTTAACCAATAATAAAGTGCATTTATTGTGCATAACCCATAGTATGTGTAATCTAAGCAAACCCATCCCTAATGATCCACCTTTATCTTCAACTCCCATGTGCAACCCCTTTATTTCTAGTCTATGAGGGGCATTATTAAAAACAGAAGCTTAAACATTGAATTTCTATAAAAAGAACAGCTAGTTACGCACAATTTTAAGAGAGCAATTGCTCATTTAAAAATCTTACAGTTTGAGGGATAAAACTAGGGATGCACATAATCCAGGATTCGGTCCAGGATTAGGCCTTTTTCAGCAGGATTCGGATTCGGCCGAATCCTTCTGCCCGGCCGAACAGAATCTGAATCCTAATTTACATATGCAAATTGCGTGACTTTTTGTATTAAAATAAGGAAGTAAAAAATGTTTTCCCCTTCCCACCCCTTATTTGCATATGCAAATTAGGGTTCGGATTCAGTTCGATATTCGGCCAAATCTTTCACAAAAGATTTGGGGGTTCGGCCAAATCCAAAATAGTGGATTCGGTGCATCCCTAGTAGGGATGCACCGAATCCAGGATTCGGTTCGGGATTCGGCCTTTTTCAGCAGGATTCGGATTCGGCCGAATCCTTCTGCCCGGCCGAACTGAATCCGAATCCTAATTTGCATATGCAAATTAGGGGCAGGGAGGGAAATTGCGTGACTTTTTGTCAGAAAACAAGGAAGTAAAAAATGTTTTCCCCTTCCCACCCCTAATTTGCATATGCAAATTAGGGTTCGGATTCGGTTCGGTATTCGGCCGAATCCTTCTTGAAGGTATTCGGCCGAATCCAAAAAAGTGGATTTGGTGCATCCCTAATCCCTAGATAAAACTGTTACAAAACCTGCTATGATATCTGCTTCTGGATGGCAGCAGATCAAAAAAACTAAAAGAATGTGAAGGATCATCCACTATACTGGATACCTTACGTAAACGTCTCTTGTTAAAAATCTTTTGAATTGAAGGTAAAACTCTCCAATAATTATACTTGCAGCCTCTTGCAGTCACTAGCACTACAGTTGCCATACCACACCTTGATAGAATTTGTCACTACACTCTCAATAACTCCTCTGTAAAAGGGCACAAGTACAGATCCAGGAAGATTTACCTTCCTCAACTTACTTAAAAAGAAAAGCCTTTGTTGTGCTTTACCAACCAAAGCAGAGGAATTTAGGCTCCATGTGAGGTCATTAGAAATTTCCAGTTTCCATCTAGCTAGTGTCATCTCTCTGACTGTCATGAACCTGTCTCTCTCTGTAGAGCAGCTTACAACCTTTGGCATTAGAAGTGTTGCAGGAGTACATTTGTAGTGCCAAACACCCAGCAAAGCTTGATGGGAATGCTGAAAATTGTAGTTCTGCAGTAGCTGGAATGCCAAAGGATGCATGTCATTACTGCAGATGGTCCTTGATGGCGGCTGTCTTTTTGATTCTTATTTGCTTTTAATTTTTTACCTGTTTTTTTTGCCCTCTGTAAATGTTGCAAGCTTTCTATCAATGTTTGGTGTTACCCGTTCTCTCAAACTATAGATGGTGCAATCTCTTTTTCTATGTCTCGATGGCGATCTTTCTCTCTTTCCCCCTCCTTGGTATGCATGAAGCGAGAGTAACCATGGAAACTCAGCAAGAGCTGAGAACTGCATCCCTGAGCTTCTAGGATAAAGGAAGGGAGGGAGAGAGAGAGACACGCATTCACACACTCACATAGTGAGAGAGAGAGAGAGAGAGAGAGAGAGAGAGAGAGAGAGAGAGAGAGAGACATGATGCCCAAAAAGAGCAAGATATAGGAAATAGAGGAAGGGGAGAAATAGGGAATTTAAATAAAAAAAATGACAAAAAAGGGAAACAAAGAAAAGATAGCAGGGGGAAGAGAACAGAAATTATCTAGCAGTAGATGAGGGACAAGTGGTGAGCAGGTGCCGGAGACGCAGTGAATCTGCATTATATTTAGGAAGCTCCTCACACTACAGGCTGCTACAGGCTTGTGCAAAATTAAGAAACTGCACAGACCCTCAACCCCGCATGGCTCTGCCTGGGGTCCTAGTGCCAGGACCCCAGGATGAAGTCACGCCGCAGGGTAGGGAAGCTGCTGGCGCAGTGTGACCCTTCATCTCGAGAGTATGAGGAAATGGTTGTGGAAAAACGGCGGTTCCTTCCAGACCCCAGACGTCTGTTGGATAAGACCTGTAAGGTCACTTCTTTTTTCTTTCCAGCTCCCCCACCACCGAAGAGAGCGCCAAGCACCACACTTACCCTGAGATCCAAGTCCATGACAGCTGAGCTTGAAGAACTGGGTGAGTTTACTACAAATAAGATAAGGGGCGTGACAAGGCTGGATGTTAAACCCTGAATAAGGGGATATTTTCTATATACATTCTGTGTAAAGTGAGTATTACCAGATGCTCACATTATAGAATCTACAGGTAATTTTCGGCTTAACAGAGGGTCAGTATTAGAGACCTGCTGCTCAGAACTGAATAGTTTGTGGCAAGGCAGTGTAATAATGACTCGATTTTGACGCTAGGATAGTGTTACAGCATATGTGTAGGCAATGCATATGTACAGAAAAAGGTTTCAATGACTGAAGCTGTTGAATGGTGCATTATCATGCAGACCAAGCCTGGGAATAAAAAGGGGGAGCCATAATTCTGTGGTCTAGGAGCATGCGTCTCCAACCACACTTGATTTAACATGCCTGGCAGGGAGTGGGAAGTATTCAGGCACTGTAAGGTTGATGAGGGTAGAACAGAATAGTTGTTTGCGACTTGAATGTAAGAATTGGAAGGTGATTGTGCCCAATTTTATTTGTAAGGCAAATTTAATTAAACATAAATATTGTTATAGAGCAATGTAAATAAAGCTTAAGGACAAATTTGGCATGACATTAGGAATAGGTACAATTTTGCTTTTATGTGAGTGTGATCCTTGGCAATGTGTGGTAGACAGAACAGCCTTCAAAGTGTGGTCAGAATCATACAGTGTGCAATCCTAAGAAAGAAATCCTTTTGTCAATATATTTAGTATTTATCAAGATGAATGTAATAGAAAATGTGGATGTTGGGAAAAAAAATGGGTTAATAAGCAGAAAAAAACATACAAAGGCTTTTAAGGCCACCAGCTTTATCTTAATTAAAACAACTGTGTGTAATTTCTACTTTTGCATGAAGTGGAAATGTATATATATTTCTGTCATTTTCAATTTTCTACAAAATATTTTTGGTCAGAATCTTAGGCACCCAAAGCTGGGGAAAGAGTATATATTGCACACTTGAATTGAAACTGGTCTAAAACATATTGGCGAGGAGGTTTAAAATAGGCAAAGTGGAATAATGACACAATTATTGAGTTGTAGCCCAGAAAGTTTGGTTTCATAGTTAGAGGTAACTACTGCCCTTGCATGTTTTCTAGATTATTACAGTCCCCTTACTTTAGCCATATGTACTGACATATAAAATATACATTTTAAGTGGGAAATTGAAATGGTCAATGTAAGGTGTTTTAAGTAGCTATACATAGCAGCATACCTAAGTAGCTATATAGATAAAAATATACAAACATACATTCCTAGGCAGAGGGTGGTTTGTGTGTTTGGGGAGGCTAACAAAAAAAATAAGGGTTACTTCTAAAATTGTTTTTATGTTGTTTTAAATATCCAAATGCACATAAAAATGCATAACCAACATGGTACATATTTCCCACAAAAGAAAGGGCAGGATACAACATCAGTTTTAAATACAATATCAAGAACATATTAGGGTAAATAAAGTGCCAGTTTAACAGATTACTAGCCAGAACACTTAGCTTGTACATGGCAGGGTAAATGCAGTGAATATTTAATTTGTATCGTACACCAAGAACTCATGGTAGGGTAAATTCAATGTTAATTTAATAAAATCAAACATAGAACACTTGTCAAGGTAATTGCAGTGCCAGTCTGTGAATTATACACCTAGATCACATGGTAAGATTATTACACAACCCCATAGATAATCTACTGGAAACCTGTTGCCAAAGTTAAAAAAAATCAAGAAAACAAAATAACTTTGCCTAAAATGTTACTTTCTGCTAATTATATCAGACTACTGTTGTTTCTAAAAAAAACAGTTTCCTTCGGGTGACTTAGCCTCCCCAAGCCTTCATTAAATCCGTCCATGCATACATTCATACAATTCGAGAAGGCAAATATAATGGCTCACTTATCATAAGCAGCATCACAAAGGGTCTGGTGGTAGTGTCTGCTTTTTTGCCTCAATATATGTCACTTAAAAGAGAAGTCCTTTTTATAATTAGTTTTTGAATGAAAGATTTGTATTTTTAAATATTCTTCTATTTTGCCTCTCATCTAAGAGTTTGATTATATATTTATTATTATAATACTTTATTTTTATTCAGACCCTTTATTTATATCAGATGACATTTCAAAAAGATGAATAATACAAAAAACACAATTAAAAAAAGTCGAAGTCAACGTTAGAGTACAACAATCTATATCATACTAAAAGTAGCCATCTCAAATCATTTATATCCAGTATACTCTATATTAAATGCACACAGATTATAAAAAAAAAAAAAAAAAACTAACAGTGGTGTATTGCCAAACTAGTCCCATGAAACAGAGATCAAATGTAGTTATAATTCAAAAATGAGTGTGTGTGTGTGTGCATTTTCTGGTGATAATCGTGAGTTGTTCTTTTGAATAGTTAAGTTTGAATGGCAGTACTTCCAAAGGGTCCTGTCACTGTTTTTTTTATTAGAAAATATTAGTATTTAGGATGCCCCATGAACCAAAACGCTAAAGCTATACATATTATGGTTTTACACTTTGTCATTTTAAGTTTATGATTATACGTAACATTGTAGCGGCCATGTGGCCCAGATTGTATGGAAAATTGTAAACTTGGAAAACCCAATAAAAAATGATTGTTTAAAAAATTAAACATATTAATTGGGATTTGTTTCTCTTGTTCCACACTTGCAGAAAGACTTGATGAAATCTTGGTGGCTTCTGATCCCTCCTTGTGCCCAGAAATTGCTGAAGCTGATTCTAGAGCTGCTACTGTGAAACAGAGACCAACAAGCAGGCGCATCACCCCAGCTGAGATCAGTGTAAGAGATGAGCATTTATAAAATTCTCAGCTGGGATCAACTATTTTTTTGTGTTTTTTAATAAGGATGGTTAACAATGTGTTTATCTAGCTAGATTATGATATGCTTAAAACGATTATCTGCAATTTTCTATGATAATTAGAATCTTACAACACTGAATGATATTAAACTTAGATTGTTTTAGATTTTAAGTTCTACAGTGCAGGGACCTCCTTATCTTGTATCTTTTATACTCAGCTTTTATACATTAAACTTGTCTTATTACACATTATACTTATCTTTTATACATTAATCTTTAATTGAAATGTACTTTGTATTCATTTTGTATTTATTGTAATGACCCCTATCTAGTTCTATTAATTTATTGTTCTACTGCACAGTGTTGCATTATAAGTAGTACGATATAAATAAAAATATATACACATTGTTATGTACAAATGAAGGAACTTTGTAGAATATTTGCACAACATTTTTTATTTCTTGAATCTAAGGCCTCCTAAAAAATGAATTGTTGAAATTATATTTAGTCAGAGTTTAAAAAGCAATAATAATCCTGTGATGTTACTACAGTAGGGTTTTCTGGGTAAAACATAGTTAAATCACTTAGTTGGATTATATGCAAGGAGAAGACCTTATTGTTGTCTTTTATTCACTTCTACAGTCACTGCTGGAGAGACAGGGGATTCCTCAACATGCAGTATCCCAGTTCCCCATTGAGAAACAACATTTTCCTCTTCATCATGGAATGTCTCGGACAAAATCTGTGGGTAAGAAACACAACATTATAACCTTTATTTAAAATAAGATGCAAACAAGCAAGGAATCTGTTGCATCTCAATAAGCAGTAAAATATAAGGGACTTTTAAAAACCACAGTCTGAATGGTGATGGCTCAGTATTCAGATCTCCATCTTTAAGTTAATTTATATATTTTGAGTAGCTTTTGAGTCCCAATGGGTTGGAATGTTATTATTATTTACTGATTATACTACCAAAAGCTTTCTTATTGTTAACATTGTTTAGTGCAAAGGGATTTGTGAACAGAATCTCTTATTATGGTTATTCCTGCTACAGGTACTTTGCAATTATAAGGTATTAGATCATTGTGGTTGTTTAATTTTAATCTTGTGTTTCTTACCTTAGGTGAGGATGAGAAGTTATCAGATTATTACTTTGATGGCCGTTTTCCACGTAGCACTTCCATGCAGGATTCATTAAGGGAAGGTCCTGGAATCCCACCACCACCACAAAAAGCTGCTCCCCCTCCTCCAACTCCATATTATTTTGACACTGGACCACCCCCAACTTTTTCCCCACCTCCTCCTCCAGGCAGAGGTTATGATACAGTGCATTCCAGCTTTAAACCAGGGTTTGAAGCCAGGTTTCATGGGCTCCAACATGGAATGGGTTCTGCTGAGCTTTTAAGCATGGATCGTGGTCTGCCTCCTCCTGATCGACAAAAGAGAGCTCGCTCCATGATAATCCTTCAGGATACATCTCATCTTCCAGTGGAACCCACAAGTATTTCACGAGCAGGTCCATCTCCTATTCCTCCAGAGAAACTGAAAAGAAGAAGTCGAGCTGTAGAAAATACTTATGCCAACGTGGGTATTTTTACACCAATGAAGCCACAGAGAAAGAAGAGCCCCCTTGTAAAACAGCTTCAAGTGGAAGATGCCCAGGAAAGAGCAGCATTAGCCATGGTAGGAAGCTTTTCTCGTGATCCTTCACCATCACAACGCAGTCCAAGGCAGAGCATGATGGAGCTTGGAACAGCTCACCATGATCCACTTAGTAGCCCTTTTGCAACAGCACTTGCAGGAGTGATGAAGGAACGCGAAAGAAGGCTGGATGAAAAGCGTAAATCCACAGTCTTCCTCTCAGTTGGAGCACTAGAAGGCACTTCTCCATCTCCAGATCTCCCATCCCTGCAGCCTTCACGATCTGTTGATGAGCGATTATTAGGGAGTCGTGACGTTCTCCTTCCATCACCTGGATCCTCATTAAAATCATTAATGTATAGCAGTTCTCGTTCCACTTTTATCCACCCACTAACTGGCAAGCCTCTTGATCCAAACTCACCCCTGGCTCTTGCGCTGGCCGCAAGGGAGAGAGCACTGTCTGCTCAGGCACCTTCTCCACCTCCTCCGAGGACACCTACCCCAGTAAGGAGCCCCGAATCAGACAGAGCTCCTCCACTCTTCCTGGAAATACAAACCAAAGAGGGGGAGATGGGAAGGGAGTTGGAAGGGTCGGCATCCCCAATTTACAGTCCATCAGGGGCACAAATTAAAGGTCAGTGGGTAAGACGCAGAGGTGGAGAAGGTCAACCAGATAAGAGTCCAGAGAGACCAGAAAGCAAGATGGAAGAGCGAAAACCTATGATTCTAAGCATTGTAGACACATCTCAACAGAAAACTGCGGGTCTCATCATGGTGCATGCTACAAGCAATGGGACAGAAGAAAAAGAACAAGAGCCACCAACTACCATTGAGAAGCAAGAAGTTGTACAACCCCCAGATATTGAGGAGAAAGCCCCTTCCAGCTCTTCATCTGACAAGACACTTAACCAGGGAAGCTCAGAAGAAGATGTTGAACCCTTTGGAGGCAACTTGCCACCTGCCATGCTCTCCTCAAGTGATGAGGAGACAAGAGAAGAGCTGGCCAAAATTGGACTGGTGCCTCCTCCTCATGCATTTGCCAATGGAGTCCTGGTCACCAAACTTGGCACCCCCATCAGCCAACTGACTCGACCTGGTACTTTGGCGTTGCCATCTGCCAAGCAAGCCAGCAGTACACCACCCTCAGGGAAGCCCTCGGATGCACCACTTCCCCACCCAGAGTCAGCTACAGATTCAGGTGTGGAAGAAGTGGACACCAGGAGCTCGAGTGACCACCACCTGGAGACCACGAGCACCATCTCTACTGTATCTAGTATGTCCACTCTTTCCTCTGAAAGTGGGGAGCCCACTGACACCTACACCTCGTATGCTGATGGTCAAACTTTTATACTCGAGAAGCCACCAGTGCCTCCAAAGCCCAAACTCAAGTCTCAACTGATGAAGGGCACAGTGACCTTCAGGGACCCCCTGCTCAAGCAGTCCTCGGACAGTGAGCTCATCGCCCAGCAGCAACTTGCAGCGGGCCGTCCACGCTACCTCTTTCAGAGAAGATCTAAGCTATGGGGAGACCCAGTGGAGAGCCGACCACTTTCTCATGGGGGCCCTGTGGAAATAGAAAAGCCGTCAGTTATTGGAGAAATCAGTTCCCGACTCCAGCTGCTGAACAAGGACACACGATCACTGGGGGAGGAGCCATCAATTCCGGGAATGGACCCAGTTAAGAAGTCTCCCGTAGTGGCAGCTCGGTAAGAGAAAAATAGTTAAGAGAGGTCATGTTGTAAGGTAGTGCTAGAATCAATACAATTAGTGAAAAATAATGGACATAATGTATAGAGGTTCTCATTTAATAATACATGTGTCAAGTACAAATATGGATGCTAATCTCCATGCTTTTAACCAACAATGCATCCAACTTGTGCATAATTTCCCAATGTTGATGTTTATTAGCATTTTCATTATTAATTTGAGTATTTCTGGTGTGGATGCAACTGATTTATTTTCAGGGTAATTCATTATGTGCAACACACAGGAGAGCCCTGGAACTCATTTCCTCAAGGCAAGTGTTAATTCCAGGGCTCCTTTTCATCCATGTAGCTGGTGCTCTACACTATGCACCTTATGCAGCACAATCACTTTAGTGCAAGTATAGACGAAACTGTGTAGGTGCAAGTATGTGTGAAGGTTTTTTTAATGTATGCAAGATTGTGCTTTACACTGCAAATTTACATGAACCCTATGGTGGAGAGCTAAAATGAACGTAGATAGATAGATAGATAGATAGATAGATAGATAGATAGATAGATAGATAGATAGATAGATAGATAGATAGATAGATAGATATTCTTACTGCGATGTCCCTCGTCTTTCACTTTTACTACACTACCAATTTTTTCACTTCTGTCTTCCTTAAAAAGTTGACCTTTTTGATAATAAAAAACACTGCTTGACAGTTTGTTTTTGTAACCAGACAATTTATTGTTTGTTATCAAATCACCTCTTCTTTGGGCGACTAATCTCCCTGCAATGCCTTCCCGCCGCTATAATCAAAATCGCTGGCGGGAAGGCATTGTAGGGAATTTAGTCACCCGAAGAATAGGCAATTTGTCTCTGGGCGACTACTCTTCCTGAATCTCCACGTGTGTCTCTGCCCTAAAAAAGTTTCCTTTTAAAACTTTTAAAATTTTTAATAAAGATTTCCTGGCTGTTAGGTGATGCTCTGCAGAATCAGTTCAGCAACTCCCTGTGTGGGGTCAATGGCTATAACTGCTGGGTAGAGGCTGTGCCTTAAATGTTATGCTATTTTTTCCATTTTTTAAAAGTAAATAATAAAAACAGTCTGATTTTTAAAAAGTTACTGGTTTTCCCCAAAAAGGATCAACTACCTATATAAATTAAACTTATCTTACTGAATTGTTCTGAAATTGTGGCAACCTCACAATTAAAATAGAATTCTAATTTTGGCAATGAATCAGAGAATTTGCAGAGCTGTGGCAAAAAGTATTAAACGTGGGCTAAAGTGCCACTCTATCATGTGTACTGTGTTTTCTACCAATAGAATGGTTTTCTGTTCCTTGGTATAGTAAACAGGAATGGGAAAGCTCCAAATTACGGGAAGGCTAGCTCCCAATCCAAGCAAATAATCCTAAATTTTAAAAGTTATTTTCTCTGTAATAATAAAACAGTACATTGTACTTGATGGTCACTAATCTGCAAGAATCCATATTGCTGGCAAAACAATCCTATTGAGATGCAAATTGCAGAAAGATGCCTTATCCAAAAAAACACATAGCTCCCAAGCATTCTGCATAACAGATCGTATACCTGTATTAATCCCTCAGCATAATTGCTAATGACAAATCCATATTATTGGCTTGCTCTTAGTAGACCGTGTTACTTCTAGGCTGTTACTCAAGTCTGGATATTGCTCATGAAGTGTTATTTTTGTGTCTGCATTTTGTTTTTTGTCGATTTTTTAAATACCGGTAGGATAGATCAACAGTGATCCAATAGTGCTGTCACTGAGATAAAGGCATTAGCTCATGTTGCAGTATGTAACTGTATGTTACTGGCTGCTGCTGGATTTCCCTCTCTGTACAGTGCTCTGTAACCTGTTGACACTTTATTTGTAAGGGATAATAGATTCTGGAATATCCCCTTAGAATCAAATCCTATTAGCTGTCATGGTAATGGAATTGAATACAGAAACTGTGAAGAGGAAGCAAGATGGAAACAGACCTGTAAATAAGCATAATAGAATTTTACATAAAGTAAGCTCTGTGGGTGTGATGAAGGGAAGAATCAAGAATTGTAAGCATTATACAAATCCTATTCTCAGGAGAGAGAAAAATGAGAGGTGTTTAGTAACACTCCGTGAAGAGATGAGGGCATCGCTCAGTTTTCACAGTATGATTCCTGAAGATTTTGCAACTTTGTTTGGCAGAACTCAACTTCCTTTAAAGCATAAAAATAAGCAAATACCGGTCAGCCGATTGACTAACCCACATCATGATGTTTCATTGACTAACCTTGTATACACACTTGTATTCTCTCATCATACCTGCTTTGTTTAATTGTGTAAAAGTGGAGAGATTTAAACAAAGTAGCATTCTGGTGCCTCCAGGTAATTTATAGGTAGTTCACAGGCTATTAAAGGCAATGATCGTTTCCCTGGTCCAAGGGATTAGAAAATTGTGCTAGAAGACTCATAAACAGATGGCTGAGTTCATCCATCTATGAAGCATAAGACAAAAATGAAAATTATTTCCTCTCCTGAAAGCCGTAGCATCAGTTTATTTAGAATATGCTGAAAGCCTCACTACAAAACTACTATTTTAGCCTCATATACAATATAGATCAGGGTTATGGTTTCTTAGCTTTTGGAAAATAGACCTTTATATGTCATTTAGAACCTGCATTTCAAGCTGCAGAGTACAGACAGTGATGCCTCTAGATTGTATTGGGCTCTACAGTCTTTCCTAATTTATGGGAATAAGACATTTTTACAAATTGAAACTGTTTATTAGTTGGTTTCTTCTCTGGGCTCCCTTTAACTCCTGGCACCCTCAGCATTTGCAGGGTCTGCTTTCTCTTTGATTACACCTCTGAATACAGAAGCTGATGCACTTGTTTATTTTGTAAATTGGAAGTTGTCATAAGCACTAATGCAGTGGTTCCTAAAAATGTTGCTTGATCCAATGTTAGTGATAGGGAATAACAGTCCAATAACCACTGCACTTTTGTAGTGTATATCTTTATATTTCTTTTCAGTCTCTATAACCAGGTCTGTATCTCCTATATAGGCACCCAAGGGTGCCCAGGGAGGCAACTTTAGGTTTTAACTCTTCCCAGCTGGCACTGTTCAGCATTTAGAATTACAAATGCCAATTTGTAAGCAAGTGAGTAGCTTCAGTATGGAAACACTGTAGGTTAGGGTGATCCTGGCCCCTCCGCTGCCTGAGGCAGCAGCAGTTGCGAAGCACCCCTGGGTTAGACTGAAAACAGTATTTATTCTGCATTCACATTTGACAGGGGTGACTGTGTAACCAGCCAGCATTTGAGGTGGGTAAATGATTCCCCCAAGTGCCTCCTACAAGTGGGTATAATTGCAGATATGAGCTAATGATATAATAACTAATGAAGGTAAACTAATTTCTAAGCAAATACAAAATAGCTGAGTATTCAGTCACAACAAGATAGAATTATTGCACATGCATTGTTTTAATTGTTGCTACAAAGGCCTAGATCATTTCCAATTCACGTGACTAGGAAGCATTCCAGAGTATTAAAATCACAAAGATAGCAGCACTCTAATTTTTTCCAAAAATAAAACCACCTCTATTCCAGCAATGTTTTGGACCTGCCAGGTCCTTTTTCAAGCTGACAAAGATTTTAAAAGCTTAAAAAGCACCTTGCAGGTCCAAAACTTTGCTGGAATTGTCATATGTAAGAATAAAGGCGGTTTTATTTTTGGAAAAATGGGAATGCAGCTATTTTTGTGATCTTGAGATGCAAGGCATGTGAAGGTGAACATATTAATTTGCGTGCACACCTTTGGGAAAAGTTTGCAACATGTGCTGCAAGACTGTTGCAACAGCATTGCAGGTTTTGCCAGCAAACCAATAGTCGACAGCTAGCAGTTAAGTTGCTTAGAATTATGTTTTCTTTTATCAGTGGCTTGAGTCTAAGAATTCATGGTAACTAATTTAAACTTACAATATAATGTAAGAAATGCTTGAGAAGGAAACACTGAAAAGTGTCTGTACTGCCACTGCCCAGTGACTTATGTTTAAATTTAATGTAAGCTTCATCTCACTGTAATCACTTGATTAAAATCAATTAAAAATTCTGTACCATTTATGAAATAATCAAGTTACTCTTTAATATCTCACTCTCAGTAACCTGTCACTATCAATGTTGTCTTCATGCAGAGGTCTACGTCAGATTTTGATTAACAGATAGGTTTAATATATCTTTTAGCAACCCCCCAAAGTATGTATTAGACCTGTCAGTCAAAAACTGACCATCTACTGCATGGGACAGTGAAGAATATCATGGTTATCGTATAAACGCTACCGAATATTTAATTATTTGATTATATTTATATTGATTATGTTTGTAAAGTTTTTTTATTTCAGTGAGATAAAGCTTATATTAAATTTTATACTTTAATGATAGATACCCTCTAAGGAGTTTATTTTTGCTGATATGTGGCCATTATAATTAATTAATCATTAATCCATTATAATTAATAATTCAAAAGTATTTTTTTTTTCTGAGTTTTTGTTAAACATTCCAAATGCTAAAAAATGCACCTAAAAGCTGCCAGTTGCTGATTGCTGAGGTTTTTTTTTCAGCACAAAACCTCATGTGATAAGTAAACTCACACATTTGGTCCCCTAGTCTTAAATCTATTGTAATCTATTAAATCTACTGACTATATATACATTATCCTACTGACTGGATAGAATAGAATCTAATAGGTAGACTATGATTCTTTATCCTTAATACCACCAGGTGCCTAAAGATCTTTAGTAAATACTAGGGCCGGAACTAGGGGTAGGCAGAAGAGGCACAATGAGGGGGGCACTGGGCAGGTACCTGCAGGAGGGTCCTCTGCCTACCCCTAGTCCGGGTTTGTGTGCTACCTGGTTTCTGGTTCGGCCGCTCTTGGCCCTTTTCTTTCCCTCGGGCATAACATCACTGCGCATGTGCACGGATGGGAACAAGGGGGCCAGCTGAGTTGCCTAGGGCACCCAGTCTGCTTTGCCCGCCCCTGGTAAAGACTATCCAATAGTTAAGATAAAAAAAGGCCAGTGAATAATATCAACTATATCCCCTAATGTGCTTGTGTAAAACTTTCATCCACTGGATAGGAAATAGAGCAGCAGTTACTATGGGGCCACACTATTGTAGCAGAGCATGAGAATTATTACTCATTTGCCCATACTGAATGCACAACATTTGACTTGCACTGTTGAGTACACATTTGTGTGGATGATTGCTATGTATAAACTATTTGCAGAACACATTTTTGTTTATTCATACCCATCTGATGTGTCAGTAGTTTGACTTTTTTTTACTAGTCTACTCAATCTAAGGTCTGGATACTGTAATGTTAACATCTCTCTTTCCCATCCCATCTTTCACTCATTCTTTTCCTTTTCTCTGACATACTATATTTACTTTCTGTCTTCACTCATCCTTCACCATCCCTTCAAAATCACCCATTATTGCCCAACCTTGCTTTACTGAAAATCTTGATATTGCATTGCTTTTTGTTCCATCACTGTCTCTCCCCTGTGTCTGGCAAATATCCTTTCTTTGTTTCTTTCTCTCTCTTGCTCTCTGTCCCTCTGTCTCCCTCCTCTCTTCTTCTTTCCATACATGTTGACCTGTCTCAGACACTGAGATGTTTGGAGCTGAGCAAACTGCGTAAGTTTTAAGTCCTAAAATTGGGTTTGTGAGGGGGTGTAGAGTCAGTAAACACTAATAACTATGTTTTCCCCCCTACTCCTGTATCTGCAAGGTTATTAATTATTATTAGATACATTATTTTAGCAGCTAAACATTTCTTCTGAAGACACTATGTATCATTTACTAATATGAGGCATACCTGCAGCTGGCTGCACAAAGCTTACCACTGGTTGCTATAGGTTATTTCCTAGGCACTAATTTGCCCACAGTTAGTAAATGAGTAACATTCTGTATCCTGAGCTTTTTACTTGCATACATGACAACATTTAGGATACACATTTAAATGTAAGGTAGCCATAATAGAAGCAATCATAATATTTGTTTCTATTTGTGTAGCTATATTTATCTCACACAGCACATATTTACTTTTTGGCACATTGAGTTAAGTCATGAAATACATTTAGATAGAAGCACAAGTGCAGTTGCCAGAAGTAACCATTCAGCAATTTGCTGGAACAGTCTACTACAAGAACATTGAGACTGTGTAATGAACTGTGAGGGCATGGAGACTGCTTAGGGGTTGGAACAGAGGTCTGTTAAAAATTTGGGAAGAAGCTTTGAGAGGACATAGAGATCAGCGAGGAAATGAAGAGAGCCACAGAAAGGGGCACATTTATTAAAGGGTGAATTGTGTTTTTGTTGCTAAAATCTGCCAAAATAATAAATGCTCAACAAAATCTATTTACTAAAAGGCAAAGAAGACAATTTACTAGCAAAAACCTCATCAAACTTTTGCGCCATTTGGCGGGCTAATTTTCACTTAGGCGAACAATCTAATTCCCCTTCTTTCAGTCTCCATGACCTCCCTCCATTCTTCTCCAATTATTTCAGCTCTTAATTCACCCACTCAAAGTCTGTCGGTTTTCTTTCAAGTGTAATGACATAAAGCTGTTGGAAGTTTTACAGGCTACAGATAGTATATATTTTCATGTTGCAGTTCTTCAGTACTTGCCCCCACTCACTTTTTCTTCCCTCTCCTATTTTGTTTTTTCTACTTCTACTTTTTATTACTTTTGTCTAATTTGCTTTTAACTTGACTCCTCCTTCCCAACTTCTAGGTTTCCTTTTTTATGACCTATAGTAATTAGAATGCCTCAGCTCCACATTATTTCTCAGCATCTTTCCTGTATGTTCATTTCTTTAATTTGCATTTTTCCTTAATATATCTTATTCTATGCACACATTTATTTTCCTTCCCTGTATGCACTTTTCCATCTATTTCTGACTCTGCTCTAGCCACCGTCCTTCAATATTCTATATATTTCTTTCCTCCCTTCTCCTTATATTTTCTCTTTCCCACACAGCTTGTTCAGCAGTCTTGGAGAGCTGCACACTATTTCCCAGCGCAGCTATGGAACATCCTACACCGTACGCCCCGGGAGCAGACACCCACTGACTCGCCGGTCCCCTAGCCCTGTACCATCTTCCTCTGAGAGAGTGGAGCCATTAGGAGGTGCACGATCTTACACACTTACGCCTCCCACCATCCTGAAGTCCTCCAGCCTTTCAATTCCTCACGAACCTAAGGAGGTGCGCTTTGTAGTGAGAAGTGTAAGTGCCCGAAGTCGATCTCCTTCTCCATCTTCTGGGCATCCCCTGCATCCTGCTCGTCCATTTATGCAGAAGCCCCTCTCACTATGGAACAAGTATGATGTGGGTGACTGGCTGGAGAGTCTAAACCTGGCTGAGCATCGCCTCAAGTTCCAGGACAATGAAATTGAAGGCTCTCATCTACCTGCTTTGACTAAGGAGGATTTTGTAGAATTGGGGGTTACCCGTGTGGGCCATCGTATGAACATCGAGCGTGCCCTTCGTCAGCTGAGCACCAGCTGACCCGGCCAGGAGCTGCGATCCCAACCCCCGGGAGAGCAACTCTGCACCGCTTCAGGGGGAGGAATGACTTTACATACACAAAGTGACAGGCACTGCCCTGAACACATAGAACAAATACAAAGGGAAACAGACAGCGCTGTACCAATACATACAATTCAACAGTGCCCAAAACATACTGAGCAAAGCTCTTATGTTCCACACATCCAAAGTCCAACACACTGCCCTGAAACTGCACACAGGAGGACAGCACACTGCACTGAGCTCATACCCAGGGGAACACATTGCAGTTCACACACTGTCACAATAACATGCGCAAGTGTAATCACACTTAGCCTTTCACAGGCCGACACACTTACGTTGACACACACTGATACCCAGACTGTAACACGCACATTATCTGAGTAAAATGTATTTTAAAAGTACCCACCAACTTACAGTATCCCAACAGACACAGGCATTAATAACACACGTATATGTAGAGCGACAAGTTTACATTTATTTTAGCTCAAAACACACATTCCTCTCCTTGTGCGATGCAATGGGGCCAAGTCATTGATCCCCCAACTTTATTTCGCTCTCTGTGCCATGGAGTGCAGGAGGGGTCAGTCACGGGGTCCCAGGGCCAGGCCACTGTGTGTGAATTCCAATTTTTTTTTTAAGCTGAGCAACAAAGGGATCGCAGTCAGACACAGAATGGGGCAACTCCATTCTAAGAGCTGACTCATGGAGAGAAATCCATGGATTGGGCTGGAAGAATCTGTAGGTTTCAGCCACCTCCACTGTGGGACGCTTTTTATGCATCTTTTTAATTAGCTATATATTTGAAGAGAAAATGACTTTACCTATATATATATATATATATATATATATATATATATATATATATATATATATATATATATATATATATACACAATACCCTCTCACTGGACTTTTTATATACAGCAGATTTGGGGATGTTTAGAGGTTTTTGCGTGTCCTGCACTGCCTCATTTTGGGATTTGAGTTTTTCTTTGGACTTTTTGGTTATGTTTATTTTTGATTTGTTCAATTTTTTTAATCAAGGTTCTGAGCGTTATTTGAATAAACCCCTCACCATGCCACCAGCATTATTTGCAATGAGACATGCATATTTATTTATTTTATTTCTTTCTTTTTGTCAACATCTCACATAGGGTAATCATTAACTTGGAGTACTCATTATCATTTTATATTTACGTGCACATTCTGGCTCATTAAAATCACCCATCCGTGTAGCCAAATGAAAAATTTGTATTTTAGTTGTGAATTCTATGATTGGGTGTTCTGGGATAACTCTTTGTTATGTTTGATTGATTTCATCTTTCATTTATTACAATATTCCATGAGGGTTTTCTTCTGACACTGAGGTGGGTTTTCCCGTTGTTTAAATCCCTTTCGCTGGACATTTTAGTTAAATATTATGGGGGAAAGAACATTTGGATAAGTTGTTTATATTTAATTTGGAGGTAATGTTGACTTATTCCAGGGTTTTGTCTATTCAGGTCTTCAGAATTAGCAATTATTTCCTCACTACATTGCTTTTCATGGTTGAGCCGGAGAAAGAATAGACCCCTCTCCTTTGAACAATGTACAGCACCCTGACAAATGACACCCAGAATTCCTCTCACATTGCAGTTATGTCCCAAGATATTGCATGGCATGCAGTAGACTGTTGATATCTAGGCAACAATCTCATGCACTGTCTTGTATATTGTCATCTGCTTGTGGATATTGACTGGAGATGAGGGAGGATCAAGGAGCCGGCTGGGTCCTCTCATGTACTATGTCCCTGTGCTCCTTAGGATACATTACCGGGGGTGACCGACCTGGATCCGGTGTGCCTTATTGCCATGATAATCACTTCAGGTCCCTAGTGGGGAGAAGCAATCTGATGATATCTCATTTCCTGCAGTGCCTTATCGCCATTTTGGAGCTTAGACAAGACCCTCTGACTGTGCTACATGCGCTGCTCTTTTAGAGCAGGAGAATATACAGCCCCCAAGATGGAGCGATCGCTGCTGCTTCTCTGACTGGAATAGCCCATACCCCAAGACCCAATTGAACCTCATATACAGGTCTATAATCCAGCTCCCTGCTTGCCAGAGGGATTTCACTGAGCCAGGTTACAAGGCAACACAATACAGCACGGAGAGTGGATACAAAAGAATAAAACTGCCACCTTGTTTATTGTGTGAAGGTTAACACAGCAACAGAAATGTGTGTGTATGAACATTTATCAAGTGTATTTTTGAAGCACTGAATGAGCAATATTACACAATTAATGGCTGAGCAGTGTGGGGTTATTAGGGTAACAGTGTGAATCTGAAAAGATTTTTCAGATGTTTCAGGCATTGATACTGTCTCCTTTCTGCCTGTTAGAGTAGAAATCTTCTATCCCGTCCTGCCATGTGCTGTAAACTCAATACAGAGGCTCAGACATCTTACAACCAAGAAACATGGCTTTGTCTTTGTGATTTATGATATCACAATATAACTGCATTGTAAAATATACTATTGTAACAGACAGAGACCCTCCATCGTTAAACAGATCTAGTTATGTGCAAAAACAGTCTTTACCTGAAACAGGATCTACAGAATCTACTGCGAAGGCAACAGCCATTGATATAACCCATAATGTATGCATACTGGGGTTAATAACTAGATATATAGAAATATAGAAATATATATATATATATATATATATATATATATATATTATAAATATATAGTGCGGTTGGAGACAGGTATCCCAAAGAGCCTTGTATAAATTGGCACAGAGATTACTGTACTTGCCATAATAGCTTTCAGGGTTTGGGTAATATATATAAAGCAGGACAGAAAGTAAAAGGGAGAGATTTTGGAAAAGGTGCATGAAAACCAAACCATAAAAAGTTAAAAAAAAATTATTAAAAAAAAAAAAACATATAAAACATGTAAAACTTCCACAAAGAAAGGTGATAAAATGTATAGGAATAAAGATGTAAACGAAACAAACATTAATATAGGGGAATATGTGCCAAAAATAGGTATGAACATGCTATAAACTTTATATGTTTCTGTCTTCTATACGCAGCTTCTCCATTGACATGACTGCTGATATAATTCAAAATATATATAATAATTCAAAATCTATTTATAGCCACATTTTAATCGTGAATTCTCCACTGGAACTCTTTATGTATATCCCCCCCATTGCCCTATCCTGCCCAAAATTCATTCCCATTATTCTGTAAATTTGTAGCAGAAAATTACTCTCTTCTTTTTCCGGCTTTTCCAAAGCTTGAAGGGGGGGCTGGGTGTTAAGGACTGATTAGGGTTGGGGGGGGCCTGGGATTCCGCCATGGGGTAATATCATCTGGTGCTAATTAGAGGGGGTGTAGTTTTGCCTGCCCCTCTCATATCTTAATGTTTTTAAGGCTTTCATATGGAGTGTGTGTTCCCACAGAGCATGGCACAGTTAGTAGGGCAGTTATTGGGTGTGTTGAACATACAGAGAGCAGGGCTAGAGATGGAGGAAATGGGAATATATATATATATATATATATATATATATATATATTATGGTAAGTTCAGCCACAGGAGATAAGATTTACCGAGTTTTTATTCCTTTTGCTTCTTACTTATGTGTAGATTCCTTGGAAGGGGAACGTGGGTCTCACATTGTGATTTGGGACTATATGACCAAAGAATATATACTAGGGTATTGCTGCTATTGTCATCACAGGACGTGACGGGAACTAGCATGGAACTGTGTTAAACCCTTTTGTGGTGCTCAGTCATTACTAATAAGTTCTACAGTTTTCTATGCCACACGTCTTTTCCTGTAAGTTTAAGCTTAGGGACTCAATCTTATTAAACTAGCTTCATAATGCTGCTGTGAGTATTATGAAGAGATTGCCGAATAAGGGTGCTTATCTGATCATGGTTAAATAGCAAAGAGCACAATTAATGACATAATTGAAAACTTTTAAACTTTGCTCATCTCGGCAACAAATAACACCTACATGAAAAAATACAGACCAAAGTGTTTGTGATACTTTACCAGTTACTGTTAAGTACGTTTTTTTCCACCAAAACCTTTCTGCAGGTATGAGATCTATTATCTCCTTATTACAATGTCACAGAGTAATACCTGTAGCTTTAATTTGGGACTGGTTTGCTTTTCTGTCTAGTAATAAGTACTAGTAATAAGTACTTTGTAAGAATCCATATTGGTGGCAATATAATCCTATTGAATATTTTAATATTTAAACATTACTTTGAAGCCTTATGGCATGATACCCCAAATTATTGAAAAGTCCTTTATGTGGAAACCCCCAGTTCCCAAGTATTCCAGATAATAAACCCCATACCTGTATAACGGCTAACAGTGACTGTTAGAATAGAAAGCAACTTATAAAGAATACAGTACATGTATGAAACTGTGAATTTATATCCTGTTCTAGCATGAAATTGACAGGAGATAACTTCACCCAATGCAAATTTTTCAAATTCAACCAAAACCTTTCGAATATCTAATCCTTGTAGTAGTACCCTCCTTCTTGTTTAAACTTACAATGCAGAAACCCTAGTAACAATAACAACTAGTACTATAGCCACTTAAAAAGTGGTCACTTTCCCATATATGTGATACTAATTTACTGTAAAGGATTTCTAATTAGCCTGCAGCCCAAACACCATACAAGGTCCTTAAAACAATGTTCCAAAATGACCCGATGTCAAATTCATATCAATAGCAAGTCCTAGTGATTGCTGTAGTTAGCTGTGTTGTGATGATCAGTACTTGACAACATTGTACTTACTTGCCCACTTCTTTGATTTCCATTTAAAGATAGGGTTATGCAGAAGCATGGGGATAGTTTGCCCAGTCCAGTTTGAGGACAGTGCATTCTATAAACTTGGGTGCATTTGTACATATTCTGAACCACCCATTACTCTGTGATAAATTAGAAGCAACATTTGGGTATTTGCTTCAATGATTCTAACTGCACTGGACCAGTAAAAGCTAAGGGTCAAGAAGCTACTATTGCCCACGTTCCTGCATAAGCTGCAGTGTACTTTCACGTAATTATAATTCCACATAAAATACATTTTAATTTTTATGAAACCTTAATGTAATCCCCCCAATTTACTGATTAAAAGTTCTATACTAATATTTGTAGGTTATGGATATTGACATACAGACACACCTAAAAAATCTGACCCATTTACCATCCATCATATAAAGTAAACTTATAAATGATTGTATTTAGCGCAGCCAACACTCCCAGCTATAAGAAAGACATAGAGAATCTTTTCCCCGTGGCGTTTACCATTAAGCTTAGAACAGGTAACGGAGTAGCCCCAGTGTCGGTTTCGGAAGATCCATTTTCTGTACTATAGTATTTGTTGTAGGCTCTTTGGTGTATGAGCTTGACGGTTCTGAGTTAATAACTTCTTCCCTAAATAAATCATGGACTGTAATCAAAAGGCAAATTTTGGGGGGTACTTTTTATAAAAGTGCCTTCTCCTAATGTTGCTCTATTTTCAGAAAAACGTCACAAGTGCTGGATTTCTGTTTAGATGTTGCTGAGTAATTGTCTGTGTAATGTGCAGGGCTTTCAAATGGACGGTGAGGATGTTCCATTAGGGCAGTGAGATGCACTTGGGCACTTTCAGAGTAAGGTTGATGAAGTTAGCATAGTCAAGCATGCTGTGTCTGGATTACAATGTAACTGTTGTATCTGGAGGTTCGTTGGTGCTTGAAAGGGAAATATGATGTGCAATGTTCTCTGTGCTTTAAGGGATGGCAAATGTAGAATGTTCTGTGAGCTGGAAATGTGTGGCATATAAAGATGTCATCTGGGGGTATACGTTTGCCATACTACCCCTATGAATGTGGCAAAGGACTGAATATATGTGTGTGAAAATGTCCCCTGCAATTACTAATGGGTACAGTCAATGGACGATAAGATGATGTTGTTCCTGGGGATTGCAGAAAGTGCTCTAGACATTATTGTGGTAATTTTAAGGGCGGGGTATCTGGGTTACCTCTCTTACCCCTGCATCAGGTGTTAATTAGTGTGCTGGATGACATAATAAATTTATAAGAAATTCTAACTTTGTCAGTGTTTTATTCTTGAAAATGTCAAAAATCTAAATCTCTGAAGATCTGGATCTAAAATGTGAGCTGCACCATGATAAAGGAAGTGAAATGCTGGCAGTATATAGGGCATAAAGTACCCCCTATTGTAAAATATAAGGATAGTATAAGTCACCGAGTTCCATGACCATATAAAAGCAGAAGGCCGAAGGCCAAGTCCTTTTATACGGGACATAGAACTCCGAGGTGACTTCTAATATCCTCATATTTTGCAACAGGGGGTACTTTATTTATTATAATACACAAATTTTAGTGAATCATGTGACAAAAATGACATCACTAGTCACCATTTATAAGGATATCATGTACAAGATATTTATGGCTTTTGTGTATTATATTGTGTATTATAGGGATATGAAAATCATTAATATGGAGTATACAAAACTACAAAATGATGGCACCAAACAAAGATGGGTGTTGGGTTTGGCTAAAGCAATCAGAGTTTCAAGCAATACATGAAAAGGAATTGATTTATTTGTAGTAGTAAAACTCTTACATCATTAAAAAGTTTGCTTCAACTGCAAGATAAACATTCTAAGCACAAGAGCTCTCTGCACCAGCAATGCAACCCCATGGACCCAGTTGTAGTGCAGAAGACCCCAGGGTATAGGAGGGCCTGCAGGTTCTGCTTCCTCCATAGCCACTTTACTACAGCTTTAAAATTCGAAAGCAAATGTGGGGGGGTTGAGCAGACATGTTGCCATGTGCCTGAGGCGTGCAGCAAGTGTGTTAGTCTGGCACCCTGAAAAGGTAAGTGAGGGAGGATTAAAGGGGTGGCATTAGGCCATCCACCTCAGTTGGCATGGGGTTCAGAAACACCACTAATTGCCTGCTTGTCTCCATGAATTCCTTAGTTAACTCATGCGGTATATTAGCTTTTTTGGATACACTGCATTGCATTTAAAGCCAAACAAGTTCCTTAGTTGCCCTTTGCTGGTAATAAAAAGCTCTTTGGAGGATTAAGAACATATGTCTTGGAATTCAGCACAACCCTAAGGGAAATTATTTTCTCCAGAGTTGGGAAATACACTGAATAAAAGCATATCAAAAACATTGCTCTTCATTTAGTGCTCTTCATTTAGTCAATATTGGGGTTATTGCACCAGAAATGCTGAAGGCCACTCAGCGGTTGAAAGAATTTTTGTCAGTAGGGTTTAGGTCCGAGTTTTTGCTTCAGAAAGCTTCGCGCAACTATGTCAGACAATATGATCAAAAGAATAGATTTGTACGGGAGTGCTTCCCCTTCCTTTTGTGTTGTGGGTGCCCCCTTTTTTCTATTTTAGTTTTAATCCTGTGTGTGTGTGTGTCGGGGGGGGGGGGGTCGTAAACCCAACAGTTGCTTTAATCCCAAACTTAACACCTTTGCCAAAGTGCCTACTCTGTGGTGTAGCGCATGTAATGGTTCCTTGTGGCAATCCCATTCTTAGTGCTCAGGTTTCATGGCCTCCAATGTTAAGATAAAACCAAAAATAATGTAATACTATTTTAATCATAAAACTTCAAACAAAAACAAACATTGCACTCACATTTCTCTTATGGGGTAATCGCATATAATAGTCCCAGAGGGAGATATAGCCGCTTCCACTTTCATAAATTTGCGGATCAACAATCGTTCTCCTGAGTGAAATTTCACCTATTGAAACAGCGAAAAAGTACTCTAGCTCTGAGCTTTATCACTAGTAAATAGGTGATGTTTTTTAGAGCAGCGCAACACTACACAGGACGGGGACCGGAAAAAGAGCCGCAACAAAGACAACACTGGGAGAACACAGTACCCAAAGAGGAATCGCAAGTAGAGCAGGTAAAGAACCTTGTGATTAATATTTCCTCTTTGGAACTGTCTAATGCAGAACTGAGCGTGCTGAATAAGGGTTTAAATTTTATCCCCTCATATACCTCAGACTATACCGATTGGGAAATCCAGTTTCAAAGATTTTTGAGAGATTTAAAATTGAAAGCTTATTTTTCAGCTAAAGTACCAAGTGAAAGCTTGAATATAGCTGCGCCTATGGACATATTTAAGAAACATAGTACTTTTGTACCTGACCTTGATAATGTCTCTCTCAATACATTTGAAAACGTGGTTTTACATGAAGTTCAAAAAGTCTGGGAGTCTTGTAAATATAAACGACCACAGGCAAATCTTTCATATATAGAGCGCAAGGCCTTAACTGCTTTAAAAAATAATAACACCATTGTTATACGTAAAGCTGACAAAGGGGGGGCTACAGTAGTGATGGATAAAAAAAGCTATATAACTGAAGCTTTTAACCAGCTAACTACCCCTGGCCATTATGAAAAAATAGCCTGTGACCCTACCGCCCAAATTAAGAAAGATATTGACCTAATGATAAATGAGGCATGGGTTAGTAACATAATATCTACAAATGCTAAAGAGTATTTAACTACTGAATTTCCAAGAATACCAGTACTATATTTACTCCCAAAAATTCACAAAAGTCTAACAAACCCCCCAGGTAGACCAATAGTATCAGGGCTGGGCTCAGTCTTGGAACCATTATCTAAGTTTGTAGATTATTATTTGCAACCGTTGGTTAAGGGGATACCGGTTTGCCTTAAAGACACCACAGAATTACTTGTAAAAATGAATGCGATACAGAATTTACCATTGGATGTCCAGCTTGTAAGCATAGACATACAGAGCCTGTATACATCTATACCACAGAATGAGGGGTTAAGGGTGGTGGAGGAAGCTCTTTTAGAAACTAATCTTTCTCCACCCCTCATATACTTTATACTTGACTCCCTCACAATGGTACTACAAAGAAATTACTTCAGGTTTGCTGGAGAATTTTACTGGCAACGCCAGGGCACGTCCATGGGTGCTGCGGTAGCACCCTCTTTTGCCAATTTGTTTGTGTACCATTTAGAGAAAACCTTATTCTTAGAAAGTCGCTTTAAGCAGTACATATACCAATATTATAGATATGTCGATGATGTCTTGATTCTGTGGAAAGGCCCCCTAGATATCTTCCAAGAAATGGTAAATGAAGCAAACAAGGCACATAATACCATTAAATTTACATTGGAAGTAGGAGGTAAAACATTGAATTTTTTGGATGTACACCTTGAAATCATGGAGGGCCAAGTATGCACCAGCCTGTATCGTAAGGAGACTGACAGGAACAATGTCTTACATGCTAACAGCTTTCACGCACCAAATATAATTAAGGCTATCCCTAGAGGGCAGTTCCTACGGGCTCGTAGGATATCCTCAGACACAGGGAGCCTGATTAGAGCCACGGAAACACTGAGAGGAAGGTTTCTAGATAGAGGCTATAATCGCAAGCAAATACATAATTGTATACAAGAGACTAACAAAGTCGATAGAAAAGACCTTTTAACGTATAAAACCAAAAAAGAAGAGAAAAAGAGTTTACCGTTTGTTTCTACATATGGGTCACATAGTAAAGCCATAGAAAAAATTGTGTTAAAATACTGGCCCATTATCCAGCAGGATAAAACAATAGGGAAGTGTTACCCTAATAATCCTATGTTTAGCTATAAAAGGGGCGAGTGCATACGGGATATATTATGCCCATCTGAAATTGACCCCCCAAAGAGCAGCACACAAAGATTTTTGGGAAAACCTAAAAAGGGAACATTTGCTTGCCTTAATTGTGTGTGTTGTGCATCCATTATCAAGGGAGATAGGGTTAACCACCCCTTATATGGCACCCCCTTGTTTTTAAAAAATTATGCAACATGCGACACATGCAACGTAGTTTACCTACTTAAATGCCCGTGTGGAATGGCATACGTGGGGCAAACTGCTAGACAAATAAAAATACGGATTAAGGAACATCGAGGGTATATCCGAAATTATAAAAAAGACACCTATACAGATACAGCAGTTGCGAGACACTTCGCAGAAATGAAACACAATGTCAATCAGTTGAAATGGCTTGTACTAGAAGTTGTGCAAAACCCTCCCAGGGGAGGGGATGTGAAAACTAAATTGTTACAACGGGAAATGTACTGGATTAAGAAATTAAACACTATGAATCCAAAAGGCTTGAATGAGTCTTGGAGCGTAAAAAGTTTTTTATAAACGGTCCTAATATGTGCATTACTCTTCTTTTCCAGATATTGATCAGTATTAATAGCCAAGATATGTTTGAAAACTTCTAATGGTAACGTATGGGCTTAATAAATATGTTAAACATATATATAATAAACCAATGGCATTCAAGGCCTAGTAATTTTTCGTACTAATGGAACTCTGTTGTTAAGAATTTGTGATAAAAAGAGGGCATGGTAGGCTTTTTTAGGCAGTACTAAACCTGGATAATAAATCGAAATGTTTTTATTCCCTATGATATTTTTATCTTCACAGTCACTGTTTTTCCTACTTTCACCGTAAAGAATTATCGCAAAAAGTAAAGATACACAACAGACACCTTTGAAATGCTTCAAAAGACTTTATTTGTACCAAACAAAAGACTGTATTGGACATTGTCACGTCTCAGTATGTTTTTCTAAATAATTTTTCTACAGAATCTCTTAGGCAAGGGTTAATAATTGGAAAGTTTGTTTCCATTATATTGTGTCACTTCCTGTCTAGCACCTTTTAAGTAATGATGCACTGATTGTCTCCACACTTGACAAAGAGCCTTCTATGGTTCGAAACATGTAGTGTTGGCAAATAAACACTGATGAATTAGCAGTTAATCCTGCCTCAGCGCCTATCTTCTTGTGTTCTATTTATCGGTAAATAGGTGATGTATTTTTCGCCAAAAACAACAAAGCGCCCTGTAGTAAATATGCCACATATTTTCTCCAAATAATCAAAAATTTTAAAAATGATTTCCTTTTCTCTGTAATAATAAAAAAGTACCTTGTGCTTTATCCAAATTATGATATATTTAATCCTTATTGGATGCAAAACAATCCTATTGGGTTTATTTAATGTTTACATGATTTTCTAGTAGACTTAAGGTATGAAGATCCAAATAATGGATCTGGAAAACCCCAGGTCCCAAGCATTCTGGATCTGTTCCCAAACCTGTAACTAGTTTGCAGGTATAGGATCTGCTATCCAGAAAGCCCCGAATTACGGAAAGGCCATCTCCCATAGACTCCATTATAATAAAATAATCCAAATTTTTAAAAATGATTTCCCTTTTCTCTGTAATAATAAGGCATTACCTTGTACTTGATCCAAACTAAGATATAATTCACCCTAAAGCAGATTATTGGGTTTATTTAATGTTTACATGAGTTTCTAGTAGACTAAAAGTATGAAGATTCAAATTATGGAAAGATCCGTTATCCAGGAAAACCCCAGGTCCTGAGCATTCAGGATAACAGGTCCCATACCTGTACAACAAAACAAAACAAAACCACCCTATCAACCTCAATATGGAGCAAACTGTAGAAAGGTCAATAGATCCCTTTTGTGTAATTTTCAGATCAGGGGTTTCCTCCCTTTTATATCTAGAAACAATAGAAACATGGGCAAAAAGCAGGATTATCTGAAAATTCTTAGAACAAAGGAGGATTAAACATGAAAGCAACAAAATGAATTGCTTAAAAAATGCGCCTTGGGCTATTCAAAGGTGCTGAGCTTCAATCTGCAAACGGTTTACTCCAATATATATTAGAACAAACAAGGGAAAGTTGTGCTCACCATTAATTTTAAAACCATTAGGCGGGCGTGCAATGAGGCTGTATTTGTCTATATATATATATATGTATATATATATCCTTATTTATCTCATTCATGTTTCCTTGGGAACTGTGAATGAATATTTAGTTACCTAAAGTGTCTGCCAGCAAATTAGGCATTTGTATAGGATTTATCAAATATAGATGATTCATTCCCCCCCCCTTGAACTTAACAATGTGAAAAGCTTCAGTGCATCAACTTCAACAAGAAACTGTGATTCCTTCAGTAATTACATGTATGTTACATGGGAGGCCCACGCATCATCACTTACTTGTCTACAACCCCCCCCATCACCGCTATTCATGCTTGCGCTGGTTACACAAATGATGAGGAAATCACATCAATAAGGAAAGCGAGAACCGCTCCGACTCACCGCAAGTTGATTAGAAAGCAGCCGGCATAATGAATCCAAGTTCGGGTGCTGGAAATTCGGCGTCCCAAGCCGTGAACGATAAAGATGAGTAGAGGAGAACAATTCCGCACACCAGGCCGTTTAGTAAAAGTAGAAAATCTTTATTAAATCATGGTTAAAAATACACGCTGTATCTTGCGCTTGACGCGTTTTGGGCTCAGCTGCCCTTAATCATAAGCATGATAAGCTTATGATTAAGGGCAGCTGAGCCCGAAACGCGTCAAGCGCAAGATACAGCGTGTATTTTTAACCAGGAAATCACATCCCCTGATATGACGTCTGCACAGTTTTCATATAGATTGGTTTATAAATCGACTGAATTGCCTTTTACAGAGATTTAGAAAAAGTATTTCTGAGGTTTCAGGAGATGGGTGGGGATCATTCGCAAGTCACAATACAGTACTGTATGTTTGGACTTTCCTTGTCCTTTAACAATTATTGTAGTTTGCATGATGCTGAGGGGTCAACACAGATGATGAGTTATTTAGCAATACACTCTTTCTATAGAGTCAAGTTCTACAGCAACGGAACATTTGTATTTTGTTGCCTAGGAAACCTGGCCTTAATAATATGTAGGAAAAGCAATGATCCTACATTTCCACAATTGTCATGTTATAGCCTCATACAACACAGCACATTCATTTGCTCCATTTTTTAAGTCACTATGATCTGTGCAATTGAGATCCACAGATATCTAGTCTATTCCCATAGTCACTGTGCTTTAATTAGCATAAGTGACACATTCATCTACATCTTTTATCAAGGGGATATGCAGTATTGCTTAATTATATATTACATTGATATATATTAAAATGGGGTGCAGGCTACTTAGATTCTTGGCGAGAATAAAATATAGACGAATGACATTTGTTTTGCCAGTGTATCGAACAGGTAAAATGAATCAGAATAGAATAAAATGATTTTACAGCTCTGCTGCATATACTGTAAGTAAAAGTTCATTCTTAACCTCAATTGCCAAGCAAGCTGATATAGGTTATTATTACTCCTCTGGATGCTTTACAGTGGCTATATATTGTATTATTAAGTGGGTGTAAGTACATAACCCACCCCCAGGTTATTTACCCCATGGCCAAAAAGTCAATGGTCCCACAAGGCATAATATACAAGTGTGCAAAGCTTAAGGGAGTAAGGGAACCACTTGGGACCAAGTGAAAAACTCTTAGGGGCCAATTCACTAATCGGTGAAAATTCGCCAGTGCTGGCTTCGCACACATCGCAACACTTCACCCGGCGTAAATTTACCTGGACAACGCTAATTCACGAAGATCCGAAGATCCGCACAGGGTACCGAATACTGGCGAAATTACACTCAGCAGTTCGAAGTTACGCTAACGTTGGCTGATTAGCATACGGCGTGCAGTAAAAGTACAATGGCCGTATAAGTTGCAGCAAATACATTACACTACACAAGGCCAAGGAACCTTAAAGGAAAACTATACCCCCAAACAATGTAGGTCTCTATAAAAAGATATTGCATAAAACAGCTCATATGTAAAATCCTGCTTCATGTAAATAAACCATTTTCATAATAATATACTTTTCTAGCAGTATGTGCCATTGGGTAATCATAAATAGAAAATTGCCATTTTAAAAAATAAGGGCCGCCCCCTGGGATCGTAGGATTCACTGTACTCACAAACATACCAACAAACCATACATGTTAGGTCACATGAGCCAATTAACAGACAGAGTTGTGTCTTTTGCTTCCACACTTCTTCCTGTTACAGTTAGAGTTGTAGTATTTCTGGTCAGGTGATCTCTGAGGCAGCACACAGACCATCAAGAAATGGTGGCTCAAGGCAAGAGATGTAAAAGGGCAATATTTACTTAAATATATATTCCAGTTTGGTAAGATTCTTTAATATGCCACTTAATATGAAATGAACTATCTGTTGCTTAAGTGTTCATTTTGGGGGTATAGTTCTCCTTTAATACAATTATATAAAGTTGTTATATTGCCCTACACATGTGCCCACAGTATAGTTTAGGTGCCATATGTTAGCAAATGTAGGGGGGAAGGAGGGTAGACTTTTTCAGTCTATCACCCTTTAAATAGGAAAAAACACCAGCGTTCCTTTTTTTTGAGGAACTCCTATCTACTCTATTGCACTTCGCCTGGTCTGAGGTGGCGAAGGCAAGTCTGGTGATAGAGGTAACGGTCAGTAAAATCAAAAACTTTGTGAATTTGCGTATTAATGCTCTTTCGCCAGACCGAAAAACCTGGTGTTAGAGTGTGAAGTTGCGCCAGAGTCTATCTCCTTGGCGAAATTACGCCAGCGAATTTACGCCAGCTGCTGCTAGTAAATCGGCAAAGTGCCGAAATGACGTCACACTGGCCCTTTAGTAAATTTCCCCCTTATTCTCACATACTGGGTAGATGGCAAGAAGAAGTAAGGCATGGTGCCGAAGAGAAGTATTCCCTTAGTTTTGTATTATATATGTGAAATTGGGTTGTGTAAATGCAGGGCAACACCCATCAAATGTTAACGGGGAACTATCATGAAAATTAAAATTTTAATATAAGCGTCAGCATACTGAAATAAGAAACTTTCTAAATATAATCAATTAAAAATTCTGCACAGTTTCTGAAATAATCAAGTTTATCTTCACAATACCTCTCTCAGCATCTGTTTCTCTTCATTATGTCTTCATGCAGGAGTTGGGTGTCAGATATATCTTATGGGGGGGGCTTCATTTCCTAGCAGATGTATTAGAGCTCACTCAAATAACTGATTCCAGTACAAACACAATCTAACCAAATAACTGCCTTTTGCACAAATCCTGCATGTAGAGACATGTGATGTCTGGTGATTTTAATAATCAGCTCTAATATATCTTCTAGGCAAAAGGAGCACCCCCCCTCCTATAAGATATATTGGATCTAACGGTCAATTAATACCTGACACCCAACTCCTGCATGAAGACAGAATGAGGAGAGAGGGATAGTAAACATAAACTTGATTATTTCATAAACAATACAGAATTTATAATTGATAGTATTTAGAAAGTAATATTAAAGGAGAATTCAACCTTTTTTTTTTAAAAAAAACCTTCCCCCCACCCCACGTAGACCCAACTCCCACCTCCCCCCAGCATAGCTGCCCCCCAGGGAAATGCCCCTAACTTTATATTTACCCCTCGGCAACACAGTCAGGCATCGGAGTTCACCGTATATATGTATGTGTGTATATATATATATATTTATTTATTATCCTATATAATAAAGTTGAAGTGTCTCTGCGTCCAGTCCCTGTGTCCGTGGGATTGCGCTACTGCGCATGTGCCCCACGGACCATCTCTAGCGAATGTTTGACTACATATGTTCTAGTGCCCGTTAATTTAAAGGGCTTAATGTCTAGTAACATATAATGAAAGGTTTTGACATGCCCTGTCACATCAGCCCCAACAGAAATGAATGGCTTGAGTTTATTCAATGTCTCCATGGTATGTATGCTAGTACTTACATCTTAATTCGTTTACATTTCTAAAGTCTTAGTTTCACATGTCATATACTGTTTAAAAGGTTTCAAAAGTGCCATAGGTTTCAGTGAACTCATATGACACGCATGCCCATGCCACCCTCCAATCAATACATGGGATGGCCTTATTTATCAAAATCCACATTTTTTATATTATTTAAATTAAAAAAAGTCTGACCAAACCAGAATCCATAATTGGACCTTATTTATTATTAAAACAGCACAATTTAAGCAGATTGGGGGACAAACTCAATAAAATTGAGTGAAAATTTGAATCGTATGATTTTTTTCCCACATTTTTTTTTCGTTTTTTCCAGAAAAACTCTGAATTTTTGGGCTAAATCCAGCGCAGACCAAAGAAGCTTCCAAATAGGATAGGGACCTCTCCCATTGACTTATATACAACCGTGGCAGGTCCAAGATGCTGGATTTTCAGATTTGGACTTTTTCCATCCTTGGGGCATAATAATAAATAGTTTTTATTTTTTCACTAAAAATTCAGATTTTATAGTAAAAAAAACTTTTTCAATTATTTTTTTGCATTCAGACTTTAATAAATAACCCCCTAAATGATAGCGGTAATGAAAATGATTGTTTGAATAAAATACTTCACATAAGGTGATTCAGCTCAAACCTTTATTTAATGCAGAAAGAAGATGAGCCATAAAATGAAAAAATAAAACAAATATATTTAAATATAGAGATTCAATTATAATGTGTTCAAAAGATAATGCCTCACCTAACTCTAACATTAAACTCCTCTGCTCCCATCATCATTTAACTCCTCAGTAACCATCACTATAAAGTACATCACTTTCTCTTTATGTCTAGCTAAGTCTTTGAGTAAATGTTTAAAGGAATAGTAACCCCTTAGCAAATGCAATCCCATGACAGATTGTATTGATAAAAGCAAGTTGCAAGGCTTGCCTATATCTCTTTTTCCCAAAAAAATGGTCCCCCTGTTCCTCACTGAAGCCCATCCACTGTTCTGGCAGGGGCCACTCTCCAGAGAAGAGGCTTCTTACTGAACTAAGCTAAATAGGACTAAGAGCATTCCAGTGGTTTTTCCACTTTAGCCTTTGGCATAAGCATCCGCAGCAAATGTAATCAACCCAAGTAACTTCTTCTTGTTCAGAACACGGATACTTTATTTTAGGTATAGTTTTCCTTTAATCAATAAAACTCCTTTTCCCAGAGTATGGCCCAGATTTACAAAGGGTTAGGAAAATGGAGGAAAAATATATATGCATGCAAGCATGCTTATGCTTTACTATCACATGCCTTGAAAACATAACAAGACGTGGTGCCCACTGCTTCTAGATCATTTTAATTACCATTGGTTTACACATTACTGGCAGGCACATTGAGGCCAAGTCAGTACATTTATTGCGGATAGTTGTGTGTTTTCTAGAGACTGAGGAGGACCTTATACCATAGTAACTAAAACTAATTATATTCTTATGAGATTTCAGCATAAAACCTAGCAGTGCTACGAACTGGAGTAATGCAACAAGACAAATCCCAGAAATGTGCACTGGCATACGATTTATTTTTTAGCTTTTAAGTAAATTTGGGCCTGTGCCGTATTGTATTTTATAATTACCTGCACAGCTCTTCAGGAAATTCTCACCTTGTTTGCATTATATTCTGTTTCCACCACTCTAGAAATTAGCCTTGAACCATATTAAACCATATTATACATTCCTTTATTATTTCTAATAATATATGTCAGAAATAAAATGTCACTATATTCTCTTAGATACCTAAGATGGCTAGATTTTCTCTCCATGTTCACCATGGTGTAGATCCTAGTGTCAGAGCTACAGTAGTAGGAGAATTATATGCAGCCCCTATAGAGGTGAAAACATTTGAAGATTTCAACTGCAGAGATGCTAGAGGGGCAAAATGACCTACAGATCAATGAAAGGAATTGTAGTTTTGTGCAATGAGCTCGCCATTGAGGGTTTTTTTTAAACAATGAGCTGCAGGTGACATATTACATGTGGGAATAGTATTGTGAGGAGCTTCCAAACTTCACAAATGGAAAGAGTAATTAGTGTATAACTTAGCCAAGCTTGGGCAAACAGTTCAACAGGAGTTTAGGAGTTACCAAACTAATAGCAGAGTCATTGTCTATGGTGTGGTGAGGTGCAGATCTGTTTGAGCACAACTAAGGAAACTGCAAAAAAAAAAAGACTTTCCCCAAAGCATTATCGGCTCAAACAAGGACTAGCAGAGTGTGAGTGTGTATAGCAGTTAAGGAGCAATGATCTGCAATAATCTTCAGTTATAAGCAACTGAATCATGGATAATGGTTGGAAGGTTGGTAAGGGAGATGGCCAGTGGATGTTCTTTACATCGTTTGCAGCCATTGAACATGTGAGGGGCTTTAGTGCTTTGTGAGAGTGAAGGAGTGAATATGCACAATATGCTGGTAGGAAGAGGAGGGTGAAATAACAGTAGATACCCTGCTGTTTATAGCTGGAAAGGGAGGGGATTGACAAGCTTTACAGTCTTTAGCGATAAAGAGAAAGGCTAACATGGGATGCTTTTAGTAGGAAACAGATGGGGTAAATGAGAGATGCTTTGTACCACTGAAATAATAATTCCTTACTAAAGGGACTGGGGGAAGTCTAAGTTGAGGGTTCATGCAGGCTCACTGCCCCTGGTGTTCTTGCTAAAAGAGAATGACATTATAAATTATCTCAATATTGCCCTGGTTTCCATCTGTTTATTTACAAGCCTCCGGTTACTCCAGATAAATATCTTCTGTTGGACAACTGAACTCCACATTTTCTTGATAAAATTCTTGGAATGCACGTCTGGAAAGGGAAAGAGAAACTGTGTCAGTATATGCTATATGCAGTATATGACGGGCTCAGACAAGTGATTCCAGAATTCGTGAGAAATAACTCACTCCAACTTAATATGTAACAGGTTGTACAATGTGTAGTAATGGTCTCTTTAAATGGAGTGGCATAGTGGAACATATTCAAGGCAAATGTCTACATAAATATTGAGAACAGCATGTCAAGATTTGTTGAACCTTCTTACAGAAATCATGTAACTGCTGAACAAGGCTGTCACACCCAAAGCTTTTGCCCAGAGGAGAAGGAAAGGCCTCCACTGTACCATCCTCAGGGAGCCAAATGATAAAGGGAACCTGCATGTATATTATAGGTGCTACTATTTCCCTTCTCCACTATTCATTCCCTGTTACTCCTTTCTGTCTTTCTCTTCTCTTTACTTATTTTCAACCCTTCTCTCCTCTTTTTTTCTTTACCCTGTGGTTTTCTCTCTTATCTTCTTTCAAGTATTTTTTTTTCTAATTTTTGCTCTACTCCTATCCTGCTACCCACTTTTCCATGCCTTTTCTCACTCCTTTTAGACCCTATTCTCTCCTACAGTTCCATGATCCGTTTCTGCTTCTCTTCAGCTCTCCCCTTCTTAACCTGGCACTTTTGCTCACACACTTAGGGGCACATTTACTATTGGTCGAATATCGAGGGTTAATTAACCCTCGATATTCGACCATCGAAGTAAAATCCTTCGACTTTGAATATCGAAGTCGAAGGATTTACCGCAATTCGTTCGTTCGACCGATCATAGGAAAAACCGAACGATTCGAAGGATTTTAATTCATCAATCGAATGATTTTCCTTCGATCAAAAAATACTTAGAGAGCTTATGGGGACCTTCCCCATAGACTAACATTGGTGCTCGGTAGGTTTTAGGTGGCGAAGTAGGTGGTTGAAGTTTTTTTTAAAGAGACAGTAGGGGGGGTGATATCACTCCAACTTGCAGTGCAATAGTAAAGAGTGACTGAAGTTTAGCAAAGCACAAGTCACATGACTGGGGGCACCTGGGAAACTGACTATATGGGGCATATTTATCAAGGGTCAAATTCCAAATTGAAAAAACTTAGAAATTTGAATTCAAAAAGAGCAACTGAAATTAAGTTGAAGTTTTTTTTTTGGTCGAATAGGTCAGTTTTCGATCGAATAGGTCAGAATTCAGCCGAATTTGAATCGTACAAGTTGGAGGAATAGCGCATCTGATCTAATTAGATTCAAAGTTTTTACAAAAAAAAAAAAACTTAGATTTTTCAATTGACTCCAAATTGACTACAAATGGGTTCTAGGAGGTCCCCCATAAGCTAAAACAGCAATTCGGCAGGTTTTAGATGGTGAATGGTCGCAGTCGAATTTTTAAAGAGACAGTACATGATAAATTTCGAAATTCGAAGTTTCGCATTTTTTCTAGGTCTTTTGGCGAATAGTTTATCAGATAACATGATATTTAAATCTCCACCTGTTATGTCCTACACAAAGGCAGATACACTTGGAGGACAGTTAGTAAGGGCAGATCTAGGTCCAGCAACAAGTCATGTTCAGATGACTCTGAAGACACATAAAAATTGTACTTTTCTATGGGTGTGGGTGTAGCCATTGTGGTAATGTATTGAAGGGTGCACGGGTATATCACCCACTGAAGGGCACCCGTTTTCCAATAAAGGGTTTCTACACATGCTCATCCACATATGTAATCTACAGTATCAAATGTCCATGTGAAAAAACATATGTAGGAAAAAACATTCAGAGTGTGACGAATAGGCTGACTGAACATAAGTCAGATTTTAGACTCTGTACCAAGGAGGAGACATGGGGAGATCGAGACAAGGAATTGTTACGTAAAGAGGCACAATACACAAATTAGGAACTATGTCCCCACATGACTTAATCACGAATAGGATCTAATTCTGTTTTTACTCAAATATATTTTAATTTTGTATTGATCTTATTTCTTGTAGGTTGTCACAGGAACAAATTGCATTTTTTTTCTGCAGGAATAATTTGTAATCTCTATTGGACATTTGGATACTCAGGTAAGTGGTTTCTTTATGATACCATATGGATATATCTAAATATGTTTGCACTTATAATGGGCATTGAAATTAAGTAATGTAATATGAGGTGACACTAGGGGGCAGTGTGCCCCATGGTATATAAGATCATGTGATTAGATGGTGTTTTATGCTTGATAAAGAGTGGAGTGCCACTTGAAACGATGCATTTTTTTGCTGCCATGACAAATAATTATAATAATTGAGATAATTAAAGGCAATTTTAATGAAAAAGAAATTGGAGTGCTGTCACTGGGAAGATACATGTATATTATGGAAGAGCTCTTGTGAACAGGCTTTATGACGTGCACCCGAGCCTACAAGTGAACTGAATAGAAAGTGCGGTTTGATTGGAATTGTAAGAAAAGTATTGCAAACTGATTTAAGATTTCACTGTCTATGTCATGCTAAAATTAGGTTTAAAGGCTCAATTATGTGGAGCGCTCACCTCCCCAAATCACACTTTTGTAGTGCCAGGTGCTGTACTGTGAGACCCACTCCTGTCACTGGGTCGAAACAATATCCAGAAAAATGCCAGCAGCACTTGTGTGGTTGTAGTTGTGTTCAAAGATGAAAATTTATTAAGCCCATATGCAAGAAGGCAATGTTTGAGCCTACCAGGCCCTTTATCAAGCTTGATAAAGGGCCTGGTAGGCTTGATAAAGGGCTTGGTAGGCTCGAAACATTGCCTTCTTGCATATGGGCTTAATAAATTTTCATCTTTGAACATAACTACAACCAGACTCGGTGTGCTGCTGGCATTTTTCTGAAAATTAAGTTTAAAGTGAACATTCCTTTTAATTAACGATTTTAAAAAAGAGATGGAATGTTGTTTATTTTAAGTTATGTTAGAAATTAAGTTTCCATTAGAAATATAGCATTTGATGATAGATCCCATTTTGCTTCACTTCTGAGCTGTTACACTAACAGGATGTTATATCTGTTTATCTACTCACCCCAAACACTCTGCTGCACGTCGCATGGAATCTTGGGACACAAAGACATGACAGGCAAAGCGATTCAGCATAGGATGTTTTGTGATAAAGCCGAAGTAACTTTAAAAAAACAAAATAAAGAAATTGCATTTGAGCAAAGGAGGTCTCATTCAGAGAAATGGCAGCTATATGTTTTCAATGAAAAATAATTACAAACAATCCTGAAAATACAAGGGGTTTCTGTGGGAAAGCCATGTGCCCACTGTTCAGAAAAGCATTTAGCCAGTGTCGGACTGGCGCACTGGGAGACCGGGAAAACTCCCGGTAGGCCCAGGTGTCAGTGGGCCCTCATGCTGCTAAACATTTGGCCTATTTCATGGCCATTCCATATTTCTATGAGAACAAAGAGGCTAAATAGATGGAATAATTCATTATAGTATGTAAAGAAAACAGAATGGAGAATAGAGGTTGAATGAGGAGATGAAGAAAATTAGTACTGAGAGTGGGCCCCTGGTCTAAGGTTTTTGGGTGGGCATCTGGTGTCCCAGTCCGACACTGCATTTAGCAACCAGGGCTTTGCCCAATTTTCCAAGTTGAACCCACATTTAAACCATGAAACCCACCACAAGCTTTGTTTTCAAGGATAGTCTTGCCTTTGAAGCTCCATCTCTGGATTTTAAGAACCCACAGAAGTATTTTACTGATCATTTCTCAACATTTGCTCTTGTTTTAAAAATTACAGGTAGGTGACTACAGTGGTAATTGAGTCCATTCAAATTTTCTATATCTTTATACTGTATGTATGTGACCTAAATCATCATCTGGTTTTCAAACAAGTCCTAAAAGTAGATAAAGAAAACCTAGTTAAACAAATGAATCAAGAATGATTATATTTGGCCATGTATTTATTGAAAAAAAAATCCAATAACATATCTGTGTGTAGCAAAGGTAAGTGAATTAGGATTCACATACTTTTGCTCAGTATTTGGTGGGACCCCTTGTGCAGCAATAACTGCAATGAAACATTTGAGGTAACTGTTGATCAGTCCTGCACATAGACTCAAAGAAATTTTAGCTTAATCCTCCATACAGAACAGCTTCAGCTCTTGGATGTTGGTGGGTTTCCTCACATGAACAGCTCGCTTTAGGTCTTTCTACATTTCAATTGGATTCAATTCAGGACTTTGACTTGACCATTACAGAACATTCACTTTATTCTTTTTTAACCATTCTATGGTAGAACAACTTGTGAGTTTAGGATCATTGTCTTGCTGCATAACAAACTGTCGCTTGAGATCCAGTTCATGGACAGATGTCTTGACATTTTCCTTTAGAATTCTCTGGTATAGTTAAGAAGTCATTGTTCCAGCAATGATGGCAAGCAATCCAGGCCCAGATGCAGATAAACAGTCCCAAACAAGAACACTCTCACCAGGTTTCACAGATGGGATAAAGTTCTTATGCTGGAATGCAGTGTTTTTCTTTCTACAACGTAACGGTCCTCATTCAAGCCAAAAAGTTCTATTTTGGCATCATACGTCCACAAAACATTCTTCCAGTGTCCTTCTGGGTTGTCCACATGATCTTTTTTGATATTTCTGGGAGAACAGTGGCGTTCTCCTTGCTACCCTGCCATACACACTATTGCTGTTCAGTGTTCAGTTGATGGTGGAATCATGAACATTAACATTTGTAGACCACTTCTGGATAGGGTAACAACGGTCTTTAGAGAGAGTCTTATAACCTTTTCCAGCTTTATGGGCATCAGCAACTCTTTTCCTTAAGTCCTCAGACTCCTTATTTGTTTGAGCCATAATGCACATCCACAAATGTGTTGTACGTGTGATCAGGCTTTGCTGGATCCCCATTCCTGAAATAAAACAGGGTCTCTCACTCACACCTGGTTGTCATCCCAATGGCTAAAAACACCAGACACTGATTTCACCTTCACATTATATGATAATCCTAAGGATTTGTTTACTTTTGCCACTTGCAGATCATTTTTGTTGAATAAATACACGAGCAAATATAATAATTTTTGTTTTCATCGTCAACTTGGACTTGTTTGAAAATCAAATGATGTTTTATGTCACATTCATATAAAAATATAAAAAATGTTTAAGGGTTCACAAACTTTTAAGCGCCATTGCTACATACTGTAAGTAATAATAGCAGGAGCAGCAGTGTATGTGGTGAACCTAAGTACTAAACTATCCTGCATATAAGGAGAGAAGCGAGAGACCCTATCAAGCACCCAAACCCTAGGTTTCTCACCAGCTGTTGCGGGGATGACACCCACAGAAGGAAATATTCTTCATTTGGAAAAAGTGACTGCAGCGCTCATCCTGTAACACAATGAAACGAAGAACATTTTTGTGTGAAAACAACTAAAATCACAAACAACAGACATGAGTGTGGGTTTACCTATGGGGTAGTGCAAGAGTATATGAGTGATAGAGGAAGTATAGGCTGATTTTTTTAGATTATGTTCTTCAAAAAGTGTTTGTTTTTTTTTGTCTGAAATTGGTGAGTTGTTGTTCCACTGGGTTAAGATTGAAAGATCGGTTAGGATCAGATTTAGTAATATTAAACTGTAGATACGAAAATGAGAAGTGCAAAATGTGTTGGGTATAATAAATATGCATAAATGGTACCAATGAACTGAAGAATAAATGGTTGAATATTTAAATAGGGATTAGGATTTCAATCCTTATTGGGGTTGTAAAATGGACTTTAGTGGACTTTAGTATTAGCAATCCAGGCTAGTAAGGTAAATGTGTGATTCAATGCTAATAAATGTAAAGTCATAAATTTGGCCTTTGAAAATTTGCGGCTGGTCATACATGGCTCTATATAAACTTCAGTCAGCAGCTCAATCAGGCAGGTTAAAAAATCCCACTTAGTAAAAACCCAATCAGCATAGACCCACACTTTTGGGCCAAAATGACTCATCAGCTCATTTTGCCAATACATTTATCCATCACATAGATCCAGGGCTGCCATCAGAAATCATGGGGCCCCGTACAACAACATTTTCTGGGCCCCCTTGTCCCCGCCCCAGCATGACCCAAAGCCTCACCTCAGATTCCACCCACTCCACATCACATTAAAAAAAGCCACACATTCATCCTAGCTAAAACACCACCCCCCCCAACAAGTTATAAAAAGCCATTTGTGGTTAGGATGTCCCTGCAAGTTAACAAAAAATAATTGGTGGTCAGCCCCCCTTCCACAAGTTATAAAATGCTCCCTATAATTTAAAAAAAAAACAAACATTGCTGGCCAGAGCCCCTCCCCTTAAGTTAAAAAAAAAAAACATTGGTGTCCAGGGTGCCTCATAAAACTAACATAAAAAACATTGGTGGTTAGGAGTTAAAAAAAAACCTGTTAGCAGAGCTTTGACATTCCTTCACTAGCATTCGACCTGTCATTGGACACGAGGAGGCACGGGATCAAACGGAGAAACTATCCAATAAGCGCCTGGTTGAATAAGTAAGTGGGAAGAGGCAGGTTTGTGACACACCTATTGGTCAGTGTGTGGTCTCACACAGGCAGGCAGAAATGCTGTGAGACCTGTGCTGCAGAAATGGCCGCAGAGCCTGTTAACTCTTTTCCGGCTACGGCTTTTGAATATTCGCTTAAGGAGGGCCCCGAAATCCAGGTAGTGTAGAACGGCCGGGCCCCCCTTCACACTTCCAAGACTGCCGGGCCCGGTACAGCTGTACCCGCTATGCCCCCCTGATGGCAGCTCTGCATAGATCAACCAAAAGGCAGATTGGTAACCTCATATATTTAGCTGTAGCAAACAATACCAGAAAGGAGCAGGACGTGCCAGCTATATTGAATGGGGTATGGATTCACAAGAGAAAGGGGTAAATCTTTCCTTATAAGCACTGATAAGAGAACATCTAAAAACAGTAGTGCAGTTTTGGTCTCAAAAGGGACATTATCAAAATTGAGAAGAGCAACTAAGCTGCCATAAGGTATGAAAGTTCTCAGTTAAGAAAAAAATGGCCAAATAGTGCTAAATAATAATATGTATAAATACAGGGGGCATTACAATAAATGCGCTGATGCTCTATTCACAATTAGATTCCATGCAAGAGTGCAAAAACGTACTTTACACTGAAGTTGTGTGAAGCAAAGACAGAAAGCATTTCTCCTTGTTAGAAAATTTTAAGCTACCTGGTCATTAGGATCTTGCCCAATATTTTTCAGCATTTTGTGCTACATCTGATGTGTATTTATCTCATCAATAAAGAGCTTTGTCTTTTACCTTTAAATTGATTTGCCAAAATGGGGTGGTCTGCTCACTTGAGTACCATATCTACACTTTAACATGCTGATTTGTTCAAGAATGACCATGTCACCAAATCTGTCACAGCATGGCCATCTATAGAGTAGATTCTGTGCTAGATGTAATGGGTCATATTTTGGGTTATTGGGACAAACTTTATGGAATTGAGTTTGGCAACTTTCTAGAAGGGTCTAGAATTTTCTGTCAAGCTAGGTAATGGAAACTTTTTCTGAGGTAAGGTATGAAGGTAGAGGAAGATGACGCTTGCTTATATAAGGGTGTATTGTTCAAATGAGACTTGTATCTGGTTGATTTATGATTGATATGGACATCTTTTAGAGATTATATTATACAGGTATGGGGCCTGTTATCCAGACTGCTCAGAACATGGGATTTTACGGATAATGAATCAGTAATTTCAGTAATTTGGGTCTCCATACCTATTGGGTCTCCATACCTATTGTCTACTAAAAAACTAAAAAATATTTAAACTTTAATTAAACCCAATAGATTGTTATGTATTCAATAAGGATTAAGTAGGTATTTATCATTACAAAGAAAAAGAAAATCATGTTTTAAGTTTTGAATTATTAGATTCTAGGGATGCACCGAATCCACTTTTTTGGATTCGGCCGAACCCCCGAATCCTTGGTGAAAGATTCGGCCGAATACCGAACCGAATCCGAACCCTAATTTGCATATGCAAATTAGGGGTGGGAAGCGGAAAACATTTTTTACTTCCTTGTTTTCTGACAAAAAGTCACGCAATTTCCCTCCCCGCCCCTAATTTGCATATGCAAATTAGGATTCGGATTCGGTTCGGCCGGGCAGAAGGATTCGGCCGAATCCGAATCCTGCAGAAAAAGGCCGAATCCTGGCCGAATCCCGAACCGAATCCTGGATTCGGTGCATCCCTATTAGATTCAAAGAGATGGCCTTCTCATAATTTGGAACTTTTTGGTAGCGGATTTCCAGATAATGGTTCCCATACCTTTAGTTCACATACAGTTCAACATTTATTAATAAGTGTTATAACTGTTTAGTGATGATAAGTAACATGTAAGCATGGTGATTTCCTGGTTCATACTGTATACCTCTGGCCGGTCATTTCCTCTCAGGATAAGTTTCACCCCACGAGAAGAGATTTCAAGTTCACAGCTGGCAGGGGGCCTTAGGTGAACTGTTAGCTTCCTTGCAGTTGCAATCTGTAGGTGAAATAAAACATATCTCAAGAGTCAAGCGTCAAGAGTGAGTTTACTGTCATTTCATCCATATACGTTTGTACAGTACACAGTGAAACGAAACAACATTCCTCTAGGACCATGGTGCTACACAACACAACATAGATGTACCGGACAACAGACAAAAAGTGCAAGTGCAAAAATATGCAACTCCTGCAAGACAGGTCAGCACAGTGCAGGGACAGGACAAGACAGTGCACACTCAGCAGGGCCATCAATTCATACTAGACTGTTATATGGTGTGTGGAAGGTTATTGTGGGATAAAGCTGTAGTCCTTAGACTACATTGTGTTCTATGTTACCTTCTGCATGGCTGCACAAAGGATGCCATTGCCTTGATGATTTGGTACCTCCACAGATCCCAGAAACTGAGCATCAAACATCTGGACCCAAGGCGAGTTGCCTCTGAGCACTTTAGAAAAACAGGACAGGAAAGAAATAGAAATAAAGATCGACAGTGAAAAGCCCGAAAAATTGAAAACTATTTATACATAATTGAGATAACAGTGCTTTTATTAGCAGGCTCTCATGCAGCCATTACACAGTAAGCTTAAACTCTAACACTCTCAAGCTGTACAGAAAGTCCTGTGTATGCACAGTACAAGTCCGGTGCACAGTGACACCTGCAGGCCATTTGTATAAACACCACACAGTCCCTTTTTTGGTTCTTGGCACCCAGCTTTAAGGGAGTGCAGCTTTCAGATTGTTCTCGCTCTCTCTCTCTCAAAGATTTCAGAGATTTCACAAGCTGTTTATGCCTGCCCTATCAATTCTGATAAAATATGACAAATTCTACATGACAAATCATGGTACACAGAACTAACCAGTTGATTTTTCTATTCAATAAAGATGTACTTTTTTGGAAATGCACCTTGCTACTTAATTAACCCAAGAAAACGTTTCTCTGAATTGGAAACAGTGCACATAGAGCATACCCATATTTTATAGAAAATAGAACAACCCACTCAAAATTTTCACCCACAAATGATTGTGGTCACTGGCAAAACACTTTATTCTTTCTTTCCAAAGACACCGTGGAAAAATGGCTAAATTAAGCAAAAGTTCTCTCAAGGTAATTTTGGTCTTACAATCTCTACACTATGGGAAAGATTTATCAGTATTCAAGATTGTGTTTGTGTTTTGAAAAAAATAATTGTGAAAAAAAGTGACTGTGAATATACTTCAGAATATGTGGTGAATACTCAAAAAAAAACCTAAAAAATAAAAATCACGTGAAAAAACACAAGTAAAAACCACAAAATAGAAGTCAATGGAAAGTGTCACTAAAATCCGAAGTAGCAACATTTTTATATTGTTTTCCCTTGTTTACTAGAACAAGCCAGCATTTTAGCCACTTTGAAAACAAATTGAACAATGTGTATGACTTGTATTTTTCCCTGGCAAAACATGACTATCGTGTTCTTTTTTATTTCTTGAATATGCTAGAGTTAGAGAATAAAAAAATCCAGTTTCGTAAAGCCACACCCCCAGATTTGAAAACTGATATTTCTGCCTCCAACTGTGGGTTCCATTAGCAGTTACAAGATTTCAGCCATACTTGATTAACAATAGAGAAGAGGCAGGCTGCAGAGACGGCAGTGGTTGTAACCAAACTTGAGCCAAGGACCATGGGGGCAATTGGGCTTAAATACTATATTTGTTACTTTCACCAAAAAAAGGAAAAAAGTGTTTAATTTCAGTTCACAATCCCAGAAGTAGCAGATGAGATATGTTGGTTGAATGAGGGAGTGGAACTAAAAAAACTTTCAACAAGTCATTGTCCTGTAGGTTCCTCATTTTCCCCTGCACAGTCTTAAGAGTACAGGGATGCAGGACTATCCCCAACCACCACACAAGGGACCATTTTCATATTATTTTCTTTTCTGCTAATCAAACTTTTTTAGGAAATATTTGTACTTTTTTAAAAAGTGAGTTTAGTTGTGGTAGAAAAAAGGCACTAATACAAATGTTGCCCACACTATTCCCCTGAGCATCACAGCCTAATATATTAATAAAGGTAAAAGGAGGGATAAAAACAATTACAGTAGCTTACCAACAGTCTCCTTCACAGGACACACAACCTCATGTGCATAAAATGAGGGGAAGATTCCTCGTTCTCCTGTTCTCATGTTGTATCCACGACACCACGATCCGTCTTCACACTCTACCAGCAAAGGATCATCTATATCAAGTTCCAGCTCATCTTCATGACGAGGGATGAACCTGTAGAAGAGATTAACAATGACATCACTGCTGAATCAGTCAAACAGAAAGTGTAGCATATGTTACAAATTAAGATGACCATGTGTAAATGTACAACACAACAACAAACAGGCAAACAAATAAATAAAAACGGGTGCTTAAAGCTGTCCATAAGAGATAAACCATATTTTCCCAAACACTTTGAAGCCAAAATTTAAAGTAATATGATGACAGTTATGCCTAAAGTGATTTAATAACTCCACTCTTTTTGTTATTATAATTGCTTTTATTTTCTGTTTGATATTTTACTGTGTGTGTGTGACTATAGTTCAAGACAAATTTATTTATTGTAATAAATGACAAGTCTTGAAAAAACGCGGTTACAAATGAAGATCTGTGACATGTAATGAGGGGGGGATGAATGATCTTTTCCAACCCAATTTCACATTATTATTGACTCAAAGGGGATATTCTGCAAAATGACCAATTCATTATCCTTGCAAAGTACACGTTGATAATGATTTTATGAGGCACATTGCTCAAAATTAAAATTCATATTTGCATTGATGAAACTGCCAATTTTTCTGTATTGAGACATCTCTTGTGAGAACACTGTATGAAGGCAACAGTTACGGAGTCCAGGTTATAACCTGCTCTATGAAATACAGTAGCCCAATGGATGATCATATCCCCCTATGGGGTTTATACCCCACTGCTTCATTTTTAGACATTTGAAATCCCTGCTTCAATCTACAGCTCTCCATTGCAGAGATGGCATGTATTATTCTGTATTGTCAGTGTGTTACATTGACCTCAAGGTGATATAGGGGTGCATGTTAGGATCACAACATGTAGCTAACATGAGGCCAAAAATGTTAATTCACTTAAGGATATTGATGGTTGACAATGTGCTTATTTGTGCTACACCAGTTAGGAAAACTCTATTGTGAAAAATAGGTTTAAAAGTGCCCCTTTACACATGCTGCCATTTACAGTGTTCATTCTCTTCCATTTTACTGCACTGTAGTTACTGTAACTTTATGTCAAACTGTACCCACTGCTTGCAACATGTAATGGCACACTACTGATGAACATGCATATTTCTCAGCTGATATGCAAGTGGGTTTGGGAGCTCTCTACTACATTTCTATTGGCTTTAAATGCCATAAGATGTTGTATGTCTATGACATAGTCTGAATGCAGATACTGTATTACATTTATAGACTCTCTGTTGCTATATGGTGACAACAGTCCCTCACCTGAACACAGCTCTGTGTGTCTGTTCTCGTTCTTCACCATTTATTATACAGGAAAATAAACCAAAGGAATCTGTGCCTGTAGACAAAAAATAAATAACTCTTATGATAGACTGAACATTAGTGAATACACAACACATAATAAAGGACTCAAATAATAGTATATTCATATGCATTGCAGCTAGATATATGTCTCATATACTGATTCTAACAAACAAAAGTTACTCACTGGATGACCGCGATGTGCTGTTCACAAACACATTGAGAAATTTCTTGGAAAAAGGCACGTTGGGTTCTGGAGATGAATCTCCCGATGAAGACTCTCTTTCTTGGGCATCAACTTCATCACCAAAATCATCTTCTTCTAAGTCACAGGGGTTGCATGTGGTCAGGAGGTCACTGCCATCACTTAATATGGATGTACACCTTTGAAGACTAACAAGCTCCAGCTGTGTGTGCTCATCCACTACTAATGTGTATTTTACAGAGTCATAAGCTAACGAGTCATCTATCAAACGTGTTTCAGTTAAAGGCGGTTCCAAGAAATTTTCCTCCACAACACAATTCTCAAAGGGAGAATTCTTTAAACTTCTGTAGTAAGGAATCTCATTATCTTTCTCCCCAGGGTACTCCAAGTTAAAGCCTCGGTTGGTTTTAGCTGTGGAGATATCCAAGCTGGCTTGGTTTTGGTCCAGTTCTTGGCAAAGGTCATCACAAAGATCATTGTCAACAAGAATGCCAGAATCCAGATCATGATCAATATCCCAACCTTCTGCTGGCTCCTGCATAGTTTCTTCTCTTCCATTCCATAATTGTTGTTCAGATCTATGTACAGGAGATTGTGTTCTGCATTTAGCTGTGTGGGATAATTTCTCCAAGTGAGGTGGTAGTCCTTCAAAAATGGGAGTGACAGTATCACAGGAGTCATGCATAACATACAATGCAGGGCCTGAGTCTTCCTTTTCCAGGTGGTTTAGGGAATTCTGCAGGGTTTCCATATCGACTAACTCTATGCTTTGTTCTGTTGTCTCCAACTCTGTAGAGATATCTTTAGAGACACTAAACTCAGTTTCAAGTTCTGGCTCAACTGCCTCGGGGTCCAAATCAGAGGCAGGTGAAAGTGTGTCGCAAGAAGGGCTGGTCTGCCTCTGGAAACATTCATCTGGGCAGTTAATCGGATATGAGCCCTCGGAAATCATTTTATTTACAAGGTTGCTGAGCAGCCAGGGGGAATCTGAATCTTCACTTAAATCAGCCTCTGATTCTGAGTCTGAGTCATACTCACTGTTTGCATCTGGTTCTGAAATCAGCTTTGGCCCAACAGGCAAGTAGAATGAGCGCCGTAAACTTTCCAGACTGTGTTCTGTGTTTTTTGCTGATTCTTCCTGGGGTGGAGCTTCCTCATCTATATTCCAAGAACTGTATTTTTCTTCTACTTCTTCCACTCCTGGGTCAATCTCATCTTCCTTGTCCAAGAGGATGGCTTCTTTTAAACCTTCACGACCACCATCTAGCACATGGTCTAGTTCAGGATCAGAGGTGGGAGTGCTAGCCTCTTCAATAGAGTTAGTGAGATGAGAAGATCGTCCACTGCTTGACTCACTGGTCAGATCCAACTCTGTTTCTGAGATAGAGGAAATCATATTTCCTACCAGCCTACCAGCTTCACATGCAAAGGCTGCTTCAATCTCCCCTTCTACATCTGAATCAGAGCCTGGGGAGCTAAGATCCTGGCTGCAGTGCCCAGACGGAAGGAAGCGCCCACGACTGGTCAAATCAGCCTCAATTCCAGGATCTGAAGAAGGAGATGTAGTTTCATTGGAAGAATTGGAAGGATGACCCCGTGTGCTTGCTCTCCTGTCAGGACTCAGATCATTATTCTGATCTCCAGAGGGTGAGGATACTCTCAGCTCTGACTCTCCTCTACCAAAGCCTCCATAGGTAGACTGGGACTGATGGTCAGAGGGGGGCACATAACTGTCATCTTTCATCTCCAGCTCTGTTATTGTGTTGTCACTGTCAGGAACTTGGCAGCTCTCTTGCTCTGGCTGCGTGATCTCGGACTGGGAGTCCAGCTCTGCAGGTTAGAGAAAAAAAGTGATAAGATCTAATCAAAGGCAATAAAATGAAAACCTCCCTTCATTAAGAAAAAGCATAAATGTAATAGATGGTAAACTAAAAATTTAGAACAAAAAAGTATATGAAAAAATAAAAACATACAGAAGCAACAATGTTTTCCATATTATAAAATAAATTGCTAATATCCTCATATTTTATAACAGGAGGTTCTTTTATTTTTTATGATACACAATATTCAGGAAGTCATGTGACAAAAATTACATCATAGATAGAGATAGATAGATAGATGATAGATAGATAGATAGATAGATAGATAGATAGATAGATAGATAGATAGATAGATAGATAGATATAGATAGATGATAGATAGATAGATAGATAGATGATAGATAGATAGATAGATAGATAGATAGATAGATAGATAGATAGATAGACAATAGATAGATAGATAGATAGATAGATAGATAGATAGATAGATAGATAGATAGATAGATAGATAGAAATAAAAATTTGTATTTTGCCTGGGGAAAAAAATAACACTCTCACCAGTCTCATTTCTACCAGGATCTGGCCAGCTGTCTCTTTGAGAAATAAATCCACCATTGTTGTTTAATGTGTCCTGAAGTAAAGAGAAGATGTACGTTCAAGCCATTAGATACATATATTTAAATGCAATTACAGGGCTCATTTACTAATACCAGGCAAAATTGCCCCAGTGTAGTAATCAATGGCAACCAGTCAGCTTTTTGTTTTCAGTATTCTACCTGCAGCAGACTGAACTGATCTCATTTCTGACTTGCAAAAGATAACTGCACTGAGGCACTTTTATTAATTAATGAGCCCCAGTTTATTCTGTATACCCTTCACATCTCATGCAATATAACAAGACATTTGGGATCATTTACCGATTTTTACCAGGGCAGTGATTAATGTTCAGTAAGCTACACATATTTAACTAGAAGCAAAAATTTGCTTGGTTGCCATGGTTAATCAGACTAGTACAAATCACAGCCATTGTATATACAGTAAGCCCCAAAATTGCCAAGATGCTGAAGTACTGTATATTAAATATGATAACAATGTATAGACAGATATTATAACATTACCCTGCCAGGGAAACCTCTAGCAGTCAAGTACTTGACAGCTGGCACTACAGATTCTGCAATCTACAATAGCTAAGTAGTAACATTTCAGCTCCATTCCTGTATTGTCAGTGTTCAAGCCATTTGCCTCAGAGTCCATGGGGGTATAATAATTATCTCGTAGCCACTGCCTGCTGCTATTAAAGGGGTTGTTCACCTTCCAAACACTTTTTTCAATTCAGTTGTTTTTAGATTGTTCCCCAGAAATAAAGACTTTTTCCAATTACTTTCCATTATTTATGTTTTACTGTTTTTCCAAAATCTAAGTTTAAAGTTGAATGTTCCTGTCTCTGGTTTTTGTGTCTGGCAGCTCTGTAATTCAGGTGCAGACTCTAAACTGTTACAATTTTGCAACATTGAGTTGATACATTTCTCAGCAGCATCTCTAGAGTATTAGCAACTATTGTATCAATTCTAACAGCTGCCTGTAATAAAACCCAGAGATTCTGCTCAGCATGGACAAAGATAAGAAATGTATCAACTAAATGTATCCATTTAGAACAGTTTACAGGGTCGGCGACCCCCCTCCCAGAGCTGCTTTAGAAGGTGAAAAATGAAACTTTACACTTCAATATTCGAAAAACAGTCACATATGGAAAGTCATTGGAAAAATTAATTATTTCTGGTGATCTATCTGAAAACAACTAGTTGTTTGAAGGTGAACCACCCCTTTAAGGTTTGATACAAGCATTCAACAGCTGTAGTGCAAAGTTGACCATAATACAAGAAAAACTGCTGGGGTTAATAAAAGATGTCAGTTGGCTAAAGGCAATTAGTTTGATCTGCTGTCATCACCCATAAAGGTACACATTAAGTAAGCTATCAGACTCATTTGATTAAGTCTTTCTTCAAAACGTACTTGGCTCCCTGGCACTCTTGTCGCTACTTCATTGCCCCATTGCCAGTTAGGCCCACTCTAGTCTGGTTGTACCATAGGCAACTGCATCTTTTGCCTGCCCATAGTTCCATTCCCGTTTGAACCAAATCCAAACCTTTAGAATCAGGTGACTTTAAAGTGGAGTTAAGGAGTCAAAAATACAATTCTAATGTATGGCTACAATTTTATTGTTGTTACTACTTTTTATTGCAGCCTTTCATGCAGCCTACTAACTGGATGCTGTTGGAGCTGCTATACAAAAACTAAAATAACTCAAAAAACACAAGACTAATTGCAACTTGACTACTTCTCTATTACTACTAAAAGATTATTTTTTTTAAGGCAAACAACCATTTAAAAGCTCTAGACAAATGAACTGGTACATTTTTATGTGCTTGTTTTACTACCATTGCCATATATTATTTCTGATTAGTAAAAGCTCTAGACAAATGAACTGGTACATTTTTATTTGTTTGTTTTACTACCATTGCCATATATTATTTCTGATTAGTAACATGCCCTCACTCTTTTTTTTTTTTTTTTTCATTTTACTCTGTTATGATTCTAGCATACCTGAGATCGAGGAGCAGTGAATCCCAAAGTGCTTGGTCTATTTTTCAAAGAGTCCTCAAGCGGGAGAGAAGATGGCCTTGAGGATGGTGGAGCTTCCAGTTGCTTTGTGTTCTCTTGTACTGGAAGTTCATCTTCATCCTCCTCTTCTTCCTCATCTTCCTCCTCATCAATCATCTCAAACTCCTGGAAATCTTCCTGGAAGCTGCAGAGAGCACGAGATGGATCACAGCGCCCAAACCCCAGACCTTCCTGTAAGAAAGGAAAAATCACAAATATTCATCAAGACATTGTTATCCCAGATTTTAATCTACAAAAACTGTATATGAAAATACAGGGACAGTAGCAAAAATAGCACACCCTTAGGGGCCCCTGCTGCTGCCAGGTTTTAAACAGAGCTGTCTCACTTTCCCATTCTGGCCGGAAAAGATCAAAGATGGTTGTGCGTTCCACCTGTGTAATGCACAGCCATCTTTGATTTTTTTAATTGAAGTTTCCCTGACGTGGAAGAGGCAGAGAGAGAGACAAGCACAGTAAAAATAAAAGTGTGATATTCAGCTTGGCGAGGTAATGTTTTCAATCTATTAATGCAGTGCCCAGAGGCCATTTCTGCAGTCATTTTACTGGCAAGTCTGGAGTTAATGGCGTGCTCATTGGACATATTTGCAGTGGTCTTACCGGCAAGTCTGGGGTTTTATTTTTGAAAAGGTATACACGCGCTTCATTGGTTCTCCAAAGTAGAGGGGCACCCCATGATTGTCTGCAGGGGCCCCCAAACTCTAGTTATGCCACTGTACAGGAACCTATTATCCAGAATGCTCAGGACCAGAGATTTTACAGGTAAACTGATCTTTCTGTAATTTAGATATCTATACCTTACGTCTGCTAAAAATCATTTAAATATTAAAGAAACCCAATAGGATTGCTTTGCAACCAATGTGGATTTATGCAGCTTAGTTGGAATCAAGCACATGGTACTGTTCTATTATTACAGAGAAAAAATGAAATAATTATTAAAAAATTTAATTATTTGATTAAAATGGATTCTATGGGGCATGGCCTCCCTATAATTCAGAGCTTTTTGGATAATCGGTTTCAGGATAAAGGATCCCATACCTGTACAAATTAACTCACAAAAGCTGTAACACAAAGGGGCAAATTCATCAAGGGTCGAATTTCGAGGGGTTAAATCCCTCGAAATTCGACTGGGGAATAGAATCTAATAGAATTGAATAGGCAATTCGGGCGATTTAACGCGCTGGCGAATAGTTTACACATCTAAACAAAACAGAATGCGCTATAAGAACTTTTGTAGGTGTTTACACAATCAGAACTACAGTATAATGAAGTATACAATAAAAAATGCAAACTATTATATTTGGCTCCTTTTCTCCCTGTAACAACAAAAAAACAACCTATTAACAACCTATTCATTTTCATTGGTATGCCAATCTTTTTTTTTCTTGTACTTGTAACATGTTTTATGAAATAGATGTCCTTATTTTTGTAATGAGAAGTTATTACAGGGATGGGACCTGTTATCCAGAATGCTTGGGTTTTCCTAATAAGGGATCTTTCTGTAATCTGGATCTTCATACCCTATGTCTACTAGAAAATCTGGTACACATTAAATAAAATATTTATATCAAAAGATATATGTCCCGAGGCTTGAATGCAGTAAAAACAATTAGTTTATTAGTACTCACATATTAAAAAACAGATACATACTGACCCCACATGGTTCACCTTACACATTTCGTACCCTCCGGCACTTAGTCATAGGTGTCTCACACATTAAATAAACCCAATAGGCTGGTTTTGTTTCCAATAAGCATTAATTATATCTTAGTATAATTTATTGTTTTATTATTACAGAGCAAAATTATTTTTTTAATTATTTGGATAAAATGGAGTATATGGGCAACATTCTTTCTGTAATTCAGAGCTTTCTGGATAATTGGTTTCCGGATAACAGAGCTCATACCTGTAGTGTGCTTTATCTCTCTCTCATTTTAACTCTTTGTCTCTATTTGCACACAGATTTAATCATGTACAGGAGAGATGCCTACTCCATCAATATCAAAGCCATTATTCCACCTACGTTTTTTGATATTAAATATTTATGACCTGAGTGCAAGATCCCTACTAATTGAAACCAAAAGAATTTTAAATATATCATGCTTTCTAAAAATGGCATAGAAATTATGCTAGTGTGCATACTAGTGATGTGCGGGTCAAGAATTTCTCCGGGCCCGCTCCTGCCCTCTTTTTATAGACCGGCGCCCCACCCACCCCGCAGTGATGCCACAAAAGGGAGGGGGCATTGGCAGGCGGAAATCTATAAATTCCGGTGCTGGAAGCCTGCAGTACTAGCGCGCGACCCAAAGATTTTATGCAGGAGTCGGCCCGAACCCTCCCAACTCGGTCCCGCAGCAAATCACTGCAAATCATACTGCACATTATGTAAAAATGCATACTAGGCATTCTCATCGTTTTTTATGTGAATCGTTTTTTAAATATTAAATTAAAAGCAGCTGTTTGATACTAATATTCCACAGATACTGCTGAGAAATGTATTAACTATTATATCAATTAAATGGAGCATATTGTAACAGAATCTGCTCCTGAATTACAGACCTGCCGGACAAACACAAGAGAAAGGAAAATTCAACTTTAAAGTTAATTTTGGGAAAAAGGTAAAAACTCAAAGATGGAAAGCAACTGGAAAAAGTCTGAAATCTAAATCCGAAAACAACTCAACTGAAAAAAGTGTTTGGAAGGTGAACAAAAAAAAAAAACATTATATAAACCCAATATGAATTTATGCAGCTAAATTACCCTCAAGTACAAGGTGCTGTTTAATTATTATTGAAGAAAAGGAAATCATTTTTTTTAAAAAATTGAATTATTTGCTTAAAATAGACTTCATAGAAGGTTGCCTTCCAATATGAAACTTTCTGGATAACAAACAGGTTACTGGATATGGGATTCCATACATGTAGCAATAATAATCAGTCAGTTTCAAAACTACACATAATAAGGCTGATTAAAGATTTATTGAATTTGAATGTCAGTAATATAAAACTGAAGAATATGTGTTAAAGGCACTCTAACCTAAAAAGTCTTGCAGGCTTAAAGGAAAACTATACCCCCCAGACAATGCAGGTTTCTATAAAAAATATATTGAATGAAACAGCTCATATGTAAAACCCAGCTTCATGGAAATAAACCATTTTCATAATAATATACTTTTTTAGTAGTATGTGCCATTGGGTAATCATAAATAGAAAATAGAAAAGGGCCCTCTTCTGGGATCCTAGGATTCACGATGCATACAAACAAACCAAACATGTTAGATCACATTAAAATCTGTCTTTTGCTCCCACACTTCCTCCCTTTACAGTTAGAGCTTTAGTATTTTTTCGTCTGGTGATCTCTGAGGCAGCACAGAGATTATTAAGAAATGGTGGTTCAAGGCAAGAGATGTAAAAGGGCAAGATTTACTTAAATATACAGTATATGTTGTATAGTTTGGTAAGATTCTTTAATATGATTTAAATTGTTGCTTAAAGTGATACTGACACTAAAAAACTACTTTTTTAAAATATGAATGTACATTAAAAGTTACCTATAGTTTATTCTAATTGCTTTTTGCCGAGAAGTTTGCTTTTGTAAATAATTGTTAGTTGTAGTTCCTAAACCTGACTATTTTGCCAACCTGACTGTCCCATCTCAGCCTGTCATTTAAAGTTTCTAATGCTAATGGACTCCTGCTTCTTAAATATTGCAGTCCCTCGTAGACGAAAACAGGAAGTCAGATAGGTTATGTAAAAGCATTGAGCAAATGCTTTATGGCAAAATTATAAGTAGTAGCGAAGCCAATATTATGATAGATGTAAAAAAGGCATAATTTCTGGTGTTAGTATCTCTTTATGTATTCATTTTGGGGGTATAGTTTTCCTTTAACTATTCCTAAAACAGACTTAGGCATATGCTTGATATGGTATGACTTTTTGTTCTTTCTCTAAACATAGACTATAAGCAAAATGTGTGGAATTTACTTGTTTTTCTTATAACTGCTCTCTCATAAGAAGAATTGTGAACTAAGGCAGAAACAATAGGCATCCATTATGGTTGTCAGAGCAGTGTGAAAAATGCAAATAATATTAAAGGAACAGTAACACCCAAAAAAAAAGTGTTTGAAAGTAATTAACACGTAATATACTGTTACCCTGTACTGGTAAAAGCTGTGTGTTTGCTTCATAAAGACTACTATCAAGCCACTGTTTAGCCATGGGAACAGCTATTCCAGCTGGAAAAAAGGAGAAAAGGCACAGGTTGCATAGCAGATAACAGATAAGCACTGTAGAGTACAATGGTGTTTTATCTGTTATGTGCTATGTGCATTTTCCCCTTTTTTTCAGCTTGAATGGGTGCCCCCATGGCTACACAGCAGCTTTGTTAATGTAAACTATAGTAGTCCTGCTGAAACAGATACACAACTTTTACCAGTGCAGGTCAACACTACATTATATTCTAATTACTTTGATCCACTTTCAGCTTTTGGTGTTACTGTTCCTTTAAGTCTTCATCTTTTTCTCACCTTGCATCCAGCCCTGCAGCAAATGCCTGCAGGCACAGGTCTTCTTATTTTGTAATAAATATTATAAAAATGACCATCTGCTAAAAGCATATGCATCCCAGTGTACAAGCAGTTACAGTATATGCAGCTACCATTAACATGAAAAAGAAAGGAAATTGAGGACAACCTGTCTGAACCAATTTAAATTGATGTATTTTGTATCTTCCCAAATAATTTAGCATTTTTGCATTTTTAGATCAGTTACAGAGCAGAGCCTGTTTCAGTAGCAAAACTTACATTCTGCTACTGTAAAATCAAGATATAGGGAAGACAGCATTAGAATGATACAGAAGAAATGAGAACATACAACATGCCAGTATCCTTTTTAAATGCCACATCAGTAGTATAAACAAGGCACAGCTTTTGTCCTGAATTAAGGATGCATCTGGGCATTAGTATAACACTGGCAGCTAATCCTGATAAGTCTTACTTCTGGCTTTTTGAATATTTTGCCTAATTGAAATTGTACATGTGTATGGAAAAGGATTACTACTCATTTTGATCTGCTGTAAGTAGATTAGTACAGCTCTAGTTTAAAAAGGTTTATATACAAAATACTGTTTTTTGGTTACTGCATACTGTTTTTAATTTTTGTGCAAAACTATGCTACAATTATGCTGGTAGTGAGCTCCCTAGGTATGTCTTTCCATACACCCAGCTATAATACAAACAGAAGATAATTACTTTGGTGCCATCCATTATTGCCTCACAGGTTAATTGCCCCAAAAAGCTTTAACCTGTGTATGTGTGTGAATTTCCTAAAAGCCTCTCATTCCCATACGTCCAGGTCAAGGAAATACAGCTATCCTGGTCGTTTGGTGGTTGACACCACTAAGGTGAAACCAAATCAGTAGTTCAAAATTAAATATACACATATGATACAGTCACCAAGTTTAAGTAAAGAAATATACCAAATCACATACATTTGTGTACAGGTGCGCTCCAGCCTGTAACGCCACCTGAGGCAGTGTTTAAAATGCCGCCCCCCCCTCTGTCCGTTGCGCTTACCTTAAAATCACTGATGGGAGTCCAGGGGGGGCATCGCTTGCTCAGAGAGTGAAATTGGGCTCTCTGCGCAAGAAAATCCAAATTTACCGTTTTAAAAACGGAAATCCGCTCTTAAAGTTACCAGGAGTGGTTTTTTCCCACCCTGGCAACTGGGGAGCTGCCGCCTGAGTTGTGTAAAACGAAATCCGCCTAAAAATTGTGTTAAAAGCTGTGTAAAATCCGGATCCATTAACCGGAAAACCGTGGGTTCCAAACTTTCTGAATAACAGGTCCCATACCTGTATCAATATTTGAACCTTTTACACAGAGTAGATAGCATGGACTTAATGTGAAGACTTTTTACTCATATTAGACAAACTTATAGAAACTGAAGAAATATATTGAAGATGCTGCTTTGCATGGAAGCTATTTCTGAGTAAGATGGAGAACTATTTCCTGTTATAGAGACTGGTTGCTAGGTAACTACAAACTGCTGTTGGGAGACTATTTCCAACACCCCAAAGGGGCCTATAACTGCCTAGCTAATCAGCTTACAGGGTCAGACTGGAGCCTTGGGGGCCCAGCGGGGCAGCAAACAAAGGGCCCTCCTCGCAAGTCCCTGGAGGCCCCTCCTGACCTCTGTTACCCTGGCCTGCGATACGCAAGTACGCAGACACAGCGAGATACGCGCACAAACACAGCAAGATGCACGAACATGGCACAAACTTCAGGAACAGCTTTATTTCTTTATGGGGGGAGCAGATCTGGGCCGACATTGTCAGCTAAAGTGATATTCATGCCTTAAATAAAAGGGATTGTGACTAGAAATCAGTTTGCAAAATTGTAAGGATACAGTATAGTATCTTTCTAGTGCTAGTGACTGACAAAATGTTCCTTTATATAGTTGATTACATCATGGAAAAAAAACCTTGAAAACACTATCAGGAAAACATATACAAAACATGTTAAAAATCCATCTATTTAAAGAGTAACTATACCTTTTACTTTTTATTTAAGGAAAATAAGAAAAGAAAAATAATTGTAATTATAATTGGTTTGTCTCTTTTTCCTGGCTTCTGTCTGAAATTGCAGTTAAAGCCTTGCCCACATTGCTATTGTCTCAGACTGACATAGCCTTCCTATTAAGTTATGACCCCCTTATAAAATGCTAGAAGAGGGAATAGCAAAGTAGTCAGACTAGTCAGTTAAAGTCATGGTAAAAACACCCAAAATTAGTTAGTAATGCCTTTTTCATAGGAGGTATAAGCTGATAACGTATATATATATATATATATATATATATATAAATATACCAGAGTATGTATTTCCCTCTACTAAGCAATTCAGAAAAATCAGGGCAAAGGTAAATAAGGCTGAAATTGCAATTTACCATCTTATGTTTTATTAAAAAAAAATGTTATCTGGTATAGAAAGAGTAGAGATGTCATACTGTATGTATCACAACCCTCTACTTTGCAAGTATCCTATTGATGCTGTGCTCCCACCTAACATTGTGGTTCACTAATATGTTTTGCTTGGTATCACAGCTGTTGCAAGCTACTTTCTGCAATATTGTACTAATTTTCTCAACCTGCTACTGACCCATTGTTGTTGTATGCGGCCCTCCGTATGCTGTTGCTTTAGGCAGGCCCGGATTTGCGGCAAGGCCGCATAGGCCCGGGCCTAGGGCGGCAAAAAAATAGGGGCGGCATGCCGCCCAGCCGCACTATGGGGACGCGTGCGTCCCCATTCAATTACAGCAGCTGCGCCGGCGAAAAAACGCCGGCGCGCTGGGAAGGGGAGGTGAGGTGGGCGCTAGGACCGCGCGGCCGCCTGGTCGGACCGCGCGGCCTAGGGGCGCCGCACACGGAAATCCGGCGCTGGCTTTAGGGGATTTTCTATTATTTATCAATTCTGGCAATTTAATTTAAAAAATGCTCAACAGCATATGAATCCTAAACAATTACAATTGCCTATGTACCCGAGTACTGAGAGAATCATTTTTTCCCCCACACATTCTACAAACAAACTGATTAATATCTGATTAATTGATACCAAACTGATTAACTGATGATACATGTTAGCCATACACCTAGTATTATCTTATTGACAAAAAGTTTCATGTGACATACACAGTAATTAAATTAAAAGTAAATAATTAGTTTAAAGGAAAACTATACCTCCCAAACAATGTAGGTCTCTATAAAAAGATATTGCTTAAAATAGTTCATATGTAAAACCCTGCTTCATGTACACAAACCATTTTCATAATAATATACTTTTCTAGTAGTATGTGTCATTGGGTAATCATAAATAGAAAATTGCCATTTTAAAAAATTAGGCCCGCCTCCAGGGATTGTATGATTCACTGTGCATACAAACAAACTATACTTCTTAGGTCACATGAGCCAATTAACAGACAGAGGTGTGTCTTTTGCTTCAACACTTCTTCCTGATACAGTTAGAGCTGTAGTGTTTCTGGTCAAATCATCTCTGAGGCAGCACACAGACCATCAATAAATGGAGATTCAAGGCAAGAGATGTAAAAGGGCAATATTTACTTAAATATATATTCCAGTTTGGTAAGATTCTTTAATATGCCACTTAATATGATATACACTATCTGTTGCTTAAGTATTCATTTTGGGGGTAAAGTTTTCCTTTAATAAGAGGGGATCTTAAGGCACTGGGATGCTCCTTGGTGATTCTCACCTACAGTTGCTTATGTAAAGCAGGCAACATTAAAATAATATAATGGTTAGAACGTTGGTTGCCATGGAACCCTGCTGAAATAGTTACTATTGACAAAATGTGTTGGAGAAGGGTTAGTATTGCCATGAGAACCTGGAAAGCCCTACTAAGAACCAATGCGGAATAGAGAATTGAGATTGGCAGCAGATAGGTTTTACATTTTTTCTTGCTTTTAAGTTCACTGAATATAAAAGAAAAAAAGAAAAGGTAAATTCACCTGGGCATGCCAATATGTTAGCATCCTAGTGCTTATAATTTACCTAATACCCCAGACTGGCACTTCCAAAAAGGAAGATTCCTGGAAACATGGTTGCTGTCTGCCCTGCCATTAACTAACCTGGGCCAGGTACAGTAGGTAAGCAAGCAAATTGGCTAGCTCAAGTCATTTAAACTTTTCTTTTCCTTTTATGCTCTAATTACTATTTTATTAGCTCTTAAACAATACATTTAACACAGTCTGTATACATTTTAATTACTCACAATTGATCCCACAGTGCAAAATAGGAACCATACATACAGCTTAACGTTAAAATGTTTGTTGCACTCTCTGTAGCCAAATACATTTCAATGCTAAGCTGTGTGTGTGAAATTCCTATTTTACATTGTATGACTATAGTAATACTATGTTAGATATTCAGGGAACATCTGCACCATCATCAAGGTTACTGCTATTTTGTGTGTGGGTACGCCACCACAATAGTCACGATGGATCCCTATACTTCAGAAAGTGGTACCCTATTTCTTCTCTGGTATTAATGAAATAACATGGTTTTCATCTGTGATAACTGTGACAATGTATGATGATGCTGAAAATCTATCATACCATCACCATTTAATCACCTCTTTATATGCTTAATAGTATATCATTAGTGATGGGCGAATTTGCGCCGTTTCGCTTCGCCGGAAAATTCACGGCGCCGGCGAATTCCGGTGAATTTTCGTGGGCGTTTTGTGAATTTATTAGCTGGCGGCTAATCGCGCAAATTCGCCACAAATCCGCGCCTGGTGAATAAATTCGCCCATTACTATATATCATGATTACGATTATAGTTTGAGCATATTAACACTTTCCAAACTTTCAGTAGGATGTGTGACAATGCTTTTAAAACGTTAATAGTGGTTTATATCAAGTCCCATGTATGATAATCCTTACTATTTTTAGGTAAATGGTTACTATATGGAAGTGGCTTATGAACTTTAATCATTGTGGACCACTGTTTTTTTATTCATTGTACAGTCATATGAAAAAGTTTGGGAACTCCCAAACAGTGGTTTATCTTTCAATTCACAAGAACATCTGAGAACTGGGGTGTTTTCTGAACACAGATTTTTAGTGACGCAGTATTCAGTTGTATGAATTTAAATCAAATGTGAAAAACTGGCTGTGCAAAAATTTGGGTACCCTTGTAATTTAGCTAATTTGAATGCATGCAACTGCTCAATACTGATTATTGGCAACACCAAATTGGTTGGATTAGCTTGTTAAGCCTTGAACTTCATAGGCAGGTTTATATCTATTCATGAGAAAAGGTTGAGAAAGGTTTAAGGTGGCTAATTGCAAGTTGTGCTTCTGTTTGACTCTCCTCTGAAGAGTGACAGCATAGGATCCTTCTGCTCTGCATGGCGGAAGAAGAACACCACATTCCAAGAAAAGCACCTGCTACCTACTGTCAAATTTAGTGGAGGTTCCATCATGCTGTGGGGCTGTGAGGCTAGTTCAGGGACTACGGCCCTTGTCGAGGGGTGGATGAATTCAACCCAATATCAACAAATCCTTCAGGATAATGTTCAAGCATTAGTCACAATGTTGAGGGTTGGATATTCCAACAAGACAATGATCCTAAACACACTTCAAAATCTAGAAATTAATTTATGCAGAGGGAGATGTGGCCGTCACAGTCCCCCGACTTAAATAACATCGAAAATCTATGGGATGATTTGAAGCAGGCTGTCCATGCTCAGCAGCCATCAAATTTAACTGAACTGAAGAGATTTTGTATGGACGAATGGTCAAAAATACCGCCATCCAGAATCCAGACACTCATCAAAGGCTATAGGAGGAGTCTAGAGGCTGTTACATTTGCAAAAGGAGGCTCAACTAAGTATTCATGTGATATCTCTGTTGGGGTGCCCAAATTTATGCACCTGTCTAATTTGTTATGATGCATATTGCATATTTTCTGTTTCTGCCAATAAACTTTATTTCACTGCTGAAATACTACTGTTTCCATAAGTCATGTTATATATTAAAAGGAAGTTGCTACTTTGAAAGCTCAGTGAATGATAAACAAAACTCCAAAGAGTTAAAAGGGGATCCCAAACTTTTTCATATGACTGTAATTGACTAGAATACACTTTGTAATTTTACATGATAGGAATGACCAGACAAGCTTGCATCGTAGGAGCCAAAGAATATATATATAATCCTATAAAATTTAGACACAAAGGCTAACAATTTTAATGTCTTGTCATTCTTTATCATTGGATTTATCTGGCTCTGCTATATAACTACTTCATACAATGCCATAAGTACCTTGTCACAGTGGTCTGAGTCATAGTTCAATCCAATTCCACAATCATCTGTAATTTCTGATAAATCTTCATCATCAAATTCTTCCAGACTGATGTCTTGTGATGGTCTGAAACACACAAGGGGGGAAATCATGTGATTCAAAACATCAAACCAGGACAGCGATGAAACATATTTTGACATTTATGGATGATCCTACATGAGGAGTATATTCAACTGAATATTAAAACTTGCAAATGATGGGAGGAAGGATTTCTTTGTGATGATGTTGGTCACCATGCAGCAGAAAAAAGTAAAGAATTCTACTTCTTAAATTCTGCAACCCACTTCTAAGACCCCTTTATAAAATCTTACATAAATAAGAGGCATTTTCAATAAAATCTGGGTCAGACTGTAACAAGTTAATCTTTCTTTTTTTGTGCTAAATTATGGGAAATTCTGTTTTTTTAGTAAATGTGTTTCTTTTCATATAAATAATTTTTCCTGCAATGCATGACTAGAATTGCAGAAGGGTTACATATTATATACAGTAGGTAGGAAGGAAAACATTAAAGCAAGGAAGTTCACTTTTAAAGGAATTGTTCAGTATAAATATAAAAACTGGGTAAATTTGCCTTCATCTTCTGTCTCTTTCCAGCTTTCAATGGGGGTCACTGACCCCAGCAGCCAAAATAAATTGCACTTTGAAGCTAGAATTTCATTATTTTATATGACTTATCTTCCTATTAAGGCACTCACCAATTAATTGACCAGTGTTACATTCAAACCACTGCCTGACTACTAGTGCCTACCACCTAAATAGCCAGTGAATTTCAACCTGGAGAGCTGCTGAACAAAAAACTAAATAAGTCATGAACCACAAAATATTAAGAAATAAAGATGAATTGCACATTGTCTCCATACATCATTGTCTACATACTAAAAGTTAATTTAAAGGTGAACTAGCCTATAAGTATAAAAGGAAAAAAATGGATTCTGTCACTGTGTTCTGAGGTAAATTTTCACTAGATACATTACAGTAAAACTGAGGCTAGTAGGCTAGTATATTATGTATGTTAGAATGTTTTCTAACTGCTGTTTTGGGTATATGTTGGTCCCCAGGCCATATATTCAGCATATTTGAGTACACAGACCCATGCAAAAAATTAGAATATAAAGATTAGTAATTTTATTCATAGATACTGTATATTACCATGTGCTCAGAGGCGTTTTGGGTGCCTTGCCACCCTGAGTCGGACTTTCTGATGACATCCTCCCCTCGCACCCGGCTAGTTTTCATCACTAGTGCAGAGAGCACAATTGAGTTCTCTGCACAAGAAGCGCCAAAATAACTATTTGAAATTTTGGACCTTAAGGTTACCAGGAGCTGCTTTTTTGATGCTCTTGGTAACTTGGGAGCTGCTGCTGCCTGAGGTGAGTTTCTCAAGTCACCTCATGGCAGCAGCATCCCTGCATGTGATCTAAACAAGTTTGCCAAAGCATGTTATTTCCAAGCAATGTCCTTGTTCCTTTTTTTCCTTTATTAACAATGTGCTAATGTGTATATTGTTGAGAATTCATGTGTGCCCTCAATTTGAGCATCTGCAATGGTTGAAACTATATGAATTCATGTCTATTCACTAATGCAATTAGGACCCTTTACTTTCTTGCTACATAGTCTACATGGATCCAAATCCAAAGGAACTGCAGAGTTTTCAAGATAAAGAACACTTGGACATTATAAATAAGTATTTACCATAAAATATACAGTAAATTAGAAAGGCTGGGCAACTTGTACCATTATGAATGGAAGTCTAAAACAGCATCATTATGTGATTTACTTTGACAATAACAGCAGGCTGCACCCTGTGTCTTATGAATATGGAATACCTACAGGTGTAGACCTATGCAACTGAAATATATACTAGCCCTACCACCCAACAAATAGCAATGTACAGTATGAAGGAAGTTGTTCAGAACTGATCAGCAGTTTGGTTTTACACAACAATGTAAGAAAGATAATGCATGGTGTTCTATGCACCTTCATTCACTTAAACCCTAGCTGATTTATTTTCCTTCCATCCATTCACAACCCCAAATTAGCTCAGCACAGTCAGCTTTTTGTCATCCCTTTGACTGAATTCCAACTACTTAATGTGTTTCTCCTCAGATTAATTGGAGTACTGTGATGTATGTTCTGTGAGTGGAAATGCATTCAGTTCAAGCTACAGAACAATTATGTTTTTGGTGAAGGGCTGAGAAATGCATTCTAGTAAATACATTTCTTAGCAAAGTCTAGTTTTATGATTATGTAATGATAATGTGATAATTACAATTGTATGATTAAAGGGAAAGTAAAGTCAGTTTATTTAAACATCAGACTTACTATGTACAGTTAGTGTTTGCCTGCATATCCTGAACCACAAATGTTATTTTGCAGGATACTCCCTGATTGTACCTGCCATAGTAGGCCTTGTCTTCTTCATTTCAGGAATGTTGAGGAAGCAAACAATGTGGGGCAGGTAGGGGAGGGCTCGTGTGGAGGCCTCCACAAATTGCACCCTAGGCACATGTTGTGCTGTCTACATGTACTTTTGTTTCTGTATAGGGAAAAAAACTAAGAAGAAAAAGATATGAATGCCACTATTAGGAATATTCCCTTCAACATACAGTCTTGTGCTTTGGTGCATTTTCCTGAAGGAAAGGTATATCATTGATATAATCTCTAAGATACAGTTCTTAAGGTGCTGTGTCTAAATGCTATGATATTTTTTCCAAAGGCACTAGTCTACCTATCCATCATTCGGGGTGCCACAGTCGTTTAACCTTTACTTATCCTATAAACAGCATCCGAGTTAAAAAGTTAGCAAAACTGTGGGCGTCTTGAGGGATTCAAGAAAATTTAGACAAATTTGCATCAAGTCCATCAAGTGCCTTCACTCTAATGGCAGTTCTAAAAATGGTGTGCACTGTTAAAAATTCCGTATCAAAAATGATGATCTCTGGATCAACACTCCCTTAAAAAAACATTTATTTAGTTAAGACATTGTACAAATGGTCGACATTTTGTTCCGTAAGAGCTGATAAATATTTTGGCCATGTTATTTTTATGTACATCAATCATGTATTGTCCCATATACAAGTGCCAAAATTCTTCAAGCTGCCCTTCAGCTGATAAAATTAATCATTTAGTTCCAGATATATAACAACTTATCAAAGAATGGTTCTGTTTGCCCTAAAGGAGTGATGCATGTCCTGTGGTGACACTAGTGGTCTTATAGACACAACATTCATTTTATTAACAGTCCATTCCTATTTTGGATTGGAAGGGGGATTCTAGACACCTGTAATTCCTCCCTTGCAGTACATTTTTCTGCAACCTGTAAGTCTTTAGCAACACTTATTCACTTATGTTCAGCAACACTTACTCACTTTATATGGACATAACACTAAGTGGCAAATATTTTGGGAATTTACAGTATTTGTGCATTATTGCACATGCATTACTGCTGATTGTGTTTAGCAATAAAATGACCTACATCACTGTTGCTGCTGTAAATAGAACAGCTGGTTACAAAAAAACCAGAAATGGTACTTAGTTAGCAAACACTGAAGGGCCAAACAGAGGTATACTATAATAATAAAAACACAATGTGTAGACAGTTTCCAATCCTGCCCTGCTACTAACTATATAAGTTTTACATTTCTCAAGAAAGCACATACATACAGTAAATGGATAGGAATTTCTAACAGAAATAATTATGTGACTGTTTTTGTACAGTCCTACATAAATACATCTAGGATAGGGGCCTCAAAGCTGCTATACTATGCATTAAGGTAACTACATCATAGGAGGTTTTTAGTATATTGTTAATTATGGCCTAATATTCATACAACTAACTTGCACTGACTTGCTCAGCCTGTAAGGCCAATGTCCTCACAGGTATAGTGTGATGATCCTGGAACAGGTCCAGTGGACAATTTATTCACCAGAGAATTTTGTATTCTGCTTCATACAGGTCTTTTGGCTTCCTTGGACTGGATAAGTTAGAGATAAAAAAAGTATTTGCATTACAGGCAACTAGTGAAATGTATACTACTGTATAAAACACTGCTTTGTAGAAGCAAGTAAACAAACACATTATTTGTTATTGTGTATTTGTTGACAATTTCTGATGTATACATTTAGACAGAATACTATTTTAAAAATAAGGTTGATATATATATATATATATATATTTGTAAAATGCATAATGAAGCAATAGAATTCTTAATGAATCAGATGAAAATTGATGTATGGATGACTTTGACGTAGTTGGCCAGCTTAAATATATTGCAATATATGGACAAACAATCCCTGTTTTGTTTAAAGGGTAAGGCATTTTTCAGTAGTAGTATGCACAAAATGTCTCTGTCTTAAATATATTGATAATGGGTTGAGTGCAGTGGACCTCTTGTATTTGTCTATATGTGTGTGTGTGTTTATAAGAAATATGGTTGGAAGCAACAGAAAACAGGAGGGTATTGCTCTATCTATGGGAGTAGTACTTAAAAGGTAAAGGTTGTACTACCAAGGTCGCTTGAGATAACTTTGACATCTTGCTGTGTAAGAAAAAATATTCCAAAGGGTGCACACCATATGCAGCAAAAAACCCTGGATGGTAGTACAAAAATACACAGGACCAAGGACAGCACTCTTAGGACTTAAAGGATGGCCAAACACATAATGTAAATGCACAAAAATAAATGTTTATTACTCAACGTTTCGGTCTCACACAGACACATTCTTCTGGAGTGCTGTGTAAAAATTTATATTTTCATACACCATTGGAAGTAAAACAAGAAACATTCTTTTTGGTGAAGTGTATGATCGCTAAAGTATTTGCAGTATACGATTATGATAATGTAATTGTACAACAGTGTATAGCACAGCATACAACAGATATTACAATATATAATGTGCTTGTTTTTTTAATAAACAGAACATCAATAGCTATGCACGGCTGGCTCTGACCTTCAGCCCTCCATCAGCAGCTGGACTACAACTCCTAGTATGGACCAACATCCCTTGGTAGTTGGGGATTTCTGTCAATTTTAGCTATCCACAATATGGGCATCCCTGAAATATATTGCTGTGTTAAAATAGGGTTCAGATTTGATGTTTTATGTGTTAATGCCATAAAGAGTGCCACATGGAAGTGGGAATCAGACTGGTCACTTTACTTCAATTTACAATAAACTGCTTATTAACAAACATCACTTTGTAAACACTGAAAGGGAAAGATATTATACGCTGCATGCTTAGTATCATGTTGGCTTGTAATGTTTTATATGGGGTGTCCAAAAGTTCTCAAAGTTCTGTCCTGGAAGGGTTAACAGATCACTTGATGTTTGGGACTGGGGTGGGGGCTATCCATTTAAAAGGAATGCTATTTAACCTCCACTGATTCTATTGAGTCGTCAGATCTTTTACAGATATACTAAACCTATGTAGCTATTTTTGTGTTTTGCAGAGATTTTCAACTGCACTATTTTATACTATACAGCAGCACCCCTGAAATAAATAACATTCCATCAGTGGCACATGTTCATCACTTGAATGTGATATATCTTACGCTCAACTGCCTCTTCACTTTCCTGCAATGGTGGTGCTGGTTCACCGTCGGCCCCGACAAGGCCCCTCAACAGTAGCAGCAAAATCACGGGTCCGTACACACTCTATATATCTGCAGTTTGGGACGTGGCCCCTCCTGATGAGGGGAGGTTGAACCCCCCCGAAACGTTGATCTTTGTAGTGATATATTAATAAAAAGAGGGGCCACGTCCCCGACTGCAGATATATAGAGTGTGTGCGGATCCGTGATTTTGCTGCTACATGTTCATCACTTGCCATATGTAGGCCTGCCCATCATTCATGCCTCATCCATTCACTAGACCCTTGTGATGGGCTGGTTAGTCTGGTGCATGACTTTTCTCCAGACATTACAGAGCAGCATATTAATACAGCATTTGTTGTTGACATTGACTACTATTGTGCAAGTGCCATAGCTGGGCAGCTCAGTAGTAGATGAATGGAGGACTGCATTGATTTTTAAGACATCGTGTGGGATATATTTAAACTAACTACAGATCTGCAGGATCATGAATTTAATTTTGAAAGGTGTCCAGTTTAAAGGGCAAGGCTATTTGAACCTCAGTAGGACGCTAGAATCTAGGCCAATGAGTGCTTGACGGTACAACGCAATGTATTTCCCTGGAATAATACCACGGCATGCAATTGGGATCTCACCTGCAGCCTGGTGGGGAGAGGGAGTGGAAAGTGGAGAGAGAAAACATATCAGCTCGATCCGCCATCTTCAATAAGAGAAGGGAAGAACTGGAAGCGAATCATACACCGACACACCCTGATAGCAAAGGACGCAGAACAGCCCAGAGGGCAGCTTGAGGGACAGGCCGAGATTCAGCCCAAGGCAAATGCACAGTCTGAAGTGTATAGTCCTGGAGAAAAGAAAAATAGTCCAGGGGCAGCGCCCAGCGACAGCTCCTCACTGTTAGCCCCTCAGGCGCGACCACGCATCTCTTGTAGGCAATAGCAGCCTCAAGGGTTTGGTTTGTCCCTGCAGCTTCCGTGCCTCCTTGATTTGGGGGTTCCTGCGGTTCGATGCAGCCGCATCCAGGAGAGACTGCACAAGGCAACAACCAATGCACAGACTGGGGGAGGGGTGGGGGCTGAGAAGAGAGCGAGGGAGAGGAGGGTGCTTGGAAGGAAATAGGAGGCAACGATACAGCAGTTACATAGGTAGGGGCAGCGAGCGCGCTATCTGAAGGGGAGACTAATAATGTACAGCGGAGATCATGCGAGTGGAGCTGTCCTGTTATTGTGGTGCTGAAGTAGGAAAGGAAACCGTACACGCGCCGCATGAACGCGCACACTGAGCCAATAACAAGGCATCGCTAGTATTTCATGCTCATATATTCTATTGGAAAATTCCACTCGAATCAAAGCCTTAACTAGATAAATTAAAAAAAAATCCCTCGGGACATTGTCATTGATGGATATAATGGCAAATGCGTCAGGATGTTTTGCTTGGGAAGCGCTTGAGTGTCGGTAAATGGCTTCTATTGCTGCCCCAGAAGCAGGAATTGAGATGACGCCATCGGTGCTCATATAGTGTGACACAGGCAGGGCCCCTCTCATTATGGCTGTGTCTTTCTACACCGTTGTTTGTATGGTTTTAATCGTCACTAAGGTGTCCCTTTTATGTTTATGGCAGAATACCAAAGGAGAATTAAAATAGTATAATACATACCCAATAGTGCTTGGCCTACAGCACAAATTCACCTAAACAATTTCTTCCCCTTCATGTCTGATAGGTACCACAAATTTTTGCTTTAATTGTAAAGCAAGAGGCAAAGCTGCCATTGCTAGGCCAAAACAAAGTCTTTGCAGCTCAGTTCCTGTCACCTACATATGGTTGAATTGTGTCTGTATTGCCCAATTCTTTTTAATGCTTTTACAGTGCATTCGGGCAGCAGTAAAGCTGCATCTCATATAAGCTCCTAGAACACAAAAAAAAAATCATTCTAAATATGGGCATTACTCTCTGCACAGATTTAAAATTCGAACATACTCTTGGGGGCTAATTTACTTACATAAATGTTAAATTGCACTAGTACAGTTACCTATTTTAATCAGTCAGCAATTAGTGTAGTTGAAAAAACTGCAACATAAGAAAATGGAAGGTACCTGATTGGTTGCTATAGATTATGGCACTGGCACAATTGTATTAGAAAAAAAGGGAGGGGGCATATCGTATTTAAAATGACATATCATTAAAGTCTTCTTTAATTCAATTTTCCCATGGAATTAGTAGAGGTCAACCTGTCTGGGGTCCAGTCCCTGGTTTGGGGAACTGAATCCTCATGGTATATACTATAGTTCAGTGCTGTGCAACTTCTGTGGTACCGAGGGCCAGAATTTTTCTGGGTGACATGGCGGAAGGCTGATAATGGAAGCAAGTGTTGACCACTCCCACTTTTTAAAACACACCCAGTTTAAACCACAATCATGTTATCACAAGAACTTTTAAGACCATAAAAACCAAAAAAAGAACAAATGGTTGGTGCTCACTACAGGGACATCACCTATCAATCATATGTGAATAAGTTACAGTATATTAAGACATTTATTTAAATACACTCTCCACCACTGTGGATGGCACAGCAACATCCAGCACATAATTAAACACCTTAGGGACCCCATAATAACTATTTTCAAATGTGTGTGGAAGCTGGTGCTCCCCCCTTAATCAGGGCTGCAAGGACAAAGTGAGGTATGTGATGTCTGGTGGGGGAGAGGGGTAGCGTTTGGAGGCGCTGACTGGGATGGGGAACCCCAGGCAGAAGCCCTGGTGGGCACCAGAAACCCCAATCTGAAACTGAGCTTTTAGAAGCTGTAGTTCCTCCCTTAAAGGACAAGGAAAGTCTAAAATAGAATAAGGCTAGAAATGCTGTATTTTGTATACTAAACATAAGCATGAACTTACTGCACCACAAGCCTAATCAAACAAATAATTTATGCTTTCAATGTTGGCTACAGGGGGTCACCATCTTGTAACTTTGTTAAACATCTTTGCCTGACCCTGCACATGCTCAGTGTGGTCTGGGCTGCTTAGGGATCGTCATAAACAAAGCTGCTTGAGTTCTGCATGGCTGGTAAGTAAGGCGGGGGCTCCCCCTGCTGTTCATAAGTATGATTGTTTCCCTGCTCAGCAGCTAGGGACCGTCTGACAATTCCTATACACAGAAGTAAATGAAGGGAGAATTTCACTGCATACAGTCAGGTTTCTTATAAAATGGTACACATTTTTCAATTAAAGTATATTGGAGATAGGTTTCTTTTTCATTAAAGAAAGTAAAAATGGGATTTTATTTTTTTGCCTTTCCTTGTCCTTTAATGTAACCTGCATATTGTTTTATGTGTCTTGTTATAGATACCATACTAAAGGTAAACTTTAACTATTTCAAGTCCAACATCTTCCAAAATGGGGGGGGGCTTGACCCCTTTGGCATAATGCATCCAACACACATAATCTTAAAGGTAATATACACCCAAAACATGCTTTTGAATAATGAAATGAAATGTAATTTTAAGCAACTATCCAATATACAGGAATTACATTTGTCAATACTTATAAAGCTATATTAAAATTATGTTTATATTCTCTGCACTAATGATTCTGAATCCCAAAAAACAGCTGATGAATAGATCCTGGAAGAGAACGAACTTCGCCTACACGGTTTCAAAAGTCAGAACCAAAGAACAGAGAGATAAACAAACACTGATTTCATTGCAATTACATGAAGCAGTGCATGATTATCCGTAATTGGCCTGTATAGAGATAGTTATGCCTGAGGTACCTAGAAACAAAGAGCCTTAAATCTGAAATGGGTTCCTGATTAGAAATTTTAAACACCGATGGCAAGACATTTAAAATATAATGGTACAAATGTAAAGTGGGATTTGGCACTTGCAGCAAAGGGATAAAAGTAAGAATACCACAGTCAGTGTTGGACTGGGGCGTCCAGAACTTTCACCGGGCCAATTCCTACAAATGTCATCCCCCCCGTGAGATCACTTTGAAAACATGTTATTACACATACACAATTATATATATATAATTATATAAAATACCACACAAATATTAATTCATTACAATTCATGAATACAGTGAATATCTACCTGCATATCAACACATTGCATGAAAGCAGTTAGATTTTACTGGTATATTGATGTTATTCTTAATTAAACCAGTGATTTCTGATTCTCCATGGTGGCTCAAACTCATTCAAAACCACAATTTACACTCCTTCACTATTAGCCAGACTTTCCATTTCTTTTTTTTTTGCAGTGCAAATATGGTAGCCTCCCTTTACATTAAAAACAATGTCATTTCAAACTACAGGAAGAAAGCTTCTTTACAATGTATTTCCTACATAGGTACATTAGCACAACACACTTGCTCAGTTAGTAAGTACAAGGTACTGTATATTATTACAGAGAAAAAAAATATTTTTTAAAAAATTTAAAAGTTATGGTTAAAATGGACTCTGGGACTATGGGAGATGACCTTCCTGTAATGCTATATATATATATACACACATACATACATACACGGGTATGCATTTCTATAATGTTGGGGATCTAAAGTGTTTTGCAATTTGAACACTATAGCTAAAACTAAAAATATATTTAAAGATTAAAAAACTGAAATGATTGTTTTGTCTTCATGAATGTATGCAGTTAACATTGTCTAAAAGTCATTGTCTAATTACATCAGAACAGCAAATCAGGCAAGAATGCTCTGAAAGAGTACAATGTGGGAAATAGTAATGTAATGTCAGCTTTCAAAGTATTCTGCATAAGGGGTATGGGATAATAAACGAAAGCCTTGCTCTAGCTCTACGACAACCTTTGAACTTTTGCTTCTAAAATATATCATATTAAAGTAAATTTAGCAATGTTAAAAAGATGTAATAGCAGCTTATAAGCACCTACAACAAGCTTTACAAATAATCAGCAAACAAATGGTTCCATGGAAACACAAGGAGCAAATGAATTAGTCTCAAGTAATTTTAAGGCTGTGGAATTAAATTGGTCTCTAGGGGGCTTATAGCTGCAGCGCTTGCTAAAATGTTTCAATGAGTTATATATGTTATACCTGCTTTAAATGGATGTCAAGACATTCAATGGAAGTATCATTACTGCAGAAAAATTCTGAATTAACTTGCAGTCACATCAAGAACAACATAATCAAATATTGAAAACACCTAGTAGATTAAATCTTGTGGAAGCATTAAGTAAGCAAAGGACAGAAAGAAAAAACCTTACAGCCAAGTGATCGAGCATGAGTTTCTTAAAATATACAATATGCACAAAAAAGGTATACATTTATCCAGAAAATAATCATTAACCTCAGATTTAGCGCTCATAAACTTTCAAAACACCTCAGCAACACAGAATCAAGCCATCTGATATATATTCACACATTTCTTTATGTATAGTCCTAGGTATTATTAATTATAATTATTTCACGTTTTATAAAATTGTATATTATACAACCAGCAGGGATACACTTCCTTTGCCTTTCTAAGCTTTAGCTTTGTAGTTCTGCTAATCAATACCGTTCAAAGCTGAATATCTGGCATTACAGAAAATAGAACTGCTGATTTCTGAGTGAATGTATGTTTACTGCCCCATGAAAGAAGAAATATCCACGAACAGTTTCAAAATGTAGATGCCAGATGACCACATTGATTCCTTGAAAGTGACCCATCTAGAGAAAATGTTTTCCCCTATTTTGTGGTCTATAGAACACGTACCCCAAATGGGGGAGTAAAAAAATGCAAATGAGGCTTAACCCCATATGTAATATAAGTCAAAGTTTGTCCAGTAGCATTAACCCATACAACCAATAAGATATTTACAGGTGACCAGTAATTTCAACCTGCTGATGGGTTGCTATGGGTTACTCAATCTGGGCAAACTTTGTGTCTTTGTAAGAAACTTACCCTGGTGGTCTAGTGAGCAGCGGGGTCCACGCCGCGTCCTTGGCGTGGACGCCCACTGCGCCGCTCCTATCCTGCCCTTGCCGGTGCCAACTTGGATTACTAGGTCGTGCCCCTTTGTTAGCCAGAACTCCTCGCCTTGTACCCTTCGTTAAGTCCAGGTGGCACCCAATTAAGCTGAGGGCTCCTCCCGAAGCCCAAAGGTGGTCACACTACTGGTGAAGCTGAGCCGAGACCAGGGTCCTTGGCATTTGTTCTGGTATTGGGTGCCGGCCGTGACAGTCTTTTATTACATAACCCCAACTATGTCAACCGTGAGAGAAATGCTCCCTCAAAAGGCTTGAGGGAACACTCCCAAAATGATCTGTGATGGACCTGCTTCTTCACCTACTTGCAATTGTGTAGGCCGGGTTGGATAAATTAAAAGAATGATAACTTAGTTGGATCAAGGAAGGCAACATATTTTTCACACTTGAAAACCTGAACTTTAACAGCTATTTGCAAGTTATGCCCCCACCTACTACACACAGGTTTGAACATGAATGTCAGTCCTTTTGCATTTCTTACAGTGCCTATGAACTTGTGGTTATTTTGGCACCTGTTACTCTCTACCTGGGCTTATTCCTGTTCTTACCCGGGTGTTGAGTTCCCAGTGAGAGGAATAGGAGAGGCTTATACTCAGGGGACCCACTACTAAAGTCTGATCATGTATTTGGTGATCAGCAGGTGATTAGTTTACAAGTTTGGAAGCATGGTTACTTACAGACCAATTTCTTGATGTGATTATTCTATGTTTATAGAATGTTTATAAAACTCAGTTATATTAGATCTACATAATTTGCTTGAATATACCTCCCTAAACATAGTTATATTCTCCTGTTCCTTTTGCATGGTAGATAAAACATTGGAAAAAAAGAGGGTTATAGTCAAAACTACATACTGGTACATAAGTATCTACAGCAAAGATAGATATTTTGAATAAATCTTATTTCTCTAAATGGCCAATGTGTATTTGGTCCATCTACCTGTACTATGAAATTTCACAGCCCCAAGATAAATCTTTTAGCCATGAAATGTACTAAGCAAAGGTTGCTCAATAAGGATTGACAGAAAGTTTTAACACTGGTAAAGCAAACTGCATGTATAAATCCTATATACATTGATTTATTAAGATCTTTAATTAATCAAATGAGTGAATGTAAAACTAGACTAATCATAACATAGTTGTCCCACTCCAGCAGATTGCAATTCATTGACAAATAATTCCCTTTTAATAGCCTTTAATTTCCTGCAATATCCATCTGTGTGAATACAATTTTTTTTTTATTCTGCTTTTTTCAATTGGTTCTCTCTTGTAATCTAATAAGCGAATGGCTTTGCTTTAGCAGAACAGACGGTGAATAGCATTCACTAAGGGGGTTATTTACTAAGCTCCAAATACACCAAATTCCCCGAAATCCAAAAAATTTGTGATTTTTTTTGTTTTATAATAGGCTTTTTAAAAAATCACAATTTTTCGGAATTTATTAAACCCTGAGGGCTAAAAAGCCTGAATATAAAAACACGGCATCTCAAACCTGTCGAGGTTGCATAAAAGTCAATGGAACAGTCCCATTGATTTTTGGTTGCGTTGGGGGTTTCGGCAATTTCACAATGTTTTCGGAGCTTTCGGATGAAAACTCCGAAAAATTTAGAGTTTACGTGGAAAAATCACAAAAATCTTGAAAATCTGAGCTTTTCCCACAAAGGTAATTTTCGGGAAAATGTAATAATAAATAAGCGTTAAAAACCCGAGTGGCTTAGATCGGAGTTTGTAGCAGCCGACCCCCTTAATGTTCCTTATTGTTCCCTTGTTTTCTGAGTTAGAAAGGTTGTTGCATGTTTAGGTTTCATATATACACACTCACTGGTCTTTGTTTTTAAAAGGAAAACATGTTTATTTTATAGGCAACATTTTATTCCCATCAGAGACCTCCTATCAAGGTTACAGCCCCTGGTAAACACGGTGTCTTTATAGGAGAAGAAAAGATAATGATATGGTTAAGTGCCCACAGCCAAAAAGCATGAATATAAATTATATATTAAACTCTGTCCACTGACCCCAAGCCACTGTTTACAATGTTGAAAAAAGTGAAAAGACAGGTTGGAAACCTTTTGAGTGAAATAACAGTAGTAGGACACAGGTAGGCATACAGTGATTATAGAAATAAAATACAGTACAGTGTATTAACTGGTGAATAAAACAGTATACATATTGTTAAATACATATTGTTGTATAGAGAAATAATAACTGACTGAGAGCCCATAATAACATGTAGTAAGTCACAATTGCATCAACATGCCAAGAATACCATAAGTGAGCATAGGTGAGAAGGTTAGGAAAAATTAAGGGAGAAAACATGAACTTCAAAACATCCCTTGACCCCACCCCATCCACTTTTGCCCCCAACTGTGCAAGTGGATTTTTCCCCATAAGTAGAAAGAGAAATACTCAAGGTTACGGTGTACTATCCTAGCAGGAATTTGAAACGTTGTTAAATGGAAACGTGTCCCGAGTCCACAAAGTAGGTAGGTATACCAAGTGGAGTGGTTTAGTTATAAGCCATTATTATTTCAGTGGACTCTGCCTTAGCGAGGTGGTGTTCTTCTAGATTACCTCTTCTGACCTCATGAAGAAGTGTATCTGGCTGTTGTCATGGACCTGTAGTTTGGCTGGGAACAGCATAGCATAAGGTAGATTTTGTTGGAGCAGTCTCCTTTCGGCTTTCACAAACTTGAGACGTTGTTTGTGAATTTTGATGGAGAAATCATGGTAAATGGAGACTTTTGCGGTGTCGTGTATGATTTCCTATTTTTGTGGGCTTCCATAATCCAGAGTCTTGTAATGAGGGGCCTTAGTGGAGGAGGAAGCCTAGCAGTGATGCTATGGGCCCGTTCCATGATGAAAGTGGGCGAGAAGATATCCTAGCTTGTCCCTGAACTAATTTTAAACAATAAGTTCAAGATTAGCACCTTCCACTCTGGAAAACCCAGCAGCCTAATAGTATTTCCTTGGCTTTGGCTGTAAGATCCTTTATTTGTTATGTCATATTAGTGAGGTTGTCAGGTATGGAGGCTGTTGTGTCTTCCAATGTACTCAAGTGTATCTCTGCTTCAGTAGTGCTCTCCCTGATTTTTTGCAAATCATAATTTAGGCCAGGTCAGACATAAAATTGTCAAATTTGCCTACAGTGACCGCATGGTTATTGGTGATGAGTATCATGAGTTCAGATAGTGTGGGTTGGTCTGGTATGGCCTGCTGTGACTCCCTGCTCTAGTCATGTAAAGGAGAGAGTGCTGGGTAGTTATAGAGGGAAGCTGGAGGTATAGGCCTTGTCACTCTTGTGGGCTAAGTGATCATCTGGCCGGTCTCTGGCATATTTTACCAGTTTTTTGGCTGCTGCGGATGCAATGCTTCTGCAGTCAGAGTTGTCAGTGCTGGTAAGGTGTTTGTGTAGTACACTGCTAGGAGGCATCAGGGAGCCATGAGTGCCATCTTGGGAGCCGGTCTGTGAGAGAGATCGTCTGTGCCTGGGCTTATAGCGTAAAAACTAGCTGTGGATAGAAACCAACACTCCAGGTTCTTCAGACTCGTAGGTGAGGTGAAATGATTGCTCAAAAACAAATGATTAAAATAACAGTAACAAAGTTAAAGAATAGTGTGTGGTGCACTTTATCACTGTTTTGGATGAACTATGTATTAACTGCATTAAGTGCATTATTGTACTATCTAATTCATTTCGATTCTATATATTACCTCATTTAAGCCTCTGATATTTAAGGCTTATGTATAATTACAAACATTATTTGTAATCCTCCTATACTTTGCAATATATGAGATGTAATGTTATCTCTTTCACTAGAATGCTTTTGTGATTTAGAACAGCAACATGTTTTAGGAAAAAAGATTCAACATTACATAATGCATTACAATTTGGTAGAGTGTTTGTAGCAATTACAGTTAATTTTTGAGATTACCTATTAGGCAGGGGTGCTACCAGTAGACCTAAACAGCTTATCTAAACTACCCTTCTGTTTTATTCTTTTCATTCAGATATTTATTCTGTTAAGATTACATAAGAAATAGTTGTTTTTTAAATATAGCAATATAAATTCTGTATATATACAAAATATATACAAAATGGGACTTCTACTCCAATCCAATAGTCCACCAATACATCAAAATCTCTATGTATTGGTGGACTATTGGATTGGAGTAGAATTCCCATTTTGTATATATACATTTATAAGTGTTGTGTACACTCCAACCCTATATAGCCTACCAGTTACCCACATGTACAAAAACACATCCTGCTTAAATGGTTCTGCTTTTGTAATATAAATTCTGTTATAAATCAATATATTGTCCATGGAAAAGAATGCTTACAGTGATATTATGGATGTAGATCTTAATGGGTCAATATCACTAAAAGTAGACCCCACATTAGTAAAGTATGGGCCCTCCTGTATTAGGGTGTGCTAGGCACTTATTCAAATATATAGTTTGGTAAGCTGCCCAATTGTTCAGTAGCTGGAAAACTGGAAAGAAGTAGAATAAGAAAGCAAATAATTAAACTATAAAAAAGACAAAATGAAGACCATCACCCAAAACCCAAATATTTGACCCCACAAAGAGTTTCCTCAAGCAGAAGAAAGACTCAAACCTCAAGGTCAGCAGGATCAGTTGTGTTGGAGATGGAGTAGTCTGAAAGCTTGGGCCCAACAAGATCGGAATGATCATAGCAGATAAGCTGGCCCCGTCCATTCTACAAAGAAACCAAACAACGGTAAACATTGCTCTGAAGATCTGGTTAAATGGCAGCACAACAGACATGTACAGTAGGTATAGGCATACAGATGGGGAAATCAAGTCTTATTTCAATTGTATGGAAAAAACGCTGGGCAGGGTATAACAAAAATAATTCTCGAACTTTGCTTATACAGAGTGGTACCTGAAAGTCTCTGCTTAAGACGGCCATGACTACTGTTAAAGAAAACATCAACTCTCCAGCAGTTTTGCTTTGATTGCAACACTCTTGAAGAGTGTGCTCCCAATCACAAACTCTTGCTTTTATTTTTACATTCCTTGGCATCTAAAAAAAAATGTATACTTGCCATTAACTGTATTATTGAATAAAATTGGGTCATGCACACTTGCAATATAAAGAAAAGATAAACATATCAGCTATATAAAAGGGTCGTAAACGCTTTTTGAAAAAAGGGAAAATCAGCTCCAGCTTATTCAAATAAGTACATAAGTCTGAGGTTAGGGTCTTCAGGTAAGAAGTGATTACTCACCACATAAAGGAAGAGGCCCAGGTGCACTGCCCTGTAACCTCAGCACGGGAAGCAGACAAACCAAAAATTCTTTGGAGCAGGCACTCAATGAAGGCAATCTTCCACCAGGCAGTTAGTTCAAAGTGAAAAAAGTTTATTGTGTCCACAGCCTTGTGTTTCGTGTTACAAACACTTAATCATAGGCTTAAAAAAATATTAAAATGAGTATCCTTATATGGCCAGGAAAAAAAAGCTTTTTTATTTGTATAACAGCATTTAAAGTGAATAAATCATTCACAAGGCAAAATGTACATGGACCTCCTTCTAATTATTGGAGTTGACTGTTTAAGCTACAGCCATCATTGCTAACACAACGGCCACTTAACATCATACAATGACATTCCTGACAGCTTTTGCAAAGTGTTTAAGTTCTTCCAGATTTAAAGGATGACTTCTACGAATGTCAGTTTTCAAATTCCCCCGCAAGTGTTGATAGGATTAAAAAAATACACAAAACACAGAAACCCCTAATATACCCATCACAGTTAACTGTTCTTCAAAAAGTATGAATAAATGCCACTTTCTATGCTGAAATCCAGCTGTTTAGCAGTTATGTTCTTTCTGCATCATTTGAAATCCTGGCAGGGAAAGAGGAACTGAAACACTGATATTACAAATTGTAACAAGTTCTCCACAGCTTACAGACAGCATTAAGGAACTACATAACCCACAATGCATTGCACTGTGATGTTCCATTCCTTATTGAAATCATGTGTGCAGGGAATTGTGGGGTTTGGAGGATGCAAGCTGAGGACAGATGGTTGCTGATACAAAGTAACAATAGTCAACAACAGTCAACAAGTAGTCAGAGCAGGGGACTCGTTTAGGAAACTGTCAGAAACCATTAAAAATCATGAAAAGTCTGCATATTTTTTAATTAATGTATATTGCAAAATTGCTTGGAATTATGTTTACTTTAAAAAAAAAGCTTAAGCTATGTTTGTGTGGCGCCCCCCTTTAAATTTGGACCTATTACTGGCCACTTCTGACCATTCTGGTACTTTGCCTTTAACCTTTAACCATTGGTGCATTCTGATGTGTGCTTCGGGCCATTTACCTGCTGGAAACCCATCATCTAGACCTAGCTTTTTGTATTGCTCTCCAAAATACCTTGATTTTATTACACATTAACACTCAAGGTACCCAGTCCCAGAAGCAGCAAACGAACCTTAAAATACAAGTAAACCTCCTTCATGACAACTTCATCTCATATGACCACAGGACATTGTCCAAGAAGGAACTAGGCTTGTTGAGGTGGATTTTTCGTGAACCCCAGTTGGGCTTTATGTTTCTCAGTCAGCTCTGGTATTTTGTTGTTTATTTTTATATAATACACAAAAGCCATGAATATCTTGTAAATTATATCCTTATAAAAGGTGAGTTCTGATGTCATCAGTTATAAACAGTGAGTTCTGATGTAATTTCTGTCACGACTCACTGAAATTTAAGTATTATAATAAATAAAGTACCCCCAGCTGTAAAACATGAGGACATTAGAAGTTACCTTGGAGTTCCATGACATTTATAAAAACACTCAGCCGAACTCCTCGGTAACTTATAATATAATTATATTTTACAAGAGGGGGTACTTTATTCACTATATAAAAGACAACCATTTAACTTACACGTGGAAAAAAAGACATCCAAAAATTCACCAACAATATGAATGAAGGCCGCACTTCCATTAATAAGATAGTGGAGCACAATTACTAGAGACTTGATTTTAGCACTAAATGATGCCTAAAAAAAGCAATTGGGACATACACTGGGTTTCCTGACTTCTGGCTTTATAGAACCATTGAAAACTTTTGACAACCCAAGTTACCTTGGTAACTTTAAAAGAAAAATGGTCCCCAGCACTATCTTGCAACAGCAGCTGTGTTCTTTTCCTATTGGCTCGCCTCCTTCTGTCACTTCGGGTCCTTGAGTCAGAACTTTCTGACTCGTGACATCACTTCCGGAAGTGACGCGGCGGACCAGTCGCTTTATAGCTGCAAGCTGCTTTGCACGCCGGCGTTTGAAGAGAACAGTGAGTGAGTGTTGTAGCAGCAACATCGCTTTTTTTCGCATCTCCTTCGCCTCCTGGTCGCTTCAGTGCTACAGCATTCATTTTCTCCTCTCATTCACGTCGTGACCCTGCGCTGATCTGAACTCTGATATCGCACCACTGGCGTAGGTCTGTCATGGACATTCATTTATTTCATTAGTACGTGCAGTTGGGGGCACAGCAGGTCTGGGATGTGCTACTGTTATTCACATAAGTGCATGGGGGGCACAGGTCTGATGTTCTGTTATTCCTATCAGTTCATAGAACGTGGGGCACAGGTCTTGGGGTCCTATGAATTTCTGCAGGGGGGGGGGTCACAGGTCTTGGTTTCAGGGTTTCAACCCTGTTCCTTCCCGATTGTTGTGTTACAAAAGTGGTCAATAACGTTTCACTATATGTTTCAGCATTGGATAGTCAAATTGCTAACAGTAATGTAATCATGACAGGGTGAAGGTCGAAGAATCTCATTGCGGTATTATTGTTGTGTGCTGCTTTAGTCTGCTATTTTCTACTTGCCATGTCCAGCTGATTCTATTTGACATTGTAACTGCTCCTTTATGCATGATTCAGCGCTAATCTGCAGTGCTCTGTCTTGGTTCCCTGAAGGTGCGGTTGGAAGAGTACTGTGTTACCATTCGCATTTTTAAGCATGCTTTGCGTAGAGGGCAAAGACAGTCCGGGAGAAGAATGCTCTGGTGATCTCGAGTTAAACGGCCAAGGATTTAAATCTCAATGTGAACTTTGGAAATGCCATGAAGGTACAGGCCATACTAACAGCAAGTGCTCCAGCTCAGCCTGTCAGTGTTCCACTGGAGACCAGGATGCCCTAGTAAAGTTCTGTTGCACCCCCGAGAATGTAAGCATGCAGCTCCCCCATCCCACTGGCACAGGAGAAGATGTTACTCCACCTCAGGATGTTGGGACACTATCTCCTGGAGGGCGGAGGTTGGGAGTCAGCATTGAGCTGCAAATGAGAGCGTTTACTTTATGCAGAGAGTACCTGAGAGGAGCCTGGAGGGAGATCCAGCCACATCAATTTAAAGTGTCTGTGGTCAGGTAAATCACCAAATCCAATAGTTATGGGGACGTTTGTGTTTTAATATTTGGTAAGAGTCCTCCTCACCATATACCAATTGTACAGTAACCGTTATATCAACCTCTTGGTACTGTACTAAGAATATTTAGGGTAACAAACAAATCTCACCCTACTGACTTTAAGGTTGGGCTTCCAAGATCAGCAGTAGCAACGAAAAAATTAAAGAAGCGATGCTGTTTACAACCAGCGTACCCTTGGTACCTCCAAATTTAATTGTGCAGAATAAAGCCAAACGTTTCAGGAGCATAACACTCCCTTCCCCAGTGATACGAGGAAGAGAGCGTGAGGCTCCTGAAATGTTTGGCTTTATTCCGCACAATTAAAGTTTGGAGGTACCAAGGGTACACTGGTTGTAAACAGCACTCCTTCAATTTTTTCGTTGCTACTATTGATATATCACGCCGGGTCACGTGATCGGAAGTAAGCAGGGCTGCAAGCTGACTGAGATTTGTTACATATCGTGAGTGTATTTGAATTCTTTTGATAGGGCTTCCAAGATCAGCCTAAAGAATCATTCACCATATATATTGTCCATTCAGACTGCTTTGACTGCCTCTGTCAAGTTTGTTGACTCCTGCTCTAGCACAAATGCTATGACTTGTCCTGAATTTAGAGAGAGAAAGACATGCAGTCTGACGCAATGCTGTACAAAGTTCATTTTGCGAGGGCTTGCTGACTTGTGTAAATTCTGAAAGATTATGTCATTAGTGTACCAAAAGCTGCACATAGAACATATGATGTATTAAGACAGATATTTGCAACGGGGTTGTGTTTCAAATGGCAGAAAAATGGTGTTAAAGGGGTTGTTCACCTTCAAACTACTAGATGTTTTCCGATAGATCACCAGAAATTACTTTTACAATTACTTTTTATTTTCTATCTGTCACCGTTTTTCAAATATTTAAGTGTAAAGTGTCTTTTTTTTTTCGTGTAAAGTAGCTCTGGGAGGGGGGGTCGTCGACCCTGTAAACTGTTCAAATTGATACATTTAGTTGATACATTTCTTATCTTTGTCCCTGCTGAGCAGAATCTCTGGGTTTCATTAAAGGCAGCTTTTAGAATAGTTGCCAATATTCAAGAGATGCTGCTGAGAAATGTATCAACTAAATGTTGCAAAATTTTAACCGTTTAGAGTCTGCACCTGAATTACTGAGCTGCCAGACTGAAACACCAGAGACAGGAACTTTAAACTTAGATTTTTGAAAAACAGTAAAAAAATAATGGAAAGTAATTGAAAAAAGTCTTTATTTATGGGGAACTATTTGAAAACAACTCCACTGAAAAAAAGTGTTTGAAAGGTGAACAACCCCTTTAAGGTTGTTTAGTAGGAAAACAAGGTAAAAATCTAGGAAGGGAATTATTTCTTTCCAGAAATCTTACAATCCTAAAAAAAGGGTCATAACCTAAATCCACGGCTACTGGACCTTTTAATATAATCCTAGGGTAAGGTGATTATTGTTATCCCTGATTTATATAGCGTATGGATATTACACAGATTAACTTAGTATCTGCCCCAGTGCAGTATACAGTGTAACTTCCCTATTGTATAACATACACATACTAAGGTCTGTTTTATCAGCAGCCAGTTAACATGCCTTTATATTTTTTAGTGTGGGAGGGAACCCACTTGGTAAACGTGCAAACATAGGTCCCTTGCAGACCATCTGATTCAAATGCAAATATTCTCCTAGGGCCCCATAGTATTATTGATCAGCATAATGCATAGCTGCCTGGAAGATGTAATCCTTACAGTCATAGTAAAGGGTCTTCAGGATTTCAATTTACTGCTTAGTAGCAGCCTTTATCTACAATATGTTATACAATATGCAGACTGTGTCTTTCAGATGGATTACAGGAGAAAGTGGAACTCCAATCCAACATGTATTTTTGATTGCACCAATTTCATAACTTTTTGATTCTGTGAATACCAAAACCAAAGGAGAAGGAAAGTTACAATCACTGGGGGTGCCAGATGTTAGCACCCCCCCCCCCGTTATATTATATAGTGAATAAAATTACACACTCTTGTACAATATAAGGATATTATAAGTTACCAAGGCCATATAAAAACACGAGGTAACTTCTAATATCCTCATATTTTGCAACTGGGGGTACATTATTTATTATAATACACAAGTTTCGGTGAGTAATGTGACAGAAATGACATCAGAACTCACAGTTTATAACTGATGACATCAGAACTCACCGTTTATAAGGATATAATTTATAAGATATTCATGGCTTTTGTGTATTATATTCACATACCTGATACTCTGGGCCCTGGGTATTTCTTGAGGAGCACCGTGTATACTTCTGCTCCTCGTATCTGAAGAAGAGGATGGTTCCATGGTGCTCCTCCAGAAATGTCCTGGACTGTTAGGTGAATATAAGCAGTGGGGGTGCCTAACCTTTTGCACCTCCAGTGATTTTTAACTTTACTTCTCCCTTAATTTATTAGATTCTAGATAAACCAAAAAAAATGCATCATCTGTGAAGAAAGCAGTTCACGTTCAAACGGAACATCCCTACTCTGATTACAGTACAGTGTTGACTTTGAAACACAGTTTCTTTTCCATGTAAACTGGTAAAATAGTAACGGGTTGAGTGGTCATCTTGAAGCTTAAGGACATTCACCTTTTTTTTTTTTTTTTTTTTGTCTTTTTCTTTACTTTCTTGATAGTGGTGGACTAAGTAACCTTCTTTATAAGTGCAGTCTCGCAGACACACTCAAAACGCAGTCTACTGAACCACGCCAGGTTTTGCTACGGCTGTACGGTGCAATTCTGCAGGTAATGTGTAATTTCAGCATCTCTGTTTTGGTGTATATATTGTTTTCTTCAGACATGTATGAGTTATTTTCCAGATAAGAGGTCTTACAAGGTCAGGGGCCATTCTTTAAGGTCGGATCAGTGTAAGGGTGGTAGGCCCAGTTACTAAATAGAAATTAAACTCGAATTCACAGTTGAACACAATTTACAAAAGCGCATCAAATTATAGTACACCCTTTACATTATGGGGTCTGTTAACCAACAATCGATTCTTCATTTTTCCACGAATCTTGAAAAATTTGTGCTTTTCCTATATTTCTTAACTGCTCTCAAAGCTTGACATTTAATTGTTAAAAACACTAAAAACTTTCATACAAAAATTCACCAGGTAAAAGTTGTAGAGGTCCTATAGAAGTCAATGGGAGCTGCACTAATCTTATTGGACTGTTTTCTTTTATCACTCCTGACTTTTAGAGATTTCAAATTTTTTTAGGTATTTATATTTTTTTAGTGCATCGTTCAGTGCTGTTTTTTGTTCATACTTTAGATTTGGATCTTTTAATAAATATATTCTCATGTATGGATTTTTTTTTTTTTAAAACAGGATTCAGTTCACCCATGGAGGCAGATTTTATATATACTTTTTTTTTTTTTAATTTGGTGGGGTAACAAAACTCATGCAATGTTTTTTTTCCTGCAACTGTGTGTTATTTTGTTTTCTCAAGCACTAGCACATTTAAGGAAGACTTTATAAATTAGACACAGTCAATGAAAAAAGTCTCTGGCAAAAGAGCCTGAAGATTTTAATAAACTTTTTTTTTTTATTTATTTATTTATTTTTTACATTTTAAAAAACAATTCCCATTAACATGGCAGCTTTTATTTGCCTAATTTTATCATACATACATGTTTGTTTTTTTTTTTTTACTCTTTTTAATAAAATGCAATTCAAAAAGTATTTTTCCTCAAATCAGTGAAAAGGGCAATTGGAAATAATGATAAATCTGTGCCTCTGTTATTGTACGTTTTCTGAAACTATATATCATGATAATAAAACCAAATATTTCAATTTCATGCTGAACCCATATAGTTTAATTTATCAGAATGACATAGGCTTTTCATCAGTTGATAATACTTAGTCTGGGTTTGTACATATGTATTTCCTTTTTTTCTTGCTTTGCTGAATGTGCATGTTGTTCTTTTGTTTTTTATAGGGTGTGAACTCTTTGGTTCAGGAAAGTGTTATATTTGCAATCCTAGCAGAACGTTCACTTGGCCCACAGTTATATGGTGTATTTCCTACAGGACGTCTGGAAGAGTACATTCCGGTGAGATGCAATCCATGGTGTATTGCTAATACAGCTGGCAAACGTTCCAAGTATTTTGTATTTCATTTTGAATGATGCAGGCACTTGCATGAACAAGCAACTGCACAGGAGTTTTAATTCATGGCTCCACCTTAATTCCTTTTGCATTAATACCTTATTAATATCTCCAACACAAATCCCCAAGGATACATGTTCAATACCAAACATGTTCTGGCAACTTGTTTTTCTCCATGCACAGTGTTAAAATGTTGCACTTGCATGAACAAGCAACTGCACAGGAGTTTTAATTCATGGCTCCACCTTAATTCCTTTTGCATTAATACCTTATTAATATCTCCAACACAAATCCCCAAGGATACATGTTCAATACCAAACATGTTCTGGCAACTTGTTTTTCTCCATGCACAGTGTTAAAATGTTGTACTACAACACTTTTCCGACTATCTCCTTATGTCTCCATTATGTTCTAACAGTCTGGTGCCTACTTGCCATTTAGTTGACTCAACATATCTAAGTGGCATTTATACGCAAATATGTATATTACTGCTATTGTTTTACAATTAATGAAGCTAGTAACTCTATAGTCATGATCTCTCTTTAAATGCATAAAACTGTTACCTACCTGTTCTCTATTGTAGCCAGAATTTATTGTACTCAGTAGCAAATGTTTTATTATAAAAATATTGTAATAGTTGAGTGAAAGAATATAATCAGGCTCAAGTATACTTTTTGGGGTTGAAAGTCCTTCTGAGGTCAGCACCCCCTACAGAATCCGGTTGGATCTTTCCATTTTTTTTAACAGCTTAAGTTATACAATGCATTTGTTTGGCATGTTTATTTGTCTGTTATTGTGGGTTTGTTTGCTGTTTGCCTTTAATCTTTGCCATCTTTTCCAGAGTCGGCGACTGGTGACACCAGAGCTTAGTTGTCCAGACATGTCAAGCGAGATTGCTGAGAAAATGGCCAGATTCCACAAGATGGAAATGCCTTTTAATAAAGAGCCAGTGTGGTTATTTAGGACAATGGAAGAGTAAGTAGAATAAATGAGTGCTGAGGCCATGTAATGCTTTTCTACCAAAATGGAAAAGGTAGAAAATAGTTGTATATTTAAATATATTTGTTTCCCCAGAACCTTATTACTGCTACTTTTTACAACTAATCTTTTTATTCAGGTCCTCTCCTATATTCCAGTCTCTTATTCAAGTCAATGCACGGTTGCTAGGTTATTTTGGAATCTAGCAACCAGATTGCTTAAACAGCTGGAGAACTGATGAACAAAGGCTACGTAACTCATAAACCAAAAATAATAAAAAGAAAATAAAGAAAAACATTTGCAAATTGTCTCAGAATATCACTTGCTACATCATACTAAAAGTTGATTTTAAGATGAACAACCCCTTTAAATTAATTCCAGTGGTACCATGTAGTGCTACCGTATATAGCATCTGTTATCTGCTTCACATATATGAATTCTACAGGACAATTTCACCCATAGCTTCATCGTAGATTATTCATATACATTAGAACTTTTGAAGCAAACACATTTTCTTCACCTATGTTAAATGATAAATTCTCTATTTAAATGTATACAAAACATATTTTTCAATTACTGGCCTTTTAACTCTAAAACAGATTTGCATACAGGAATGGATTATCCTGAATAAGATTTTTAACTTACTACCAATACCACCATTTATCTGAGGAAGATGCTTGGCGCCACCAAAAATTCACAGTTAATAAATTAACATGATTTTGACACTAGTTTGGACTGTCTCTTTTGCGGTAGTATCTTGTATTTTGCACCCAGCACAACACACCATATAAGCTAAAAAGCATATGGCCAAAATAAAAAGGTTAATTTTTTAATTTTTTTTTCTCTGAAATTTACCTAACTGCTTGCTTGAGTATTGATTCATGTTCTACCGCCTCATTCTCTCCCACAGGTATATGTCTCAAATATCCCTGCTTTCCTTTACAGAAAAGGGTGACATGGAGAAGTTCAACCAGTTGAAAAGTTTTTGTCTGGAGGAAGAAATGCAAAATCTCAAGTGAGAAAAAATGCCATTGAATATTTAATTTTCAGACAATCACCATTTATCTTTTAGGCCTCTGGCATACATGGTATTTAAAATACTGCTTTGTGCAGTGCTTGTAAAATACACGTGCATCTGTTATTATAGATCCGCAATTAGGTCCATAAATATTTGGACAGAGAACTTTTTTTTCTAATTTTGGTTATGTACCACAATGAATTTTAAATGGAACAACTCAGATGCAGTTGAACTGCAGACTTTTTGCTTTCGTTCAGTGGGTTGAATAAAATGATTGCATAAAAATATGAGGAACCAAAACCTTTTTTTTAACACAATCACTTAATTTCAAGGGCTCAAAAGCAACTGGACAATTGACTCAAAGGCTATTTCATGGCCGTTGTGTGCAATTCCTTCGTTATTGTATTATCAATGAAGCAGAGTTGATTTGATTTGAGGGGGGGTGGGTGCTTGTATGTGGAAGATTTAGCTGTGAAGAGACAACATGCGGTCAAAGGAGCTCTCCATGCAGGTGAAATAAGCCATCCTTAAGCTGCAAAAACAGAAAAAACCCATCCAAGAAATTGCTACATTATTAAGAGTGGCAAAATCTAGAAAGAAAGAAAGCACTGGTGAACTCGGCAACACAAGACCTGGATGTCCACCGGAGAAAACAGTGGTGGATGATCATAGAATCCTTTCCATGGTGAAGAGAAACCCCTTCACAAAAGCCAAACAAGTGAACAACACTCTCCAGGAGGTAGGCGTATCGATATCCAAGTCTACCATAAAGAGAAGACTGCATGAAAGTAAATACAGAGGGTGCACTGCAACTTGCAAGCCACTCATAAGCATTAAGATTAGAAAGGCTATATTGGACTTTGCTAAAAAAAAAAAAACATCTAAAAAAAGCCAGCACAGTTCTGGAAAACCATTCTTTGGACAGATGAAACCAAGATCAACCTCTAAAAAAATGATGGCAAGACAAAAGTATGGAGTGTCAATCTCCACTGATTTGAATAAGATCTGCATGTGTGCAGTCATGCATAGCAGAGTGAAGGTCGGCTTGAAAATGCCTGTTTTCATGTATTTAGGCAACCTTTGCTGTGTTTATCTGCACGGAAGATCTTGGAGCCAACACTCTGTCTGTCCTTGGCTTAAGAATATTTTCACTGGACAACTCCATGTCATACGTAATGGGATAGCCCCCGCCCCAGTGCTCCCGTCAGAAGGACCCTCCCCAAAGCTTTAAAAGCCCAACCCCACCCCCAAATCCGGTGTCTTTTTTTCCTTCTGCTTCAGTTTATTTTTGCTCCTGTTAGAAGCAGTTTTCTTTTTAACCTTGGGGAAGCATTAGGGCTTGCTGTAAAGCGTCCTAGGGACTGGGGTTTTGGTCCTTGTGATCTTTTTCCCCTAAGCACATTACCTCAGGTATGAAGTCCTCAGTGTTTCATCATCTGGATCAGGTAGGCACAGTATTACTGTGGCTTATTTCACTGGTTTGTCCTTGATCCATGTGCCTTCACGGCCTGATTATAATCTGTCCGATGGCAAGTGCTATGTCCCCCCATCCGTATGCCTACCTGGGCATGTCTGAAAAGCGTCCAGCGGCATTGGGGTGTATGGTCCCTACACCCCTTATGATTTTTACGGATGGGAGAGGGAGGTGGCAGTTACTTAAGGTTAACCTGTTGGAATCCCAGGTTTGTCTTAAGAGAGTGGGGTTAACAAAATGGTTAGTTAGCGGCCTAAACCTTATGTCCTCCTTCTTTTTTCCCCATACTGGGGTATTATTTTCTTTTTCTCTTTTTCTGGAGGAATTTAGGTTTCAGAGCCAGCTGCCTCCCTCACAAGTCTTTCCCAAGGTTGAGGTAGTTTACATAAAAAAAAAAAAAAAAAAAGGGGCCTTTGATCTACTAGCAGTTAAACATTTAGGCTTAGCTGGTAATGCCATCCTGATGCTGGAGTCTCTTAACTCTTAAGAATGGATGGACCCGATTGGCCATTGTGGAAATGGTGACTGATCTGTATGCTCTATGAGCAATTTTAATGCAATGCTAATTTGCATGTTCTATACTGATTGTATGGTAATGTGGATCTACAGGTTCTGGGAGCAGCAGCTGTAGTTAATTAGATAATTACTTTGGAGGTCAGTGTCAGGTGCAGTTAATGAACAGGTATTCCCCCTCTCACTCCCTCCATTAGCAGATCAGAGTGATTCTCAGAAGCATCAGGTAAGATTCTTTGTTAGAACTCTGTTCTATTGTTAGAAAGTTTTGTTAGTTATATTAACATGTACTTCTTTTATTCTGCTTTCTGAGTCTAGCTAGCTTAGAAGCAAAGGCAATGCTGTAGGGGAGTAGAACACTGTCCAGCCAGTGTATGCATGTGTGCGTATGGGGAATTGACAGAGACTGGCCTCATGACTCTTGGCTTTGGCAGAGTGCTCTGTCTGCATAATGTAATAACCATAAACAAAGGCACAGGTTATACATTTCTTTGGTCCTCCTACTGTTTATTATTACAACCAAACTGAATGTATATGTGGAAACATTTCAGTGGTTCCAGAGCTGGCTTAATAACCAAATATCAATGTACAGGTTACACATTTTTAGTCCTGCTACTGTTTAATATTACAACCAAACTGAATGTATGCGTGGAAACATTTCAGCGGTTCTGGAGCTGTCTGAATAACCAAATAGAAATGTACAGGTTACACATTTTTTGGTCTGGGCACTGCTTAATATTATAACCAAACTGAATGTATATGTGGATACATTTCAGCGGTTCTGGAGCTGGCTTAATAACCAAATATAAATGTACAGGTTACACATTTTTTGGTCTGGGTCCTGCTTAATATTACAACCAAACTGAATGTATATGTGGAAACATTTCAGTGGGTCCAGAGCTGCCTTAATAATCAAATATAATTGTGCATGTTACACATTTTTTGGTCTGGGCACTGCTTAAGATCACAACCAAATTGAATGTATATGTAGAAACATTTCAATGGTTCTGGAGCTGCTTGAATAACCAAATATAAATGTACATGTTCTACATTTCATGGCCCGGGCATTGCTTAATATTACAACCAAACTGAATTTAGGGAGAGATAATTCAGTGGTTCTGGGGCTGGCTGTAATAACCAGATATGAATGCACAGGTTATATATTTCTGTGGTCCTGCTACTCTTCAATACTACTACTAAACTGTATGTATATGTGGAAACATTTCAGCACTTCTGGAGCTGGCTTAATATCCAAACATAAAGGTATATGTTATACATTTCCTTGGTTCCGGACACTTCTTAATTTACAACCAAACTGAATGTAGGGGGAAACATTTCAGTAGTTCTAGGACTGGCAGTAATAACCATATATGAAGGCACAGGGTGTACATTTCTTTGGTCCTGTCACGGTTTTTAATATTACAACCAAACTGATTGTGTATGCTTCCAGTGGCTTGGGGCCGACTAAGACAATAACCAAATATAAATGTACATGTTATACATTTCTCTGGTGTGGACACTAATTAATATAACAATCAAACTGAAGGTATGGTCAGTGATTGGTGTGGGAAGGATTAAGGCATTTTCCAGATGGTGCCTATACAGCTATCAGGTTGGTATGTAAGCATGGTAACATAAGTAAATGTTCTAGTGGCCCCGTGTCATGTTTGTTTTATACAACTTTTGAGTTAAGTTAAAAGCATGGACTACTCTTGCAAACTGGCAACTTGGGGATCATAGGCTTAATGTAGCACTAAGACAGGCTTAAATGCAGGAGTCAAGTCAGGTATAAGTATTATAAACTTATTTAAATGCAGAAGCTATGCTTAGGATAATTTTATTATCTTATATACAGCAGTCAATATTGGCTTAAGGGACAGTGCCAGGGTAAGTATGACTCAACCAATATATAAATTATAGATGCATTAAAGGTAGGTCCCATTACGTATGACATGGAGGTAATTGATTTAAACATATATCTGGTCTAAATGGATTGGCTGGGGCCAATTCTGACTTATATAAGGGTTATGTGAGATATAGTATTGACAAAGGTCAATATAGGCATGTGTATACACCGGTTTGAGAGTAGTGGTCAGTTCTGGTTCAAATGGCTATACGGTAAGTGCGCTTAGGCAGCAAGCAAGCAGCAGATAGTTATGCAATTGATGTATTATAATAGCTGTCTTGTAGACCACAACCATTGAGGTACAGGTGGTCCATATTATTACATTCACACTTGTTGGCTGGCAATAATCAGCCATGGGAAGTCACTAATTAGAATAAGTGATCTATGACTGGACTTATGCCTGCTTATCTGAAAAAGAAGCGATATAATGTATCCTGCTTTTGCGATAGGGTAGGCCTTGGGCTAATTATGTGCATGTATATATTTATATATCTATAGATATTCGTGTGTAGGTATATGATGTTATATTATATATGAATGTTCAGCAAGGATACTAATACTGCCACAGCCTGAGCCTCAGGAAGATAACGTATTACTCCTTGGGAGTGGCAAAGGCTCCGTATGTTCTGAGGGTAAACCAACGTCTATTCACATATCCGGTATGATATTCATCAGGATCTTTTACTTTGGCTACGGGTATTCAACTTATTATCTGGCCTCAGTCTAGAAGACAGTGGGCACAGCAGTCAGTGCAAAATTAGTTACTGTGTATGCACTGGGTTCACTGCTGCCTCATGGTTTTGGAGCTTTGCTAGGAGGTATACCATATCACAGACCTATCCAGCCTACCTCAAGTACATCCAGGGACCAATTGTCTTACTGAAGGAATATTCATTGGCCATATTATATTAATGGAGGTCATATAGAGTGGGTTGTAAAATTAGGTACACACCATCAATGTGACTGTAGCCAAGCTCGCAGACCCATGGTTAAAAAAAAAAAAAAAAAAAAAAAAAAAAAAAAAAAAATTTTCACAGGGTCAAGATAACAAATTATTCTTCTCTCTTGATAATCCTTATTGATGATCGAAGGCATGTGGGATTTTTTTCTTTTTAAGGGTCTATGCTAATTTGTGACTTGCCTTTCAGACCGCCATAGACTGACCTAGCTAATTGAGGTTGGTATTCCATAGGTTACCATCAGGTCAGGATGTTTACAAACATTGTCTTATTGAAATTATGCTTTCTGGACTAAGTCTGCAGTATCGGCCTTTAGGAAAGGCCCTGGTTATGGCATATCTAACCATAGACATAGACATCTTAGTATAGGTAGTAGAGGTGTTCCAATCTAGAACAATAGGTGGATAATTCTATACCCATATATATATATATATCTCCCCATACCTAGATTATTTCTGATCTTGGATATTTAAGAATAGTCTCAGTGAGCTGTCTAGGTTCCAAGCTAGAACACTAGGATAAGAAGGTAATTAATAGACAGTATTGTATTGGTTAGTTATACTTCCTGGAATAGGTTAATTCCTTCCCATTTGGTAGACTCATCGGAGCATGCCAAACACATTTGGTTCTAGGCCCAATCTAGGGTATACGGTGACTTCAATTATGTCCAGGTCACATCCTTGAAGGCTCGAGTACTGTATCATTGCAAGGATATGCATATCTGCATGTATTACTGTTATGATGCCCACTCCATTGGGCATGCAAATGTTTAATATCCAGACTTGTTGGTGAAGGATCATGAGCTAATGATAAGAACAATTTCAACCCACATAGGAAGATTGCCCAGGCTACTGTATGCTCCTAGATACCTCACATGGCAGGTAAGGTATGCCCTTAGGGGCGGCAGTCTCTCCATGAGTCTCTATGGACTCTTCATGGATAGAATGCATGTGTAAGGGTCCAAGACAAATACAAGTTCCTTATGTGCCCTGTACATTTTAGTATCGAGGAGATGGGGGAGCTCCACTAGGTGATGCCATGTATCTGTAGTGTTTTACAGGGATGGGGCATGTAGAATACGAGTGAATGTTTTCTTTCCCCTACTAAGTCATCTTTTACAGGTACCAGGCTTTTGAGCTATTTGAGCTTTTGGGCACTCTTGGTTGTCACAGCTGCGCTGGTAAGTAGTGTGAGCGAGACTCTGGAGAAGTTACTCTGGGTTTCTATCCACTTCTCCTTCAACTTTTTCAGTGGAATTGGTTCTCTCCTTTCAGGTGGAAGTGTCAGACTGGATTCACACTCCGTAGTATTACTTTGGTGTGGGTTCTTCCTCTAAAGAGTCCTGTTTCTTCTTTCTCTCTGACAGTCCATTTCCTCTGAAGAAAGAGTTCACAGGTTTTCTACAAGGTATTCTCTGTTCACCTGTAGAGGTTTCACTCTTCTAAGTTTTCTCTGGAATAGATTACACTTGGCCAGGTGTCTTTATGTGGAACAATTACCCTCCCATTGGGGATATTAGCTTGCTACGTCCCATTACGTATGACATGGAGTTGTCCAGTGAAAAGAGAAAATCATATCATACTTACCGTAATTTTCCTTTCATGGACAACTCCATGTCATAGTTCCCATCCCTTGTTCGGTAGTTTCTAGAAGCTTATTACGAGACACCGGATTTGGGGGTGGGGTTGGGCTTTTAAAGCTTTGGGGAGGGTCCTTCTGACGGGAGCACTGGGGCGGGGGCTATCCCATTACGTATGACATGGAGTTGTCCATGAAAGGAAAATTACGGTAAGTATGATATAATTTTCTCTTTTTAGTGCATTTGCGTTCTCTCGGAGAACAGTGGCAGTCAAAACACAATCTCTACATAGTTTTTTTTGTTTTTTTTTTTCTGGATTAACAAAGAAAACTGAAATACATTAAAATGTGAAGTGCTTTTAGACTCTTATTTTGTTTGAATTTTCAAAATTTAGGTTGCTGGAAGTATCTCAAGACGATAGACAGCAAGAAAATCATGACACATGCTATCTATTCATTGGAGAGTTAGACAGGCTTATAGTACTTCAACTAAAGGAACTATTACTGGGTATTTTGCATCACTTTCTTGCACTGTTTAAATGCCATAAGCATGTGTCCCGTCTTGTACAGCCATAAAGTATAAAGGTTAATTGTCAATGTTAAAATTGCCACCCAGTGATCCCATTCCTCACCTTGCATAACAAGCAACTGTAGTCTTAACACCTACCAATTGGGTTTTGCTATTATACCTGAAGTTTCTCAACAACAAAAAAAGATTGTATTTAAAATAATAACTATATATCCTTTGGATTTCAATGTATACAAAAGTACATTTTTTTTTTTTTTTCCTGTTACTGGCTATATAAAAAAATCGGACAAACAACAATGATCACGGTCTCATTTTGACATTTGTGTGCCTTTTTTTTTTTTTCTCTTTAGAGTGCTTCTACGATCTACTGCATCACCTGTAGTCTTCTGTCACAATGATGTTCAGGAAGGTAGGTTGAGTGCACCAAATTTTAACAGATTATCCTCTAAATGTAATGTTGTGCAAAGAAAATTACTTTTATATTGTTGTCATTATTCCTCTGAAACAGCAGACTAGTGCATATACTGTATTGGGTTTGGGTGCACCACAGAAATGCACAATGCAGCTCCAAACAGTAGTGACTTCTGTGGCTGTGTTGCCTGATTTGGTGACAATGAATTGTAGGGGTTGGCCTGCTGGCCATTGTGGCCCTAAATTAAACCAGAGCATTTCTTTTTTTTCTGGTTTGAAGGCTGACATAACACGTTGTTTTATGCAAAACCAGTTATTCAGTATTATGACTTTGTATGAAGTGTACACTGATGCAATATGCAAATCCGCTATGTCCATTCAGTAAGATTCACTACTTTAATACATAACATTTTATCTTCACCCCAGTTCATGCTGCATTCATAAGCTCCAACTATTTTTTGCTTTTCTTTCAAATTTTATACAGCAACACTTTTTAAAAAATAATCCAACAGTGTACATTTAGTGCAGTCGATTCAACTGTTAAAATCAGTGGTCTTTTTCCTGCGGCTTTTAAGTTACAAATCCCAACAACTCCATAAAGTCCTACAATTATTTCTACCAACCAGCATCATTTTACAGTAGTTCAGAATATCGGTTTATGTGATACATGGAATGTGACACACTTTTCTATTTTAGAAGTGGTGTTTTTCCCATCAGCTGCACCAAATAAATATTGGCAGGCATCTTTGGCTGCCTCTCAGGTTCTTACAATAACATATTTCAAGTATTTTATTTTTTTAATATGTTTGAACAATGTCAGGAACAATTTTCTCTTTTGAGGCATACTTTTGATGGCTTGATAAAAACTTTTTTGTTTTACCAGGTAACATTTTGCTGCTGTCTTCTCGATCCTCCTCTGCCTCAGACAGGCTCATGCTTATTGACTTTGAGTACAGTAGCTACAATTACAGGTTGGACGAAACACTTGATTTCGATTTCACTTGGAACATTTGCTTTGTTACAATATAGCCTACTTATTCCAATGAAAATTAAGTGGCAGGTATTGTTGGGTGCTACTGCACCTGTGACTGATAAAGAGCCCAATATTTTGGTGCCCTAAAGCAGAGAAATGCTCTGTTACTCTGCAAATATTACATCTTGAAAGGGCTTATACTTGTGTTTGAAGTGTTTTGATCTTAAAGTATTTTTATTCTGTATTCAATTTGAAATACAGTGGTGTGCAAAACTATTTGCCCCCTTCCTGATTTCTTATTCTTTTGCATGTTTGTCACACTTAAATGTTTCTGCTCATCAAAAACCGTTAACTATTAGTCAAAGATAACATAATTGAACACAAAATGCAGTTTTTGAATGAAGGTTTACGTTATTAAGGGAGAAAAAAAACTCCAAATCTACATGGGCCTGTGTGAAAAAGTGATTGCCCCCCTTGTTAAAAAATAACTTAACTGTGGTTTAGCACACCTGAGTTCAATTTCAAAGGTTATAAAGCCATTTCTAAAGCTTTGGGACTCCAGCGAACCACAGTGAGAGCCATTATCCACAAATGGCAAAAACATGGAACAGTGGTGAACCTTCCCAGGAGTGGCCGGCCGACCAAAATTACCCCAAGAGCGCAGAGACAACTCATCCGAGAGGCCACAAAAGACCCCAGGACAACATCTAAAGAACTGCAGGCCTCACTTGCCTCAATTAAGGTCAGTGTTCACGACTCCACCATAAGAAAGAGACTGGGCAAAAACGGCCTGCATGGCAGATTTCCAAGGCGCAAACCACTTTTAAGCAAAAAGAACATTAAGGCTCATCTCAATTTTGCTAAAAAAACATCTAAATGATTGCCAAGACTTTTGGGAAAATACCTTGTGGACCGACGAGACAAAAGTTGGAATTTTGGGAAGGTGCGCGTCCCGTTACATCTGGCGTAAAAGTAACACCGCATTTCAGAAAAAGAACATCATACCAACAGTAAAATATGGTGGTGGTAGTGTGATGGTCTGGGGTTGTTTTGCTGCTTCAGGACCTGGAAGACTTGCTGTGATAGATGGAACCATGAATTCTACTGTCTACCAAAAAATCCTGAAGGAGAATGTCCGGCCATCTGTTTGTCAACTCAAGCTAAAGCGATCTTGGGTGCTGCAGCAGGACAATGACCCAAAACACACCAGCAAATCCACCTCTGAATGGCTGAAGAAAAACAAAATGAAGACTTTGGAGTGGCCTAGTCAAAGTCCTGACCTGAATCCTATTGAGATGTTGTGGCATGAGCTTAAAAAGGCGGTTCATGCTAGAAAACCCTCAAATAAAGCTGAATTACAACAATTCTGCAAAGATGAGTGGGCCAAAATTCCTCCAGAGCGCTGTAAAAGACTCGTTGCAAGTTATCGCAAACGCTTGATTGCAGTTATTGCTGCTAAGAGTGGCCCAACCAGTTATTAGGTTCAGGGGGCAATTACTTTCACACACGAAAATGTAGATTTGGATTTCTTTTCTCCCTAAATAATAAAAACCCTCCTTTAAAAACTGCATTTTGTGTTTACTTGTTATCTTTGACTAATAGTTAAATGTGTTTGATGATCAGAAACATTTTGTGTGACAAACATGCAAAAGAATAAGAGAAATCAGGAAGGGGGCAAATAGTTTTGCACGCCACTGTATATTATTTTTATATTGTGGGGGTTTTTTGTTAGTTTTGGGCTTTTTTTTTTTTTTTTTTTGTGGTAATTTCTACTACTTTCATGATTCTGGTGAGCCACTGTGTTATACCACCTGCACAATGTTAAATGTTAGTATCCCTTTTTCTAGAGGTTTTGATATTGGAAATCACTTCTGTGAATGGGTGTATAACTACCACCACAATGAATGGCCTTTCTACAAAGCACAGCTGAGCGACTACCCTTCCAGGGTACAGCAGGTATGTTCCTTATCTCTTTTGGTTTTCATACCTGTAGCTGAAGAAATGTGTACAAAACATTCTATTGCATCTGTTCTAGTTTAGATCCAAGATATATTTATTTTAAAAAAAATGTGACTGTACAGCTTGAAGAAATGGCCAAAATAAATACTCACCTCCATCTACATACTTGATAATTATAATTTATTATTTTAACATCTTGTTGAGACTGAGTTGAAGCAATGGAATGTTACATTTGGCCATTTGTATAGGCAGCCATGCTGGTGATTATACACCCTGTGTGCCATTGCCCTTACAGTAAGAGTGTAAATACTGAAATCATTATCACTGCACAACATTCATAAATCTTAATCACTGAATTGCCTTTCAACAGCACAAGTGACCAAGGACAGAAAAGAAAAGATATTTGAAGGCGTATGGGTAGAGTAGAAGCAGTTTACAAACTTGCTGCACAGCTCCAGTTTGTCAGCATCCATATAATATAACAAAGGCATGAAACAATAATAATTAAATTGTACTTTAATTTCAATTTTATTAAAATGATCTTGACACATTCTACTTGTAATGGAAATTGTATCCATGTCACAACTAAACCTAACACTTTGCTGTTTCATGTTAAAATGCTTCAAAAATAAAAACATAGTGGAAGTTTGGTGGTTATACTGACCCAATATCTGTCGTTGATAGAAATGTGTCCATGCCACTTATAGAAACAACACATTTCGTGTTTATGGTCCCTATGGTATTCTCTGTAAGGTCGCATGTGATGTACCCTCTTTAAATGTCATCTTATGTTATTGTTATGTATTTTGTACTATATATTTTCAAAACGTCTGTCTGCCATCATTTTCTATCCCTTTTAATTCTGTTTTATTCTTAGCTTCACTTTTTCCATTCCTACCTTTTGGAGATGTCTCCAGGTCTTGGTGAAGGTGATCGCCATGCTCAGGAAGAGGCAATGTTGTTGGAAGTAAATAGGTCAGTATATGACACAAAGCTCTGGATCTCTCCTATTTTGCAGTTTCCCTTTTATCTGGTGGATGCAAGTTTCAATGAGAAAATATTTTATAAAGAGGGATATTATGAAGGATAATTAATAGTTACATGTACCAAAGGGGTGAAGAGGGCATACCCAGAATTCTGTAGTGAATGTGCACTTTTCTAAACTATTCACTTTTCCACTCTTATTTCTCACCTTTAGGTTTGCACTAGCTTCACATTTTTTCTGGGGTCTCTGGTCTATTTTGCAAGCAAAAATGTCCACTATTGAATTTGGATACCTGGTAAGCTTAGAATATGTTCTCTGCATGGTGTTACCTTGCTAAATCTTTTGTTTTATCATAGTTTCAAGGAATAAAAAAAAATGACACTCCACACAGCATACATTCCAACCACTTTCAAATCTACCCTAACAGATTTGGTAACTTAACCCCTTACACAACATTTTGCAGTTCTATAGTTCTGCACTGTACAGTGACATGCAGAGAATATCCGGGTCAAAATCTTAAACATGAAGGCTGATACTGTATATTGTTTCAAGTGGGACAGCAGTTGTTGAAAACTCTTAACAAACAGTATAGGTATATAAAAAAAAAATGCAGTTTGAAAATGAACTTCAATACTCTACGTTTTAGTAAGAAACATTATTTCTAATGTATAAAAAAATATATAATTTTATGTTTTTTCTCTTTTTATTGTAGGATTATGCACTATCTCGATTTAATGCATATTTTGAACAGAAACGCATCTGGACCTAATTTTCATTCGATACTCTTTTGAGCATGTAACAGATTTCTGTGTTGCTGTCTTCAGCAAGAATCTGCTTCCTTTGATGGTCCGATATACCTGCAGTCGTTTCTCACACCTCACACCTATCTACAAGAAAACAAACTTTTACTCTGCACAGTTCTGTGTGCATGTCTGCAGCCTGCATTCCTTTACTTCCTCCTGCCTTTATCTGTATGCTAATAATCTACCTCTGTCTGCATCTTTGAACTCTCTTTATTTTTATACAACCTCATCAGTAGCGCCTACTGTGAAGACCCTTGAGCTTCCTCTAAAAATTTAAAACTTGTATTAATGTACAAGTTAGAATTATGTGTTATTCATTTCAAATTCTGCATATTATTTGCTCCTAATATTTATAGTTTAGTCTATTTAATCCATTTGTATGTTTTGTTAAATGCTAATGGTTTTTATTGTTTGCATTTACTTTATCAATTCACAGTATTTTAATCAGTGACTGAATTTGGTCACATGCAACCAGTGTCGACTGGCCTGGCGGGACACTGGGAAAAAACCCGGTGGGCCCTAACCGGGCCAGACCGCCTCTCCCAATATTTACATTTTGAAAAAAAAAAAGTTTTTGGCAATGCGCATCGCCGCTTGCGCATGTCGGCGTTCATGCATGCACACCGAGCAGCACAGTCGCGCCGGGCTCGGGGGTTGGAGGAGGGCCATGGACCAGCAGTTCCGGTGGGCCCCGGGCCCCCCAGTCTGACCCTGCATGCAACCTATTTTTAAATGCCAAAGAATGAACATAGACAAAACCTTAAATGCTAGCACTGACCTGGAAATTCAGAATGTTGCTAACCTAATAGCTGCTTAGGACTTGTATCCCCATGTATAATAAAAGGCACCAGTTGCTGATATAAAGATATTTGCTTTTAAACTGATCACCAGTAAAAGCTACCTTGTGGTTGATTGGTACAGGTGAATATACCTATATAATGCTTTTATAGCCCCTAAGCTTTTTTTGTTTTTTCATATGGCACTACAATTTAGTTTGCCAAGCTGGGGAAAAAGTGGTGCAGCAATGTTACCTTTTTAAGGTACTTATTCCAGTGCTTATTCGTCAAGGTTATTTTTAACAGCAATGGCATTTTTCCTGAATACGTGTTACTTTTCAGCATTTAATGAGTACAAAGCATATAACTGTTGCAACCACCCCTCCCCAGTATCTGAAATATAATCTTTTTTTTTAAAAAAATATAGGGCATTTAAAGGAACAGTGGTAAAAGCAATACCTTATTTAATTTTAAGATGGAGGTGCAATATGGGAAGATCTTATTTATTCCCCCTTTTCTACAATTGTGTGTATTTTTCACATAAAAAATCCCCAAAAATCTCAAATGTGTGTTTTGTTTTTTTTTTTGCTTTTTTCTTTAAACTCAGATTTCAAAACTCTATTGTGGAAGCATGAACAAACACATTGAATGTAGTGCAATCATATTCTACCCTTCATTTCACAATATCTTTCAAATTAATCTCAAAAACTCAAATTGAATAGCTTGAGTTTTGCCAAGACAACACCCACTGACTTACCAGCTTTTAGAGGCAAATTTTTATATTCATATTTTTGAGGGGTTTCTTGAATTTCGAGAAATTTGAATTTGCAATTTTTGCTGCAAAAAAATTCACATTGTGGTAAAAAGTTGAAATGTTGATAAATGCCCTTTAGTCATGGGTTATGCTCAACAGGTTATTTTAATATTGTTGATTCTTATTTTAAACATAAGCTTAATTTCAACTTCGAGGGCTGCCTGTTCTTTTGTTTCTATACCTTATTTTTTGCACCTCTTTCAACTATTGTTATTTATATAGCATCATCATTTCATGCAACACAGTGCAAATGGAAACAAATAGAAGACCAAACAGTTATCATATTCAAATATTTCTCTGAAACAGGTACAATCGGATATTGTAAGGAGACTGGGGCAGGGCCCTACTTGCAAGAGTTTGCATTCACATCAAAACTACTCCCCCTCCTGTGAAATAATTATGGCAGCCCTCCTCTCTGCTTACACAGCACTGCTATACTTTCTTCATACAACTCTACTACATAAACATAATATGTATTCTTTCTACAACCCTATTTCCCAAAGTGTCTCAGCTCTAAATAACATTGCATTCCCCAAATATACCTCTCCATTCCATACATGCATGATTGATCTGTATCTAGATCACTGCCATAGCCCAACCTTTTGACCAGATGTTTTATCATGCTTCCTCAATTTCTTGATGTTTTTCAGCTACATATTTCACATCCATTCTCTTATTATAGCAGCCTTTAGAAATTCCATTAGTTCCTGCTTAGTCATCATTTATTTGCTTCATGTCCTCCTCCTAACTCATCTCTACATGAGCTAGCTAACACCTATTTTACATGGTTACTCTAGCAGCTTTGCCCCTCAGTTTCTGCTCTGACCGTTCTTCCCATATTTTTATACTAGTTTATCTGCTTATCTACTGGTTAATTTTAATGGAACTTACAATTTGTTGTGCTTTTTGTTATTTATATGTCCGCTATCTCAACAGAAAACGATGTATTTACATGCATAAAAAACTGTTTAAGCAATTACTGTAAATTGGCCACAGATGAAAACTATGCACTGTATCGAAAATAAAAAAGAACAAGCAAAGTAAAGTTTTTTTTGTTTTTTAGACTTAAATTAGAAAATGCAACATTTGTGTTGTTCGTGCAGTACCATAAGGGTATGTCCTTGGTCCTTTGCTTTTTCAACATGTTTATAATAACTTTCAAAGCACAAAAATGTGTTAAACGTGTATTGGAAAGCTGTTTAGGGATTGTGAACCCTTTTAAAATGTTTCTTTGTTTTTATATGAATGTGACCTAAAACATCATCTTTTTTTCAAGCCCTAAAGAAGATTAAGAAAACCTAGTTAAACAAATGAAACAGAAATTATTATATTTGGTCATGTATTTATTGAAAAAATATTCCAATAACATTTCTGCGTGTGGCCAAATCAGTATTTGGTGTTGACTCCCTTGTGCAGCAATAAATGCTACGAAACATAGCACTAACTGTTGATCAATCCTGCATATCAACTGTAGAAATTTTAGCCCACTCATCCATACAGAACCGCTTCATCTCTTGGATGTTGGGGGGGGGGGGGGTTTACTCGCATGAACCACTTGCGTTAGAACTCTCCATTTCATTAATGTCAGGACTTTGACTTGGCCATTCCAGAACACTCCCTTTATTCTTCTTTAACCATTCTTTGGTAGAACAACTTGTGTGTTTAGGATCGCTGTCTTGCTGCATGACCCACAGTTACTTGAGATTCAGTTTGTGTACATATGTCTTGACATTTTCCTTTAGAATTCTCTGATATAGTTTAGAATCCATTGTCTCATCAATGACCGCAAGCATTCCATGCCCAGATGCAGCAAAACCAAAAGAGAACACTCCCACCACCATGTTTCAAAGATGGGATAATGCTCCTCATTTAAGCTAAGTTTAAGTTCTATTTTTGCTTCATCTGTCCACAAGACATTCTTCCAGTATCCTTCTGGTTTGTCCACGTGACCTTTAGCAAACTGTAGATGGACAGTAATATTGCAGTGACTTTCTCCTTGCAACCCTGCCATACAAACCATTGCTGTTCAGTGGATTCCTGAACATAGACATTCGGCAATGTAAGACAGATCTTCAGTTGCTTAGATGTTACCCTGGGTTCCTTTGTAACCTCTCGGACTATTAGACACCTTGCAGTTGGAGTTATCTTTGATGGTCGACCACTTCTGTCTATGGTAACAACAAAAGTCTTGAATTTTCATACGTAGAAAGTTGATGGAGACCAGGATGCACAGTACCTCTGCTGCAAAATATCCTTCTATTTTGTCTAATAAAAGGATATTTTGCTGCATAGGTACTGAATGTCCTTTTCTGTCTCCATCAACTTTCTACATGTTGATTAAATTGTGGTGCCTAGGATGGGTTACAGGAGCAGACATTTAGGACAAAAAGTATATTTTGGTATAGATATTCAAACCTGTTGGGACAAGGGATTTAAGGTATTTTTGGTTTATTATTATTTTTTTCAACCCATGTGTTGTGATGCATTTAAAGTGATCTCTACGCAACTTCAGGCTTTTTATTGCCTAATGTGCATTATAACCCTTATGCACTTACTATTTAGAGTGCAAGTCCAGTTTGATCCAAAATTTTGTATTTTTCAAATGTGATGACAAATCGTTTAAAAAGTATCACTGCTTATATTAGTTTAAAGGGAAAGTATAACCCCCCCCCCTTAGTGACATGAGCTCATACCGTGTCTCCCAATATATATATATATATATATATATATTGGAAAACTGTAAATGTGAACAAATTGATGAAGAACTGTTTATTAAGTAGGAACAATATCGGTTTTGTTTAATGTTTTCTTTATGCTAAATGCAAATTACAGCTATGTCTGCTGTTACTCCTTGCCTCCTGCTCTCACACACAGTAACTGGGTGCCCTCTCTTGGTGTTAGGGTTCAGATTACACTGGCAGGCCTTTGGCTGCAACTTTAAAGAAAAAAAAATGTTTCATTCTAAAGAGATCTGATAAAGTGCTCAGGTGGCTAATGCAGACTCTATACCTGTGTTTTATTTTGTATAGGTTTATACCACTTTTTGCAGCAATTTTGTTATATCTGCTTACTTGTACTCTACAGACTTTGCTAAAAGGTGAGAATAGAATTGTCCTACTGTATGTTTAAAAACATCATGTGTGCAGGAAATCTAGATTCTTTGCTTAAGACTTGCTGAGACTTTTAGATGTATGTAAAACTGTCATCTGTTTTTCCTAAGTTGTGCAGCAAGAAAACAGATGCACTGGTGGCGTGTCTTCAATTTATTTGTAATAAATTAGAATTTGCAATTTTTACCTGCGGTAGGGCCAGTTAGGTCTGAGACATGTGCTGTTACATGTATTCCAAATAATTTCTGAACTGATTGAAGGTACTCCAGTTGATCTGTTAACTTGTTGCACAGATTAGGGAGTTGGTTATACCCCTCTGTTTCAGTAGCTGACCACACAGAACAGTTAGGTACAAGTTAATTTGTGGTTACTAAATGTTTTTTCCTAAGTCCAGTAGTTATGTGGATCAAAACAACATTTGAAATGTTGATATACTCTTTGTAAAGGATGAATACTTGTTGTATGAAAAATTATGGGACAGTCTATTCAGCATTTGGGGGATCATTTTTATTTGCACCTATGACTTTGTTGGAGGCTGTAACCTGTTATGATTTGATGTCACACCAAGCTAATACGGCAGCTGCTATACTAAACAAACAGAGTTCTAGAGCTTTTTACTCTGGTATGGTAAAGCATTCTACAGAATAAATAAAGCATTCTAGCTTGCACTATTGCAGCTAATCTATTGGCAATAAAATGCCTCCGTAGCTTTCCTTCTCCTTTAAAGAATCGCTGCACAGAGGAATACAATGCTGCTTGTGGGTGGGAAGCATGTAGGCTTCCTGAATGAGCATTTGCTTATTGCAGAAGCTCTTTCACTTCTACCCAGGTCCATGTAAATAGACATTTTTGCACATAGACCCTTTAAGTATATGGCTGTAGTGTACCACCTGCACCCACCCGACTGTTGTTGTTGGAATACAGTTACTAACATCCACTAACAACTTAAAAGTAGGCATCTGTTCATAAATGAGTTGCTCATCCAGTTGCATAATTGGACCTTCTGCCATTTCTCCCAGTTTAGTGCAAGCTAAGCAATTCTACACTTTCCCCTATACAGTATGTAACTAAATGCAGTAAGTTTGCCCAGGTGTAGTACCCATAGGAACCAATGAGTTTTCTTTTAAACAAATGACCAGTAAATGCTAACTGTTAATTGGTTGTTATAGGTAATTAGACCTGTAGCAAACGTTGCACCTTTTGATAATTTTGTTAGTATAGCAATCATTATTTGCCTCCAGAATGGTATCTAGAGGCAAAGCTTCAGCAGGGAGTGGATCAAATACTTGATATCCTACAATAGGGAATAGAAGAGTACAAGGACCATACAGTAGGTACCAAGAACAATATAGCAGGAAAACAATATTGTATAATTGTAATGTCATTAAAAATGATTCATCATGTGTCTCCTCATTCCACAATACTGAACAGCTAGCTTAACTTTCTCCTTAATAACTGACAGACATCGTTATTTCTGTATGAGAAAATTAATTTATTCAGAACAAGAGCAAGATTAAGCTTCACATCCTGGCTGTGTCTTGGTAGAAAGGAAATGTTCTTATGGTTTATATTTACACACAAAGTGGTTTTCTATGTGACATGGGGCATCATTCCACTTATTAAATTCTGAAGAGACAAAGAAAGGGATTATTGAAGACAGTGTATGAAACTGGGTACTGAGTTGTAATGGAGTGAGAATATGAAACATTATCTAAACAGCGTTCTCAGACTTCTTCTATGCTGTGGGCTAATCCCCAAAACAATCCTCTGACAACTGAAGGACTAATGATAAAATGGCTCAGATATTCTTCTATGAAAATAAAACTGTCAAGCAGCCTCAAGAAGCTCTCTCTCTCCTGCTTTAACTGTTTTGATTACATTCTAAATATTAATGCTATTTGTAAAAGAAAGGCTATAGTAGCTAAAATTATTCAATTACTGTAAATTAAGGAGCTTCAGTTCCACTTCTAAAATAATAAAAATGATAAATTGTAAATTAATAAAGGCATATGTGACCTGTTACCATGGTATAATATAACTTATAAATACTAGTTGCAAGGTCCAGAATTCTGGTATGAAGTCAAACCAGATATTCAGTCTCAAAGTTCCTTCAGAACACATCTGAGCTTGACTTAGGCAACATTACAAAACTCCAATTAGAATCAGTGCTGGAATTTATGCTCTGATTAACACTTACGGGTTTCTACGGCCAGCTCTCCACAGTACTCCCCATCACCCATATTATTTGGCTCTCCATTTTTCCAGTTTCGGTAATTATACATTGAGCCATCATTCCACTTCCATCTACGGTTCTAAAATTAATAAAAGCAACCCGTTAATGAGACTGAAAACTTATTGTATCAATGTATAATTACCAGTATCTGACTCTCTTGTGCAACCACATTTAAATGAAAGGTTAGGCGGTTAAGCACATGCCATTAGCAAGGATGTGATGTGTCCTGCAAGAGATATAGGAGATTAAATTGTGGGAGCATCCATGTTTGAACCAGTAACTCTTACCTGTTCAGGGTCATGGAGGCCTATCCAGACATCACCATTGTATGGATAAGCAAGCACATGTTTTGCAATTATGTCAGCTTCAGAAGGATCCAGGATGGAGGCCAAATGTGCACCATGTCCATAACTGACACACTCAAACTAATGGATGAGATAAGATAGATATTAGTGAACCAGAGAACTGTTCATATAATGTTTAAAATGTTCATGCATGCTCAGATTTGTTTGTCTATTTCAGCTTTCTAACAAATTCTCAAACAGTTGTATAAGTGGAGCCAGAAAGTTACATTTTGAGCCATCAAACTCTAATCTGATTAGAAATGATAAGTAAAACCTGAGAATATGCTTCATAGCCAGCATAGAAGTGCATATTTGTGCGCAACCTGCCTGTTATATCTTCCACCTTAGTTAGTGGCTGATCGTACTGCCCAGAAGTCATATTATTTCATTTTATTGAAAGTTGATGTACACGTTGTAACTACAGAACCTCCACTGACAATTATTGTGCTGTTTTGGATGTCAAAGGTTATTAGGCTGATGGTCTCCTTCAGTTAGCAGAATAGTAACTACCTATTGAAAGAGTTCTGTCAATGACTTATGTATGTTTAACATTTAGCAAGCACCAGGTTTGGAATCCCAAGTGTGTCTGGGGACCAATTAAATCTAGGATTTCTTACCTCAGCTTCAGACCAACTCAGTTTAAAACGAAAATATCCATAGCAATGAGACTTGTAGAAAAACCATCCATTAGGACATTTTGAACGTGGGGCAGCTGTGGGATAGAGATATATTTATTACGCATGATGGTGGTATTCACTTCCCAAAGCATTGGGGGTTTACACTTCCATGTGTACACTGTATTTTTCCCACTGGTCAATCATATACGCTTGGCTAATAGTTACAAGATTATCTAAAGAAGATCTCAAGTTCAGATTACTCTTTACAATTGACATTGTGGGGCAGATTCACTAAGGGTCGAATTTCGAAGTTAAAAATACTTCGAAATTCGACCCTCGAATTGAAATCCTTCGACTTCGAATATCGAAGTCGAAGGATTTAGCGCTAAACATTCGATCGAACGATCGAAGGATTTTTCGTTCGATCGAACGATTAAATCCTTCGAATCGAACGATTCGAAGGATTTTAATCAAACGATCGAAGGAAAATCCTTCGATCAAAAAAAGCTGAGCAAGCCTATGGGGACCTTCCCCATAGGCTAACATTGACTTCGGTAGGTTTTATCTGCCGAAGTAGGGGGTCGAAGTTTTTTTTAAAGGGTAAGTACTTCGACTATCGAATGGTCGAATAGTCGAACGATTTTTACTTCGAATCGTTCGATTTCGTTCGACTTCGATCGAATTCGATCGAATTTAACCAATTCGATGGTCAAAGTACCCAAAAAAAACTTCGAAATTCGAAGTTTTTTTTATTCTAACCCTTCACCCGAATTTAGTGAATCGGCCCCTAGCTTTCTTAAATTCTCATCAGTTATTCAATAATTTCAACGGAATGCCTGCCAGGCTTTTTGGCAAAGTGGCTACCAAAGGGTTAAATGACAGTCTAATAAATGTCCAATTGGAGAGTGTAATATGTTTTGTTTAGCGCAAAAAACATTTGCAAAGACCAATGTTAGCGACCATGTTTGCATCCTTTTTGACCAATTACAGACCTCAACGACTTCCTTGCAAAGATTGGAAACATTCACAGTGTATGTAATAAAATTTCATTTTGAGACTAAGCTAAATCTTTAAGGAAACTCCAGAGCAGGTGTTAACGCTAACTTTTTCTTAGCAATGTACTATTTGCCAGCGACTTATTTACATTGTGAGCAGTTTTAAACATTCACAAAAACAGCATTATAATGAACACTTATGATTTTTATTTACATTCTCAAAAGAGCTAAAAATTAGGGAGAGAATTATGCTGAGAAGGGACTGCTTCAGTCAGGTTAGATTTTACATTGTGTGAAAAGACTGAAATGTTTCTCTGAAATTATGCGCAAGTGTAAAAGATTCACCAAATGTATTGAATTTTTCAAAGCTACACAACATTATTTTAAACTATACATTTGAGTCTATAGGCTTTTTTTGCAGCCAAGCATGGCAAAATATTTTGCTCATCCCTACTGCTGATTTAAAAGCTAAATAGCTCAAAAACCACCAATAACAGAAAATGAAAACCTCTCTACACCATACTAGATTAATTTGAAGGAGCCCCAAGCCCCTTAAATGGTATTCTGCCCTCTTGATCTACCCCCTTTCCTTTCATACTCACCATTGGATAGTGACACTCCAAGAATTACACAGCCCAAGAGGACAATGACTGAGGAGGAGGACATTCTAAAGATGATGAAACATGATTACTATTTTTATGAACATGTTCAATAAACAGGTTAAAGTACTGTTCTGTATGTTAACAATGACAATATGAAACAATTGTATATTACTGCATTGTAAAAAAGAGAAAAATGTAAATAAAAAGTTATATATAAAAAAAGTTGAATAAAACTTCATAAATTATAAAGCAAAAAAATATACTGAAATTAAACAATGAGAAAATATAACTACAAGAATAACAGGGGTACAGGAATATGTGTTTAATTTTTCTTCTGATCTTCCCCGCATGTTTCAAGCTAAATAGCCAATCTGTTGCTGTGTAGCTCTTACCTGCTGCTGTTCCGTTTATCTCCCAGTGTGTGGCTTCAGGTATCTGTGCCCAAGTTTTTATAAGATACCCCTCTTCTTCAGGCCAAATGGGTGGAGACTGTTTGACAGATGGCGAGCATAAATGACCCGGCCTAATTATGTAATATACTTGTTTTATATTTGTGGGTGTAGCCCCCACACCCAGGCGAGTATATGGCATGGAAATTAGTGGACCACTTGCATAAATATGCAGTTTATTATGCTTTTTGAGAGCAGATTGGTCACTGTCATTTGGACTTTAATCAGGGTAAACAAAACGGCACTGTAGGTACTGACTCCTTCAGAGTGATTAATTTGCTTATAATAAAGTTTATATAAAGAATTTAACCATGCATTGCCATGTTTTTTTGCTAGGGAAAGAAAACAAGAAAAAATAATAATTGCCTCCAATGCATGGGACAAAATATGCAAATAAATATGCCCACTGATTGCAATGCATTTGAAATGAGGAAAAATACATTGACTCCAATACATTTGGCATCAGAGAAAAAAAACAGAGAAAAAATGCCTGTTGAATCCAACGCATTTGATGCAACAAAATTAGGGTGCATAAATACCCATTGACTTTTTTTTTGGTGAAACGCTACAATTTATTATCTGATTATGATTGGACCTTATGGCATGGGATTCTTTGGTTTTTCAGATTTAAAGGCAAATAGTAATAAACCAAACCCAGACCTGGTGCACGCACACTTTATAAATAACATTAGTTTGTCAAGAAATGTTAAAAATGTTAAAACATTTAAAAGTATAAATATTGTCAGGCTGTAAACTCTTCAGATAGTGTTGCACTACTCAGACTTCTACATAAAGGCATGCATGCTCAGCACTCCATTGGACCTCATTGGATAGTAGCTGCCACCTGTCTGGATAGTGCACCTACAAAACATGTCAAACTGCTTACTTTATGTTCATTTAATTGCTTCTGCTGCCCTGGTCCATTACATGGTTATTTTAGAGATCCCAATGGCTTCTCTTATAGATGATCTTGAGTGTGTACATTGCAGCCTCTGTCAGAATAAAAATAATTTATAGAGCAGAAAAAAGAACATTGGGGAACAGAGAACAAAGAGACTCATTTTAAATTACAGACATTAAAGGACAAGGAAAGGCAAAAAAATAAAATCCCATTTTTACTTTCTTTAATGAAAAAGAGTATCTCCAGTATACTTTAATTAAAAAATGTGTACCGTTTTTATAAGAAACTGACTGTATGCAGTGGAATTTTCCCTTCATTTACTGCTGTGGATAGGAATTGTCAGATGGTCCCTGCTGAGAGGGAAACGATCATACTTATGAACAGCAGGGGGAGCCCCTGCCTTACTTACCAGCCATGCAGAATTCAAGCAACTTTGTTTATGATGATCCCTAAGCAGCCCAGACCACAGGGTCAGGCAAACATGTTTAACAAAGTTACAAGATGACAGCCCCCTGTGGCCAACTTTGAAAGCATAAATCTTTTGTTTGATTAGGCTTTATGGTGCAGTAAGTTCATGCTTATGTTTAGTATACAAAATACAAAATTTCTAGCATTATTCTATTTTAGACTTTCCTTGTCCTTTAACAAACCAGGATAGTTTGCTACAGTTTATTTCATCTGCCTTCAGTCTACTTGTTTTGTGTAAAGGTGGTCATACACAAGCTGATAAAAGTTGCCAACCTGGTCCTTCGTGCCTGAGATGGCAGCATATTGACCAGTGTAGGGTGCTAGTCAATGGGCCTGTCTGACCTATTTTTTGACTAGATATTGATCTGGCAGGTTGGATTTTTGTGATGAATCGAGAAACACATATGTGGTCCTTGTGTGGTCAATATGTGGTCCTTGTCCTGATGGCCTGCATAGCTCCACTGGCATACTAGAAATAGCTTTATGGAGATTAGAAGAACACCTCTACTAACCTCTCACCTCTACCTCTACCTCTACTGAATATATTTAAAGGTTTTACTTTTTTAATATTGGACTGAGTAGGCCCTTTGTCCTTGTTGGAACACAGAACATTACTTCTTTTCTACCTTTTCAAGGGTCTACTTGTTTTTTCATTTATTTCCAGGAAAGCAAAAGAAAAGAAAGAAAAATAGTAAACTTAGACCTCTGTGATGGGCCAGGGAAAAGACAGATGCCAAATGTATTGCCACAGATAAGCAGGATAATCCAGAGAGGTTGTTAAACGTGCACAGTGCAAATGGGTGTGAAACAGCTAAAGATTTCCCATATCAACAATATAAGCTTACCCCATTAATATACATTTTCAGCATGCATCCTTTCTATATGTGCTATCTCCTACAGTCTGCCTGTTTTCACATTGTGTTGCTCTAGGTTCTTACAAAGGTAACACAACAAACACAAAGGAGAACACAGTTTCCCACATAAAAGTGTCTTATTGGAAGCTGTCACACTGGTTGCTGTAATATATCTCTGTATCAATTATTTCCCATAGACTTCAATGAACTGGATATCTATTGAGCAAACTGTTTTGAACAACAATTTGGTTATATAAATTCATTACATTTGAACATGAAATCTCTTAAACATGGGGATATCTGTGTGTTTTGGGCTCCCGTTGGTGGGCCCTTGAAATTCGGATCCTTAACCTAATAAGCCCTTGAAGGAGAGAAGTTAAAGATTTGTAGTGGATTGTACAAACTTTTGCTGCCATTTATAGTAATTTAAGGCCATTAACTAATAATAAGTACAGTAGTCTAAATAACTCGTTCAGGTGTTCAAAAATTATAACCCAATTAATACTGATAATTGGGTAGAGATAAACAATTATTTTTCAAAAAAGATCAACATCATGAAAAACATATTAATGAGAATTGAACATCTATCTACAAGAAAATGTCTGAAAATCACAGCTGTCTCCATCAAATAAGGGGCATTTTAGGCCAATTGTTGTCAAACTAAGGGGCTGCCCACCCCAAAGACTCCTAAAGCATTCAGTAGGGGCTAAGCCTAAAGATGAATAAAGATAATTTAGGAGAATACTTATTTGCTCATACAACTAGAATTGTTCCAACTATGAATTTATCTATCTATATTATATGATGGACCCCCCACCAAATGTTATGCTGCAGTTCAGAGTTTTACCTCTGAACTGAAGTCTGAAACACTTTGCCTTGTGGGAAATGATACAGTCAATGCAATTACTGTATTTGAATGACATACGTTCCCCCCAAAACATAGAGGCATAGAAAATCCATCATCTAACTGATTCTATTTGGTAAAAGTAGCCAAGTTATGCGGGCACCTACAACCAAAACAATGATGGTGTAAAAAAAATGGTTGTATACATTTTTAGAAATGGCATATGTAGCTAAAAGTATTTGATTCAGGTAGCTTTCATGATGCCATTTTGATGTTTAGAAAGACTTAAAATCCTTTTCATTTTCACCCAGATATAGCAAATAATAATTATTCTGGGCTCTTCCTTGATGCAATAATGATGTATGATATATTGATAAAGATATATGTGGGTCAGACAATTATCATTTTGCAATTATAATGACATCAGTTCATTTATGACTTAGGGAGGGCATTGTAAGTAATATATCAGTGTTTGCAGATGACACACAACTATCCGGCCCAATAAATTCCATCCAGGATGTGGCATCCTTGCAACAGGATCTTGACAAACTGGCAATCTGGGCAGCTAAGTGGCAGGTGAGATTCAGTGTCAATAATTGTAAAGTTTTGCTCCTGGGATGTAAAAATATGCACGTCACTTATACCCTTAATGGGACTGCAATAGGTAAATCCATAATGAAAAAATGGAAAAGTCAGCAGCTGCAAGGGCAAATAAGGTCTTGAGCTGTAGTAATAAAAGGCATAGATTTACGGGAGGAGGGAGTCATTCTTCCACTGTGTATAGCTCTGGTAAGACCCCATCTAGAATATGCCATACAGTTTTGGTCCCCAAATGAGACATTAATGAATTAGAGAAGGTGCAGAGAAACTAAGCTGATAAAAGGTATGGAAAATCTTAGCAATGAGGAAAGACTGGCCAACCTGAGGTTGTTCAAGCTGGAGAAAAGGCAATTGAGGGATGATATGATAATTATGTATAATTATTTATCAGTAGGTCCTTCCAGCTGACACGTGAGAACCCATAACGATTAGAAAAAAGGAGGCTCCAGCTAAATATTCTGAAGGGTTTTTTTTTTTTTTACAGTGAGAGCTGTGAAGATGTGGAATTCTCTCCCTGAATCAGTCATACTGGCTGAAACATTAGATACATTAGATACATTAGATAGGAAAACTATACCCCCCAAACAATGTAGGTCTCTATTAAAAGATACTGAGTAAAACAGCTCATGTGTAAAACCCTGCTTCATGTAAATGAACCATTATCATAATAATATACTTTTTTAGTAGTATGTGTCATTGGGTAATCATAAATAGAAAATTGCCATTTTAAAAAATAAGGGCCGCCCCCCGAGATCGTAAGATTCACTGTGCACACATACAAACCACATGTAAGGTCACATGAGCCAATTAACAGACAGAGTTCTACCTTTTGCTTCCTCACTTCTTCCTGTTACAGTTAGGGGCCGATTCACGAAGGGTCGAATATCGAGGGTTAATTAACCCTCGATATTCGACTGGGAACTAAAATCGTACGACTTCGAATATTTTGCGCAAATCCTGCGATCGATCGATCGAAGGATTTTTCGTTCGATCGAACGATTAAATCCTTCGAATCGAACGATTCGAAGGATTTTAATGCAACGATCGAACGAAAATCCTTCGATCAAAAAATCACAGGCAAGCCTATGGGGACCTTCCCCATAGGCTAACATTGACTTCGGTAGCTTTTAGCTGCCGAAGTAGGGGGTCGAAGTTTTTTTTAAAGGGACAGTACTTCGACTATCGAATGGCCGAATAGTTGAACGATTTTTACTTCTAATCGTTCGAATCGTTCGAATTCGATCGAATTCAATCGAATTTAACCAATTCGATGGTCGAAGTACCCAAAAAATACTTCGAAATTCGAATTTTTTTTTATTCGAATCCTTCACCCGAAATTCGTGAATCGGCCCCTAAGTGTTGTAGTATTTCTAGTCAGGTGATCTCTGAGGCAGCACAGATAGAGTCACCAAATGGTGGTTCAAGGCAAGAGATGTAAAAGGGCAATATTTATGTAAATATATATTCCAGTTTGGTAAGATTCTTTAATATGTCATTCAATTTGATATAAACTATATGTTGCTTAAGTATTCATTTGGGGGGTAAAGTTTTCCTTTAAAAAGGGGGTGGCTTTTTAGCAAGTGAGGGAATACAGGGTTATGGGAAATAGCTCATAGTACAAGTTGATCCAGGGACTAGTCCAATTGGCATCTTGGAGTCAGGAAGGAATTTTTCCCCCTTTAAGACAAATTGGAGAGGCTTCAAACTGGGTTGTTTGCCTTCCTCTGGATCAACTGGCAGTTAGGCAGGTTAAAATAGAGTTAAAAGGTTGAACATGATGGAGGTGTTTCTTTTTTCAACAACTTTTTATGTTGCTATGTAGTGCAGGGTAAGACAAATGTACAGAAGCAACAAATATGTTTTTATTAAGGAGATAATAGATTTATTTGTTTAAATTTCAATTTTCAACGTCATGGCTTGAATTTGCAGACATAGTTTCAACGTCCTCCACACCCAACATCATTCCTCATCTTTGGAATTTTGCATGTCCCATTAATGGAAGGTTCATTAAAAAAGTGCATATACACAGTTCAATGCAGTACAATATACAGGTATGCCACTTGGTATTGACAATGCTGACATTAGCACTGATATCCTAGCAGCTACAAAGTGCTCCTCCCCCAAAATGAAGCTGAAAAGCAATGTACATACATGTGGGAAGGAATAATGGCAGCATGTAAAAATATATGTGCTGCCATTAGAACAAAAAAAGGAGGATGTAATTAAAATCACAAGTGTTGTTTAAAAAGGGTTTTTTGCAAATGTTTAGCTCTGCTTGCAATGTAAAAAGCTAGTGTTAACACCTGCTATGGAGTTTCGTTAAATATTTTGTCGCAAAAAAAAAATTCTTTGTGATTGCAAAATATTATCACATACACTGCACATGTTCACAAAAGCCATTGTCCGTAAACATTGCAAGGGAGTTGTTGAGGTCTGTAATAGTCAAGAAGGATGCAAAGATGGTCGCTAAGGGTGTATACAAGTGTTTTTAGCGGTAACATAATATATTACACTCCACCAAAATAACTTATAACCCCAAAAAACCCTTTTAACAATGTTAATGTATAAAATATAAACACGTAGCGCATTTGCTTCAATAGCAAGTCATGTTACTCTCCTCAGCATCAGCTCAGGTTACAGGGCTCTTACTGACAGCACAGCAATATGAGCAGTAGAAGAACCAGCCCGGGGGGCAGGCGCTACGTCCAGAAGCACCAGAGGGAATGCAGAGTACACTAAACTCCACAACCAGAAATACCCAAAGACTAGCAATACAAGTGTAACCAAATGCATAATTTTCTTAAGAAGGGGGCAAAAAGAAACCTCACAGGTCACTCAAACAGTGACCTGTGGGCTGGGGCTGATTTGCAGTAGCCCCAAGCATTGACACCTTATTAGCCAACACACACTCCTTCCCTTTGCTTCCTTATACTTTTAGATTCCTATTATCATCTCCTTACACAGACATTTTCAGCATATATTCTTTTCTACCTCAAATTTGTAAGGCTTGCTCTACATCTACTTTTCACATGTTCCCTTCACTTTCTTATCCTGCTCACCCTGTGACTTTTCTTCATATATTCCTTGCTCTCTACTTCATTTCCATTCTCTAACTATCCCCCTTTTTCACTTATACTTTCTCATTGACTTTCATATTGCCCCCCTATACCAACATTCATTTATACTTGTCTTGCCTTCATGTAAGTAGGGAACCATTTTTCCACCCCTTCTCCCTCATTCCCTAATGCACTGCCCCATCCCTTATTATTGTTCACTTTTTCTTCATGCTCCCTATCTGGTTCCTCCACTTCTCTTGCTCACTCCCTCTTTAATGCCTACACAGTGCTTCCCATTGATTACATCATATGTTTCCCATTATGTTCCGACCCTTTTGCTGTTTTTTAAATGATATTTTAGTCAGCTGCTGTCTTTCTTTATGTCAACTCTCCCACTGTACCCCATTCCAAACATTGCACATCTGTGATGGGCTGCTATCAGAGACCTGCTATTTATCCATCAGTCTGATATCAAGTGTACACACTTTCTATTGTACAGCTTTAAAATCAGCAGGTAATGGATAAGTTTGTGGATGGACCAATAACAGCACTTGCAGCACAGGGGTTAGATAAGGTCTCTATTTTACTGTAGCTGATGACATCCCATTCCTATTGTCAATATGTTATAAGGGAATTGGGCTAAACAATGCCACTCCGATAAAGCACAGGGGGGGGGGTCATTTATCAACACTGGGCAAATTTGCCCATGGACTGTAACCCATGGCAACCAATCAGATTGCTGCATTCATTGTTCTACTTGCAGCTGGCTTTAAAAGCTAATCACTGGTTGCTATAGGTAACAGCCCATGGGCAAATTTGCCCAGTGTTGATAAATGAGCCCCAGTGACTTCAAGAGCAATAGGACCATACCAGCTTTAGTCACCTCCTTAGTTATCAGATCTATATATATTTAAATCTTTACTGGATTAAAACAAAAAAATATTTATCTACAGCATCCTACAAGAAATTATCTTTTATACTTTAAGAAATTTCTTGTTCCCAAAGTTTAGGGACCCAGTGATGTTACAGTGTGGCCCAATAACCAGTCATTCCACTGCTGGAAAGTTCATGCAGGAGATACTGTATCATCCAGCCCAAAGTTTCAATTCTACAGATCTCACTGCCCTGTCAAACTGTTATCAAAGTCTTGATAATAGAAGGTTCCATTTTAAGGTACAACTATGGTTTTTACAGTAAGTGATGTGACATTGTGGAATTCTCTCTATGACACAGTTTTACTAGCAGATACATTAGATCATTTAGTAGAAAGATCAGATGCCATTTTAGCAAGGTAGAGAATTAAAGAGCGTGTACAAAGAAGAGAGACAAGTTGTTCAGAGGGGGAGAGTGAAGGTTAACTTGATTATTTCATAAATGGTACAGAATTGTTTATTGATTATATGTATTTATTATTTCAGAAAGATGAAGCTTATATTCATGTATATATACATATATATAAATTTCCAACCCTTGATAAATCTGATGCTAGTCTTGCTAGGTGATTGCTAGTCATGATCAGATTACTTATTCAACATGCAGAAGGTGTATTTGTCCAGTTTTATAAAAATGATGTAGTTAGCTTGAGGCATTCCTTCTCATAAATCTGTGCAATATATCTCGGTAAAATATACTGTGAGGAATGTCACACTTCATGCTTCAAAGCTAAACTAATGTTTATTGTGAGTGGAAAATAATGGCATTTGCAGTCATTGGAGACATTGGTTCCCAGATAAACCAAATAGTTCAGCCCGCCTACAGTAACTGTTTATCCAAATTCCAATTCTGTTACAAGTTCTTTAAGGATTTAGCACGTTGGACTATGCTCATTCTAGTTGTCAGTCTTCAATATCACTGGGGCTAGGCAGCCAAGATAAATACGCTCACAATAAGCTTGCCATACTTGGGTAGATGTGCTTGTTTGGTGAGCTTGCTGAATAAATATACATGGAAATGGTTGGACAGGGTAGACCTAGGGCTATTTCTACCCTAATTCTGGAAGGGTAACTGCAAGAGATATTACAATGATTATTGTTTACATTGAATGCATGTTTATTAGAAGGATTATGACAGCTCAAAATGTAATGTTAACAGTTGAAAAGACAAAGAAAGTCCATGTCATCTTTGGAACTTTACAGAGGAGCTCACTGAAGCTCCACATAATTGGCAGGAAAGAGCCCCCGATGCCCCGCGCAGCTTCCACACCACCAGCCCTCATCCAGCATATCTATGTCAGTGATCAATTCCTGAGGTTGGAAAGAGATCTCATCATCCCCACCTGTCAAAAATAAATGGAAGCAATAATGTAGTTAAAGAACCAGTGACATCAGTAAATACAAATTCCCTAATTGCTTGTGTAAAATTTTCACTTAGGGGCTGGTCTATTAACATTTAGAATTTGAGTTTTTGTACTAAAACTCACAAACTTTAGTTTATGAAACTCGAATTTATACCTCGAATGTTAAAAAAATCCAGTGCCTTAAAGCTGACAAGTTCATGTTCAACCAAAATGTAAGCATTTTTTTCTTCAATTTGAGTTACTTTGAAAATGATGAGCATTCGTGTTTTCTTTATGTTTTTGAGCAATTACGTGTTTTAATAAATATGTGCACACATATACACTGTACTTATGAGTGTTCCAGTTTTTGTTTAACTTAAAAAAATCTGAAATTTGCAAATTTGATAAACGGCCCCTAAGCTTTCACTTTGGAAAATGATGTATCATAACCTGAGAGCATAATATCTGTATTCAAATATAGCTGTCTATCTAGTGAGAAGCCACACACAGTGGTTACTGAGTTGGGTAGGGTATTCAGTAAAACTACTTTGTGTACTTTGGACGCTTTTCATAGTTTGTTACACTTACATAGATGGTGTTTCTGGGGCATTCACCACTTTCAGATTTGTCCAGGTTCTAAAATATTTACAGCATCTGTATGCAAGATTGTGGCTTTATGTTATGCCAGGGCATGTGCATGTGGGGGCTGACCTGGACCTGGCTTCAACTGTGTGTTCTCCTGGTTGGTAATTGCTTGGATACAGAAACTTGTTATAACATATAGCTGTGTAGGACTTTTATACAGTATATGCACTGTTTTCCCCTTTTTGATTTTTCTTTTGCCTGTAAACTCACCTCCTTCATAATCATACAAAGCAACAGCGCAGATTCCTGAGCCACCTTTCTGATTGGCATGTTGAGAAGATGCTGAAAAGAATAGAATAGACATGATAAAGAATACAAACAGATTACTAATCAAAGAATTATTTCAGTATTGCAGTAACCTATTTCTGTCAACAGAAGGATTCTTTGGTTGCTTGCAGGTTTCTCTTACTAAGTCAGGCTAATGGAACAAGATGTGGTTAGACTAACCCATTGTTTCTTCATGACTGGTCAAAGTTCTAGTTGTCCTTTTAATGGACACAGGGTTCTTTGAACAGAAGTACAAGTGTGCAAGATAGAAAATCTCCCCAAAAATTCTGATGGCTTGAAATGTTGTTTTTTTTGTCTGAGGTTAAGACAAGTTACAATAAAGGCTTTTTAACCACATCCATTTAATTTTGTTTAAATTTCAACCACACCATTTTCTTCTACTACACTCACTTCCTCACCATTGTGCAACATGCTACCGTAACACAAGTAATACTATACAGTTTAGAATATGCCAGTGGGTATCCATTTCCTGATGTTTGTCTCTCACCAGTTAACATAGGACTCTCTTCATTTGGTAACTCTTCATACAAAACCTCATCAACTGGGAGATCTGGAACACTTTCATAATCCTCATTATCTTCCTCAAATGTTCTTGGTGGAAGATCTGGAATGTCTTCATAGTCTTCCTCTGTGTCATTTGTTGGCATTACTACATCTTCATATGTTTCTTCCTCATTCTCACTTGTTTCAGGAGGAGTGGGCACTTTCTCATTCTCTATATCAGGGAGTTTGGGAGGCACAGGGGGTGGTTTCTCATATAATGGATCCAAATCTATCTGAAAGTAAGAATAAATGATATATCTAAATGGTTCTTTTTTATTTCAAAGCCCGTTTGAAAAATATTTACCTCTTTTTCATGAGGCTGTTGTGGTGGTGGTGTTGCAGAAACACGCAGCATTTGCACAGGAACTGAACTTGGGGGTGGTGGAGTCTTTTCATACTCAGCACTTTGATGAATCTGCAACATACAATAACAAGGCTGATTTACCAAACCAATGTAATTTTTGTTGCCTCTTGGTAAAACATTATATTTATTATATTTATAATTTCTGTGATGGAAAAAGCGAACATGTGTTAAAAGTACTATGCCCTAATAGATCAGGGTGTTTCACTTTTCCAAGCAGTAAAACAATTTGTGTGCTCAGTTTAGACACACATCAGCTTTAATGCATTAATTCATTAAAACACTTTTGTGAAAGTAGTAAACTATGGGAAAACCTACAAGATTCTCCATTTTGATATTTGATAAATCATTGAATTAAGGGGCACATTCTTCTCATCATAATAAATCTGGCCTAATGTGTTTTTCCTTTGCTTTCCTGTCATTTTTACTACTTCTCACTTAGGAAGGTATTAGGCACATATCACTGAGGACATAGAAACAAGTGTGGTTATGGATGTGTAAGAAATAAGAATTCACTGGCACTCATGGCTCTTTCAAGCAGGGATATACACTTGCGTGTTTATTTGCAGTTGGTGCAACGGTTTGGGGTTATACCCATGCTTGATAAAGGGGTATAACTGATTAATGATTAGTAATTAATACAGATAATTACTACATGGAAGCACAAAAACCAGTGCAATTAGCATCAGAATTTAATAATCAGCCCTGTAGCATCAGCTTATATTACAGACCAACCTCATTTTCTGCTTGAAAATTTGTGACGCCCCCTAAGCTTAGCTTCTCAACAGCTGCTCAGAGTCCACTGAGCATGTGAGTGTCGCAGACACTTTCCAAGTCGGTGACCCCCTGTGACAAGTTTGGAGTCCTGGATCATTGCTGCTATTGAGAAGCTGAAACTTTAGGCCGGTGCAATAAGTTCAGTATATAAAATATGGCATTTTTAACCATATTCATTTTTAGGGTTTAGTTCTCCTTTAAGACAATCTGTGCACCACTGTACCATAGGGACACACACAAACACAGTCAGATTGTACAAATTCCACATAGATAATGCCCTGGGCAAAACACATGAGGCATTTATTTTACACTACTGGTACATTTGCATTCATACATGTTGCAGGTGTCTTTACTATACATAATACATCTTTCTGGTCCTATTACATATAAATGCTACAATCTTACCTTTCTTTTAAGCTGCAAATCTTGCTCTTGCTTCTCTTTCTTCTGTCGTCTCACCCTCTCCTCCTCTGCTTTCTGTTTATTCTCTTCATCTGCTGTTCGAGCCATGTTCTCAAATCGAGATCTAAGATTATGGGCCCCACTAGTCACTGAAATGCAGAAAAAGTACACAATGAGCCCCAGTGCAACATGTGACTCACATTCACTGCTGAAGAAACACTCCCTTCTCACCAGTTCTTATGCTCACCCCTGCCTCCTCCCATATCTTTCAATCACTGCTAGTGGAATTATGTGTTGGTCCCTTTTTGCTGCGGTGTATTTCCTTTATTGTTAAAGGTAAAAAAGTTAAAATCTGTCTGCCTCTGGGGCTCCCTTAGGGCCATGGCACACATTAAACGCACAAGTTGCTTGGGAGTCACCCCAAGATTTGTCCCCCATGTCAGCTCAGGTTTACCTCAAGTGACAAATCTTACCATGTGCCATCACCCTAAGGTCCCAGGAACTGGTAGTAACGGCAGATCTTACACACACTGTAGGAGGAAACTTACACAATTTTTTTTATTCCATGGGCAGCATGATAGCTCAGTGTTTACTGTGAGTACTGCCTTTCAACACTGGGGTCTTGAGTTCAACTCTAAACAAGGCACCATATGCAAGGCAGGTTAATGGCTCTTGATCAAACTGAAACCAGTGTGTGTGAATGTAATAGGGACCTAATGGTGAACATCTGTAATAAATAATAATTGTATTAGCAGTTGTTGAAATTATTGCACCAAGTATGATGTACATTAATTATAGTAAAATTTCTTTCTGATAAATAATGCAACAACTTGCTTTAGGCAGTGATTATTTGAGGCTTTTGTGTGGATTACTCACTAGCTTCTAAAGGCTGGGTCTTCTCATAAGCAGAACTGGGTGTTTCAATTTCACCAAATCCTGATGCACACTGTAGGGAGTTCCATAAAAAAAATGATAAGCGTCATGCATAGAGAGCCAATAGCTATACATAGTACATTGATCACGAAATTTACAGCCTAACCAAACAAGGCTACAACAAGTAAAGTAATTTTCTGTTAAAAGGGACCTGTCACCCTAAGAAATAATTCCAAATCCTATTTTATTGTGTTAGTTAAGAAAATTATTTAAATCTTGGTTCCTCATTCTTTTGTAATTCACAATTAGAGCATATTCACAATTAGTGCAATTTTGTGGAAATTGTTATAAAGGCAAATTTTGTGTCATCCCAAAATCTTGTGTAGGCACCAGAATGGGGGACCCGATGCCCATGCCCTGAGGTGGGATGTGGCAAAAATACATGAGGGAGCTATGCATCTCACGTACTGGCATATAAACAATGGAGAAAACAAACGGTGATTATAGAGGGAAATATTGATTATACATACTGCTCTCTCCAGTAATGAAAAGAGGGTGCACATAGAGCCACAGGCAGTGGAAATATTGGGACACCCTGATGAAGAGGTATGCTGGGGCCACAAGGTCATCAGATGCTGGGTCCTCTATATCACATATTGCTTGGGCCTATGTGTTATAAAATGTTGGGGCTGCTGTGTCATTAAACACTAAGCATTGTGTGATATATTGCTAGAACCCTGAGCTACAGTGTCATGAAATGCTGGGTTTACTGTGTTATGAAATGCTAGAGCCACTATCTCAAGAAATGCTGGGTTGACTGTGTCATGTATGTATTTCTGAGAGCATGGGCTGATTTTCATGAAATGCTTGTCTACAGTACTAAAAACTTCAATAAATTATGTGAATGATACTTAACATTACAAAAATATTTTTTTTGTAGCAAATCACTAAAATAAAGGTAAATAAGTAAAGCAGAGGTTCAAATGAGACGGACATTATTTTTAAAAACCTAAATAGCTAAAGAGAACAGGCTGTGCTTCTGTATTGTAATGTTCCATGTGTGCTTTTTAATCCTTTCCTTTATTAATACAGTCTAATGCTAGTTTACCTTGTCTACACGGTCAGTTTGTACTCCAAATCTTCCTCCAAATCCTTGGGTATAATCTGTAATTAAAAATGAATATACATTTTGAAGGCTATGTTTAATCATCCTTCAAAAGAATCATGTTTTTTTAATCATCACTTCTCTAGATACCACTTAAACTTGTATAAGACTTCTGCTTTATAGCTCCTGCACAGCCTGTTTTTGTGTTTCCCTCACTAGGAAAAGTTTGCACCTTGACTACTTTTTTAATGATGATAAACCAGGTAGCCTGTCCTTTTGCAGAATGCCTTAAATGAATTTCAAAATCCATTTGCTTTAGAGGTTTCTGTGTTTTAAAAATGTGGTTGTATCTACTATTCAGTTGTATAGTACAGGTATGTTATCCAGAATGCTTGGGACCTAGAGTTTCCCGGATAACGGATCTTTCCATAACTTGAATCTTCATACCTTACGTCTTCTAGAAAATCATGTAAACATTTAATTAACCCAATAGGCTGGTTTTGCTTCTAATAAGGATTAATTCTAACTTAGTTTGGATCAAGTGCACGCTACTGTTTTATTATTGTAGAGAAAAAGGAAATCATTTTTTTTGACATTTGGATTATTTGGATTAAAATGAGTCTATGGGCAAAGGCATTTCCGTAATTTGGAGCTTTCTGTGTTTCCAGATAACAGATCCCATACCTGTATTGTATATGTATTTGTTAGGGGAAAGTCAAACTGAAAGAGGGAGTCACAGTTTTAAAGTATTTGATTATCAGTTTTATTATTAAAGTGTCATTAAAAAGACTTGACCCAATGTTGGGGCCTGGCAGATTTCTGTGAGTAGATATAGGAATTGGTCTTTTGTGATGGAAGGAGTTACCTGTTTGTGATTTGTGAGGTTTGACTTCTTCTTTATGACTCCAGCTATGAGCAGATTTATCTTGTCGGTCTTTCTGGATCCCAAACTTACCCCCAAAGCCTTGGGTATAATCTAGTCAAGTGAAGTATTACATTAAAAGAGGGGTACAGTGAATTGAGGGCATATTATTTTATACCTGGTGGCTTTGGTTGGGGTGGCATCCCCTTTATAAAAAATGTGCTGTTACCTGTCTGTGATTGATGAGGTTGTAATTCTTCTTTGTGACTCCAGCTGTGAGCTGATTTATCTTGTCTATCTTTCTGTACCCCATATTTACCACCGAAACCTTGAGACTGATCTGAAACAGAAGAGTAAATCTGTGAAAACAAATGAAAACATAATGCTGTCATCTCATGAAGTTTCCTTATTTATAGGCACTAAATGGTCCTCTTTCCCAGTTTTACCAGTCTCCTGTTTGTATAAAACAGGTCCCACAAATATGTAGTAGTAGGGTAGCCAGATAATCCAGTTTTCATTGGCCTGTCCTGTTTTAAAACTGTCTCTCTACTGTCTACAAAACATTGCTGTAGGGGCTTACCATATCTGCCAACCATCGCCTACCACATCATTAATCATGTAACAAATGCTATCATTCCACCACTAAACATCAACATCCCACCAACTGACACATTCTCTCTGCCCCCTCAAGGTCATATACCTGCCACCTGTCCAGAAAGGTGTCACCCCTATATAATACAGTGGAATTGCATAGAAAAAGTAGGACAGCAGTGGAAGTACAATGTGCCCTTGTTATAGAATACCTTGCCAGCGTCCTAACTTTTAGCATGCTTGCCTAACAAATACAGCAGAAATATCAAAATGACTAATCATATAGCCATGTAATGAGAGAGAAAAAAAAAACAGTTATACATATCTAATGGGACCTTTTTCTTGTACCATTCCAGTGGCATAACTACTGGGGTTGCACCCAAGCCAGCACCCACTTGGCGCCCACCGGTGCCATGGAAAAGGTTATTTGCAGGTAGGAAGATTGAGCGTATGCGCAGTGGGAGAGATATAAGTCCAGTGGACCCAGAGGGGGGCCCAGGGCAAACCCAAGCTTTTTTAGTTACGCCACTGTACCATGCGGATATTTAATTGCTTTCTTGTCACATTACTTGCCTTTCTGGGAAGAGTGTTTCTGTAACTCTGTCTTGTATTCAAATCCAACTGCTGACTAAAAAAAGAAAATAATAATAAGTTACACTTAAGATATGAACATTAAGGGCAACGGCAAATTGTTCTGATTTTGGGGTGTTTTTGCTGGCTGTGTTCTTTAGTAGCCTTGTGATAAGTCTTTTGATAATAACTTTTTCAGGGACAAAATGCTTAAAAAAAAAGTCCTCATTTTTCAGTTGTGCACTATGAGCATTGCTTGTAAGTGCTAGCACAGGTATTAGACCTGTTATCCAGAATGCTCAGGATCTGGGGCTTCCCAGATATATGATCTTTCCATATTTGGATCACCATATTTTAAGTCTACTAAAAAGTAATTAAACCCAATAGGATTTCACACTACTGCTTTCACACTATGTTTATGCAGAGATCATTAAAGTCTTCCAAATTATATCTGGTTAGTGGGTGGAGGAGCAGCTATTGGGTGGTGTGTGCATATAATATAGTACTTTATTTCTATTTGCACTGGAGGGGTGAGAGTTGTTTCCTTGTAAATTGGCAAACGATGGACTAGGATATAATATTTATTAATAAATAAAAACAACATGACTTGGAAGTTTTAATATTATACAAATTCTAAAGATTAGTCACTGGTGAAACTATAAAAGAACATGCAAAAGGGGAAGAAATGCTGCACTAATCATTTTGAAAATTGCCTGAATCCAAGAAAAGGTTCATCACAAAGGGGCATACCTCTCAAAAGGTTAAAACAGTTCATCAAATTCTCTGCTCCCTATTCATCCACACTGACACTGTTTCCATTATATTCATTTCATTCATAGATTCACAGTCAATAAAAAAAAAATCCCCATTTTCTGTGTGTTTTTGAACATTAGCATGTTTATGTAATGCAGGAGAGACCTAATTTTGTTAGTTTGTTTAAAACAGCCTATGACTAAGGGATACATTCCCGAAACGCGTTAGGTGTCTAACAGCAGCAACCCTAATAAATCACATTCCAGAAGTGCCGTCTGCCTGTCTGAGTTATATGTACCTACAGTGGGGACACTGTCGACTGAGCACCTGGAGGAGGGGAGGTTCGGTGAGCTGAAGTAGTCTTTAGTTTTATTTTTGTCTTATCTGCATGTTTAAAACTGGATGCTTATTTTCTAGAGTCCAACATGAACTATAAAAGTATGTCCCAAAGCGGGGCCTGGTTATCAATAGTTATGCCCTGTCTGCATTATTTGTGCAAATACTTGATTATTTTAATTACAACACTGAATATTTCAGAAAAATCAATTGCTGACCTGTAAATGTAAAAAAAACCCTTCAATACACATTGCAAATCCATCGTAAAACAAACAAGTTAAACATTTACTAAATGTACATAGACAGCACTGACTCGTTTGTTACTGTTCCATCTGCCATTAGATATGTGTAATATGTGAAGCACTAAAAAGAACAGGGTTGGGTGAGGATAAAATGAATAGCATGTAAATACTATAACAAATAGCAGATAAGGAATTAAATGTGATGCAACTGGTATAATTATACTGGAATGCGATCTCTTGTCAGGAACACTTGGAACTCAGTTTTCCAGATAAGAGCAATGAAATGTGGAGCACTAAGCTTACTACAACATTTTACCAGTAAAACTGAAAAGTATTGTTCTGCCACTAACATGCATTAATCCTAGATGTAAAAGGAGTCAAAATTGTTCATATAAATAACCCTCTATTATTTGAGAGGTTTTTGGATAAAGGGTTTTTAAGATTACATTTACAGCACATTTTTTCCTTTTTCCGAGATGCATCTGTAGAGCAGAAGGCCTACCTTATCAACACGATCTGTCTGGACACCATAGCGCCCTCCAAATCCTTTTGCATAATCTATATTTGAAAACAAACGCATAATTAGGAAAGTAAACTAGCATCTTGATAAATAAATGAATAACAAATGACCAGGAGTACTGTACTTTAAAAATGCATGTTTACTTTAATGACAAACCAACAAATAACCACTAACATGGGGCTAGAAAAAAAAACAAATAAGATGTCTTTACATTCCGCCCATGCAGGGTATGATAACTGAATCAGAATAAAAAAGTTAATGTGAAGATAGCTTTACTATTCTGGCTTAAGCACTTACACTATGTAGCTGTACAAGTCAACAAATAAATACCTGTACTTAATAGTTATAGACTAGAAACACTATAATTAAAAAAAATGTTTTACATGTTGAAGGTGATCATTCATCATTTGTGGACGGGCAGACCAGACACCAAACTACAGAGCAGTCCATGTCCATGTTAAGAATGACACAAGATGTCTCAATGTCTTAAATATATTGATAATGGGTTGAGTGCAGAGGACCTCTTGTCTTTGTCTATATGTATTTTGTGGTCACAACCTCATTGCACCCCCGCTTAATGTTTTTTAAAAATTAGTGGTGAGCACAACTTTTACTTAAAAGAGAATCTACTGCATAAAGGTTGCAAGGAGCTACCTGTACACGGGGCACAAAGCATCTCACAAAATGTCAGAAGTTAGAGAACCCTAATAATAATAATATACCCCCTACTAAAACTGATAAAGATATTGGAAGTCAAAGAGGAGATACATAAAATGTATAGAAATCACTCTGTATGTGGCTTCTACTTTTATAGGATCCCAAAACTACTCAGTGAATCTAATACCTTTTTAAAATACAATATGGGGTGCCTTATCTACTATATAAACAACAGTAGTGTATCACAAGTAAAACACACAATATTTACCAGTGCAGTGTATCTGGTTACTGGAAGTCGTCATAACTATAATCCTACTTAACCTAACAAGTATAGTTACAAATGTAATGTGCATTACAACCCTTCAGCTGATCCAGATTTTATTTACCCCTCTATTCCCCTTTTCAAACATAGAAGGGCATCCAGGCAATAACAAAGTAACATAATTATGGGGAAATTAGCCAGCTTTAAAATGGTGTAACATCTACAAAACAGGTAACCAGAATGTGCTTACCTAACCTACAACTAATTTAAGGATTATAATGCTTCTTGACAATAATATATTTGCCTTCACTATTCAAGTGTATGAACTTATATTTCAGCTTGTATATGGAACCACTTGCATGGCAGATCCTCTGTTGCTATAGCTGTCTTTGAAGCAGCCACTAGGTGTATGGAATGCTTTTTTACCAAATACCTGTTTGCTTGGTTTACATTAACATGTCCTAGGTAAAAGGAAGTTGTGGGCGGTGACATTTGATGCACTCAGGGTTATAGAAGCTTAATCATTTTGTATTAGTGACGCCAGTAAAATGCATAGACATTTATTAATTGCTGTTTTATGTGATCTACTTTGAGTGTGGGTAAAAGCAGCACATTACTCATTAATTTTAACCCAATAATATTGGTAATTTGTTGCAACAACAAGGAGAGCTATTCATTATGCAATTTTAGTGCTGTTTTTGTAGGTGACTTTTTTTTCTACTGCATCTACTGCTGATATGTAATTATTGTATAATCCTGTGCCTGTCGCTCTTCTGCCACTGGGCAGCCTGAGATTACTTTTAATATTGATTGAATTTCTGAAAGTCCTGCATATATTCTCCTGCTCTGCTCATTGTAGTCTCATTGTAGTCTCCAGTTCAGTTTTTTTGTTTGAACAGAATTAGTCGCATATATATTTCAGGCATGAGGGTAATGTGGTGTTGTGAGGACTGTATTCTGTACTTACCTTGCTGAGAAGAATGCTGTTCTACCTTTGACTTATACTCAAACCCAACAGCTGACTGAAAAATAAAAATGATAAAGAGCATGCCAGTCATTTAACCTCATACTGTATGTGTGCTATTCCTTTTCTTCCATCTCTTCAATGGAAGTTTACCTTGTATTGTGTTATACATGGGTCACTGTATACGAGGTTTACATGTTATGCTATTCTTATTGTTTGCTATTCCATAATTATTGCATTAGTGGCATTATCATGGGGTGGTTAGGTCTGTATTCTATGAATACATCCCAGTAAGAGAAAGTGCATGATAATGGTATAATTACTAATGATTTTTTTACATTTATCATATTGTGGAAGTATACTGCTGGGTCAAATCTCAACTATATTATTCCCAAATCAATGTGTTTGCTGTAACTCACCTTGTCTGTGCGATCCTTCTGAACCCCGTATTTCCCCCCAAAGCCTTTTGCTGCATCTGTCTGTGAGGAATGTTTCTCCAGCTCTGACTGGTAGTCATGGCCCAAAGCATTCTAGTAAATAGACCAAGAAGAAATACATGAGCCATGTCCCCAGCCCAGTACTTTCTCCTCATATATATTATCTTGCTGGATTATATTGTTCAAAAGCACTTTATGTCGCCATTATTAGTACAGTGAAAGGATTAGAGATGGTGTAGTAGAAAAGATTGGTGTGAAATACATATTGCATGTATGCCTCCTTCTTTATGTTATAATGGCAAAGCCTTCCTACCACTAGAAGCCATATCATGTTTTCCCTCTCTCCAACTACTGTATATTTACCTTATCCATCCTGTCCTTCTCTGTTCCAAACTTTCCACCATATCCATATGATGCACGTGGACCATCTTGAAGCTCCTTCTTTTTCAGATTTTCATGCTCTGTGGAAACGTTGTTTCTCAGTTGCTTTATGCTTAGGTAGAATATCAGAAGACAGTAAAAGAATAACACAAAAATTCACTGCAAAACTTATACAAGTCTTCTACCTCCAAAATAATAAATACAACTTGAACAATTGTAAGGTTAGGCTGGGAACAGGGCTGTTGAAATACATCAACAAGTTAGTGTTGTTAATATTATGAATTACACACACTTCACACTTCAATTGTAACAGGCCAGTTTAAGCTGCTACTCTGTCAATTTGAAAGTAATGTCCCTTAAAAAAATCGTATGGTAAGAAAGAAGAAGACAAAATTTTAATACGTCAGTGACTCACTCTACATGCTGTGGACGGCCAGATCCTGCCACTGTTTTGGCTCCCCAACGCTGTTCCTCTTCTGTAATGTCATTCTACAGGTTAATTGGATTGTGTTATAAAATGTACTAGTGACAACAAGGAATCAAAGTAGCTGCTATAATAGAATATATATGTACAGTATATTAAAAGTTAAAGTAAAGATGAACTACCTCTTAGTTTATAACCTGCCTCAGCCCAGATATTAATATCCGAGAAATCAGTTGGATAACTGGTTTATAAACCATTTGGACTTATTTGGTAGTTGATATTGTATTTTACTTATCACCAGTTTGTTATACTGTTGGTGTAATATGTATGGACTCTGTGCAGATAAATATATATCAGGTTATGATTCAAATCAGTGTCCCTCCAGTGGAGTTGCCACTGTTAGGCCAGGCATTAAAGGACCAGTAACACTAAAAAATTTTGTATTAAAAAATCCATCCACCCCCACGAATAATAGGTCTACCCTGCATAAAGTTTATTAAAATCCATACTTTATTGAAAAAATACTGTTTGAAAACACTACTTCCTGTGTACTGCAAAACGGCAATAAGGCGACTCACTCTGCAGCTCTGCGCTCTGCATCTTCCCCCTAACCCGACTTCTGCCAAAACCGGAAGCTAAGCGCTACAACTGTGACAGCAGCCAATGGAAAACCTGTTTATGTTCCATATCAGCCAAATGCATATCTTTCCTTTGTATGAGAGCACTCCTAAGACGGCATGTTTATGCCTGACCTGTTGTATATGTTATATTCTAGCTAGGTTTATTAAGCCCAGAGTCCGCAGCAGCTCCGACTATTATTAATAGTGAGTAACGCCTTCCTACCTCAGCTAATTTTCACACAGTGCAACCATTTCCCGTCACAGGAGAGGCCCCTGACATCATTCCCTCCATTCCGCACTATTCTTCTATTTCCGTTGTCCCTGGATAGTGACTTGCCCATAGCAAACATGGCGTCTGTAGTTGGAATCGTCACGGCGTTCCACCAATCAGAAGGGTGGTTGTCAGTGCGAGTCAGCTGAGCGTAGACAGGAGGTAATAACCCGGCTGAGAGAAAGAAGACGGAGAGCTGCTCGGTGTCGGACATGGTGTGCTGTGACGGGAAATGGTTGCACTGTGTGAAAATTAACTGATGGATTTTAATAAACTTTATGCAGGGTAGACCTATTATTCGTGGGGGGGGTTGGATTTTTTAATACAAAATTTTTTAGTGTTACTGGTCCTTTAAAGGACATTACACCTTACATGATCTTTAACATCACAGACAGCAATACAAGAAAGAAATCTCTTTCCATATTGAGAGTATTCCACGTATTAAAGTAAGATGAGAGAATGGTTCCACATATGAATAAAAGGATTACTGGGTAATTTAGAACTCACCACGAAGTCAGGGTCAGTTTCCCAGTCATCTCCTCCTGCTTCACTCACAGCCACATTGTGTCCCACTGCAGCCCTCCACATCTGATAGTAAACAAAAAAAAAGTGAAACTGGCACACAAAAGATCTTCTATTTATTAACCCAAAAATCATGTTCTTAAGCACTTGGAAAGTAAAAGTGGCCGAAGAATGCTGACCATTTCAAAACTACACAAACAAATAGATGATTAAATGCTAGAATTTTGCAAACATTATGAAAAGAGACTAGAAGCAGAAATAGTCAGCAGCTGTTAACCCCACAACAGGTAAATGGGTAAAAAGGTCCCCTGCTATTTGTCTATAATGTCCTCTAATGTACTTGTGAAGTATAATTATGTCCCCTCTCAAGCGTCTTTTTTCCAGAGAAAACAACCCCAACCTTGACAGTTTACCCTCTTATTTTGTATTCCATGCCTCTAACCAATTTGGCTGCACGTCTCTGCACTCTCTCCAGCTCATTTATATCCCTCTTAAGGACTGGAGTCCAAAACTGCACTGCATACTCCAGATGAGGCCTTACCAGGGACCTATAAAGAGGCATAATTATGTTTTCATGCCCTTTTGTATGCAAGACAGAACTTTATTTGCTTTAGTAGCCACAGAATGGCACGGCCCAGAATTAGACAACTTGTTATCTACAAAAAACCCTAGATCCTTCTCAGGTTAGAAAACTCCTAACGCACTGCCATTTAGTGTATAACTTGCATTTATATTATTTTTGCCAAAGTGCATAACCTTGCATTTATCAACATTGAACCTCATTTTCCAGTTTTCTGCCTAGTTTCCAAACTTAGACAAATCACTCTGCAAAGTGGCAGCATCCTGCATGGAACCTATAGTTCTGCACAATTTAGTATCATCAGCAAAAATAGAAACAGTACTTTCAATGCCCACCTCCAGGTCATTAATAAACAAGTTGAAAAGCAAAGGACCAAGTTCAGAGCCCTGTGGTACTTCACTAACAACACTGGTTCAATTAGAAAATGCTCCATTTACCACCACTCTTTGTAATCTATCTTTTAGACAGTTCTTTTTCCAGGTACATGACTTAATTTAACCAGTAACCTTCTGTGTGGCACTGTATAAAATGCTTTAGCAAAGTCTAAGTAAATCACATCCACTGCCTTCCCAGAATCAAGGTCCCTGCTCACCTTATCATAAAAGGAATTTAAATTAGTCTGGTAAGATGTATTACGCACAAAACCATGCTGGCACAAACTCATAGTATTATGATTTACAATGAAGTCCAGTATCTTATCCCTTAATAGCCCTTTGAAAAGCTTTCCTACCACTGATATCAGACTAACCAGCCTATAGTTTTGAGGCTGAGAACGGGATCCTTTTTTGAATAGCAGCATCACATTAGCAATACACCATTCTCTTGGCACCGTGCCAGACCTCAATGAATCCTTAAAAATTAAATCACAGAGCTAGACCTGGGATGAATACCATCCAGTCACAGACCTTTGTTTATCTTGTTCTAGTCTCCCTTGAATTCCCTCATGCGTAGAATTGCATACCTCCCAACTGTCCTGTTTTTTTGTGGGACAGTCCCGATTTTGACAGCTCAACCTGCAGTCCCATGTTTTTTACAGAAATGTCCCAACTTTCTCTTTTATCTCCTGCACTGAACATACAGAAAAAGATACAACATTTCTAACTTAATTTGCTTTTGGCAGAGAGCCCAGAATAGATACTTAGATATTTTTGTAACAATCTAAGATATGCAGGTCTCTTAGGAGAACTTAGACTCACAGTTTAAAGGGAAATTCACCTTCATTAGTAAAATTGTAATAACATATAAAAACCACAGAAATGTGTTCAAACTTTCATAACCTGTCAAATTTTGTAAAATGGACATGGTAATTAGGGGATGTGGCCACAATATGGGTGTGGTCAAAAAAATTGCCGCACTGCAAATCTTTTTGTCCCTCTTTCTATTTCCAAAATGTTGGGAGGTATGGAATTTGGACTATTAAGAAGGAAACCGTCATTAACTGGTTCCTCGTTTGTGTAGACAGATGAAAAATAAGCGTTCAGAATCTCTGCTTTTTTTCTGTTTTCATCAACCAGCTGACGCCCCCCTCTGATGTGATTCCTTTAGACTTTGAGATCAGAGAATCACTTGGATTCCTTTTCAGAGGTAGCCAAATGGCCATATTTAACATGTTGTTCAAATGAAAAATCAGCCAATATTTGGATATGTCAATTAAATATGGAATATTGTCCATACAGAATTCTATTTTCTTAAAACACTCTGCATTGTTAGATGGAGGGGAGGGATTTCTGATTCTCTGCGAACCTATTACATTTGAACAGAGCCTTCCAATTATTTAATGCTGTTCTAGAAAGCATGATTTATCTTGCCAGATCTTTTAACTATTCTTTAACTATTCTCACACTTCCAAGGGATAGCTTGTATCCCCACCTACTTCCTGACATATTTTCAGTTTAACTTAGGAATGCACCGAATACAAGATACGGTTCGGGATTCGGCTAGGATTCGGCCTTTTTCAGCAGGATTCGGATGCGGCCAAATCCTTGTGCCTTGCCGAACTGAATCCTAATTTGCATATGTAAAATGGGGGCAGGTAGGGAAATCGTGTGACTTTTCATCACAAAAGAAGAATTTTTTCCGCTTTTTTCTTTCCTGCCACTAATTTGCATATGCAAATTAGGATTCGGATCAGTATTCGGCCGAATCTTTCACCTTCACATGCGCTTCTGACATCATTCGTTTGTGCTATTGCAATGGGCAAGTTGCGGTGTTCATTATGTGCATGCCGAAACTTTCACCTTCACATGCGCTTCTGACATCACTCGTACGTGCTATTGCAATGGGCAAGTTGCGGTGTTCATTATGCACATGCGTGTGCCCAAACATGGGCGCTCATACCAGGACCTCCCTCCTGGTGCATGTGGCCTAAATCTACAAGTGGACAATTAAAAAAAAAAAAAAAAATACTGTTAACCCCAGCCAGAGTGTGGGCTATTTTAGACAGCACCTTTGGTTGGAGAAAATGTTTTCTGCCAATTTGTCAAATTAATAAATTATACAGGTTTTTCAAATATTTATTTTTATTGGATATTGATAAAAATATTGATTCTGTATGTGGAGAACTGTATTGAAAAATACCCTTGAGTAATAAACAGTATGATTAGATAAATTATAAGTTAATATTAAGTGTTTTCATCCTCAGCCACAGTTTTGAGTGAAATTGCTTTTAGTGCTGTAAATGTGTATTATAGAAAATTCAGCTCTTTTTTTTTTTTCTTAAAGGGGATGTAAAGGCATAAAAATAGAATCCCATTTGAACTTTCTTTCATGAAAAAGAAATCTATCTCCAATATACTTTAATAAATGTGTACTGTTTTTATAATAAACCTGTCTGTATGCAGTGAAATTCCCCCTTAGTTTTACTTGCTCTGACTGCTGTGGATAGGAAACTTCAGACAGTCCCTACTGTTCTGCAGGGAAACTGATCATACTTTCAAACAGCAGGAGGACCCCCCCCCCACACACACACACACCTTACTTCCCAGAACTGGAGCAGCTTTGTTTCCCTGAAGAGCAGCCAGTGACTGTAGACATTTGTATCCACAGGCCAAATGCAGTCTGTATATTCTTATTATTAATCAGTCTTCCGTTATCAGCTTTTATGGCAGAAATTATTTGACTTTGCTGTCTTGATAATTTATGACAATCCCTAAGCTTGACCTCCCAACAGATGCCCAGACCACACTGAGCATGTGCGTAGTTTGGTCTTGCAAAGTTAAAAGATGGCAACCCCCTGTGGCCAAATTTGAATGCATAAATCATTTGTTTTATTGAGCTTCTGGTGCAGTAAGTTCATGCTTATATTTAGTATATAAAATACAGCATTCTAATTACATGGCAGCTTTGAAACTAGCGCAGTTAACACTAGAATGTAACATCAGTTTGTAGAACAGATGAACCAGATTTTCTGCTTAATGATTTGCAATGACCCCAAAGTTTATCTGACCAAAGCCCAAAGTTTAGCAGAGCCCATTGAACAGGAGTGTCACTGACAACTTTGAAGGCCTGGATCATTCACATTAGAGAGGTGCTGAACTATAAGGCTGATGCATTATGCTCAGTATATTAAATATAGCATTATCAACCATATTCATTTTTAGGGTTTAGTATTATGAAGGTTATAGGCTATAGTCAGTGCAAATTTGAAGAGTCAATATGAGGTGCTGAACATATTTCTGCTAATATGTAAAGCCGCATTTGCTAGGACTACAAAAACAAACAAATAAAAACATACAAGCCATTGTTTAACCATACTTCTTTAAGGAGGAGCTATGTGTTTATAGTAGGGTTGCCACCTCACCCTTTTAAAACCAAACACATATGGAATCCACAGCCTGCATGGCTGCAGACTGAATTGATTTATGTGCAACCATGCATCATCTAACTAAATGTGAGGTGGCAGCCCTAGAGTACAAACATTTTCTGCTGCACTGTACAACACAGGTACCAAGAAAGCACTAACAGGCAGCAATATGTTTGAACAACACCCTTGCTAAGCTCCTGTGTGTTTTTCATTTTGTCGGTGTTGCCATCAGTGTGAGTCTCTGCATTGCATATTGTATTGTATTGCATTAATAAAGCCTCTTCTGCAATGTCTAGCTGTGGCTGCAGCATAGAACAGAAGTTCCTCAGGAAGTTGTTTTATGGTTCGGAAATATCTGTGTCACAGTAAGGTGTGTGTGTATCCCCGGTAATCTTTAATGTCCCCCTCTCGCCACATCTAAACACTGAAAGACAACTCAAATACACCATCTACACCAAGTGTAGGCAACCCGCGGCTCTTCCTCCTGCTTGCTGCGGCTCGGTCTTGCAGATTTGCCTGCCATGTCGTCTATACAGCCCTCACACCTGCTGGCAGCTTCTTGAGTGTGCGACCGCGGTAAGCTAATGGTTAGCTTACCGCGGTCGCACACTCAGGAAGCTGCCAGCAGGTGCGAGGGCTGCAGAGACATCTCAGGAGTGACAGGCAAGACTGAGCCGCAGCAACATGATTCATCATGGTCCTTACCGCGGTCACACACTCAAGACAAGAGAGGGAAGGTAAGGATGGAGCTTCAGAAACAGAAGTCACATTAAACAGATGAGAACACTAGCATTTAATAGGGCTATTCAGTGTTTAATTTATTTCAAAGTCAGACTACATATGCACACTGCACTTCTGTTTGTTGTATTCTGTAACAGTTAAAATTAAACAAAGGTTAAAACTTTTCAAAAGTTTCTAAGCTGTGTTATGTTTTGCGGCTCCAGACTATTTTTCTTTAGTGGAAGAGGGGGCAAAATGGCTCTTTTGATAGTAAAGGTTGCTGACCCCTGATCTAGACAAAGGGAACAGGAAATAATCAGCAAACTAGCAGTTAGGCAGGTTATACCTGTATATAGATCTAAAAGGTTGAACTTGATAGACGTGTCTTTTTTTTAATTTTTAATTTTGTATTGCATACCTTTGTTGCTTTATTTCATCATCTACTAAATCATTTACATATAACTGATAACCCCTACACAGGGAGTTCTATAAAGAAGAGAGTGCTGAAAGTGTCACTTCACCGTCTCCTTATTTAGACTTTATAGGAAACAACATTATATAATAATAATAATATAATAAAGCGGAGGAGAAACGCAAGTGGTCAGTTGAAGAGTAACAAGCAGAGGTGGAGAAAAACATTAAAATGTCAAATGGGGGTGTAATAAGTTAGACAAAAGCTTAGCCCTTTTTAGAGGACTTTTAACTGCCACTGGTAAGATTTACATTCTCAGAATTTCTGAAGTTTACACATTATCACAATGTTTTTTGTTTTTTTTTAAGGTCTGAACTTAGAGCCAATAGCCTGTTTGATTGGTTGTCGTCTTCACAGTACACAAGTTGTACATTGCATACACAGAAAAGTATGTTGAAGTAACAAACTCCATGCTATATTGTGTCACAATAGTTGGATTCTGTGGGGTATACTGTATTTATCACAAAGTGAAGTTAGAGATCGCCACAGTCCTCTAGAGTGAAATACCGCAACTCTCCATTCATTTCTGTGGGATTTTGAAAGGCGTATTTATCAAAGCATGAACTTTCACCCATTGATAAATACTCTTTTTAAAACCCTTTACTTTCTGATAAATATACCCCTATGTATTTTCTCAAATGTCATTTAATGCTTCTGAATTCAATAGCCTTGCTCCATTTCAATATAGTGATCATGCAATTATCATATAAACAAAGCCTTATTCTACATATTCAGACTAGATACAGATTAATGCAAAATCTACATTTTATTTTTACCTCTGCTTTGTAAAGCTCAAGTGCGGAGTCTGTTGAAGTTAAAAGAGATCATGCTGATTTTATGGATATTTTTGCAGACCAATTCAAGTTAAAAATAACACAAAATATTAATGACTATTTAGATTGTAACTCTGACAATGCCATGCCATTTTTTGTGCATGTGTGCCATTATTATTTTTGTTGTACAACACAATATGCAGGAACATTTATTTCACAACAAGTGGCATGTGGGTTACTCACCTTTATTCCAAATAATTTTGCCTTTTGTGGATGCTATTGTGGATGCACAGTGAATAGCCCTTGTTCTCCGGGGGTTTTCAGTGTGTCAAGTTCTTACGTTTGTGCTTGTCTGTAAGTCCCTACTAACTTCCTGCCGAGACAGTTCCGGTCTTATTTTGTGCTTTGCATCTGTACTTCCTCATCTGTGGTCTCTTTCTAACTCAACTGAATCAACAACACATTTGATCTGCCATGCAGTATCTTTCTCTGTCGCACTAAAAAGTCCTGAACAAACATAGCTACATTATGAAATACAGCAATGACTAGCAGACTAAGGTGAAAACATATACGGAGGAAACCCTGCAGCCAGGACATAACTAGTAACATTCCTTAATTCTACATTATAGGTTGCAAACAGATCTATTGCACTTTATCAGGGCAACTTGCAACTAAAAAAGCAAGGGCCCCATTGATAATGGGAAAGGTCATAATTCTCCCACCCACCATGCTTTGGTGGTTGTAAAAAGTGGTGGCAAAGGCAGGTGCTTTAATCCTACTTTTGATGTACCACATTTGGGGGCAGATTCACTAAGGGTCGAATTTCGAAGTTAAAAATACTTCGAAATTCGACCCTCGAATTGAAATCCTTCGACTTCGAATATCGAAGTCGAAGGATTTAGCGCTAAACGTTCGATCGAACGATCGAAGGATTTTTCGTTCGATCGAACGATTAAATCCTTCGAATCGAACGATTCGAAGGATTTTAATCCAACGATCGAAGGAAAATCCTTCGATCAAAAAAAGCTTAGCAAGCCTATGGGGACCTTCCCCATAGGCTAACATTGACTTCGGTAGGTTTTATCTGCCGAAGTAGGGGGTCGAAGTTTTTTTTAAAGGGAAAGTACTTCGACTATCGAATGGTCGTATAGTCGAACGATTTTTAGTTCGAATCGTTCGATTCGAAGTCGAAGGTCGTAGTCGAAGGTCGAAGTAGCCCATTCGATGGTCGAAGTAGCCCAAAAAAACTTCGAAATTCGAAGTTTTTTTTATTCTAACCCTTCACCCGAATTTAGTGAATCGGCCCCTTGGTGTGCGGAGTTGGTTATATGATTCTGAACAGCAATTTGGTTATAACCAATAGCGCCCAACATTCTATATTAACAGTTAGTCAAGGAATTAGTAAAATGTAATTCTAAGTAATAATGGGTCAATAAGCTACCCACTCAGCCCTGAGGATTTTATCGACTCCAAGCACTTCAAATGTAAACACAATAGAATACCCCTGCGTGATCTCTGGCCTGGAGCAGGTTCATGCAAGCTGGTTCCAGGCTCTTTTTTTGTTGCACCTTGAACATTACCCCATGATTTTTTTTTTCTTTCTTGTCAATATCTGTCTTAATTTTTCCCTTGCTCGTGCAGTCATGTTTTCTATTGTTCAGTAAACATATTGGCTCTCTAATTTCCTCCAGTGTCGGACTGGGACACCAACGGGCCCACTCTCAGTACTATTATTCTTCCTCTCCTCACTCAACCTCCATTTTCCTAGTCTCTTTTCTTTACATACTATAATCGATGATTCCATCTATTTAGTCACTTTGTTCTCATAGAAATAGGGGAAAAAAAATAACAGCAATTTCACTCACTCATTTGTCATTCAAACACAGTTTCATTTGAAAAATATTTTATTTTAAAATTTGGGCTGTGATTGTCCTGTGTCAATCAGCGATAAGAAGAAACCCATAATCCAAATGCTAGGAAATAAAAGATACATAGTCATACAGTCACAGAATAGAGATCACATACAGAAACCCCAGTGCAGAGGGGATGCAGAGGTCAGTGCAATGAATGAATAAACCCACATAATGGTAATTACATACACAATTCACCTGCAAACCAAAGAATGATCAGTTGCAATAACAATAAATACAAATGAATTACACTTCACATGAACACCCATCATGGATGCGAACAAACCTGTTTGCCTAAATCAGATGCTGTAGAAGCTTAAGAGAAATATCTACTGTGCAAATAAAAACCACAATAGGCCCTTACAATAGAAAAAGGGCTGGAAGGGTATGAGCGAAGTAATGGGGGAGAAGGCACTGCATGCTCCCCATGACACTTTCAAATACCTATTATCTTTTCAGTAATACCATGGCACTGTGTTGCTGATTGACAAAAATAGCCGAGTAGTGCAATAAATAATAAAGGTCTTGTTTTTTTTTTAATTTGGATGAGAGACGGGAGCACAGAATAATGACCCTGTAATTGTAAGAGGCTGGATACCTTGTGGAATATAAGTGAAATCTGCCTCTGTAAGTAAAGGGATTAGCTCTTCCAACACATCAGCTATCTGTACAGGTATGAGATCCATTCTCTGGAAAACAGTTATCCAGAAAGCTCTGAATTACAGGAAGGACACCCCCAAAGATTAAATTTTAATCACATAATTCAAATGATGATTTATTTTTTTTTGTCTGTAATGAGAAAAAAATACCTTGCACTGGATCCCCACTAATATAATGAATCCTTATTGGAGGAAAATAATCCTATTGGGTTTAATTAATGTTTACATTATTTTTAGCAGACAAGGAATGGTGACTAATAATGTTTGCAGAGCAGCATGTGTGCAGTATAATCTATACATTCTTCCTATGCCTCTGGTAATAATATACAACACTGATGATTATGTGCAGGAGATACTGGCTAAACACTGGGTGGTAAATGGGGAAAGATGCTGACCTGTTTGTCTCCTTTTGCATAGAGTCATAGATGAATACATTGGCACCATGAAGCTCATGATTAGAAAGACATATTAAACACAATCTTCATTTACACTAACTACACAACTGGAAAAGCAAGAACATCACTTAAAGAGTCACCGTTTGGGAAAAACAGAAAATTTGGTAAAAGCTCAGTATGCTTAAATTTTGTATCAAACTATTAATTTCTTTCCAATAAAAGGTTTCCTCCAATGTCCATATTTACTATGCACTTTGCCAAATGAGACGCACAAATACGTTACAATTGAGTATTAGATGCAGCCAGAGACACAATTGCCCACCTGCTGTATCAATATATAATTATATATACATACATTATACATATTCTATATCAAACAGTAGGGTTATAAAGCCATACACCAAACAAAAAAAATCAATAGAAATGAAATAAATGCCCTGGATCATTATAATTTGGGGTAAGAGGTAAGAGCCATGGCCTAGAGTACAACGGCAGGGTTGGCACTGAATCCTAAATTTGGTTCTGGATTCAGTTGAATCCCAGCATGTTCTGCAAAATGAAGATTCATCTACCGCTCACTTCCTTACCGCTCCATAGAACTAAAACCAAATCATTAAAGTTAATTGTCTTTAAAGCAATTGTTGAGAAATAGTGACAATTCTTTTTCTCACATTATTTAAGTTTTTACATTTTTTCTAAGATTTGAATATACAATGAATGGTTTGAATTCAGTCCAATTATTGGGCCAAACTTTTGCAGAGGATTTAGTATATGGTTAAATCCCCAAAATAAAGTTATATGGATATATCTTCAAACCTCTTACCACACAAATAAAGTGCAGCCACAATTAAATATTATGTTTATCAAAAGAATCACCTTAACAGAAATCTGGTCCAGTTAACATGCAAAAGTCTGGCTAACACAGCCTTTCCCAAAGTCTCATTTCACTTTCAACCACTGAGAAAGTTTATGCATGCTGCAAACTCATATGACCTGCTTATTTGGATGAGTGATTGATAAAATGTTTTTAGGAATAATATTGTGTGAATACACATAATTAAATATGTCTGCTTTTTATTTGGAAACAAGGTGGAATACTTAAAGGAATATATACTTCTTTATTAAAAGATAATTTACTTTTTATCAATATTATGGTCCTCATACTTTATATAGGCACAACTAACATACCAGAAGTACTATATACATACACACATACATGATCTTTTTGGGAGGGATTGGTGCTGCCATCCTGCACGCAGATACAAAATTGAATGGGCACAGGGTATTGTAGATATTTCGTCAGAAATCACAAATAAGGTTTAACATCAGACTTTGGGTTACAGAAAAAGGCATCAAAGGTGTTTTAGGACAATAAGAGGTCAGAGGTTATATCTTCAGAGTTCATAGGGTACATCAGAACACAACATTTTTAACACAGTCTTGACAGTGAATGCTGTTCAGCAGAAACAGCATATTTTGTACACCTCTGTATACATTGCAGTTGCAGTACTATGGGATGTCCTCAGCAATCTCTCCTGAACAGATGTCCTAGTGCCGATCCAAAGAATAAACCGTTCCAGGCATTTTAAAGTGATATCAAATTGTAAAGTGCAGTACATGTTAGTTTTAGCCCTCTTCTGCCAAGCGTAAATAATGCAGCCTGTAAGGTAGAGCCTGTAAAATCACAAGTGCCCTGTTACACAGAGAAGCAGCAGCACATGTATAATTACTTGGTAAAGAGCAATCAGCAAAGGAGTCCGTGTGCGGGAGAATAACCCATGGCGCAGTAATCTACGGATGGATGAACTTCTAGCCTGTACAGTGGAATAAATATAACATTAGATATATATATATATGTGTATTGAAATTTATTTAGGTTAAGAGAAAGATAGGAAGGATGGAGAAGCAAGGGAGAAAGCACAATAAATTAAAAGAGTGAGATTTACCTTGGTCTTTACAGTTTCTTGAGGTTCAATTAACAATGAAAGCTCTTGGGACATATTTGGATCCTCAGGGGTCGACCAGTTGTCTACCTGCAACCTGTTAAGACAACAGCACCAAAAGCTTTGTTATTTATTTTAGCATTCTCTACATTTTTCCACCAACCACTGAGGTAGCAAGAACCCTAACCCCCCTACCCGATTAATACTCCACAACAGGGTGTTCTCCTCTTATGTGCTTTAGTTGCCAAACTGTTGCACAACCTTATTGTTTACTCTACATACTAAATCGTCACCTGAAACTTTCCTCCTTGCCATAACTGCAAATGGTCTCACTGTGGTCTTATTTCTGGCAAACCACGGTCTTCTCACTCCAATTTGTGCCTTAGTAGTACAAACCTCTGCATGTTCTCTTCCATTTCCTGAAATCTGTCTTCTGTCCTTTGCCGCTCCTCCAATAGCTGTCGCTCCAAGTCTGCAATCACTTGTTCTGCCTCAGTGCTTTTTTGTTTCATTTCTTGATACCTGAAACAACACAGATTTGAATTGAGTGGAGTGAATTTCACTTAAACAATTATGGGGTAATATTTTCATAAGACAAGACACCCATTTCCAATAGACATCTCTTATAATGGGTAGGGAAATCTCCTCTTATAGTCACCACTGTGTGTTACTTCTGTATATGTAAAGCCCACTTTATTTACACGTTTGTGTTTATATATCAAAATATAGTCATTTCAGGGTTGGACTTATTGGTGGTCAGTGGTGGCCTTCTGTTGAGCCCAAGGGACCCCAGTTCAACACTGGCTCTGTTCAGGAGAACAAAAGCACATATCAACACAGACCTACATTCAGGGACTTGTGTAGGGCAGATAACATTTCAGTGTTACATATACATAAATGGCACAAAAGGATGATATGAAGAGAAATGTTTGTGTAATTGCCTGTTATGAGTGATATCAAAGAGACTGGAGTCAGTAACTTGCTAATATTTCATTATGTAAGGAATAATTTCTGGGGTAAACGGGTGCCACAAATTTTATAACAGATATAGGTTATAAAGAAAAGGGCCTACAATGGGATGATTTTGTATGCTCCTCAAACACGTGCATGGTATTGGTCTCCCAAATGCAGTAAATATCTGTATGACCTGAAAGGCCAAGCAAAATCGAAAGCCATAATAAAAAATCACATAGAATAATGATTTATGTCTACTTTTCCAGTTGAAAAGATCAGCCAAACACATCATTTAGTATACGGCTGACTTATACAAGCATAATGAATTTCAAATTACACTTAGAAGAAGCAGTAGCAGGCAATGTTCCTTTTAATTCCCTCTTAGCTATGTGGGTAAAAAAATAATTGTGTGTGCATTTTTAAAAACTTTGTGCGCAGGTCAGAATAAATGCAAAATGTGTTTTTACACAAATCTTTTGTGTGCACCACCAGTGTGCGCTGGCTTCAAAGTTGTGTGTGCACGCACAGCTTACAAGGAACACTGGTAGCAGGGAAGATCTGACTAAGCTGTGAAGCAGAAGCATCTTTTGTTTACAACTAGAACATGTTAGCCGTTTGTTAAACAGAGGGAATATTATAACACTGACCATTTATTGAAAAAAATTTTTACAGGCTATGGATGAGATCTTGGGACCAGGGTTTTCCAGAATAGGGATCTTTCAGTAATATATAACAACACAGCTTTAGTAGCAAGATGTACAAGTTTTATACATTCTCTAGAATTTTGGAATCTCACCTCTGCTGCAGTTCCAGGAGTTGCTGGTCTGCCTCTGTATGGATTTCTTTCTTCTCTTGTGGCGCTCCAGGAGCTGAATCGACCATCATGGCCTCCTGTACAGATACCTTTAAATAAGGGTTAATGCAACTGAATTGATACATCCATACTCTAAAACAACAATTACAAATGTAAGCTGTTTCAATAATACAGGAATCTCCAGAAAGAGGTAATTATACTGATGGTTTACAGTACAGAATAAAATGCCCGTTACTGCACTAATCAATGGTTCAAATGCAACAAAATGTTTCAAATGCAGCAGGGTTTTGTTCCTGTAAAAATGACAAATGCTCTTTGTCACGTTTTAGTCCAATAAAAGTATACTACTACCAACACATCTGCGCCGGTCATCTTTCAACATGGGATACATCAGTATATATGTAAGCAAGGGCACCAGAATCAGCAAACTAGATTCAGTGGATGAATTAGAGGTAAGAAAAGTATTGCTGTTCCCTTTTTCCTGTTCATTCTTTGTATAATTATTGCTGCTCCTCTTACCTTTTTTGTATCGATACCAACTGGCCTATATTTTATTCTCACCTGATTTTTGGGTGTTAATTCCTGAAGTTGTTTTTCAAGTAATGCATATCGATTGAGAGCATCTTTAAGGTTCTGGCTGCTTCCTCGAAGTTGCATCGACAGAGCATTCTTCTCATCGAATATCTGAGACAACTACACAGCAGCAATGCCAAAGCACAAGTCAGATATAGCTAGCATGTGTTGTAAATTAATTATGCTTATTATAATCTTTAAATGCCTCAATAGCTAACATTTTCATGTTTCCGTTGAACAATAATGCTAATTATTCATTTTGCTTTGTTCTCTAACTCTTGAAGGAGAAGGAAACCCTTTTGGCGCAAAACCCCTCCCCCCATAGACCCCCTCCCCCCTTGTAGACCCCCCTCCCTCCTCCCCCGGGCAAATGCCCCTAAGTTGCTACTTACCCCTCTGCGCAGGTCCTCTCCCATGCAGGCCACATCTTCTCCCGTGTGGTCTTATTCCTGGATTCCCCGGCATATTGCGGCGCATGTGCAGTAGGAGCATTTGCCGGTTCGCATGCGATGAAAGTCACAAAGTTTTCTGATTTCTTTTTTCGGCAACATTGTGACTTTCGTTGCATGCGCAGTAGATTCCAATCGGCAAATGCTCCTACTGCACATGCGCCACCAAACGCCAGGGAATCCAGGAAGAAGACCACATGGGAGAAGGAGGCGCCTGCGAACTCCACGGGAGAGGACCTGCACTGAGGGGTAAGTAGCAACTTAGGGGCATTTGCCCAGGGGTGGGGAAGGGTTTTGCGCCGAAAGGGTTTCCTTCTCCTTTAAGCTGCCCATATAAGGGCAGATTTAAGCTGTTGATTCAGCCCCTTCAGACCAAGCATCTTACCTGCCCATGCATGGGGCACTCCAATGGACCAAGCCAACAGATACCTAACTGAAATAGGCATATGTTATCACACTATCCAAACATTCTAAAAAGGTAACAATTTCTGTACTCCAAAATTAAACAAACAAAAAAAAACCCAACAGGTATGGGAACTATTATCTGGAATGTTTGGGAGCTGGGGTTTTACAGATATGAATTCTTTCTGTAATTTGGTTTACCATACTTTATGTGTCCTAAAATCATTTAAACATTAAATGTATGATATTTTGTTTCCAGATAGGAGTTGCTATAACTGTACTTAAATATGCTTTAGTGTAAAAAAACACACACAAAAAAAAAAAAAAAAAAAATTATATATATATATATATATATATATATATATATATATATATATATATATATTAATTATACATGCACAAATAGACACACCTTTCCATTGAGCTGTTGAACTCTAAGCTCTTTGTGGTGAACCTGAGAAAGAGCATCACTAAGCTGCTTATGAAGGCTCTGAACTTCCTCTTGACTGTTCTGCAAAGCTGATAGCAAGGAGTCATTGGTATTACCTTCGAACACCTACAAGAGGAACACACAGAAATCATCACTTTAGGCAGAGCATGTAGATGGAAAAGTATTTTTTCCCCCCAATATCTTATGCGTTAAAGGATAAGTAAACCTTTAAAATAAGTGAATGTAAAATTGATGAGATTGCTATTCTACGCACTTTTGTCATTTACATTCATTATTTATTTTCTTTTTATTCCAAGATATTATGGTATACATGTTCTGTTAATATGAATGAATTTTATTCCAACAGCTCCACCTGCTGGTCAGTTCACTTATTTTAAAGGTTTACTTATCCTTTAATCTAAAAGCCAACTGGTTATAATACTGCAATTTAATAAGAGCACATATATGCACTGGGGATATTTGATAATGCGTTTTCCCTTGTTTTGATAATAATAGAACAACCATTCTACTAGCAGAAGTCATTAGTCAACCACAAAGATATAACATATTATATCACAGCATAATAACAGATATTTTGGACTCTCTTTCTAAGGCTGATCTGAGGTTCATGCATGAAGTAACATTGGACAACATACAGCGCCAGATTTGCTGGGCGGGTCGCCCATAGGCCTTGCGCTCCGCGCAGTCCTAGCACCCGCCCACACTACCACACGCTGGCGCAAAAGCGCCAGCGTGCGAGCGCCGAAGCACTGGGGAGAGCAGGCGGCTGGGCGGCATGCAACCCCCAAAAATGTACGGCCCTAGGCCCGGGCCTACGTGGCCTCGCCACAAATCCGGGTCTGACAACATAGTAGAAATGGTGTTAAGAAGAGAAGTGCAAGGAAGAAGACAGTTCATTATTGTAAAGGCAAGTTTATGGCCCACAAGTGTAGATGTGGTAGCACATCTTTAGGCACAAAACAATGCCATACATTAAAAAGTACTTGTCTAAAGCCACTCCTTACACTTTTTCATAGTTGTGCCTGTGAAATGTGTGCAGTGCCCCTATCAGGATGTGGTGAACACCCTGGTGCTGCTGCCACTCTTGAAGGTGGAGGTAGCAGGTCAGACTCACATTTTAGGACATCAAAACACTGAAGATTTTAAGGGGCAGATTTACAAGGGTTGAATTGAAAATTAGAATTTTTTTTAAGGTCAAAACTGTCAAATTCGACTAGGAAATTTAAATTCGATTCAAGTATTTTTAAAAAATCTGAATTTGATTTTCGAGATTTATCAAACTTTGGCCCTTTAAGAACTCGAATTAGACTATTCGCCACCTAAAACCTTTCCTGTTAACTTGCTGAGAAACGGGGGCGTGGCCAGCAAGCAATGTGAGCGGACGTGTAATAGCTGAGCTCCGTCTGAAACCCACGCTAATCCGGTAAAAATCCTGACTGAACAGGGGAAAAACCCCCCTGCAATTGAGTCTGCCAACCACTGACCGTCTGCCGATGGGCAAAAAGAAGCACTACGTGGCAGAGGCTTCTGATATCCGAGCTCACCTGAGAAACGCGGGAAGGCCTACTAAAATGCCCGACACGCGTAGGCCGGAAGCGCCCAAGGAACAGCGCAGTAGGGCAGTTACGCCACCTGAGCTGCTACAACCTGCAACTGTGAGTACACCGCCTGCTCCTGCTGTACCCTCCGATCCTGTCCTCTCCCCTTCCCCACCAACTTTAGCCCTCCGCACAGACTCTCCAACTTCTGAACAGGATGAACCTACCTTAACTGAGGTCGTGGCGGTCCTTCAGAACACCATACAAACATGCCATGCAGCTACCATGGCCAAGGTGGAGGAATTGCGCATAGATTTTGCCATCCTGCGACAAGATCTACAGAAGCTGCGGGACCGCACGACGGAGGTAGAGCGGAGGGTGGGGGAGTTGGACGATCTTTGCCAACCGATACCGGATCGTTTGGCCCACATTCAACGCCGTCTGGAGATGGCGGAGGCGAAGTCGGATGATCTGGAAAATCGCCTACGTCGCAATAATGTGCGAATAATTGGGTTTCCTGAAAGAGCTGAAGGTGCAGACACCACTAAATTCCTGGAACAATGGCTTACAACCACGTGTGGGGCCCAGACCTTCTCCGCTATGTTTATCATTGAGCGTGCTCACCGCATCCCTGCTAGGCCTCCGCCGCCTGGAGCGCCCTCTCGACCCATTATTGCCCGTTTTCTCAATTTCAGGGATAGGGATGCAGCTTTGGCGACTGCTCGACGTTTGGGAGAATTGAAATTCGAAAATTCGACAATTTCACTCTATCCGGACTTCTCCAATGATCTTAGGAAACAGAGGCAGCAATTCACCACTGTTAAGAAGCGTCTTCGCGAAGTTGGATTACAATACTCCATGTTATATCCCGCCAAACTCCGGGTGTCGGCGGATGGAAAGGTGCAATTTTTTACTTCACCCTCGGAGGTATCGCAATGGCTGGACCGCCGACCTGTGTGAATTGGCTCTACGCCTGCTTTGTTGATGTTTTGTATATTTGGATGGGCCTTACCTGGCTCGGCTTTGTGTTCCCGAGTTATACTACCCGCCTGCCTGATTGGGCGCTTTATCTAGCGGATACCTCTCCACAATGAATACGCAGAGGGGGCTATACCCTGGCTCAGCTCACTGCCTCTCCTGCTAGTGGGACCACGGAGTCAGCTAACAAGCTGATATTAGTAGAACGTTATCTACTCATTATTTTGATATTTGAGTTATGCAACACGACTCTTATGATATTGTTTTGATGCCTTGTTTCTAATTTGCTATTGGTGCGTCCGCTTGGTTCTGGTACGCTCCCAGCTACTTTAGAATGTTTAGGGATCGACACTTCCCCACTATTGTGGGAAGTAGGGTGGGACATGGTGGGATTTGCCTCTTTTCCTTTTCTTTCCTTTTCCTCTTTCCCCTTCTTTTCCTCTCTTTCTGTCCTTCTTTGCTCTATAGGGAGAGTCAATATATGGATTTAATGTCATCCAATGGCAGCTGAGATAACGGCCATTTCATGGAATGTGAGGGGTCTCAATGCCCCCCTCAAAAGATCTCTGGTCTTTAATTTTCTGAGGAAATATAACCCCCAAATTGTTTGTCTCCAAGAGACTCATATTTGCAAGTCAACCAACCCTAATCCAATTAAAAAGATATGGATAGCTAAGGCGTTTCATTCAGTGTACTCCAATTATGCTAGAGGCACCTCGATCCTCATACACAGGTCGCTACCCTTTCAACTCCTTGACCTCCAAAATGACACAGAAGGCAGGTTTACCCTGATCCACGCATCCTTAGCTGGCTATCCATATATAATCGTAAATGTGTATATACCCCCACCTTTCAATGATTCTCTACTCTATGATATACTTTCACGCTTGGCAACTCTGCCGTTAATTCCAACGCTGATATTGGGGGATTTTAACGATGTTATGGATATGAGTATGGACCGCCTAACCCTCTCTACTTCAGGGAGGCCAGGCACGAAAGGGCTGAAAGCGTGGGCAGACACTGCTGGCTTGGTTGATGTATGGAGGAGTTGTAATCCCTCTAAACGTATGTTTTCCTGTTACTCTAGGGGTTCTATGTCATGGATTGACCTTGCCTTCGCCTCAGTAGACATGTCCACCAAAATTGTTAGAGCCGACTTCTTGCCAAGAGGGGTATCAGATCATGCCCCTTTACTGATCTCTTGGAAACTCCACTCACACCCGGCCAATAAAACCTGGAGATTAAACCCCTTCTGGATTACTCATCCAGCCCTACAAGAAAAAATGAAACGCTCCATCACTGATTTCTTACAGGTTAATGTTAATACTGCTCCCCTACTTTCAGTATGGGATGCGCTAAAAGCTTATGTCAGGGGGGAGTATATCTCCGGAATAGCTCATACTAGAAAATTGGCAGCCCATACGATGACTACTGCAGAGGACATGCTCAAAGAGGCGGAGGAGGGGTACATCCGGGATCCTTGTGACTCCACCCAACTTGATTATGTAATTGCACAACGACGATATGCTCAGGCTCAGTGGAAGTGTGCTCATAAAAGTCAGCTGTACCACAAATTTGCACTTTATGAAAAAGGGGACAAGAATGGCAAATTGTTAGCACTCTTGGCCAGGGATGAATGTAGTCGTCCAGCCATTCATGCGATACGTAAAAATGACACAGAACTAGTTACTGATCCAACAGAAATTAACTCCAACCTAGCAGACTATTATCAGTCTTTATATTCATCTAAACTGACGAAAACACCCTCGGAAATAGCTAGCTACTTACGTAGCCTAGATCTACCCACTCTCTCCCTTGAGCATAGATCCCTCCTGGACTCTCCCATCCAAGAACAGGAGACTTTGGATGCTATCGCGTCCCTACCCCTGGGGAAAACCCCAGGTCCTGATGGTATTCCAAATCAATGGTATCTAACCCATGCACCCCTCCTAGCCCCACTCCTAACTGATATGTTTAATCTGTCACTCACTTCAAGGGCCCTACCTCCCTCTTTCAGCGAAGCAACTATTATCCTTATACTTAAGCCAGGCAAGGATCCCCACTCCCAATCCTCCTACCGACCCATCTCCTTAATTAACTCTGACTCCAAAATATTAGCCAAGATCCTAGCCAAACGTTTAAATTGTGTTATAACATCGTTGGTGGCTCCTGACCAAGTGGGCTTCATTCCCCACAAAGCGGCCGAGTTGAATCTCAGACGCCTTTTTACTAATCTCTCTATTCCCCACTCCAACCCGGGTTCCAGAGTCATTGCCTCCTTGGACAATGAGAAGGCATTCGATTCAGTCGAATGGCACTACCTTTGGGAAACTCTAAAAACCATGGGCTTTCGGGAAAATTTCCTACTTTGGATACAAACATTGTATTCTAAACCCACAGCTAGAATTCTCTCTAACCTGGAACTCTCAGCCCCAATTAACCTGTTTAGGGGAACGCGCCAGGGATGCCCCTTGTCACCGGCCCTTTTTGCTCTTGCCATGGAGCCCCTGGCGTGTTTAATTCGAGCAACAAAGGGGATTAGGGGATTCGAAATTGGGAACATTGAGGAAAAAATCTCGCTCTTTGCTGATGACACTTTGCTCTACTTGAATGATCCAGGCCCCTCCCTCCAATTGGCTCTTCGGATAATTAATACTCACACTACCTTCTCAGGACTTAAGATCAATTGGGCCAAATCTTCACTGCTGTATTTGGACCCTTGCGATAAGGACGGCAATGACTCTGAACCCCCACTGGCCAGAGTGGACACGATTAAATATCTAGGCATCCACATTCACCCACAAATCAGCAAATTCGTAGAACTGAACCTTGACCCACTAATGTTACAATTACTCAAGTCCATCGATAGATGGCTTAAGCTCCCACTTTCCCTAATTGGCAGGATAAACTTATTCAAAATGAAATTCCTCCCGAAATTTTTATATCTTTTCCGGCAATCCCCAATTTGGATCTTGACTAAATTTTTTAAACTCCTCCAGAGCCACCTCACCCGCCTTTATTGGTCCCCGGGCCCGACGAGGGTTAAGTATAATGTGTTGACTATGCCTACATCATTAGGGGGCTTGGCTGCTCCGGATATGGGAGCTTATTTTCTTGCATCCCAGTTGACCACTGTACAAAGGTGGCTTGACCCTCTCCCGGAGGACCCTATCACTATGCTAGAAGCCCACTTGGCAGGGTCCATGGAAGGCCTGAGGAACTTGATATACAGAAAACCACCTTCCATGACCACTATCACCCCAATGATGGTAAACACACTTAAAGCTTGGCGGATGGGATCCGCACGGTCGGGGAAACTGGGAAAGGTACTGTCACCGCATGTACCACTTTGGCATAACCCGGACCTGCACAGTTTGACCACGGTGCCGGAACCACAATTGTGGGCCACTTATAATGTAAAATATCTTGGGGATATTTATCAGAATAATATTCTGCTCTCTTTCCAACAAGTTAAGGATAACTTTAATGTACCTAACAAGCTACTATTCCGTTACCTGCAACTCCGACATGCCATTCATCACCAATTCCGCTCTGGCCCTCCTACTGTAGAGGTACCCCCTCTTGAAAAACTGCTTAGGAAGGAAAAACTAGTTAAACCCCTCTCAGCTATATATCGCCAGGTTGGAACGTGTACTTTGATTCCCAATGGAGACCTTTACAAGAGATGGCTTGCAAATATTCCTGACCTCACGGTCGACCAATGGGAAATTATCCTTGCCGAATCCATTCAACCCCTCATTAGGTCTAGGGATAGACTTATACAATTCAAGTATCTCCATAGAGCATACTATACGCCTCATATTTTGCATACAATCAACCCCTCATTTCCTGATGTGTGTAGCAAGTGTAAGGGTGATCATGCTGACTTCTTCCATTTAGCCTGGAGCTGTCCCGTTATACGAAATTTCTGGTCTGATGTAGCTGCGTGCATCTCTCAGTTAATGGCATTACCGGTAGAAATACACCCCTCAGTCTTATTACTTAACTACCTCGATGACACTGCTACTTCACGAACGGAAAAAACACTGCTCACTTTCCTGCTATTTTTTGCTAAAAAGGCAATTGCCATGAAATGGAAGGACGATCTCCCACCCACAACCACCCTCTGGAAAATATTGGTTGAGCAAACTCTACCGACCTTGGAACAAATCTACGCAGCTCGTGGATGTCCCACGAAGTTCTCTAAAATCTGGACTCTCTGGATACTGCAATATGAATCCTATACTAACAGGGAACAGTCCCCCCCTCCACCTGTCCTGGACTGGCTTAATGACCCAGACTTAATTTGAAGTGGCTTGTGTAGAGCTTCTACCTTCACTGACTGGGAGGCCAGTCCCCTCCTTAGAAGCTAATTATGCTCTGAAGCTATATGGTCGATACGGTCTTGCTCTTAGTATTTATGTGTGGGGTGGGGCTCCTACCTCCTGGGTCGGGGATATCCCTCCCTTCACTCCTTGATCTCCCATTGCCTCACCTTGATCTCTTCCTTCTCTCTCTATCTCTTCTTTTCTTTCTTGTTTCTCCCCTCTCTTGCTGTTTTCCCCGGGGGTTTAAAGTTAAAATGTCCAGCACAATGTGACACTGATTACCTTGAATGCATATTACTTTACTGTACAACTCTGTGCTGGTAATAAATAAACGTTTTAAAAAAAAAAAAAAAAAAAAAAACTTGCTGAGAAACTCTTTTAGCCTAGCTTAAACAACCGAAATCCCCTATTTTCACATAATTGGGAAGCATAAACTAAGCAGTCAGACATAGCAAGCTGTTGCAGACACACACAAGGAATCTAAAGCGAGTTAGAAGGAAGGAAAGAAAGAATCGCAACATTCGTTAAAATTAAGGCCAATGTAATACAGGGTAGATTATCCACTGAACGATAGCTTTGGGGACTTATATATTAGTATTGTGTGAATTTTACAGATATTATCTTCATCAATCATCAAGAACACATACCTTTTTGTCCCCGAGATCTGTGTTCTGCAGATGTATTGCCACCTCTCTTTGTGATGAATTTATAGCCCCTGGCAGTCTCTTGCTTTCTTCTTGTAAGTTTTCCAATAATTTTATATGGTTTTGTGAGGCTAGAAGGTCAGAACTTAACTGACTCAGTTGTCCATGTGCAGCTTGCAGTTTTACAGCTTGCTCTTCTAACAATGCTTTCAATTTTTGCTGTTCCTCATTGTTTGTTGATATGAGTTCTTCCTGCAGGACTGCCCAATTTTTCTGCTCTACCTGCATTTTATAGAACTCTTCCTTAGCAGAATCATGACTGTCCTGTAGTGACCTCATGGAGCCTTGAAACGCTTGTAACCGAGCGGTCAGTGAAGAATTCTCTTCGTTTGCATGAAGTAAGCGCTGCTCTGCCTCCATCAAGTCCCTTGCCAGTTCTGCTACTCTTTCCTCAGCAGTTTCGGCCTCATTGCGCATTATTCCAGTGTCATGTTGCAAATTTTGTAGCTTCCTCTGTAGCTCCTCCTCTGCACTTTTCACTCTCCTTTCTGCCTCTTCTTGACTTTGATATTTCTCCTCTTTCACAAGTGCCAATTCTTTTTGAAGTTGTAAGAACTCCTCTTTCAACTTCTGCAACTCTTTGATTTCTTCTGCAAATCGAACCTCTCCTGCCTCCCTCTCAGTCTGTAGTTTAGACACACAGAGGGTCAATGTCTCTACTTCCAGTTGTGTGCTCTGTTTCTCTTTTCTAGTTTCTTCAAGTTTCTGCCTAAAAATATCTGCCTGCTCTTTCTCCTGCTTCAATTGCTGCTCCTGTGCACTCTGCTCTTGTCGTAGTCTCTCTATTTCTTGTAATTTTTCGCCCAGAAGTTGCTTCAGCTGTGAGTCCTTAAGGGTTATGAGTTCCTTTAAATCCTCACGGTATCGAGCTAGTTGAGCATTCAGCTTGGCATTTTGTGCATTTAAGTCATCTGTGCGGCTCAGCAGAAATCGTAGCTCCTCACGTAGTTTGTTACTCTCTGCTGCAGCCTCCTGGATCAGTGAATCTTTGGCAAGGATGGCACTAAGGTGTCTCTGCTCGAGCTGTTGGTAGTCACTTATCAAACGTTCACGCTCCTCCTGTAGTGAGCACATAGATTTAGTTATTGCTTCAAGCTGAGTTTTACTTCTTCTAGTATCTTCTTGAGAGTTTTGTGCTTGGGACTCTGTAGCCTCCAGTTTCTTTACCAGTTGTGACCTTTCCTGCTCCATGTCTGTTAGTCTATTCTGGAGTTCCTTGCTCTCAGCAGCATGCAACTCCTGCAGTTCCCTAACAGTTGCTCTTACTGCTTCATCTTGAGAGCTCAGCAGCCTCACCACATCTTGCTCCTTCTGCTCTAGCTCACAATGAAGTTGCTCTGTCAGTGTTTTGGATGCCTGCAGATCACTTTCAGTCTGTTCAATGTGCAACTTCATGTCATGGACTTTTAACTCCAACTTTTTTACTGTATCCAGTTGGTCCTCCTTCTCTGCTTTAAATTGTTGAATTTCTGTTTCCAAAGCATCAAGTTGCTTTTGCCGATCTATGTCTTCCAGATTTCTCACCTTTAGCTCTTCTTGACAGCTCTGCTGCAAATGCTGTGCCTCATCTAGTTGGGAAGAAAGCAGAGTTTTTTCTTCTAGCAGGGAATTCTGTACCTTCAGATGAGATTCTGCCTCACTTTGTATGGCTGATGTGAGTTCCAGATTTGCTTTCTCAAGTCTGTGGAATAAATACAATTTAATTACTGGATTGGGAACAACCGAGGTAAAATCTTTTGGTGTAAATATGCAGAATTAATAAAGAGCTATCAAGCACCACAAAGCCTTCTACGACATCTTCATAATAATATGATTCTACGAATATTTGGGAGGTGTACTTGCAGAAACATGTAGTTCTTCTGGTGGATGTGGTTGAGGCAGGTATTGAGAATCACAGCCTGGTGATATGCCTGACTAAGAGGGGTTGGGAGAACACGGAAGTATTATTGGTCAAACTTATCATACTGGTGTTCGTGATCAAACTGTTTGAACCATAGTCCAAATTGACTATAAAGGCATATATAAAGAATCCATTAAAAATGCATGCTTATTGGATGGGAAGCTTCATATTTACACAAAGGAACATTTATTACAAACAAAACCTTAAAAAACAGAAGCAGAGCATGGACCGGTGGTGGATCATTATCAATATACTGTAAGTTTGATGAAAGGTCTGCTGTTTGTGGACATTATATTTGGGGAGAGATTGAGATACATGAGGTGGGTGGGTTCTTAATTATAAGGACCTACAGAACAGTTATATATTTGATTAAATTGTTTTAATGAGATGTGAGATCTTTGTATCCAAAAATGTATTCACTTTATTAGGGGTACAAGATAATTTGATTATAAGGTTTTATAGATATATAATTATCATCACAAGGTTTAAATGCCCAGTATATTACCCCATGTAATCTAAAAGTATTTCCACTTCTCTTCAAATTATTATTAGGGTCAGGCATCGGAGTTATTTCTGACATTCCACTTGCAAAAGCTTCTCTTTTGTAAAACGTATACATTGCATTCTTTACCTAATCACTTGGCCCCGCAGTTCTTCAGCTCGTGAAGTGATTTCTGTTAGCTCATTCTTTAGTGATGTACAGATCTTTTCCTTTTCTTCCATTTCATTATCCTTTGCTTTCATGGCACCTGAGAATTTTTTATTCCATTTTTTAGATTCTTCTATTATACGGTCCCTGTCATCTTGCAAGGAACACATGCTGCTGGTAAATGCTGCCAGTTTTGCTATGTTTTGGTTTAAATTCCCACGGAGCTCCTTCATTTCCACAGTCTTATTGTCCAAAGCAGTCTGCAAGCCAGTAATAGTTCCATCCATACTTTCTTTTTCCTGCTGCAGTAAATCTAGCTTCTCCTGCATGTTTTTCATTTCTTTAAGATGCTTATCTCTTTCATGTTCCAACCTCTTTTCTGCTTCCTCATCTTTCTTTTTAAGTTTTAAAGCTGAATCCTCCCCTGCTACACGAAGACTTTCCTTTAGTTTCATACTCTCTGCTAATACTCTTGCTGCTTCACTTTGAGTATCATCTAACATCACACGGATTGACACTAAGTCAGCTTTTGCTTTTTTTGTATCTTCCCTGGCCTTAGCTATTTTTTCGTTTGCTGCTACCTTGTCTTTCTCACACGCACTATGAACGAACTCTAAAGCCTTAACTGTTCTTTCTAAACCACTGATAGTCTCTTGGAACTGAATACAGTCTTTCTGCAAATGGCGTACTTCTTGCTGTTTCTCCTTGAGAAGTTCTTGAAGCTCTCTTGTCTGTCTCTCTCTGCCCTTTTCTCCCTGATGCACTGATTTCAGTTTCTCTACATACTCTTTCTGAACATGAGAAAGTGCTTCTGCTTTTTGCATCTCTAACTTCCTCTTCTCCTCTTCTAATTCAAACTGGAGGTCCTGTAACTCTTTTTGCAAGTAGTCATTTTTTATCTGTAAATCCATGGCATCCTGTTGGTAATTTCCTATACTTCCATTGAGTTCAGCCAACTGGTTCATCAGGCGTTCCTCCAACTCATCCTTTTCCAGCTCTGTCATCTCCTTTTCTTTAACTGCCTTAGCCTCGGAAATTTGTATTTTTTTATTTATTTCTTTTAACTCTTCAGTCTTTATTTGCAGTTGACTTACATCCTCTAACAAATTAGATATCTGTGTTTCAGCCTTGCGCTTGTCTTCTCGTAATACCTTTATGTCATCACTAATTTTCTCAAAACAATTTTCTTTTGCACCATTTTCCAATTCATTTATGTGATCCTGCAGCTGACTTATTTGCTCTAACAAATAAGATATCTGGTTTCCAGCCTTAAACTTATCTTCTCGTAAGACCTTTATCTCATCACTTATATTTTCAAAATCACGTTCTTTCATGCTATTCTCCAGTTCATTAATACGATCTTGCAACTGAGCAATCAAATTCATAGTAACTTTGTCAGATGTGCTTTTTTGATCATCGAGTAGTTCCAGAGATATCGGACTGCTGTCGGTCTTTTCTCTACTTTTTGGGGGTGGTAAAACAGATAAAACAGGGGATTCATGTGTGGTTATAGCCCCATCTTGACTGAAAATGGGATGTTCTTCCTCAGTTCTTCCTAGTTTTGATTCAATACTCTGAAGTTGATTTTGCAGGCATTCTGACTGTTGAATAAGAGAAAAATTTTCATTCTTGACCACTTCCAGTTGAGTAACAAGATCACAATTTTCCGAGTTCATTCTTTCAAGCTCAGCTTTAAGCTCCTCATTTTCTTTATTAAACTGTAATATTTGTTCACTGTTACTGGGTTGTAACTCTCCTCTGAGCTTTTCATTCTCTTCTTCTAGATCCAGTATTTTTTGCTGCTTTGATTTGGCATATTTCCTCATCTTATCCTTCATATTTTCTAATTCTTGCTCCACATCTTCCAGTTGCTTCTCAACTTCTATTTTTGCAGATTCCATGCTTTTCATTTTATGGAATATCTCTTGCTTCTCCTGCCTTACAGCTTCTAAAGCTCGATTCATCCTGTCCATCTCATTGCTAACATTTTCATAGGACTGAAGCAGTGATTCATATTCTTTTTGTTGGTCAGACAGTTTCTCTTGCCATTCAAGTTGCTGTGTAGAGCCTGCATTCTTCATAGATTCCAGCTCTTTTTTCAAGATTTCTTTCTCATGTGTAATACCTGCTAAGGCAAGTTTCAGACTTTCACATGAATCTTCCAGATTTTTATTATCTGCTAAACTTTTGTCAACATCCCCGATCAGCTTGTTTAACTCTTCTTTCTTGCTAAGTAATTTATCAAGCAGATTGTCCCTTTCCTCGCTTATTTCAACGACAGATCTTTCTGCCATTCTCAAGTGGTTAGACAGCTCCTCTCTTTGTTTTCTCATATTATTCAGTTCTGATTGTAAAGACTTACTCTCTTTAAGTGCTTCTTTTCTAGAGATTAAAGCAGCCTGCAACTTCCTCTGAAGTTGATTTTTGTTCCTAGCTACCTCCACATCTTCATCTTGTTTTTGCTGCACTTCAAGAATCTGCTTTTCAAATTTTCGAATGCATTCCTCATTCTCCTTTGCTTGATGTTCCAACTGAGACTTGAGGGCACTTAACATTTCATCCTTTTCCAATATAGACATCTGCAGGTTTTTTACAAATTCATTTCTTTCTTCTAGCACCATCTGAAGACTATTTATTTCCTCTTGCTTAAGAGAAATCTCTGTCTGTTTTTCCTTTATTTTCGATTCAATTAATTGAAATTTGTTGGAATCCTGAAGGCTTTTATCTAGCTCTGTCTTTAAAGAGGCAGCTTTGGCTTCAAACTCTTGACAATTTTCTTTTTGATGTTGAAGTTGTCTGTTCAAATCCTCTATGGTCTCTTGTAGTTTTAAAACTTGTTCAACACTGTGTTTAAGATCTTCTTCTAAACAAACAGCTCTTAGTTCACGCTCATCTCTCTGTTGCTCAAAAATACCTAACTGCTGTTTTAAAGCCTCCACTGTAGTCTCAGTAGAAAGATCCTCGTCAGCTACTGCATTTATAAATTCCACCCCACATTTTGAATGCTGCTGATCGATCACATTGGTTTGTGTGCCTGCATTCTGTGAATCTAATGGAGACAACCTTGGTGGCTCAATTTCTTGCAGGTTCTTTAACTGTCCTTGGAGCTCCAAATTATGTTTTTGCTGCTCTTCATATTTTTCCTGCAATAAATTGTATTCATCTTTCTGTTGTTTCAGCTGTTCACGATGATGTCTGTCTTTTTCCTGTGCTTTTTTAATGGTGTCCCTACGAGAATTTAGAGCTTCCTGAATTTTCTTTTGCAGATGATCTTTCTCTTGCTCAAGATTTATTATTTTGTTTTCCAACATAACTCTTGTGTCGATTAGTTCATCAGGCTCACATGAAGGCACAGAAGCTAAATATTCTGAGTTCTGAGATTCTGCGGTTAGTCTTTCAATCAAGGAAAGGTTCTCTGATTTCTCCATATGTAGTGTTTCAATCAAGTTATCTTTTTTGCTCATCTCTAAACTCATTTCTTCTATCAGAGTCTGAAGTTTCTCTTCATCTGCCTGTTTTTCAGTCATTTCTCTCCTGGCTCGTTCCAGGTCAGATTGCATTTCTGAAAGCTGCAGTTTCAGAACTTCTTCAACTGTATTTTGCTCCGTAACTTGTTGGCAGGTAGATTCCACAATTATGCTATCAGGCTCTGTATTATATTTAATTAACTTTTTCTCCAGAACAGACACCTTTTTCAGGAGTTCCTTCCTGTTGATAAGAGCAGCCTGAAGCTTTTTCTTCAGATGATCAAGTTCATTCTTTTGCAATTCCAATTGCTGTTGCATCTCTTCTTTCTCCTTTGGCTCATTAAAGTCTGGCAATGATCTGCTTTTGAAATAATGCAACTCATTCTCTAAGTTGCTCTTCTCTCTCTGCAGATTGTGTATGGTGTCTGCATTATGAAGCTGTGTCTCAGTTAGTTTTTGGAGTTGTTCTTGCAAATCCTCATGTGCACTCTGTTGCAATTTCACAAATTCTTCCTGCTGTACATTATCCTGTCTTAGTGATTTTACGATGGCTTCTAGTTCCTCGTTTTCTCTTTGCACGGATGAAAGCATTTCTTGGGTTTGCAAATGCTCACATGTACCTTCTTGCAATTGAATTTGGATCAAATGCAATTCTTCTTGGACACGGTGCAACATTTCTTGATTTTTCACGAGATCAAATCTTGTGACCTCTAACTGTTGATGCAGCTCATCTCGCTCTTGCTGTACTAAGTCCATCATGCCCTGAAGCTGAGCTTTCTCTTTTATGATTTGATCTAACTTCACACGTATATCTTCACTTTCTTTTTGTTGTGTATCAGAATGTTCCATATCCTCCTTCTGTTCTCCGTCAACTGATATCAACTGTTCTTTAAGAATCTTTATTTCCAAACACAAGGAATGTTTTTCTTCATTTAGGAGTACAACCTTATCAGAAAGGCTATGACTTAACTCATCCAGCTGCTGATCCTTCTCTGCTAGCAGCATTTCAAAGTTTATTATGCTTGCACTTTTTTGTAAAAGGAGATCCTGAAGCAAGACATTTTCCCTTTCATTTCCTGCAAGTGCTTCAGAAAGCCTCACTTCTTTGCTCTGACTTAGGTTCAGCATTTCCTGAAAACTTACCAAATTTTCCTCTTTTTCACACAGCTGAATTTCCTTCAGTCTTAAAAGTGCATCTTGCTCAGACATTTGAAGATTCAGTTGATCAAGATCTTTTTGCAGAGCTGTAATTTTTAAGTCTTTGGATTTTGACTCATTTTCTAAACTGTTTACTTGTTCAGCTAAGATGTTCTGAGCCCCATAGTATTCCATTTGTTTAATGTCTGTGTCTATATACGTAATCCTCTTGACCAGGGCCTCCTTCTCCAAGTTCAAAGTTTGCACTTGATTTTGCAGTTCCAACACAAGCTCATTCAGTGCCTTAATATCTACATTTATCTCATTGTTGCTACTGTCTCTAGTTAATAATGACAGCGCTTGACAGGTAGTATTAGACTCTTCAGTATCTATGATCTGTTTAAATTGTGCTTTTGCTTGAGATAGGTTTAGTTCTGAGGGGTCATTACTTTCATCTGTGTATGTCATCCCTGAACTTTCTTCATAAAAAATAAGTTCTAGATGTTCACTGTTCTTTGCATCAGTTAGTCCATCAGAGTTATAATCAATTTTGAATTCACTATCATCCATGCTTTGTACTAATGTTTCACAGGGCAATTCTTCAACTTTCTCCAACAGTTGCCCCTTCAGGCTCTCTATCTCTTCTTGGGTGTCTCGGAGATCCATCATAAGGATAGATAATTGCTTCTTTTGCATATCTTCTATAGCATCTCCCAGAGCAATAGCAAATCCTTCAGATACAGAGTCAAGTCCATCTTTCTCCACTGTAGAGGGGTTCAACACCTACAGCAAAAAAGACAAGGTGTTCTAAATCTGTTATAGTTTTACATCAAAACTACATATATGAGCATAGCATACAAACATAAACAAATGCCAATTCATGATGCTAATCTAAAACAGGTCTTTATAAAGTGTGTAACCATACACATCCACAGACATTTAGAATTTGGATCTATGAAGGGGTTGCGTGGAGAGAGGGATACTAGAAATATTTAGCTTCTTTCATCTGCAGCTTTATCCCCAGGCCAGTGCATTTTTTTTCTGAAAGAGAATCATACTGAGGAAAAAAAACCTAGAAATTTAACTCACTGGGGGAGGGTGGCACCTATTATTTTACCCCCCCCTCAGAATTATTAGTCTTTACTTGTCATTTAAGATTTATGGCAGATGTGGCATCTCTATAACAAAGTGCAGGGAATCTCTATGGGTTACTCCTCTGTGAATAAAATAGAATTTGGTCTGCAGCTCTTGCCCTCCCTTACCCACCAATACAATTTAGCAGCATGTTTTCTGTCATCACTCTGAGTATGATGGCTTGCACCTTAATTTATAGGAAGTGACTAGCAATCCGTAGTGTGAACTGCAGTTTATAAACAAATAGCAACTTGTGCCATAGCTATATTCATTTCCATAGAAGAAAAAAAAAGTTTAAACTAATAAACATAAAAATGTGAACAATGTTATATCTTCTGTTTTTATTTACCTGTGTTAAAAGTTCACCATGTGGTTCCAGAACATTCTCGGAGGCAGTGTGCACAATGTACTCATCCTCTAAAAGAAAAAGGTTTTGTTTAGTAACCAGCGAGACTACAATTCATAAGAAATACTTCCACAAGCTTTGTAATTTTATCTAAGTGCCCATTTAGTATTTAGAAGTTCAGCGCCAGGCACTTAAATGTGAGATGGATGGCCTCCACCTAAATGCTATACATAAATGCACTCGTGCCTAGAATATTCATGTTAATTTCAAATTAAAGGATATCAAAAGTCACCTCAGAGTTTTAAGACCTATATCAGAACGCTCAACCTTTTTAATTTTTGACTATGAACAAACAAACAAACTAACTAACTTGCAGGAAGTGAAATGCGGAGAACTTAAATACATACAGCAGATTTTGAGATGACAACAAATATATATATATATATATATATATATATATATACATACATACATACATACACACACACACACACACACTCACCTTGTGGCGTCTCTTCAGTTTCTGTCTTTGACATTTCATCAGACATTTGCCCATAGTACTCATTTTTTATTACGCTTAAAGCAGAGTCATTTTCCCCTGGGGTTAGAATATTCAAGGACATAGAATACTCCTGGTTTAAGTTCATATTTTCCCTCTGTTCATCATTTACTTCCATAAAATCCTCCGGAATGTTCTTTGTTACTGGCCTTTCCATATTTTGTTGTTGAAGGTAAAGAGTCTCTTCAGTTTTCTGCTCGTTCAGTTCAGTTTTAACTGCTTTTACTGTGCACAACTCCTCTTTTGCTTTCTCAAGTTCCTCCTTAACTCCCTTTTCTCTCTCCAGTTCATTTCTAACTTGCTCCAGTTCAATCTGATAACCTCTCAATTGTTCAAGTTCTTCTTTCATTCTCTCTAACTCTTCATGAACTCTTTCTGTTTGTTCTATTTCCTGCTGGGCATATTTCAATCTGCGCAGCTCACCTTTCTCTTGTACCAACTCACCCTGATCTTCCATTACTTTCTTCAGTTGCTCTTCCATTTGCTCTAACTTATCCTGTTCCACTTTCCCTCTCTTCAGTTCTTCTCTCAATTGTTCCAGCTCTGTGTAAGCTTCTTGCCCTTTTTCAAGCTCTTTCTTCATTTGTTCCATATCAGTCTTCATTTTCTCTAGTTCCTGTTGAACTCCACTCTCTTGCTCTAACTCCTTAAGCAGCCTTTCACAAGAATTATCCTTTTCTGTAAGTTTTTTCTCTAATATGGTCACTTGAAAAGCATATTCTTTCCTATCCCCATCCAAAGATTTTAATTCTGTTTCCATCTGCCTGAATTGCTCAGATAGAACCTGTGAAGGGATTAGGATGGGTTAGATGAAGGAAGCAAAATAATAGGGGACACAGAAATATCATTCTATGCCTTCCGCAAATCTACTCTGTATAAAATGAAATATCTTCCATTAATGCAAATCATGATATGCGAATGCTCGTACTACCAGCTATATACAGAAGAATTTGTAAAAATCATAGATGGGGAGCAAAAGACACACCTTACCTACTCAGTACATAAAGGCACATTATTATATTTTTCAGTAATTATTTTCCTGTACACTTAAGAGTTATCTTCTTTGTAATATAACCCCATCAAATACCACTTTTATCGTATCTGTAATTAGTGTATCTGTTAATTTGAGCTCTTATGAATAAACTATATCTTGGCAATGAAAGCATGGGGCAGAACAGACTAAGGTATTAAAGATGCCTGCAACTTTCCAGATGGATACCTGTGGGCCCCCCGCACAGTAAGGACATGTGGTCTTTTCTGCCCTGATATGTGGGTATTCACATACCCTTCCACATTATTCCACAGGGACCTATAGTTCTTGGAATAAAAGCTAGTATTAGAACATTTTAAGGCTTTAACTATATGTAATTGTAAGAGGTGTCTATGAAAAGAGACCATGATTTTGTGTGTATTTCACCAGTATTAGGCTGGTGAACAGTAAACTCCAGGAAAAGTGTGTGTTTCTGCAGCAAGTAACATTGCGGATTTTCCCAGCTCAGGAAAAGCTGGATGAATGGGTTCCTGGAGTAAAAGCAGAAGAGCAGGGTGCGCCTTCCATTCCTTGTTCCATTAAGGGTTTTCAGCTGCCAAGTTAGTGGTAGCTAGGTAATTAACTGCAGGTGAGCTGCAGTGTTAAAAAGATGTGTGGGACTACACTTCAGCGCTTCTTCCCCCTGGATACCTCCTGGTGCTGGAGCAGGGTGAGGGGCCATGGACGCCTCCAAGTGCAGGAAGGAGGTGTGATTGTGTGTGCAGCCGGGAAGAAGATTGAGAGTGATTTCCTGCTGACCTGAAGTGTTTGGAGAGAGCTCCAAAAGACTGGAGAGAGGAAGAGAGAAACCCTTCCCAGAGACAGTGTCAAGTGTAAGTCCAGGATTTTAATAATAAAGTAATAACTATTTTTATACTCATTTTCTTCTATTTGACACACTGATTTTTTTCTGTTTTTAAACAAGAACCCTTTATGTCATCTTTAGGTCCAAGTTCAGTTTTCTCCTTTAATATTACTTTTACTCAAAAAGCTACTCGATATGGAAAACTAAACAGAGTACTCCATGATTATTTTATATACTCACAATACCTACAGAACGACCATTACAAAGACAAACAAAATAAAAAATTCTCCACCCCACCCCTGCACATATGTCAAGACCGTGGTATACTCTATATATTCTACTGGTAGTGGGTCTGTTTGTAATTACCTGTTTCTGAAATTCTGCACTCTGTAGTTCCTGCTCTAACATCTCGACAAACTGTGTGCGGGCACGGAGAGTTTCACACTGCTCCTCTAGCTTCTGCTGCAGATTAAGGGTCTGTAAAAACACAGAGAGAATTTATGCAGCAACAAGAAATGGACTATATTACGTTAAAGGGATCCTGTCATCAGAAAACATGTTTTTTTCAAAACGCATCAGTTAATAGTGCTACTCCAGCAGAATTCTGCACTGAAATCCATTTCTCAAAAGAGCAAATAGATTTTTTTATATTCAATTTTGAAATCTGACATGGGGCTAGACATTTTGTCAATTTCCCAGCTGCCCCTGGTCATGTGACTTGTGCCTGCACTTTAGGAGAGATATGCTTTCTGGCAGGCTGCTGTTTTTCCTTCTCAATGTAACTGAATGTCTCAGTGGGACATGGGTTTTTACTATTGAGTGTTGTTCTTAGATCTACCAGGCAGCTGTTATCTTGTGTTAGGGAGCTGCTATCTGGTTACCTTCCCATTGTTCTTTTGTTTGGCTGCTGGGGGGGAAAGGGAGGGGGTGATATCACTCCAACTTGCAGTACAGCAGTAAAGAGTGATTGAAGTTTATCAGAGCACAAGTCACATAACTTGGGGCAGCTGGGAAATTGAGAATATGTCTAGCCCCCATGTCAGATTTCAAAATTGAATATAAAAAAAAAAATGTGTTTGCTCTTTTGAGAAATGGATTTCAGTGCAGAATTCTGCTGGAGCAGCACTATTAACTGATTCATTTTGAAAACATTAATTTTTTTCCCATGACGGTATATAGTATGTAACTATATAGCTTTACTGATGTCACACAAAAGACATATCTACATATCGAAAAAAATGATGTTCCTTGCACTCAGGTTAAACAATGTGGTATACTACCAGTTTAAACAGAGTGAAATACATACAAATGAGCAGAAATGCTATTTTAACAGACCTGCAATGGACTAGAAAACAAATACAGTGAGTAATTTAATTATGTGCGGTGATTACAGAGTTAGTAAAGGGCAAGGCATTTTTTGGAAGATTTGTTGCCTGCGGTAGTGCATTTTTATGGCGAGAGACAAATCTCCCTGTATGCTATTGCCCTTATGGTAGAAATCTCTGAAAGCTCAACAGATATTAAATTCTCTCTCTCTAGTATAGTCCCAGCAAGCATTACCTTCATGATATAAGCAGAATGATACATATGCATACCTCAGCTTCCTGTTTTTGTTGCCATTTTTGGAGCTGTTCCACGGTTTGCTGGCTCTCGTGGAGCTGTCTAGTAAGTTCATCAAGACTATCTTGACTATCATACAACTGTCTTGTGAGCTTTGAAACTGTCTCTTGACTCTCTTGAAGCTGCTGTGTGAGCTCGGATGCATTATTTTGTAGTCTCCTTCTCTCCTCCTCATGAATCCTTTCCTCCTCTCTCTGATCATGGTGCCATGCATCACTGCTCGCCTCTTTGTTCACCTAATTAGGAAAAAGGTGTAATAAATCTACAGAATAACAAAGATACACAAAGGTGTGTAGCCATGCTTCCTTACTGACCTTATTGTCAGCTGACGTTTTCTTAAGTTCTTCGAGCTGCTTGTTTAAGTTAGCAACTTTTGCCTTTGCTTGGAGCTTCAGTTTGGCCAGCTTTGCATCTGAAGTTTCCCTTTCCAGCTGTTAAATAAAACAATGATTTCTGTTCAGTGCACACATCAACATTAATAATCTGTTTAAAATCTAAATCCTGAAATCACAATACATTCACAATGCATATGCAAGAGGTCTGTTTCTCTTTAAATCGTACAATACACGATAAATACCAGCATTTTGCAATATAATTATAAAAACACCTGCAGCTTCCAATAATACTAAATTATTAGTAGCCATTTGTACATAGGAGTCAATTAATCTAATTTAATTGCATGGGTGAGCATTTCGGGAATAGTGATCAGACAAGCTAAAATTGAGATGGAAATGGTATTAAAGCAAGGAGTAAAATGAATCTGTCCAAAATCATTTTTTAATATGTAAATTGTAAACAATGAAGGGTTGGGACATATGTCTGTGAAGGTGCTTATTCATCCAGGTCATGATATATCTATAGTAATACATTAAATCAACTGGTATTTTTCCTATTGAAGATGTTTTAGTAGTCATCAGACTGGCTTTCTCAATTCAGAATGACTTGTACAAAGCTCTTTCTGGCATTCAATACTTTGTAATCTTGCTACAATCAGCATAATCTGTTTAGTATAACTGGAATGGGAAAGAGACCTCATGGAGGGATGGTCTTGATTGTATTAGTATGATTGGAGCTATGAGGTGATATTAAACCATCCAGGGAGAGGTGCCAAAAAAGCACCCCTGGCATGGTGCTGAGAGACTGTTGAATTGCTAATGTGGTGCTGCTATTCAAAAAAGGATCCCATTCTCAGCCTCCAAACTATAGGCTGGTTAGTCTGACATCAGTTGTAAGAAAGCTTTTCAAAAGGGTATTAAGGGATAAGATACATGACTTCATTGCAAATCATAATATTAGGCGTTTATGCCAGCATGGTTTTATGCAAAACAGATCTTACAAGACTAATTTAACTGGCTTTTATGAGGAGGTGAGCAGGAACCTTGACTCTGGGATGGTAGTGGATGTGATCTACTTACACTTTGCTAAAGTATCTCATATAGTACCACACAAAAGGTTACTGATTAAATGAAGCAATATTTCACTGGAACACAGTATAGTAGAGAACTGCCTGAAGGATAAATTACAAAGAGTGGTGGTAAGTGGAACATTTTATAAGTTGACTAGTGTTGTTAGTGAAGTGCCACACAGGTCTGTACTTGTTTTTTTTTTTTTTTTTTGTTTTATTTGACTAAATTGAAAAACTGGGCAACAAACTGGAAAATGAGGTTCGATGTTGATAAATGCAAGGTTATGCACTTTGGCAGAAATAATATAAATGCAAGATAACAGCTCTATGGTAGATATAAGAACAGCACTCAATGGTAAAAATCCATGTCCCAGTGCCACTCCTTCAGTTACACTGAGTAGGAGAAACAATATCCTGCCTGCAAGTGTTGGTTCTTTCTGAAAGCACATGACCAGGCAAAATGACCTGAGATGGCTGCCTACACACCAATAGTACAACTAAAAAAAATACACTTGTTGAGTTAGGTTTGAAATGGTAGAGTGAATTATTTGGAGTGTAAACAGTGTCAATTAGAAATAAAAACTACACCATAAAAATCACGACAGAATCCCTTTAACTAAGAAGGATCTAGGGGTTTTCATTTAGATAACAAGTTGTTTAATTCTGGGCAGTGTCATTCTGTGGCCACTAAAGCAAATAAAAGTACTGTCTTGCATAAAAAGGGCATAAACTGCAATGCAGTTTTGGGCTCCAGTCCTTAAGAAAAATATAAACAAGCAACTAAACTGGTTAAAAGTATGGAAGATTTTAATTATGAGGGTAGACTTTAAAGGAGAAGGAAAGGTTAAAACTAAGTAAGCCTTATCAGAAAGGTCCATCTAAATATACCAGTAAACCCCCAAAGTAGTGCTGCTCTGAGTCCCCTGTCAAAAGAAACACTGCATTTCTTTCCTTCTATTGTGTTCACATGGGCTTCTGTATCCGACTTCCTGCCATTAGCTTAAACCTCATTGCCCTGGGCAAGAGCATGCTCAGTTTGTTCCTCTTTCCCACCCCCTCCCTTCTCTGCTGTAATCTGAGCCCAGAGCAGAGAGAGACTCAGGCAGGAAGTGATGTCACACCACGTTAATACTGCAGCTCCTATCCTAAACAAACAGAGTTTCTAGAGCTTTTTACTCAGGTATGGTAAAACATTCTACAGAATAAATATAGCATTCTAGCTTGCACTATTGCAGCTAATCTATTGGCAATAAAATGCTTCTGTAGCTTTCCTTCTCCTATAAAGGTTGTTTTTGTTTTCTGTGGACACTTGTGAGAGGACATCATTACCCTTTACAGGTACTTTAGAAGGAATTATAGACAGATAGCCAAAAATGGTTCAACATACAACAGAACTTTCATTTCAAGCAGTGTATGTGGGTCTTACAGTGAGGACAGTGAAGATGAGGAATGCTCTGTCGGATAATGTTGTGATGGCAGACACTGTTAATGCCTTTAAGAGGGGCTTGGATGATTTCATGGACAAGTAAAATATCATAGGCTATTGCGATACTAAAATTTACAATTAACAGATATTTTAAATATAGTATATGTAAATGTATGGAGGGGGTCAATGTGAGCTGGGGTTCATTTGGAGGGATTGAACTTGATGGACTTTGGTCTTTTTCATATCACCTTTACTATGTATATGTATAGGATCCATTATGCAGAAACCCTTTATCCAGAATGCTCCAAATTATGGAAAGGGACCTGGGGTTTTCCAGATAAGGGATCTTTCTGTAATTTGAATCTTCTGACCTTAAGTCTACTAGAAGATAATGTAAACATTCAATAAACCCATAGGCTGGTTTTGCTTTGAGTAAGGATTAATTATATCTTCTTTTTATAATTACAGAGAAAAAGGAATTCAGTTTAAAAATTTGGGCTATTTGGATAAAATATAGAGTCTATGGGAGACAGCCTTTTTGTAATTTGGAGCTTTCTGGATAACAGGTTTCTGGATAATGGACCTGTATAGATCCAAATGACATAAATATCAGGTCCAGTACCTGAATATGTATTTGGAGTGTGGGAAAAAATTGGAGTACCAATAAGAAACCCTGAGAAAGCCCTGAAGCTTCCCCCACAAAGTTTTGTTTTAAAAAATAAAATATTTATTGCCTAAAATATAATATAATAGGGAGTTAATGTAGGGATATTTTTTTTTTAGCAGGTTTCAGTCAAGTCAAGAGGAGTAAGAATTATGCAAGTACATTTGAACACTACCTGCACAAGTAACGATTAAGGAGTAGCAGGTATTTCAAGATCTATTTTCACAACTTGTTTAAAGGAAATTATGGTGAGGAACATTACACTTGCTAATGACACATCACCAATTTTAAAGGTGTAAGTGGGGTTGTCGTCATGTTGTCTGGTACGGATATGGGGGGGAAAAAAGCACTGATGTATAGAGCTTGTGCTGCGAGTGATGGAGATAAAGTGCTAAAATGTTTTGGTCTCAGATGGCAGTATCACACTAGAAACAGCTCATCTCAGGTCTTCCTGATCACAGACAGATTTGCTATGCTTCTAAACGACGAGACCACCCTCTTGCCTGCGCTGCCCCAAACGAGGAAACGAAGGCTCTAAGGAATACTGGGGTCCACACCCAGTCCCCAGATGAGGCGCCAGGCAGCATGCCGTACCTTAAATTTACTGTCTGACGCCAAGTTCGGATTTGTTGTAGTTTTCATACTGCTACACTGACATGCAAGTTGCTTATTTAAATTACTTTCAAATGCTCCCTGATAAAAGGATATAGTCTGAAAACATATATTAACCCTCAACCCACACATCTGCCACCATTTAAAATGGAAAATCAAGAACTATGGAGTATATTTACTAAATTTCTTATTTCTTTCATTTACTAAACTAAACGCTTTAGTGGCTGCCATGAAAATTTTTTCTAGGAAAATTAACAAATTGGCACATATAGCAAAATGCATAAATATGTGAATGTATTCCATTCACTTGAGTGTCAGAGCTCAGCGGAACAGAAACAAAAATGAATGTGGTGATAAATAATTCAGAGAGGATAATTTCCACATCAATACAAAGCATGCCAAGAATAAAATCTATAGAAAAGTACCTGATCAAAAGAGTCAGTGCTCTTATAATGTGTTGTGGTAAATAAAATTCAGAAACAGCTTACCTTTATCTGTGCATCCCTTTGCTCTATCTCTGTATCTTTCTGCTGGATCAACTCCTTTAGCTGTACAACAAGCTGCTCATAGTGAACCAGTCTTTCCATCTGGTCCTCGGACATTTCCTCTTGAGAAGCGGATTCCATAACGGATTTCTATTTGCAGAATTAAAATGATTTGCAGCAGAATATTCCTACTGTGAAGGACTGGTCAATGTATGTCTGTAAATTGTTTATGGATTAAGCATCACAGAACGATGGTTATTACTTTCCCTCTTTATTAATGCCAAAGTAGTATGTAAAAAGAATTTCTATATATTTTAATAGCACCAAAATATTTGACAGGTCTGGACAATTAGAATCAGTTATAAGGTGGAAGAAACATTGCATTAAATGCATTAATAATCTACAGACATCCAGGAAAAATAGACAGATAATGTGTATAGTGGTAAGCATTAAAATATTTAAATAACAAATAGTATAAGCATAACATTCCATATAATCATCTCACCCATTGGCCTTTTGAACCCCAGGACATTTTGTTGTGATTTATACCTGACACAGATGGACCAAGTCAGCCAATTAAATTGTAGCTAATTGTATAGCAATCCTAGCAAATGCACTGAGCTTTGAGAATACTGTACTTTTTATTTATCCAAGCACCCAGGCAAAGATAGCATGGCTTTTCATTTGTATAGTGTCAAAAAAAGAAAAATTTAAATGAAAATTAATGAGTCCCTTGTAAAATAAATATTTAATCAGCGAGCAGGACCAAACAATCAAATGTCCAAGACACTTAGAATGCTAAAGATGTCATAATAAACCCAAATTATGGCATGTCCCAAGTAAGATCCAGCCAGTGTACAATAACAGAAAGCAATTACTTGCTTAACTATATGATGGAGCAAAGAACTGCTGTAAATTTAGCAAGCCATGATCAGTGGTGTCCCAGTAACATACCTGTTGCTTTAAACACTACTTGACTAAGCATGGAAATCCCATATTGGGAATGGAAAAAATGCATTTATTTTACCTACAATTGTTCAATAAGCATATCGTTATACTTTGTTCTGGCATGGGAACGTTATCGGTCTTATCTGCAGTGAAAGTTGCCACAGGGAACCTCATAAAAGCAACCAGTTAAATTTTATAAATATAACTGAAATTGCAAAAGTGGAGCGTAGTAGTCGTGCGAGTACACAGTGCACTTTAAAACCATCTACTTAAGTTTTCTCTCTTGTGTAAAGCAAAGTCAATTTTATGCTTGATCCCACCTCTATGGTCCTTTAAAGCAACGGTGAGAGAAGGATTAGATATTAAATATGACTGCACCTGCCAGTTAAACACTCTCTAAATGAACACAAAATATACTATACGCCTGAAACACATGCACCTATTAAAGAGTAGGAATCCTAATCAAAAGCTTTGTATCACTCTGTAATCTTACTTTGTAAGGGAAAGTGGGGAGGTAGTAAACAAGTAAACAAACAAAACTATTCACTAAACTAGTACAGCTTACAATCTAATAGAAGGGGTATGGTATAAAAAGGGATGGCTCATGCTGAACAGAGGTCTACAGTGCACCTAATAAAATTCACACAGTCTAGTTAGCTAGAAATAAACAGGTGTATTCTTTTCCATGTATACACCAACAGATGAACGGCACTCCGATAAAAAACAGGCTTTTTATTGCTGGGCAATGTGGAAATACATAGGCCTTACGCGTTTCGGGAACACCTTCCCTTAATCATAGGCTTCATATTCTTTTCGATGGTCAGTTAGTCTATATAACTCCAATAAAAGCTCTCTCTGGCTAGCTACAAATGGCAGCTACTAATTTCCCAGTGTGATGTAACTAAAAGCCTCATAAGAAATTAGTGCAGTTAAGAGACGTTCGCCACAGATTTTTTTAATGTTTAATTTAAATTTAATTAATGTAAACATCTGTGGTTAGTTTCAGTTGTAACCCTAGGAATCCACCCCCCCACTTAACAGCTAAACTTACCCCAGGGTCTCCATCTCCCTCTCCATCACCAGAAAGTTCATGTAAGACAGTGTTAGCGATACCAGAAAGACGACTGAACATTCCGAGCAGGACAGGGCCTGTGTAATAAAATCCACAAATTATATTCACAGTCACACAGTTTCTTCCAGACTATAATAAAAAGGAAAAAAAACCACAACATACACACAAGGAAAAAATTAAACTTTCCCTAACAGGACTCTTCAAGGATTGTTTTCAGCATTAAAAGTACAGTACTCCATGGAAAGAGGAAATTAAATAAGAATTACATTATATGATTTGAGGTTTAAAAACGGTCATATGAACAGAGAACTGTAAGACTAGGGAACCATAGACTATGCTGCATTTAACTCAAGGTGGGTGCTTATACAGAAAGCGGGTGCTTATACAGAAAGCGGGTGCTTATACAGAAAGCGGGTGCTTATACAGAAAGCGGGTGCTAATACAGAAAGCGGGTGCTAATACAGAAAGCGGGTGCTAATACAGAAAGCGGGTGCTAATACAGAAAGCGGGTGCTAATACAGAAAGCGGGTGCTAATACAGAAAGCGGGTGCTAATACAGAAAGCGGGTGCTTATACAGAAAGCGGGTGCTTATACAGGAAACAGGTGCTTATACAGGAAGCGGGCTGTGGAGGCAAGCCCCTGCAACTATGGCCAGCACTGTTTATAAGCCAGGGCATTTTCCAAGCAACCACAGTTTTGTTTTTATTCCAACTGTCTCAGGTGACAGTCATTGTGGAGGTACATATATATCATACAGCATTTTAGCTGTCTGCCCTGGAATTAATGGAATTATCTCATCCTGTTCTGGGATAAATATATCAACAGCAAAGTACTTGGACACTTGTTTATTAATGCACATTGCTTATTCCAGGTACAAAAGAGTAACACACTATTCTCAATGTAAGAGGGGAATGCGGATACTTCGCTGCACTGGACAGGCTCTGTAAAAGCAGAAGGCCCAGTGTGGAGATGAGGGAGAACGTACAATTAATATAATCGAGGTTTATAAAACTCAATACCTGCAAACCCCTGACATAATTTTTAATAAAACAAACATTATTAAGGCTCGATGTACCTCTCCCCGTATCTGTCAGCCCGTCCGGATTCGATGGGGTATATCTGAGCTACGTTAAATCCCGACTCTCGGACGATTGCTCGCCGAACTCCTCCTCCAGCCACATCAGCAGCACGGTACTTCCGGGTTACCAGCACAAGCACGCCTCCTCGATCAATTCTTCACCAATCAGAGATTGACAATAAAATACCCACCCAATAGTCACTAGACAGGGCATCGGGGAAAAGCCAATTATAAATCAGAGACCAAAGGAACCCGCCCTACGGCAGAAGACGCTAGCCAATCACCTTAACAGAGATATGGAGTTAAACAAATGACGTCAGGATGGTCTCCAAGACAAGAGCGAATCAGTGCAGAAGGCAGGGAGGCGGCCATAACCACAACCAACAGGAAGTCTACGGTGGTGCATAATAGGATAGTAGCAGCATGTTTTCTCTGTTCTTCTAACGGGCTAACGCGGAAGAGGCGCGTCGGCTTCTTGGCTTCTCAGAACCCGTAGAAAATGCAGACGGAGAGCTGATGTGGCACAGTTTTCTATAGTAATGCTGTTTGTGTTTGCATTTGATTGGCAAAAATCTTCCCCGTGGGTAAAGACAGGCGGATATGGGATTAAACGAACTGTGAACCATAAGCAGAAGGGGAGCTGAAAGGAACAGTAACACAAAAACATTAAAGTGTTTTAAATATATGACAATCTAATGTACTGGTAAAACTGCTGTGTTTACTTTAGAAACACATCTATAGTTTATATACGGTAAACAAGCTACTATGGATCCATGGGGCAGCCATTCAAGCACAGGATACACAGGAGATAAAAGCTCCAAAGAATCACATTGTATACTACAGAGCTTAACCATTATCTGTTGTGTAACCTGTGCCTTTTTCCAGCTTGAATGGCTGCCTCCATGGCTATACAGCAGCTTGTTTATATAAGCTATAGTTGTGTTTCTGAAGCAAACGCACCAGTTTTACCAGTGCAGGGCAACACTACATTAGATTGTCATATATTTAAAACACTTTAATTTTTTGGTGTTACTGTTCCTTTAAGCTCTCCCTTCTGCTTATGGCTCACAGTTCGTTTGATCCCATATCTGTGACTGCCTGTCTCTGCTCATGGGGAAGATTTTTGAATGTTCTCCTTATTGTAAAATATATCATATATTATAAGTCACCAAGAAATTCCATGACCACAGCTGCTGACTGGTTCATATTGTATAGTGCTTCCCTGCACAGTCAGGGAAAGGAGGCAGCAAGAAGTGAAACACTGCAGGCAGGACTAGTAAGGAGAAGTTTTCAATAAATCCTACCAAACACACAACTTTCTTGTATTTTAATCAACATGTCCCCTTTAAGTGTTTTATCCTTAATTTTTCAAGAAAGTTTGCAAATACTGCAGATTTCAAAGAATTGTGTCCCATACTAGTTTGGATGCAAAACTGAGTGCTCACTTATGCTATTGAGAAGGTAGTTGCGTCCATACATCCTTTGCAAATGGAGGCAGGCGTCAAAGTGTGCAGTGTTCTGAAGGATTATGTAGAAGTGCACACACTGATGCATGGGAACCCAGGACTTACTAACAGTGTGGACCTGCAGGTAATTACAAGGTTCTCATTGCAGATTGCGTGATCATCCGCAACTGATTTGATGCAGCTGCTCCAACTTGGACACTAATTTACATCTGTATTGCTGCATCACACACAGGTTACAGATAGTTGCCAACAATTATGTTGGAATTATGGGTAAAATACTGCATTGTGGGTAATTAAATATGGTGATTTCCATCATTTTTTGGCCCATAACAGACCAATATTTAAGTGACTTGAGATAGCCCAGCTACAGAGTATTACTTTTACACAAACTTTATCACTCTAGTAATTGTGATTACTAGTAATTGTGTAACTGTATTAAAGAAACGGTTTAGTGTAAAAATAAAAACTGGGTAAATAGGCTGTGCAAAATAAAAAAAGTAATATAGTTAGTTAGCCAAAAATATAATCTATAAAAGTTGGAGTGAGTGGATGTCTAACGGAACAGGACCCAACTTGCTGCTTTTCAGCTCTTTATTTCTGAGTTAGTCAATGACTTGAAGGGGGGCCACATGCGACATACCGTATATACTCGAGTATAAGCCGACCCAAGTATAAGCCGAGGTACCTAATTTTACCTACGAAAACTTATTGACTCTAGTATAAGCCTAGACACAACTACAGCCCTGTCTCCCAGCAGCGCACATTCCGCCAAAGCGACCCCCCCAGTGATCAACCGGATTTCTTTGCAAAGTTGATGGTGACAGAGAATTGCCAAACGGATTACTGTGTGCATTGTCCCACTGTCCCACTACCATGTGCAGAGGGTGCTGTGTGATATTGCCATCACTGTTAATCTCATATAACCAACAGAGGGTGCTGTGTGATATTGCCATCACTGTTAATCTTTCATATAACCAACAGAGGGCGCTGTGTGATATTGCCATCACTGTTAATCTTTCATATAACCAACAGAGGGTGCTGTGTGATATTGCCATCACTGTTAATCGTTCATATAACCAACAGAGGGCGCTGTGTGATATTGCCATCACTGTTAATCTTTCATATAACCAACAGAGGGCGCTGTGTGATATTGCAGTCACTGTTATTCTTTCATATAACCAACAGAGGGCGCTGTGTGATATTGCAGTCACTGTTCTTTCATATAACCAACAGAGGGCGCTGTGTGATATTGCAGTCACTGTTATTCTTTCATATAACCAACAGAGGGCGCTGTGTGATATTGCAGTCACTGTTCTTTCATATAACCAACAGAGGGCGCTGTGTGATATTGCAGTCACTGTTATTCTTTCATATAACCAACAGAGGGCGGTGTGTGATATTGCAGTCACTGTTAATCTTTCATATAACCAACAGAGGAGCGCACTGTTATTCTTTCAAAAAACCAACAGATGGCGCTGTGTGATATTGCAGTCACTTTTATTCTTTCATATAACCAACAGAGGGCACTCTGTTATTCTTTCATATAACTGTTAATCTTTCCTATAACCAACAGAGGGAGCTGTGTGATATTGCCATCACTGTTAATCTTTCATATAACCAACAGAGGGCGCTGTGTGATATTGCAGTCACTGTTATTCTTTCATATAACTGTTAATCTTTCATATAACCAACAGAGGGAGCTGTGTGATATTGCCATCACTGTTAATCTTTCATATAACCAACAGAGGGCGGTGTGTGATATTGCAGTCACTGTTATTCTTTCATATAACCAACAGAGGGCGCACTGTTATTCTTTCATATAACTAACAGAGGGTGCTGTGTGATATTGCAGTCACTGTTATTCTTTCATATAACCAACAGAGGGCGCACTGTTATTCTTTCATATAACCAACAGAGGGCGCTGTGTGATATTGCAGTCTCTCCCCAAGCAAACTGTTGGTATAAGAATGATTAAAAGTGACTGCAATCTCACCTACTGCCCGCTGACCCGAGTATAAGCCGAGGTAGACTTTTTCAGCAAATTTTGGATGCTGAAAAACTCGGCTTATACTCGAGCATATACGGTAACTATTCAGCGAGTTTGCAATTGAGCCTTAGCATTCAGCTCAGATTCTAAAGCAAAGAGTTATGACCCATGTGGCTTCCCCTCAAGTCACTGATTGGTTATTACCTAGTAACCAATCTGGAAACTAAGGGAACCAATGTATTTGCCCAGTTTTTATTTTTACACTGAGATATTAAATGTGCCAATTTATTCTTGTAATTTTAAGGTATCCTTACTAATGTGAGGTCTACTTTTAGAAAATTTGGTGCATTAGGGTCTAACACTTCAGACATTCTTTATTTTTACTTAAAGTAGTCTTTCAAGACCACCTCAGAAAGAAAAAATTATGAAGGAATGGTCATTATTACAGTATGTGGATGGTGCTACTTCAAACTGTCTAATTTTTCGTGCACTCCTGAAAAGCAAGATTTAGCACCTTATAACAAGTTAGCTCTTGTTTTATTAGCTGTTAAGTAATTTAATCACACGTGAGCAAAGATGAATGGTAGTACTGGGCCCCCTCGGAGTTCCATGACTGGGCCTCATGTTTTTATATGGTCATGAAACTCCTCGGTAACTTATAATATCCTTATATTTTACAAGAGGGGGTACTTTATTCACTATATATTATTGATTGCTGAGCATGACATGATATATATATTGTGGTTCTGAGCAAAGTGATTTATTGTTCTTGCATGGTGTAAAGCCATAATGACAACATTTGCCTGGAAATTATTTTCAAATTCTGTAAATATTGATCAAGGGTGTTTAGAAATGCAGATGGATTTACCATGACTAGTAAACACAAAAGTACTTTAAAATAAATGAGTTCTTGCTTCAAAGGGTGAAAATAAATTGCAGTTCTTTTCACACATAACAACTGCAGACAACATTCAATTCCTGATAGCAGAAAATTTATTTTTAATGGAATGCAGAGCCTGTAAAGACATAACCACAGCAAGAATTCTCCCATAATCTCCCAAGTCCCAGATTAACCTTGACACTTTTCATGTCCCAGGACATCAACTATGTCCTTCTTAAATGGAATCAGAAAGGATTATACACCCTGTGATGACCGAGAGACTCAGGTCAGTTTAAAAGGTATCTTACAGTGGGGCAGAAGGAAATGTTGCAGGGGAACTGTGCTGAAGGGACTGCCTTTATTGGAGAGCCCCCAGAATACAGAGACCCCACATCAAGTTAAAGCCAGCAAGAGACAGAAACTTTTGGTACTGCAATACATCTCATAGCTTTAAAGAGTTCTCAAGAAAGAAAACAGATTCCAGTTATGGACATTGTCAGTTTAAAAGAGTGGATACTTCCAACATAAGAATATAGAAGCCCATTTTAAAAAGTCTTTCCTGCTTTGAGGAGTACACAGTTTTATTACCCTTAGTCTCCACACATAGAGGAGACCAAAACTAGCAGACATTTAAGTGTTTGAACTTCAGAGCACATATTCAGAAAAATAAGGCAATGGGAAATACAAGCAGTTCTACAGTAGATGACCTGCAGGCAGTGGAGATCCATCATTGGTACAAGAAGTTCATGACAGAATGTCCTTCAGGACAGCTCACGTTACATGAGTTCAAGCAGTTTTTTGGATTGCGGGGACTGAGTGGAGAAGCCAACAGTTACATAGAGCAAATGTTCCGCACTTTTGACATGAACAAGGTGAGATATTTCTTTCCTCAACAGCATATAAAAACTGAAGCAATATAATATATATATATATATATATATATACACACACACACAACAAGACAAAGTAAGTATAATGTTAATAAATAATATAGAATTAACTGAATACATTCTTGATTTAGTCTTTGTGTGGCAGATAGCATAATAGATGTTCGCAAATCTATATAAGATTTTGCAATAGGGATGGTACTTGGGATTAAATGTAACCGACGTATAGTACTTTTTGAAATGTAGCTTTAACAGTAGAATAAAGTAGCTCTCATTCTTTATTCTCTGTTTTCTTTTAAACTTGAGTTTAATCCTTTTGCTGTGTGAATAAACAGGAAAATAAAAAATATATTATTGGGGTGCCTGATAAAGAGTGGACTGCTATACAAGGAATATGGAAAATTAACAACAATTAGTGTTGTGCTTCCTTGATAAATTACCACATTAAGTTACACATCTATTAATAGATTTAACCACAGGAAAACCCACCCACTTTCTATTCATTCCTATGGGTTTTTGAGAAGCGTGTTTATAATTGGTTGAAAGTTAGAGTTCACCATTTGATAAATACTCTTCTAAAAATCACATTGGAATGAATTTAAAGTGAATGAGTTTTCTTGCCGTGAGATTTAATATCACATTTTGATAAATATGCCCCAAGTGGTAATATTGGTGCAACTATGACTCTGTATAGAGTGATTTTCTGAGATAATTTGCAATTGGTTTTCATTTTTTATTATTTGTGATGTTTGAGTTATTTAGCTTTTTATTCAGCAACTCTCTAGTTTGCAATTTTAGCAATCTGGTTTCTAGGGTCCAAATTACCTTAGCAACCATCCATACAGTGGACTGTAATATAAATATCAGAGGCCCTAAAAAGAAATATGAGTAATAAAAAAGTAGCAGCGACTGTAAATTTGTAGTGGCCCCTTTAACTTTACAGCTAGTAACCATGGTTTTTCCTGCAGTGTTTTTGCCTGTTGCCAACTCTAGATTATAAAGTGGGTTGCCCCTCAGGTCCCAACATTAAGCTGGTTTTGGTCAGATTCTTCTTTTTTTTTTTTTAGGGCCCAATTATGGACCCAATTTAAGAATGCTCAAGCCTTTGTGCTCGAGCATTCGGGTCCAAAAATCACGCAACAGTTCCATGCATGGTTTCTTCATTTGAATACTTTGGCTTCCTGTTTAGCGGGTATTTTTTCCAGAGCAGATTTTTACAATATATATTGTATAGAGCTTAGCTCCTAAAACCTGCTGACCTTTTCATTTTTCTGTTGGGGGAAAAAAAGTACTGCAGGAAGTCAAGGTATTCTATGGAAAAAACACATCCATTAACGTTTGTGTGGTTTTTGGACCCAAAGAGCATTCTCAAATTGGATCCTGATTGTTTTCTACAATGTTATGACAAGATGGGAAAGTAGAACTTAAAACATCCTAGAAAGTTTATGGGTTCTTTTAGAACGTCTTACATTTTCTATAATAAAAATTGCAATTTACATTTTTATGTCTTAAAGGCTTCCAAGAAAGTTTTGAGGTTATATTAGAATCCCTTAAAAGAAGCAACTTTTAAATATACATTATTATTATATTATTTTATGTACTATTTATTTAATGTACAGTGCCCCAGACACATATACACACATACCCATCTTCAATCTTCCTGAAATAAAATAGGTAAATTGAATTTTCAGGGAAGCCTTTAGTTCCCTTTTATCACAGGGAAGCACTAAACTAAACTTTGAGAACTTTTATTTATTGTGATAGGTATGGTTGTACCTGGTAATAAGGGACAGTTGCACAGAAGGTGTATATTGCTAGCATTAATGTACATTTACAGTTATATTCTAAACCCTGAAGGTATGTACAGTATGTTTATGAAGTCTGAGGCTGACAGTGGATGTTTATTGACCATGGTCAGAACATCCACATGTGCTTATTCAGTCTTTGGAATGTGGGATGCTGGGAGTCAATTTTCAAGATCTGCAGATTAGGCATCTTTGCAATGAACATTAAATATATAATTATATAAATATATTTGCTATACTACAATGTACAGGTATGGGACCTGTTATCCAGAGTGCTCGGGACCGGGGTTTTCCAGATAACAGGTCTTTTCACAATTTGGACCTGCATACTTCTACTAGAAAATCATTTAAACATTAAATAAACCCAATAGGCTGGTTCTGCCCCAATAAGGATTAACTATATCTTAGTTTGGATCAAGTACAAGGTTATTTTTTTTATTATTACAGAGAAAAAGGAAATAATTTTTAAAAATTTTAATTATTTGGATAAACTGGAGTCTATGGGAGACTTTCTGTAATTCGGAGCTTTCTGGATAACAGGTTTCGATACCTGTATCAGTATTAACTGCTAGGTGTTTTTTGGCTCTGGGGCCACCTCTGAGATTAAAGTCACAAGTCAAATGCTCTCTAGTCAGGTCTAAACCTGCCACCGTCCTTTCTAGAAACATCTGTATTTTATCAATGTATGCTGTTTGGACTTTAGTTGTGTATTTTTTAGCTCATAAAATCACTTGAAGAAAAGAAAATCATTTTTATCTGCTGTTTTCTAATTTGATGTTTAGTCCTGTCTTTCTTAGATAATGAATATTGCACTATATAATCTAATAAGTATTTTGTAATATCACCTTTTCATATTGTAGTGAATGTGCCCTGTGTATTGGTGGTTTTTGTGATGAACATAAACCAAACTGCCAGTGGATAATGATCTTGTGTGTTTTGTATGATAGGATGGATATATTGATTTCATGGAATATGTTGCTGCTCTGAGCCTGGTGCTTAGGGGAAAGATTGAACAGAAACTTCGCTGGTATTTCAAACTCTATGATGTGGATGGAAATGGTTGTATAGACCGCCACGAGTTACTCAATATTATTAAGGTAAGTTAATAGAGAAAGCAGAAAATGCATAACTAGCCACAGCTGGGCCCCCCTTAAGACTTGTGCCCATTGCCATCCAGACATGTGTGGCAAAAAAATTTGCTGTCCTGATATGCTTATTGCAGCTTTGGTAGGCCCAGGTGCAATTGCAGAACATGTACCCTGGTAGCTATGCCACTGCATGCAAGGTTCATCATGGGATAAATCAGACTCAAGGGTCGAATTTCGAATTCATGCAAGTTTTTTAACACTCTCATAAAATTATATTTATTAATAAAATCAAATTTTCTCAACTTGGACAAATTGAATTGAATTTGATTCGAATTAGAAAAACTTGATTCAAATTTAATGACAGGAAGGCTGCAAACATCACCAAATTGATCCCTGGACCTGGGCAGCAATTCGGGAGGTTTTAGGTGGCAAATAGTCGGATTTGAGATCTTAAAGGGCCAAAGTATGATAAATCTTGAAATTTGAATTAAAACTTGAATTGAGTTTGGATAATTCACAATTTGAGAGTTTTGACCAAAAAAAATAAAATTGACTTAATAAATCTGCCCCCTAGTGTGAAATTATGCTGACTTAAATTATACAGCCTTCTCACAGTATTCACCTGGAACTGGGTAGGTGGAAAAGCAAGATTTTAAATCTTCCACTGTAGGGTATTTTGAAACAGGCATATCTAATAGTTGTCCCTCCAAACTGAAGTACAGTCTCCCAGACGGTGACATAACTATAGAGGAAGCAGACCATTTGCAGGGAGGCTGGACTGAGTGTTTTTCTTCCTCTAAAGCTGATCTCTAGTCCCTAAAAAATTGAGGGAGGGGAGGTGCCAAATAGTTTGCTGTGCGCACCTCCCCCTTCAAAGATTTTTTTGTGGGTGACACAGCACCATGTTGTTACATTTCTGCTCTCAGATATCTTTGAAAATGCCACTCCTAAAGGTTATGCCTGGTTTAAAGGAAAACTATACCCCCAAAGTGAATACTTACGCAACAGATAGTTTATATCAAATTGAATGACATATTAAAGAATCTTACCAAACTGGAATTTATATTTACATAAATATTGCCCTTTTACATCTCTTGCCTTGAACCACCATTTCGTGACTCTATCTGTGCTGCCTCAGAGATCACCTGACCAGAAATTCTACAACACTAACTGTAACAGGAAGAAGTGAGGAAGCAAAAGGCAGAACTCTGTCTGTTAATTGGCTCATGTGACCTTACATGTGGTTTGTATGTGTGCACAGTGAATCTTACGATCTCAGGGGGCGGCCCTTATTTTTTAAAATGGCAATTTTCTATTTATGATTACCCAATGGCACATACTACTAAAAAAGTATATTATTATGATATTGGTTCATTTACATGAAGCAGGGTTTTACACATGAGCTGTTTTACTCAGTATCTTTTAATAGAGACCTACATTGTTTGGGGGGTATAGTTTTCCTTTAAATAGGCTACTGGAAATATCAGCCCTAGTTTATTTTCTGCTAGAAAGAGATTAGCAGTTAAGGAGAGAAAACAGAGCTAGCAATAGCTTTATTTTCTGAATTTGACTCAATATCAATCTCAAATTGCATGACACAGTCGCTAGGGATGTTCAGATGGGAACTTTATATATACAGTAAGACTTGCCCATACACCTAACAACTAGACGTTATAGTGACATTACTGATCATTTGGAGGAGATTTTAAATAAAGCACAGCATAAATACCTATACCAGGTGGCCACACAGCGTCATAAATTTATTGAGCAAATGGGAAGGAACAGTTTTGAGTTGAATATGTTACAGGGAAGCTCTGCCACTGCTGCATGGAGCAGTTTTCAAAGAAGGCAGCATCTCCTGCAATCTAGCTATCCGTTTTGTGGTTCATTGGCAAGAACTATGATAAAGTTTACTTAGAAGAGACCTGCATATTGTCTCATGATGTTGTTTAACAGGTGCCTTCAGTCAGTGGGTGTTTTTCTTTACACACTTGGACCTACTGCCTCTTGTAACCCGACTTGATCTGATGAACATGATTTCATAAACATGTAACCCTACTGCAGCACAGTGTTTTAGTAGGTAGTTCTGCCTTCCAGTGTTTGGGTCCATCCTCTCTGGAAGAAGTTGCTGTGTTCTCCACATGTCTGCATGGGTTTCTTCTCGGTACTTTGGTTTCCTCCCATTTTCCATTTCTATACAGTCAGGTTGCTTGGCTTCTGACTAAAATTTACCATAACATGTGTGAAATTGGGCAGGGACTAATGTGAATGAGGTATAATCTCTAAAGTACTGTGGAAATGTGCTACAAAAGTAACAGGAAGTAAATAAAAATAGTGTGTGTTTGCTAAAATAATCAGGCTCATTCCACCTACAAGCCAACTGCTTCAACAAGTACCTCTTATTATAAATAATGAACAAGTCCATAATGATGTATTACTCTGCAAGAACTGGTGGCACTATAGAGCAGGTCCAGCAGGTCTTAGGGGGCCTGGACCCCATGGTCAGCTTCCTTCCTCTGTAGCATGAAAATCCCTCTGTCCCAACTGCCTCTTTAAATATTCTTATGAGGTTAACCTGCTTTGAAGCAACCAGCAAAAAGTCAGATGATGTGCTCACAATTTTCTAAAATTAGAACATTTATTTTGAGGGTTTGCATTTCATCTTAATGTAAAGGAATGAGTTCCGTTTGCTGAGCATCTTATTCCAACCTGAAAAATTGTGCCAGTATGTAAAATATATATACCCTCAAAGTCAATGCAGGTGCACTGTGGTTTAGGTTCTAGAAGTGTCTGTGGACTTAAGGGTTGTATTTATCTACTGTTTCAGGTTAAAACATGGTTCCAAACAAACATAATGAGCCTTAAACTACAAGGGTGGTATCTTTCATATGTATTAGTGATTGCTTGGCTACTGAGAAAACATGAATAGAAAATAAGGCAACAAAGGATTAAATAAAAAAATGTATTATAATAAGTGCACTAAAATTACAAACACCACCTCAATATTTCAGAGCCAAAACTAAACCTTCTGCAATAAGGTCAAAATGTTGGTCTCTTTAATTTACTTACTATAATAAACCTGTTTTTTTATTACGTCCAGTGTGCACACATATAATGTTGTATTCTATACAGGTATGGCCATCTCCCATGGACTCCATTTTGAGCAAATACTGTAATTCTAATTTTTATTAAATTTCCTTTATCTCTATGATAAAACATGATATGAATATATTATATACTTGTGTATAAATATATATAACCTGCATGACCCTAATTTCAGGTATTTTTCTTGGATATATATATATGACTCATTTGATATGGCTTACCCTTTCCATACTTAGAATCTTCTCAAGGTTAATAATTTCCTTTATCTCTATGATAAAACATGATATGAATATATTATATACTTGTGTATGTGTGTGTGTGTATATATATATATATATATATATATATATACATATATATATATATATATATATATATATATATATATATATAGATATATAGATATATATATAACCTGCATGACCCTAATTTTAGGTCTTTTTCTCGGATATATGTATGACTCATTTGATACGGATTACCCTTTCCATACTTAGAATCTTCTCAAGGTTGAGCTGCACTGTCAGTTTGAGCCATCCCATCACTTAAGGAGGATTTCAGACCAGCTATTATTACAATTAATCTCTTCCTAATAAGAGAGAGTTAACCTGCTTAAAGACTGAAGACATATTATGTCTAAATAACCTTGGTATATAAACGCTCCCTTTTATGGATACTATGGATCCTTTTTTTACTATAACTGCAGGTTTACTGATAACATATGCATAGCTGTACAATAAGCATAGGTAGCAAGATCATGTATTATTTTTCAATTGGGTTTAACAATATATCCTTTCACATTACTGCATTGAATATCAACATTATAGTATTGTATCCATTAAGTAACTTTGGATTCTCTGCTTACCTCTCAGCTACATTTCCCATAATAACAAAAAAGTGGCTAAGAGGTATTTTTGTGCTTCACTTGCAGACAATGAGACATATCTACTACTATAAGGACCAGATTTATCAAGAGTCAAAGTGAAATTTCAGTTTTTTATTGGCAAAACTGAAATTCTAACTCGATTTTCGAGATTTATCATACACTGGCCCTTTAAGCACTCAAATTCGACTATTCACTGCCTTAAACCTGCGGAATTGCTGTTTTAGCCTATGGAAGATGGCAATTAATTTGGAGTTGTTTGTAGCCTCCATGACATTTGGATTTTTTTCGGAGAAAAAACTCAAATCCACCCTTTATATATCTGCCCCTAAGTGTAAATTCACAGACATGGACAACAATTTGATTTTCCTGCATTATGGTGTATTGCATGGTATAATAACGACATTATCTCTTACAGACTATTTAATTTCAGTGTTGTGTTGTAAATTAGTGGTTGTATGTGGTTCATTGTATATACAGTATGTATTTGTATCCAGCCTACGTCCTACAAGAATAAAAGGACTAGTGCTAGGGTTCGGCATGTGGTGGAACGAGTGGACAGATTATTTGGAGGTGCTGGGAAAGACCCGGCGGTCTTGGTACACATAGGTACCAATGATAAAGTTAGAGGAGGTGGTTAAGTCCTCAAAAATGATTTAAAAAAAACTAGGTAAAAGTTTGAGGGTGAGGACTTCTAAAGTAATTTTCTCAGATATATTACCTGTGCCACAAGCAACGTTAAGAAGACAGCAGGAGCTTAGGGAGATTAATGCATGTCTGAGAGATTGGTGTAGGGAGGAGGGTTTTTGGAGAACTGGGCTGGTTTCTCAATCAGCTGCAGGCTCTTTGCCAGGGATAGGCGGCTGCACCTCAATGATTATGATGCAGCTGCTTTGGAGGATAAGATGGCTAGAGATTTTAAACTAGGCGTGAGGGGGAGTGTTCAGTAAAGGATTATGTGGAAGACAGGTTAGATGAGGTAGTGGACAAAGAAGGGAAAATGGGGGGGGGATGTGGTTGGGGGTACTTTTAAGGACAGGGAGGACCACATGTCATATGTTCAATATGGTACCAGTATTAAATGTATGTTTGCAAATGCAAGGAGTCTGACTGGTAAAATGGGAGAGCTGGAGTTGGTGACGCTGGAGGGAAAAATATGATGTGATTGGTGTGGCCGAAACATGGCTGAATGAGCCGCATGACTGGGCAGTTAACATCAGTGGCTATACTTTTGAGAGGGACAGAGGCAATAGGAGGAGGGGTATGTCTGTTTGTTATGTAGTTTTTAAATGCCAATATAAAGGAGGAGGTGATGTTAGAAAGCCAGGGGGCTGCAGTTTTATGGGTGTTCTTCGCTGATCGTAAAATGTCCAGCAAATTAATTGTAGTAGTATGCTATACCCCCTTATGTAAGTGAGGAGGAGGATAAGCTCCTGATGCAAATAGGAAAGGCTGTTAGTTTGGGGAAAGTAATGCTAATGTATGATTTTAAAGGAGAAAGAAATCTACCGAGGCATTTTATTGCCAATAGATTAGCTGCAAATAGTGCAAGATAGAATGCCACTGTACATTTATTCTGTAGAATGTTTTACCATACCTGAGTAAAAAGCTCTAGAAGCTCTGTTTGTTTAGGATAGCAGTTGCAGTATTAGCTTGGTGAGACATCACTTCCTGCCTGAGTCTCTGTGATACAAATGTGACATGGCAGGCCATGTATGAATGTGAGTGTGATCAAGTGCATTCAATATGGCTCCTTAGTTGTAAAATGGATGTACTTATATTAGCAGGAGACCAGGGAATAGTAGGAGTTAAGGTGATAGACTCTCATATTTTATTCACATAGTTATAATCAACATACACAGCAATTATACACAGCAATTATTTTCATTCACATGGTTATTTCCATTTTCATGGTCATTCTCATGGCCATGTACTGGGCATGTAGCCATTATTATTATTTTATATGTCTATGTGTAATGATCTATTACTTTGTTATTGTATCATTATAAAAAGGAGCTCAGCTGGGGGGGCTTCGGGACTTCATCTACAAGCAGACGTATTGTGTAGAATAAT